>JAOEGL010000001.1:103536336-104736336 GCA_034509955.1 Urosaurus nigricauda
ATGGATGGGAGTTCCTCAAAAGGGAGATACTAAAGGGATAATTTCAGACAGTTCCAATGAGGAAGAAAAATGGGAGACGTCTCAAGAAACCGGTATGGATGACTAAGGAACTTACAACTGAGCTAAGTTTTAAACGGAACATGTATAAAAAATGGAAAAATGGGGAAATCACCAAAGAGGAATTCAAACAAATAGCCAGCACATGTAGGGACAAAGTCAGAAAAGCTAAAGCGCAAAATGAACTCAGGCTTGCTAGAGACATTAAGAACAATAAAAAGGGCTTTTTTGGGTATGTCCGCAGCAAAAGGAAGAAGAAGGAAACAGTTGGGCCACTGCATGGAGAAGATGGCAAAATCCTCACAGGAGACAGAGAAAACGCAGAATTGCTCAACACCTTCTTTGCTTCAGTCTTCTCAGGAAAGGCAAAGGGTGCCCAACCTAAGGATGATGGGGCAGAGGACAGAATAGGGGAATTTCAGCACAGAATAAGTAAAGAAACAGTACAGGAATACCTGGTTAATCTAAATGAATATAAGTCTCCAGGACCAGATGAACTACATCCAAGGGTATTAAAAGAACTGGCAAATGTAATATCGGAACCAATGGCAATCATCTTTGAGAACTCCTGGAGAACAGGAGAAGTCCCTGCAGACTGGAGGAGGGCAAATGTTGTCCCAATCTTCAAAAAGGGGGAAAAAGAGGATCCCAACAATTATCGTCCGGTTAGTCTGACATACCAGGAAAGATTCTGGAGCAGATCATTAAGCAGAGAGTCTGTGAATATCTGGAAGATAATTCCATAATCACAAAAAGCCAACATGGGTTTCAGAGAAACAAGTCATGCCAGACAAATCTGATCTCTTTTTTTGATAAAATTACCAGCTTGGTAGATGAAGGGAATGCTGTGGATATAGTATATCTTGACTTCAGTAAGGCATTTGACAAGGTTCCCCATGACATCCTTGCAAACAAGCTTGTAAAATGTGGACTAGACAAGGTAACCGTTACATGGATTTGTAACTGGTTGACTGACTGAACCCAAAGGGTGCTCAACAATGGTTCCTTTTCATCCTGGAAAGAAGTGACAAGTGGGGTGCCACAGGGTTCTGTCCTGGGCCCAGTGCTATTCAACATCTTTATTAATGACTTGGATGACAGTATTGAGAGCCTAGTTATCAAATTTGCAGATGACACCAAATTGGGAGGAGGAGCTAATACCCCAAAGGACAGGATCAAAATTCAAAATGACCTGAATAGACTAGAAAGCTGGGCCAAAGCTAACAAAATGAAATTTAACACAGAGAAATGTAAGGTCCTACACGTAGGGCGGAAAAATGAAATGCACAGATATAGGATGGGGGACACCTGGCTGAATGAGACAACATGTGAAAGGGATCTAGGAGTCCAAGTAGACCACAAGTTGAACATGAGTCAACAGTGTGATGCAGCAGCTAAAAAGGCCAATGCAATTTTAGGTTGCATCAATAGAAGTATAGTGTCTAGATCAAGGGAAGTAATAGTGCCACTCTATTCTGCATTGGTCGGGCCCCACCTGGAATACTGTGTCCAGTTCTGGGCACCACAATTCAAAAAGGATGTGGAGAAACTGGAGCATGTCCAAAGGAGGGCAACTAAAATGGTGAAGGGTCTGGAAACCTTGCCCTATGAAGAACGCCTTAGGGAGCTGGGGATGTTTAGCCTGGAGAAGAGAAGGTTAAGAGGTGATATGATTGCCCTGTTTAAATACTTGAAGGGATGTCACATTGAGGAGGGAGCAAGCTTGTTTTCTGCTGCTCCAGAGAACAGGACTTGGAACAATGGATGCAAACTGCAGGAAAAAAGATTCCATCTCAACATTAGGAGGAACTTCCTGACAGTAAGAGCTGTCTGACAGTGGAACACACTCCCTCAGAGGGTGGTGGAGTCTCCTTCCTTGGAGGTTTTTAAGCAGAGGCTGGATGGCCATCTGTCGGGTATGCTTTGATTGGGAGTTCCTGCACGGCAGGGGGTTGGATTGGATGGCCCTTGTGGTCTCTTCCAACTCTAAATTTCTATGATTCTATGATTCTATGACCTTGGCTCAGAGGAAGATAATGGCAAATCACCTCTGAACAAAACTTGCCAAGAAAATCCTGTGATAGCTTGAAGGCACACAACAACAACAACAACAACAACAACAACAACAACATTATGAGTTCCTTGGGATTTGAACCCTAGTCTCTAAGAGTCCTAGTCCAACACTGAAACCACTACACCATTTTTTGTTTGTTTGTGGTACCTTTATGACAATGAGAGTCAGACTATGAGACTAAGATTTGTAGTGTAGGCCCTACCACTGAGTGTGTGAAGTGTTCTTCCCTTCAGTGAATCAGTGAATTCAGTGAATCAGAACACAACCTGGAGATAAAATGTCTATGACCCAACAAATTAGGATGGGTGAAAGCTTGGGGAAAAACCAGAAGGGATGGTTGCCTGAAAGGACTATAAGCTCAGTTTTGATACAGACAACAAATTCCTGGGCTAAGCATATGCACATCTTTAAAATATTTAGACCATCTTCATTCCTATCTCCCTCCAAAAATAAAAAATTACCAAGTGTCTGTGATAAGGCAGGGCTAGAACTCTTTTTTCTGCTGTTGTTGTTGCTGTTGTTGTTGTTGTGTGCCTTCAAATCATTTCTATGGATCCTCTATGGCAAACCTGTCATGGCATTTTCTTGGCAACAGTTATTCAGATGAAGTTTGCTCTTGCCTTCCCCTCAGGCTGAGAGAGTGTGTGATTTGCCCTAGGTCACCCAGTGTGTTTGCATGGTGGATCAGGGATTTGAACCCTTGTCCCCAGAGTCGTAGTCCAACACTCAAACCGCTATGCAACACTAGCTCTCTTTTCCTGCCATGCAGTGTTTTGTATGAATTACAGTACATACAAGACTGACATGCACAACAGGAATAATATAGCAATTCAGTTGAAATCAGCCCTGTAAACAGCCCTGGTGGCGCAGTGGTTAAATGCCTGTACTGCAGCCACTCACTCAAAACCAGAAGGTGGCGAGTTCAAGACCAGCAAAGGGCTGAAGCTTGACTCAGGCTTGCATCCTTCCGAGGTCGCTAAAATGAGTACCCAGATTGTTGGGGGCAAATAGCTTACAATTGTAAATGAAGCTGTTTGTTTAACAAATTGTAAGCCGCTCTGATAGTCTTGGCTGAAGAGCGGGGTATAAATAAATAAAAAAAAAATCTTCAAGCAAACTGGAGACATTTTAGGCTGCACTCCAAATGCTTACTCCAAGGCCAGTGCTTACTTCCAAGTAGGGAAGAATGTCAGATTTGATCTTCATGAATTACAACATGAAATGGTGTGATCCATCTAATAGTTATTCACCCAGTTTCATATTCCCCTGAATCTTGAAGGACAGTGACAGTTTAAATGTATATATCTGTATATCTATTTCAATGAATACACACATATATATATTTGAATATGCATTTATACGCTATTTAAATAAAGTGTGTGTTTGGATGAACATTAAAATTCAAATTTAATGTGGAAATGAGATGGAGTTATGGCAATACATGTGAATTAGAAATGAACTGCAAATAGGGTCACCATTTCCTACTTTCAAGTATTCATGCCTAGAAGTTTGGTCATTGCCAATAATCTAAATCAGGGGCCTATCGGCTGCAGGGAGATCTAGGGAATATCATGGCTCCAAGATGGCTTCAACACCATCTAGAGTAGTATTACTCAAAGTGGTGGCCAGTCCACCTGCCATTGGCTCACCTGCCATTGGCTCCAACTGCTGCCACTGGCTTATAAATTTCCAGAAAAGAACGCAACATTTGTAGACAATAGGCATAAATGTAGTGATTTCCCTAGCACACTGGAAAAAAATAAATAGATGCTGCTTGCCAACATGACACAGCATTGCTCAGAGGGTCAGTGGGGGAGTAATTTTGCTATTTTAGGCCCAAGAAAGGACTTTTTGTAAAGTAGGAAGTGAAAGAGAACCAGCCCAGGGAAGGACAAAGCATTTGCAAACAAAAATTTTTTGATATTTTTTTCTACAGGGGATAAAGAAGTTAGATGTGGCCCAACAAGATCTCCTGGGATCCAATGAGGCCTACCCTTGATCTGTATAAAAACTACCAGGTGATACTAGTAGATCATAGAAAGCTATGGAACACGTTTAAAAACATGGGAGATCCACTATATCTCATACTCCTCATTAGAAATCTGTACCTAGAGCAAGAGCAGAATATGTGGAAACAGATTGGTTCGCAATTGGCAAATAGGTCAGACTGTAGTCTATCACCCTATCTGTCCAACTTGTATGTAGAAAATATCATATGAAGAGCAGGCTTAGACCCAGAAGAAGGAGGAGTGAAAATAGGAGGAAGGAACATCAACAATCTAAGATATGCAGATGACACCATACTACTAGAAGAAAACATCATTGACTTGGAACAACTACTAAGGAAGGTCAAGGAAGACAATGAAAATAATATAAAGTGAATATAAAGAAAATAAAAATAGCAACCACAGAGGAATTATAAAAATTCATTCTAGACAATGAGGAAATTGCAATAAAGAGTTCACATACCTAGGATCAAACATTGACAAGAATGGAGATTGCAGCCAAGAAATCAGAAGGGTGGGATTGGGAGCAGCCATGAAAGAACTAGACAAGATCCTAAAGTGTAAAGATATACAAATGAGCACTAAAGCTAGAATTGTTCATGCTATCCTATCTGCCATCACCATGTATGGATTTGAGAACTGGACAGTTAAGAAAGCTGACAATCAACTCATCTGAGATATGGTGCTGGAGAAGAGTGTTGGGGATACTGTGGAGAGCCATAAAGACAAACAAATGGGTCCTTGAACAGATCAAGCCTGAACTCTCACTAGAAATCAAGATGACAAAAACTGAGAGTGACTTATTAGAAAAGGCAATAATGCTAGGAAAGGAGGGGAGCAGCAGAAAGAGAGGAAGACCACACTTAAGCAGAGCAGTTGATGATGGAGGATCATGGAGATGTCTCATTCACAGAGACCCTATGATTCAGAGTTGACTTGAGGGTGAGATATGAAGTTCTACAATGAGTTTGCTTTGCAGAAAAGTTTTTGTTACTTGTCACCATCTTTCAAGAATGACTTTCTAAATGCAATAATTTGATTTGGTGTGATATAATTTGATGTATTCTCCACCCTTCCTCATAAGGGCTCAGATCAAGCTACCAATCTTACACAATGACAGGTAGTTAAAATAACAAATTAGCTAAAATACATCAAACTAAAAGTCTAAAACCCACTATATTACCCCTCTAATATCACACATTACAAATATTTGCTGAAATACTATGAAGTGGTAAAACTGATAGCAAGGACAAATTAATCACTTGCATTTAGTGTCCCAAAGCATATACAAATACCTATACTTCTAATAGGCACCTGCAAGACAAGAAATGTGGAGAACAAGGGGGTGTTTGATGGAAAGGAGCTTCATAAGTGGGTGCTCCCATAGAATGTGATAGGAGTCTCAGGACATGCAGGCATGCTTGGTGCACAACCTTTGGGCCATAGCTATGTCTAACAGAGGAGTTTCAATATAAGTCTAAGAATTCAGTGTGAATCTGGAACAACTGTAGCCAAATTGCTATATTATAATTTACATATTTTCAAGGAATTATAAAAAGAGTAGTAAGGAGAATTCATACTGATCCTTCATCAGCAAAACCTGTTCTTCTCTGCGTTAACATAGTATGTGTATGTGTGGAGCTATGGTGGGGCAGTAGTTAAATGCCAGTACTGCAGCCACAAGGGCAACAAGATCCACTCAGCCTTCCATCCTTTCGCAGGTTGGTAAAATGAGTACCCAGCTTGTTGGGACTGCTTGATTTACACATTGTACACTGCTTAGGGAGTGCTAGTTCACTGATAAGTGGTATAGAAATGTACTTGCTATTGCTATTGCTATTACTTTCAAGTTACCTATCAATCCTATGAATTTCATAGGGGTTTCTTAAGAAATACTCAGAAGTGCTTTGTCATTGCCTTCTTCTGAAATATCGCCTAAAGAACCTGGTATTCCTTATCTATGTACTAACCAAGCCTGACCTATCTAGCTTCCAAGATCAGATGGGATCTGGTGTCTTCAGGATATTTTAAATTGTTTATGTTAACAACACTAAGTCTTAATAATAGTTCCCATCAATTTCTCAAAGAGTGAAGATAGGCTAATGGAGCTCTAATTATCAGCATCTTGGAGGGATCAGTTTTAAGAAACAAGGTACTTTGGGATGCCTTTCAGAAGCTTGATTGTAGACTACAGGCATTCTTGTTAATAGCTCAGCAATTTCACACCTGAGGTTTTTGTCACCGTCTGGATAACCAGATATCATATAATTTGGTGATTGGATCTAGAGCTTCATCTTTGTCACATCCATTTCCCATCATTCTAAAGCAGGGGTGTGAATTAATTGTGCGGCCATTCAAAACTTGTTGAACTGCAACTCCTGCACAGCCAATGGTGAGGAAAGCTAGGGGTTATAGTTCCACAGTATCACACCATTCCCACTCCTATTCCAACGATTAGAGGATAGTTCCATACTTGTCATTCAGAAGTCCTGACCATGTTTACAGCATGGATGGAAATAGTTGTTACTGCTACCAAGTAATATATACTCTCCATTTCCTCATCCAAGAGCAAAGGAGGAAGTCTGTATTTATATATCGGTGCATATTCAGTTTTCCAGCATTTAGTACTGCCAGCTGCTGCTTGGCTAGTATACATCCTCACTAGCAAGGTATGCAATAGCTCTGCCATGGACTGTAGACAACCATTCATATATACTTGCAGGTGCTGGTTACGTGCCAGAATGGAGAACAAGCCAAAAGTGGAGGGAATGAATAAAACAGGGAGAAGAGATTTATGGACCCTGCACTTCCAGCTGTCCTGGTAACTATTCCAAATCCCATGATCTTGTACAAACTGTACCCTTACTCGATTTGGCCAATCTATCATGCTTCCAAGTATAGTTTCTACAGACCATGCTTTTGATGCCCTTCTGTTAGGATGGGATGGAGCTACACCAAATATTTTCCAATTTCCACTTTCAGTTCCAAAATAGAAGATTTGCTGAGGTTGATTTCTACAAATATTGACATTATTTCAATTCTTTTCTGCTTCAGCACATATTCTCCCCTTGGTTGTATGTTCTTTTTCCACTCAGGGATCACATAGCAAATTGGTTGATATTATAATGATCCTATGAAGCCAAGTAGATTTGCCCACCTGATGCCATTATGGTAGACAAAAAGGATAATTGAAAATGAAGACTAGGCCACTTAGACTAGTTGCATGTGTGATCTACTGATCCACCACACTAGGGAGCACACAGTATGATGTTCCAGTATTCCATGACCAATCTGACTTAGGTAATATAACATTACAAAATGCAAATGAAGTCAAGTGTGAGCAACAACAAATCAGTGTAATGTAACTAAATGTTTTGCATAGATCCCATTCTCAGAAAGACAGGAGCACTTGTCAACATTGACCAAAATTTTCACAGGTTTAGGTATAGCTATATCTTGCTTTTTTTTTTTTTTTTAAACCATGCGCCTATCATTGCCCAGAACAATGGTTGGGATAAAACCCATCCACCCATCAGTAACCGGGCGGTGAGCTTGGAAAGCCTCAGGTTGGTGGGCTGGGAAAGTGGCTGGAAGAAGCCAAGTGAGGAGTGAATCCAGGCTAAGGAAGGAGAAAGACTGGAGGACACTGGGGGAAGTAGCTCTGGAGAGGAAGAAGTTAAGGAGGATTGGGTGAGGCCTGGGAGGGGCAGAGGGTGGAGTCAAGGGGAGAGTTCTTAAGACGAGAGGGTCAGGCAGCCAGGGAGAGAAGAGGACACTGGATGGGTAGGAGGAGTTTTGGTGAGGTGGATGAGTCAGGACAAGCAGCAAGGCTACCAGGATGGGCAAGGTGGCCCATGGCACTGCAGCAAGCTTGAGAAAGTCCCCCAAAGTGAGGTGAGGTTGAGGGACCCTCATTGAGAAGGCGAGTTGGGACTCTTGAACCCCAAGCTGGAAAACTGTCTGAATATGATTTCTAAGCTTCCATTAACACAACTCTTTTCTTTGCGATAAAGTGATGTATTGTACAAAATCGCTGCATGAAATTATAGGAGGCATGGCCCACATGGTGAAGTCCTTTTATCAGTGATATTATCCATGATCCTTCCACAAAAATAAGAGGATGAATGCAAGGAAGAAGGTTCTTGGAGAGTGATGCTTGCAACAAGAAACAGCGTATCTTGTTGTAATATATAATTCTTGCCTACTTCTGACCCATGATCTGACTGGGATGGTGGGATGACCTCGCCTCACTGTGGGGTCCTACTCACTGCCTCCCTTGGGACGACTGCATCACCATGAGCCATCCTGCCCATCCCGGTAGCCTTGCTGCTCATCCTGACTCATCTGCCTTACTGAAACTCCTCCTACCATAGTCCCGGATGTGAGTGTGGCACTGCGGGGGGTCCATGTGGGCAAACAAACACACATGGACAGAACTGGGATGCTGAAACTTTTACTTTAACAACAAAACTCAAAGCAAAGTGAACAACCAAACAAAGGGCTCTCGGCCCAAGATACTTTTCCCTTGTTTTACACTGTCTTTCTCAAGTCCTCCTTGGATTTCCCTCCAGGGATTTGGAAGCCCTTCTCTAAGTGCTCCAGGTTTGCTTTCTCCACCAACTCTGGTCCTGGTTCTTGTTCCCACTGTTGAGCCCATTCATCCCACCAGACCCTTTCTCGGTTGTCTGCCTGCCTGCCTGCCTGCCTGCCTGCCTGACTGCCTGCCTGCCTGCCTGCCTGTCTTTGAAGGCACATATACAGAGAGAGAGGGAGGGAAAAAGTTCAGTTTTGTAAATCTAAACATGTGCAGTTGCATCTTTTTTACAAAGAATATATAATAAGTGGAGTGAAATAATTTATCCCCAAGAAGCAGGAGTGGGGTTTATGATTCATGAAAGTTGGAGCAAGTATGCATATGTAGCTCTTGACCTTATGTGTGTAGACTGAAGAAAGAGCATTACTCCTTCTGTTTGATAAATTATACATACCTCTCCTGTATTTAAATATAATTTTTCCACATGCTTAATTTTGACTAATATTTCAGTTTGTAATTGAAAACATGTTACCCAAACAAGGCTAGCCAACAGGGAACTGGCACCACATGCAACAGAAATGTCCCTGGTCACATACTATGAAAGCATATTGTAAAACCAGGGCTTTGTGGGCAGGGATATCACTTAGAGATAGGGAAAAACAATCCCATATTTCCAATCCCATTTCATCAGTATCCACAGGAAACTCACTTCCTCTTCAGCACACCCTTCCTTTGTTTCTAAGCTGAGATTCATGCAGGCATTAGCAACTATTTCTAACTTGCTAGCTCCTTCCCCAAATCTGCAGATCCTGCTTCTAGGTTTTCAAGTGGAAAGACTCTCTCAGTGGTGGCTAGTGCTTCCATGTCAATGAATCCCCTCTGGGTTCTAGCTGAAACTTTTTTAAAAAAACTTTCCAAGCTTTCCCAGATTCTCCAAATAGATTCAGCACATTGGAGAGTGCCTTTGCCATTCAGAGTAAAATCCATTGCTGACTCACCTTCCACCAACATGGGAGCTACCAGTTGCCATTGGAACTCCTTAAAGAGACTTAGGAGCTCTTCAGCCTGGGGACAGAGTCAGGGTGTTGCAACCATGACACTGTGCACCGTTCCACATGGTGAATGGCATCACAACGCTCCTCTGGCACTGCATCCTTACGATGCAGTGCCAAAGTAGCACAGCATAGCCATAGTGCCGCAGCTATCACACCCTTTCCAGGGAGCAAAAAGTGGCTCCTTTTTGTGCCCTGGAAAGGCCAGATCAGGGCCATGGTATGAGGTTGCCATGGTTAGGTGCCAGTGCCCTGATCTGGCTAGGAATGCGGTGGTTAGGGGCTGTGTGTATAGCCTCTTAGTTCCCTATAGTCTGCTAGATCTTATAGTTCCTTTTAAATCTTACTGGGCATAGTCTCCCATTTATTTTATTTTATTTATATTTTGTCTTTCTTCCAGAGTGGGGTCCAAGGTGGCTAAAAGAGGAAATCATAAGAATACACATTTTTAAAAATAATTATATCATTAAAATATTACTTAACACAGTATAAATCTATTTTTAAAAGGACACAGAAGTTGAGAGAGAGAGAGAGAGAGAGAGAGAGTCTCAATTAGAAGTCTCTTTAAACAGAAAGGTATTTGCTTGCTGATGAAAGGCAAGCAGGGAGGGGGCCAGTCTAACCTCCCATGGAAGGGAGTTCCAGAGAAGGCTCTCTTTCATGTCTTCACCAAGTACACCTGTGATGGTGGCAGGACTGAGAAAAAGCCTTCCCTTATAGATTTTAGGTTCATATATCTCTTTTTTTAATGGAGCAAATTGACAGTGATATGACATGTGTACCTAATGGAGAGATACCATGCCATGAAATGCCCTGTGAAGGTCCTCTCCTGAACCTTGTCAGGAAAAAGACAGCCATTCTAGTTGGGTGAAGCCTTCATGAGGAACCTCTTTCAGCCTGAGGACCAAATTCCATTTTGGATATATTCTCAGGGACTGCCTTTCAGTAACACATAGGAGAAAGGCAAAAACATGGAAGAAAAACTTAAAGATATTTTAGTTTAAAGCCAATGCCTGAATCTTAGGGAAGGCATTTTGATCTTTTAGAATGAAAAAAATAACCAGTACAAAAGTTGTGAAAGCACCAAATGAAAGTGTCATCAGAAAGTGTCATCATTTGGGGTAGCCCAGAAGGTCAGACAGTCAATTTTGTTAGCTGCCTTGAGTCCCTGTATCGGGAGGAAGGCAGGATATGCATAAATATAATAAGAATAAGAGTAATGTCTGTACCAATAATAGCTGCTGTTTTTGTCAGCTGCCATCAACCAAAAGTATTCCTTTTGCAACTTTGAAGTTAAAACCATCAACTTGCTGGGAATCCCATTGTTTCTGGGATTCCTGGAAAATCAACTGTCACTACAATTGAGTCACATTTGGCTCATAAATACCCCTGATTGGGCAGCCCTATTTTTGTCCAGTTTGGAATAAGGAAGAAGCTCTGTCAGATTCAAAGTTGACTTCTCAATACTACTGTCTGTGCCTCACACCAAGAAGACTGTGTCGCATTCAACCCCCAGCTTTCTCCCAGATTGGAGCCTGGCTTCTGGAACTGGTAAGCATTGCTCATTACAGTCCTTTAAAGGCAAAACAGACAGGCATCCAGTGGTGGCCAGAAGCTGCTACTGGCCCAGTTGGCCTGGGACAGCAGCAAACACATACCACAACCCTGAGGGCACCTTCTGCTGTGGCCCCAAATGAACCACAGCAAGGAGAAGAAAAGATCCACTCTTTTTCAGGCCATTTTTGAGCCACCATAGGCTGTCCCAGTGGTGGCTTCCAAGGGTGGCTTCTGAGCGCTCCACAGACATGTTTTGTCTAAATGCCACACCCCTGAACCAGCCAGAAGCCACCTCCATCTGCTCATCTGTTTTAGGCCACAATTTGCTATCCACTATTTCCTTTTATTAGAGCCAGTATGGTCTTGGGTATGTGTGTAAGTGCTTCATGTAAATGGTGACATACCTCATTGTTCAAATAATAAAATTGTTCAAAGGAGATTTGCCATTGCCTTCCCCTGAGCATGTGACTTACCCAAGGCCCACCCAGTGGGTTTCATGATCAAGCAAGGAACCGAATCCTGGTTTCCAGAGTCATAGTCCAACACTCAAACCACTATGCCACACTGTTACAGTATTAAACAACATTGAACAGACTTAAATCATGCCTGCCTCCTCTCCAAAGTTATCTTGCTGCCTGTGGCTGAAATCACCATGTCTCCACAATAACTGTTCTACTACTGTATAATCCATTACTAACTCTTCCCAGTATTTTATGGCAGGAAAATTGCATTTGCAATTCCTGACATATGGTAATTCCATGTTTCATGCCAATCAGGGAGAACTGAAGAAGCTGATTACCTCACAGGCTGCTTTTTCACACTAGGGGGAAAACAGGATTTAAACCAGAGTTAAATGAGAGTTAAACAGGAAATGTCCTGTGATAAACATAGGGCATTTCAGAGTTAAATGAGAGTTAAACAGGAAATGTCCTGTGATAAACATAGGGCATTTCCTATTTGACTCTCGTTTAACTCTTGTTTAAATCCTGTTTGCCCACTAGTGTGATAAAGCAGAGGTCTCAGAACTGATGTCATCAATCTGGCTAGGGGAGGTGGCCAGATGCTTCTCTGATCCTGCCAGCTTGCCATGAAATGGCTCTGTGAAGCAGTCTTGGGGCTTTACAGTAAGTGTCGAGGGCAGGGGACTTTAGGCATGGCACTGAAAAGATGTTAAAATCAATCCCTTTAGTGCCTTCCCCCAAAACCATTTGCTTGCATATCCCTAACCAAATTGCAGCCTTTGACTTTGATAAATCTTTTCATATATCATGCCCTCAACATATGCCATGCCTCTTTATTTGTTTCACTAATTGGCTGGCATTCTGTTAGTTACACACACAAGCATAAGTCCCAGTAGTGCAATGGTTAAATGCATGTACTGCAGCCACTCACTCAAAACGACAAGGTGGTGAGTTCAATACCAGCAAAAGGGATCAAGCTTGACTCAGGCTTGCATCCTTCCAAGGTCACTAAAATGAATACCCAGATTGTTGGGGGCAAGTAGCTTACAGTTGTAAACCGCTTAGACACTGCTTAGGCAGTGTGAAGCCGTATATAAATGAAGCTGTTTGTTTGTTATAAGCCCATCTTATACCTGCATATGTCCTCTTTTGGTCACTGCCAAAGTCAAAACTCATGTCCTCCTTCTGCATTGATCAAAATCCCTCCCAGAAGTCGCTATTCAGCTGCTGCAGCTCCCACTCCACAGCCATTCAGTGGTTGGTAGAGAGCAGAGGGAGCACTGGAGAAGCACAAATATACCTTCACAGTTAGATGTGGAACAATAGCATATCTTTTGAGACTTCTGGAGGACCTGAGTGGATCTTAGCAGATGATGGCATCATTCTGTGTCTCGCTAGGCTTCTCTGACCCCCACCCCTCACTCTCTACAGAATGGCTATGAAGTGGGATTTATAACAGCTAAATGAAGAGTCCTGAGGTGGCAAGAGAGGAACCAAAGCATAGCTCCACCTGTGGAATTTTGACGTCATGCTTTGTGATATAAGATCCTGGCCATAATGTAGTAAAGAACACTTTCTATGAAGATTTCTGGCATGGTTTGGTCCAGACATTTTTCTGAATAATATCTCTGGCTCCTCTACAGTCAGCTCTCTATAGATGTTTGCACCAGATCTTCACATCTCTGCCTTTCATAACATCTGTATTTCTGCTTGGTCCTTCCAAGGCAGCATTAAATAACTGTGTACTTCCTGCCCCCTAACTTTTGAGCAGGAGGAGGGGCTATCATTTCCCAAGCTTATCTGCATCATGTTTCACTCACATAATATTGGGGGATATATCCCCCCCCCCAAAACAAAATATGCATGGGACGAAAATAGATTCCTTCATAGCAAAGTGTAATAGATTTGTTGGGACAATTCTTTTTCCCTATTAAAACAACTGTACATGTGGCTAAAACTGAGGAATATTGTTTAAAACTCTTAAGGTGAAAATGTCACAAAATATCTATCTTTAGGTATAGTCAACAAAAGTGGCACACGCATATTAAATTGCCCTAACTTCTAGAATACAGGATATATGGTTGTCACGGTTATGATAAAGTTTGTCAAGTACAAATATTACAACTTCTAATAGTTTTCCTGGAAATTTTAAAAAGTGTACTATAGGGTTATTCTGGAAATAGGGAAGGAAGAAGGGGAAGGGGAGTGAAGAAATGCTAATTTTTAATATTATATCTTGTTATCTTGCAATATCTTGTTTAACTGTGTTTTAATTTTTTGACCATCAGGTTTTTAGCAATATCTTACTTCATCTTTGTTGTAAAACAGTTTGGGTCCTATGACAGGAGAAAGTCAGCACATAAATAAATTCTATTATAATATTGTAACATAATGAAAATAGGGAGGGAGAGTCCAAGCAGAAAGCCTCTTCCTTCTAGCTTTTTCTTTTGTTTCCTTTTCTTTTTTAGAAGATGGGTTTGCCTATGAAGAAAATGCTGTTAATGCTAATGCTGTTACTGTGTGCAACTTGGCTGAGACTTCCCAAACGCAATACCTTTGCATTACTTTGGATGTAATTACAGCACTTGCCTAGTTATCAATGCTCATCTCATTCTTGGTGGAAGGAAGGACCTAGAAAACTGCCCTTCTGTTTTCTTTCTTTACAGAAGTTTCTGTGCCTCCTTAAGCAAACTTAACGGAGTCTTACTGAAAGCTTTCTGAAATCATTCTTGAAATATGGTGCATAATCTCCAGAGATTAACTCTGTGACAAAATTTAAATGCAAGTTTAATTTGGCACCTTCCACTTAACTGATTCCAAATACATAAAAATGCTGCAGTTAAGTACTTAAGATGACATTTAATTGGTCTCGAATATGATACCACTCTGTATAAAATCTTTGTGCTGCTTAAAAACTTTAATCACTGCTTTTCAAGCAAGGCTAGATTTACTCTCCACTAGCATCATGTAGGCATATAAAAGCTTTAAAGTGGTACCAACCCAAGGAAAAAAAATGCATGGGTGCTCTTACAACTTCTCTGTAACTTCTGCTTGGGAACAGCACTTTCATTTGGAAAAACTTCTATAAAAAGATCCAGTAAAATGATGTTGGAGGGCAGGAGTCTTACTTCTAATCACATGAATAAGTTGCTGGGAAAATAAGATATTATTTCTTGCTTCTAATGGAGGTGTACCAAAATCTATGTGATGTTATAGCAGCCCTTCTTTGCTCAGGCAGAGCTAAGTTTGGAGAGATGGTTCTTGCCATTATTTTGGGTATGTGTGTGTGTTATTCCAGATGTTTTAGGATATTTGTCATTCTATTATCCATTATCATACTGTTGTTCATTTAATATGATTTGCATACAGGTTTTTTTCTTGAACAAGCAAATTGTGACTTGCATACTTGAAGCAATAGGAAACAGGCAAGAGCACCAGCTGAATTGGTTCAGTCACACAACCATAGTTGCCTTTTCAGAGAAAACAATGCTTTGCTACAAACAAGGAAGCTAGGAAGACTATACAGTTTGTGAAAAGAAGGAGGGATCAGAGCACCGGAAGGTTACTATTTGGAAACTAGAACTCCCAGAACACCCCAGCCAAGCATAGCTAAAAAACAAAAAAAGGAATGTTTAGTCACAATCTTCTCCTAGGTCTGGAAGAGTTCTTCCTTCACTTCCTCTTTGTGACTAAATATTGTAGCTAAACATGAATACTTCTGGATTCACTTACAAAATCCCAAATTCTGAGATTGCATTGAATGAATCCCCTGTGCACAAATTGGTGGTTAGTGCTGAACTGTATGTTGCACCACACTGTTTAGCAAAAGAAAAGATGGAATCACACTGTAGAATCTGCAGTGTTCCCATCCTCTCTTACACCTCTCTCCCAAGCCCACTCAAATTCATCCAGATGCATTTAATTTGAGATGGGACACTGTGGAGGGCAGAGAAAATGGGCAACCCTCTAGACTGGCAGAAGCCCTTTCCCTATACCTAGAGGCTTATTTGGACCCTTGCTTTTTGCCTTCTCAAAGCTCAGTCTTACTATTGCATGGTGAGATTCTAAATATTTCAGCCATGTGGATATGAAAAGTCATCTCTAGCAGCTATGGACAGTAACTACATTGGGTATTGGAGTTTTAAAAACATACCCACCTTGTACGGGGTGCTTTCTCACCATCATCCCACAATAATTTTGTATGGACAATATTGACAATTTTCAACCATAGCTTGGTAAAGTTCTTTTTCTGGTTTATGACCAAGATCCTATTCAGTGCTGATGGAGCATAAAGCTTTAGTAATGTACAGTACTTACACTGGAGGTGGAGAAAGAGGTCATTGCTTCCTTACACCTGGCTCTGCCATGGCATCCCTGAATGCATCCTGGTGGCCAAACAGTGGTCTGTGCCCTAGGCTACCTGACTGTCATTGTGCATGCACGCTCCAACCCAAAGGGTGAAAACTACCCTTCCCCCAGCTGCATGAAGACAGCCAGAAGATGCCAATGCCATGTGTCCATCCCCTTGCCACACATTGGTTGTAAGAGTGCATTTAAGGGCCATTATGTAGCTGGGGGGGGGGGGATGACATTATGTAATCAGGTACCGAATACCTCCTTGTTCAATCCCTGAAGGTGTTTATGCAAACATAATCCCTAGTTGTGCCATTGTAAATGATTCAGATGATTTTGGTCTATAATTCTCAGAACCCTCCTACATATAGTCCAAAAGAATTTTTTTTTCCTAGTTTATTTTCAACGCTTGCTGAAATACTTGATGATTAAAGAGCTGTTTGAAAGTGGAGGGGAGCAAGCCCTTATTATCAATTTTAATATTAGTTGTCCCATGGCCCCCGATCTCAAAGCAGCATTTCAACTCCAGCTTTGCTATTACTGGCTACTTGGCAGGAACACTTCTCTCTAAAAGTATTTTAGTGCTTGCAACTGATGGTAAGCCATATTTTATCTATCTAATGTGTAATTTAATAAGCCAGTGTGCAATTATTTGAATTAATTGGAAGATGTGTAAGAGCTTTCTGTTGTAATGCACTTTCGTAGTCATCTTTAAATGCACATTTATATCTACTGATCTATAAATATTTGAGGTATATTTATGCAAATTGGAGATACTTCCAAGGCACTATAGATAGTTTGCAAGGGTGTTTATAGTGCAAATCCACACTGAGTGCATCAAGTGGTGTATTTTAAACAGAATTATTGAGGTTTATATTAATTCTTTGTGTGTGTTATGAAAGAAGCCTTATATTTTGTTCCAAAGTCTCAGTTTCTTGTAAATGCAAATTTGAGTCCAGCAACTACTGGCACGCTTAGTTTTAAAAAATCAGAAGCTATAATTAGCTAACTGCTGGCATTGCCCCTTGGAACTTGTCTCACTTTATTCTTTCAAATGAACTTCTGGGAAAGACCTCTCTATGGTCCTATAGAGTGCAGCGGAGACCCAGCAAAGGGACCAATGAAACCAGGAATTAGCACATTTTTATCATTCTGTCCCTTTAGAGTGGAGTCTGGGAACATTTGGACCTGCAGATGTTGTTGGGCTCTGGCCCTCATCAGCCCCAGCTAGCATGACTAATGACTATGGATGATGGGAGTTTTTGTTAATGTTCTTGTTATACATTCAAATATACACTCTGTGGCTCAGTATATCCTGGTTTTATATTCTGCTGACTTTAGTTATTGTTTTATGGCACTGTTGTTGCATTGTTGCATGTTATGTTCTTAAAAGAAAGTCCATTGCCCAGAAAATGATGGTCAAGGGACAGTTTACAAGGGCAATATATTAAATAATAAATAGCCCAATGACATCTGAAGAGCCATGGGTTTTCTATCTTACATTATTACTTCTTTGTTTTTCTCTGTCTCATATACAGTACCCGGGATTATAAACTGGTATTATATAATGCTGGTATTATATGTTGGAATTCTGATATAGCTAGAATAACTTCTACAATTAGCTTGGAAATTGCCTCAGCCTTCAGCGCCTTCAGTTAACTTTCTTCTTTCCCTCTCCTGTTTTTCCTCTGTTACCAATGAACACATGTGTACTGATAAAGTTCTGAAGGGAAAGAGGGGAAATTTTGATTTAATATCGATCACAATTTTAAACACAATATGGAGTGAGAAAGGACTGAGATGGATATGTGGCAAGGACAAAGTGTAAGGACCCTTTTCACATAACACAGTTATAGCACTATGTTTCCAATTTAACTGCTATGATGACATCCTATGAAATTGTGGGAGTTGTAGTTTAGGGAAGGCATTTAGAATACTTGACCAGAGAGCTCTTGTGCCTTCCCAAAACTGAACGATGGAAAAGAAACTGTTTGGGTGAAAGAAGGAGAATTATCACCCACACCGGAACTACAGAAGTACAGAAGCTAGCACCCACAACAGAATACAGAGAATAAAGTACAGAGAATAAAGTACAGAGAATAAAGAGGAAATCTTTGGTGGTATATGTTGGTGGTATATGTTGCTTTCTGTTTCCCTGACAGATTCTTTCAAAATTTAATTTGCCCCATTACTGAGAGATTCTGGATACTCTCCTGGAAACAGAGGTTCCAGTTTCTCTCCTTTAGTTTACTGCCTTTGTTTAGTTCCTGCCAGTGGTGTCACTAGGATTGGTGTCAACTGGTGTGTGTGTGGGGGGACTGCCTTGCCCACCCTATGCTGCCCAGTCAGACTGCTCCCCTGCCCCCGACCTTCAGAGTCCCACATGGCAGCTGCTGCACAGGATTCTGAAGGCTCATCCACCTCCCTCAGTCTTCAGAGTCCTGTGTCATGACTGCTGCTCAGTCTGAGGGCACTGGCTCCCCAGAAGCCATCGCTACTGAGGGTGCTGGTGGTGCTGCCTCTGGAGGACCTGTTTAGGGACTGGTGCAGCTCCTGAGCAAGTGGGAAAGCACTCTTTCCCGCTTGCCCAGTATCCATACAGGTGTACCACCCTAGCAGGTGACACTTTCCTCTGGGATGTCACACAATATGTTCTGTAGTCCCTCACCCCCTAATGATGCCACTGGTTCCGGCCCAAATTGTTTTTGTTGAATTTTGTTTGCTTTTAATGTTACTATGAAACAAACTACTTTTGAGATGTCTAGCAGTGTTGTATGTGCATTGGAAAAGAAAAGATTCAGAAAATTGGAGGTGGTCTTTTCTGCGACAGGATATCCAGAACTGGAGTATCTCCAATAATTTTCCAGCCACCTTTTGTATGAAGACACCGAGCAAGGGAACGTCACTTCATCTGGTCACTGATTCCTTTTTTCAAATTTCTCTTAAAACCATGGAATTTCTCCTAACATTCAGCTGATGCCTTCTCTCTCTCTCTCTCTCTCCCTCTCTCTCTCTCTCTATCAGAAACATCCCTAAATTGGATGGGGCTGATTTCTAGACTTCACACCTGCCTGTGCCAAGACTCGGTACTGTTCTCAAAGATAAATTTCACCATTTAGAAAGAGTTATTTATTACATTTTTTTTATTTAAAAAATCATATCCACAATTTAAATGTGGAATTCACACCCAAATGGAAGCAAAAATGTATTGCACTTCTTGACTCCTCGAGAAGCCTGATTTGGACAGGCTTATCATTATTGTTAGCTACAGGTCTTCAGTAGTTTCACTGGGGGGTGGCCCGCACTGGGTGACCCAGATGTGGGGGGCACCATCCTCCATGCTCTGTCCCCTTTACATATTCTGTCACACACACACACACACACACACACACACACAGGTGTGTCTCTTTGTCTCCCAAACACATGCAGCTCCATCACTTTTCTTCATTTCTTCCTACTATTTTCCTACTGCCCTCCACCTTACTAAGCATGGTAGTCTTCTGTATTGAGTCATGTCTTCTCATGATATGACCAAAATGTGACCATCTTGGTTTAGTCATCCTGGCATCTAGGGAGAGTTCAGGCTTGATATGGTCTAGGACCCATTTATTTGTCTTTTTATCAGTCCACAGCATCTGTAGAACTCTTCTCCAGGCTACAAAAATATAATTTCCTTAAGAGAGGAAAGAAAATGACATATTTCCCACTACATTTAAAGGTCTGTTGGTTTTTCACAGCAGGGAGCTGGATGTTCTCCCACCACCACCACCACCACTTCCCCTCCCCTTGAACTTGGAAGAAACATGTTACAACTAAAACACTTACCTGTAATCTTATAATTTGTGCATACAAGAGTGTAACAAAGCTTATATAGCTAAAGCAAATTAATGCATGGGAATGGCATTTCTGGTGTATTGAGTAATGTGTTCTAGTTAATTTGAAAAGTTACATTAAAAGCTAATTTTTAGATAATTTCTGACAGGAATTTTGAAGTTTCATACCTCTTTCTTATAATTCCAAGCTATTTTTTAAATGAAAGAATAACAATAAAAATGCAAAGAAATAGCAACAGGTGACATAAGAAGAAATGTAAAGAATCACTTTCCAGACATTTTAAAGAGCATCATAAGGGCTTTCTAGATTGGCAGGAAAGTGTGACATGAAGTTGCCTTTTCCTTAATGCTTAGCAGCTGCACCGCAGCCTTTAGATGGAGCTGAGCTGTTCCGCAGTTTTTAAAAAAGAACCTTTTTAAAGGCGCTTCTTCTCCCCTAAAACGCAAAAAAAGCGTTTTCATGGCACAGTTTCCCTTTTTCTCATCTAAAGGCTAGAGTTTCATGCAGCCATGAACACACTTCTTTTTGCCAATCTAGAAAGCCCTATAGATACACAGAACTGTAGCATTCAAAGGGACTGGAACAATCATCTAAACCAACCCCTGAAGTGTAAAGATTCCAATAACTGATTTCTCGTCAAACTCAGTTTCTCTTCAAACACTTTAACAAGTAATGAGAATGAATTAGTTTTAAGCAGTAGCTTTCTAAGCTCTGCTCTGTCCCACCTGAGAAAGTGTTTCCTGCGGTCCCAAAATTTTGGCACTGTGGGAAACACAAGGAAAGATAATAATGAAGCCATCCTGAGGCTAATAAAGGTAAAGGATCTGGTTTCGATTCCACAGGTAGGAAGAGAGCACAGATGGGAAGAATAGTCAACAATATTTGAAAAATGGTTGAAAAAATGTCTCCCTCAAGCAATGATATCCCTGTGCTTGGTGTCATCTGTTGTGAGAGGGGGGCAGTGCCAGGGTAGAATATACTGCTAGCTTCCATCCCTCCCAATGCCTTGCTTGGCTGCCCCCCTGGCTGGCCAACCACCACTGAGTGGTGTCACTATGAGGGTGCAGTGGTGTGACCCACACCAGGTGACAACTGAGAAGAGGGGTGACTCCCTCTCAGGCCCTCCCCCACGCCATCCCAGTGCAGTTCCACCCCCACCCCTATGTGCCGTCCCATCCTTTTCCTCATCAGGAAAATATTGGAGTGGCATGGGGAAATGGATCATGTGCCACCCCTGGGAGTCCCACCCCAGAAGCCGCTGCCCCCCACGTACACACCAGGTGACACCAGGTGCAGGAAAACCTGTGCCAACATCTGGCAAGATTGCTGCTTTGGGTAGCAGTGCTATAGCCTCCAGACAGCCATTTGGGGTCTGGTGTGGTCACTTGGGGGAGTAGCCACACTGGACACCAAATACAAAGCAGCAGTCCCCAGCACCAGCCACTACTGGAAGGTGGTGCTGTTGCTCCGGATTGCCATTTGGGGTCTCACACTTCTACTGGGTAAATGAAAAAGGGACACTTGTTCAGCAGCTGTGCCAGCTCCACCAGGTGTACACCCCCTGCACACACACCCCTAGTGATGTCACCATTCTCAAGAATTGGGAAACCCTTACAAGAAGCATCCTTGACTAAGGAGAATCTTCTCACTTTGGGAGCTATTCTTCACAAACGTGGCATATGGGATTTTTGCTTGTTTGTTTATTTTGCTACTTCCTATGCAGAAAATGAGGGAGGAATAAATATATGAATTCCTTGCTTTAAACATTTTATTCATCATTTTAAAATAAAGTATTCCATTATCCATTTGTTTTTGTTTTTGTTTTTTAAATTGGCTAAATAAGACTTTGGGGGGAAATGTTTCTGTTTATCACCTCCCCCAACTTTTTTCTCTTATTTCATTCCTTCATGCAAGAAGAAATAATTCCACCAGTTTCCAGCCCACTGCAGGCAAATATGAGGATGACTGTACATTTTCTGAATCTTCAGGACTTTTTGGGGTGAAAGCCATCTTAGGGGGGGAAATCCTTTTTTTTCTCTACAGAAAATGTGGGTTTTGTACAGAAAACTGTTTTTTGTGCAGAAAACACATTATTTCCTAGACAAGAAACAGGTTTTCTGTGTTTAAAAATCATGCTTTCTAACATAGGAATAATATTTTTGTTCAGTCAGATTTTCCTAAAGAAATCTCAGATTCCTCAAATTCTTAAAAGTATGAGGAATCTTTTAACTGATACCGTTAATTGCTTCTCCTCAGAAGGGTATTGTGAATGACAGGATGAATTTCTTTATTGCATAAGTGAAAAATATTATTTAAATGTTTATTCCAAAGTAAAAAAAAAATGAACAATATGACAAAGTTTGTACACCTTGCCCAGTAAGGGAGAAATATTTTCAATTCTTCTCCTTCTTACACAGTGACAAAATAAGATGATTATTATTATTATTATTATTATTATTATTATTCCTCCAGATCCACACACATGGGAGCTATCAGATGAAAACACATTCAGCATAGACGTGACATACAAAAGACTGGCATTAGAATGGGAATAAACTATCAATAACATTACAGACAATTTAGGCCAAGGCTGCTATTCTTTCTGCTCCTCCTCCTCATCCACTCAAAACAGTCTTTCCCATGCCCAGTCTGGAGCCATCCTTTCAGCCACCACTTTGAACAATCATTTCTCAATTGTTTTTTTGGCTGATCTACAATTGCATCTTTTTATACTTTTATGAACTGCTGCCAATCACATCTAAGTAACATCACAAAAATGAAAGGGGAAGAAACAGTTGTGGAAAAAAGGGAGTTTCATCAGTTGAGACTGTCATGATGGTGTGAAACCCCCATATAATTTAAAAGGTAAAGCAGAGTGCTGGCCCCTCTGTCCCAACACCATGTTAGTATATCTGGTGGGAACAAAGGAGAGGCCCTTTTTGGTGGCTGCTCCTAGGCTCTAGAACGCCTGACTTAGACAGGTTATCTTCATTGTGTCCTCCTGGCAGTAAGTGAAGCCTTCACACTTTTGGAACTGACTGCTTTCATGGAGGAAACCTTTAATAAGGTGTGGTATTGACCATATTTCTTGATATGTAATGGATACTCATTTATGAGAAGTGACTTAAGAAGCTGGGTATATTTAGCCTGGAGAAGAGACGATTAGGAGGGGACATGATGACAATGTTTAAATATGCTGTATTGAAAATGGAGCAAGCTTGTTTATTGCAGCTCCAGAAAACAGGACACAGAGCAATGGATTCAAACCACAGGAAAAGGGATTCCACCTAAACATTAGGAGGAATTTATTGATGGTAAGATCTGTTCAGCAGTGGAATACCTTATCTTGGAATATGGTGAAGTCTCCTTCTTTGGAGGTTTTTAAACAGAGGATGGATAGCCATCTGTTAGGAGTGTGTATTCCTTTATGGTAGAAGGGTTGGACCGGATGACCATTGTGGTCACTTTCCACTGTCTGATTCTATGATTCTAATTTAATTATATTTTAATTTTATCAGTTTTAGTGATGTGAGCTATTATTTGCATTTATTTTAATGTTTTCAAGCTGCCTTTAGTCCCAGAATTTAGAAAAATACGGAGTTTAGATATTCTAAGACCAATGATGGTGGCCATAGTCATAATGGTGGTGGTAGTGGTGGTAGTAAGGGAGAGAGACTACAGCCTTGTCTAGAGCAATTGAAATCAAGAGATGTCAATGGCCACCAATGGGATTCAAAATAGGAATCTCAGCCTCTTATCTACTACAAGAGTTCTCTTGGTGCCAGTGCTAACTGACCTTATTAAACTGGTGATTTTTTCACAAAGCTCTGTAAGGAAAAGCTCTCACCTAACAAGATAGGGTCTCAATTTTGAAGGAACTTAAGTTAGGGTGTAAGTCTGTTTCTCAGTGGGATTTATGCAA
Source organism: Urosaurus nigricauda (assembly GCA_034509955.1). Classification (NCBI taxonomy): domain Eukaryota; kingdom Metazoa; phylum Chordata; class Lepidosauria; order Squamata; family Phrynosomatidae; genus Urosaurus; species Urosaurus nigricauda. The sequence goes on from JAOEGL010000001.1 coordinate 103,560,187, forward strand.
GTGCTGAGTACTGTCATGTACAGCTGTTCTTATGAGCCAAGGTTTATATTTATTGGCTTGGCCCCAAATCTACTGTATTTAATTGCATATGAAATTTGAACCTGATCATGCCAAGCAGGCTTTCTGGCTTTGAAAGGGAAAAATCCTTAAATCTTTGTTAGACACAGAGTATTTTGGGTGAAATTACCTGTGTTGAAACTACAGCCCTCTTTTTGACACTCTGAAAAATAAAAGCCAAAAGATAACTCATAAAACTAGACCCCTAGAGACTATGTGTGCTGTGCCTCTATAACATGAGGCAGGCACTCTGGCTATTAGGCTACACAATCTGTGGTCTCTTTCTCTGGGAATTCACAGGTATTAAAGGAACTACATGCAGCTTCACTACAGCTCTCTGAGCTGGTCTGTGTTGAAGAGATCTGAACTCTTCTTTGATAGTAGCCATAGAACACAAAAATACACAGGATGTAGTCATATTAATTTCAGTAGATCTACAGCAATTATGGAGTGGTTAAAAATTGTCCCAGAACATCAATATTCTCTCATTCTTTCTGCAAACTGGATTACTTTTCCAGTGCAGATGTAGTACATTTCAGGTTGAATGAAGAACTTGTAATCAAAGCATTTCCCATCAAATATGGGGAATAATGAGAAATCCCCTCTTGCCATGAAAACTCTTTCCTACTGCACCTTCCATACCCCAGTCAACTAATTAATACATCAGCCTCATTAAATGTAATCTCTTTTGTTCAGATTTTTGTTTTGATCAACGTGATGGAGAATTTGGGGCTGCCCTGAATGGATTTCACCTGCTGCTGCATTTGTCCTCAGAAATGTGCAACATGGCACAACTTAATTTCCAAGAAATTTAGGGCCAGCTGGTTCAAAATTATCAACAACAAAATCATTACTGAGGAGAGTTTTCTATAACTAATTAGCAAAGCACAAACTGGAAGCTAGATGCCTGATAACTCCCAAAAAACCTTGGAGGGGGGAATTTTGAAAGGTTTCTTTTGCCTTGTGATCTTGGAAAACCCCTGGCAACCCAAAAAGATACTCCTTATTTATATGGAGTGTAAGCTAGGAGTGTCAGCTTAAGGCTGCCTCTACACTGTAGAAATAATGCAGTTTGGAAGCACTTTAACTTCCATGACTGCATCCTACAGAATCCTAATTCTGGGAGGCACCAGTACTCTTTGGCAGAGAAAGCAAAATACTCTGAAAAACTAGAAATCCCAGGATTTCACAGAATGGAGCTATAGTACTTAAGTCTTTCACTACAAGTGTCAAGTCAAGTCTCAAGTGTCTACCTTCAAGCCTCAAGTTGCATCTCGAGTCCTTGCAAAATACTTCCAAGTCAAGTTTCAAGTGTGGAAGCCAACTTTAACAGGAAAAGAAAGAGACAGCATGCTTGTCAGTGGGGAACAGCAAATGGGTTAGACAACGGGCTTGAGGTGGGGCTTGAGATCTGTAGTCTGTCCCTGCTGCATATTGGAGGAGCCTTCTAAAGGTTTTTGTAAGATTTAGATGGATCCTTCAACTTCAGATCCATTGCCTAACACATATGCTGTTCTCCTATGAAAAACACACCCTTTGCTCTGGGAACAGGTCTTAACCTGCTTCTTGAAGTCAATGATGCCATAAACTATACAAGTCACAAGTCAAGTCAGTGAGTCATTTATTGCAGAGTCAAGTCACAAGTCACGTTATTGAAGTGACTTGAGTCTCAGTCAATTGACTTAAGTCTACATCACTGATACCACTTGATATCAAAATGCATTATTTCTATAGTGTAGATGCACTCTAAGACATTCCTAGCAGTGCTTTGGGGTAGTTAAAGCCACTGTAAATTATACATGCACCATGTGTCTTTGGGCTTCATTGTTATTATAGTGAGCCTTCAAGTTGTTTCCAACTTATAGCAACCCTAAGGCATGGGGTTTTCATTGCAAGATTTGTTCAGAGAAAGTTTGTCATTGCCTCCTCCTGAGGCTTAGGGCATGTGACTTGCCCAAGGTCACCCAGGGGGTTTCATGGTCAAGTGGGCAATTGAACCCTGTTCTCTAGAGTCATAGTCCAATACTCAAACTACTAGACCATATTGTTTCACACTTTGGACTTCGTACAAAGTAAAATCTCCCCTATGAAGAAACCTTGTAGCTCCAGAAAACAACTTGGAATTATTATTATTAGTAGTAGTAGTAGGATTTTCTTAGACTATGAATCTCAGATTGTTTCACCTAGCATGGTCTGAGATTCTACGAGTTGTAGGCTTTGTTGTAAGCTCTTCTCCAATGAGAACACAAGCCATTCTGAAAATCTTTGTGGCTGAAAGAAAAGGTATAAACATTCTAAATAAATAATAAATAAATAGGACTGCACAACTAGCTAGGTAGCAATTTTCACAACCTTAAAAAAAAAAAAAAACCTTCTCTGCTCTAAATGGGAAGTGACATGGTCTCATTAGCTCATACTTCACTTCCTCCATGCAGCTTGGTCATGAGAGAAATTTCATTGTGACAGCCCCCAGGCTGTGCTCTCTTGGGTCTAAGATATATTCAAAAATGTATTTACAAGGGTTGTGGGTATGGATATATGGGAAGTGGACAGATTCAGAAGTGATTCAGAAGTGATTCACAAACTTCCTCAAAACTTAAACAAGGGGATCCGCTTCATCCATTAACCACATGAAAGGGAAAGAATGAGAAAAAGCTCTCATTTGCAAACAGCTGATTATGAAAGTTGCTAGCTTCCTCATACAAAGTATTGAATTTCATCCTACATCTGGATTTCAGAAATAAGCATAGAATGCTGAATGAGGAAAGATCACTGACATCCAACAGCTGGAAACTCTGCAATTTGTCAACATCCCACTGGAAGGCTTTGAGAAAGCTGTATGGGGTACATCTTGCAAATGATTCATAATAGACAAAGAGAGGCACTGAGATGGCAATGATGTTGATTAATGCTAAAGAAGAAGACTTTTTTTTTTACAATATCACATGCATGATTTTTTGCAAAGTTTTTGGTTTGCTAGCACCTATGGCTGCTCTTCCACTCTAGATGTGAGCCTAGCCACACATCTCATAGCATTCAAAAAGCAGATGCCTCAGTACATTGGAAGCAAAGACCAAAATGGTGCAGTAGCAAGCACATGGATGTTGAGCGTGGAAGATTATGATCCAAATTTTAGTCACCCCTGAAATACATTTGAGAATCAATGGGTTGAGATCCCATTTCTCAGTATGGGGAAAGACTGGAAGGCATCCTTGAACATACATACTTTACATAGATGGGGAGGTCTTGAGAAAAGTAGAACCCCTGCATTTTCCTCATCTTTGTCTTCCCACAAGGTAGAAGGACAGGACCCTCCCCAATTTCCCCTTTCCCCTGATTTTCACTTCTCTAATTGTTTTGCATATAAAGTCTGCAGTAAAGATGTAAATCCTTGACTATTTTGTCCTCACATGTGGGGATGAATAATTACAATAGTTTCCTCCTTCCCCTAGTATCTTTCTTATATTTAGACATCCCAAAGTGTGGCAGAGTATATTATTTTGTTTAGAAAAACATAGGGGCCAAGATTCCGCATTGGATCCTAGTACCAAAAAACTCACCGTGTAAGCAGTTCAGCCACCCCAATATGGCCATTCTGTGTTGTTGGAGAGTAGGGTGACAACCAGGTGTTTTCCTGTAGTTAGACACAGTACAACAGGCATCTGCAGAGACCTCCAGGGGTTCTCAGAGTGTCTCTTCAAATAACATCCTTGCAGTGCATCCAGCTAAAGGAAAATTGCTGGACATGTCCCTACTCTGCTCCACTCTCTGACATGAAATGGCTGTATTATGGTGTGTATGTGGAGGCTGTGGATTTGGATCACTGTGTGAAAACTTGTGGGTATAGTGATGAGCTGACAACTTTAGTTTTAGAGAGCCAAGGCAAGAGGAAGGATATGGCCTAAAGTCAAGGTGAGTAGATGAATGGTGGCAAGAGTTATTGAAATTGGAATGTGTGATGCTTTCATTAACAGCATGCCAGATATCGTTTTTTGTGCAAAGTTCTGTTTTTTGTGCAGAAAAAAAAGTTTTTCTGTGCAGGAAACATTGCAGAGGGAACATGTTTTTGTACACACACACATACACACACACCCATTTTGTATGCAGAATAATTCTTCTACAACACTTCAGGACATTCAAATATGGGGAGAAAATTATGTAAGATTCTTGCAGGATTATTATTATTCCCACTATGTTTTCCCAGCTATTGGAAACTCTTTTTTTTTTTATTATTTGAGAACAAATAATTCTCAATAGTCTCTCTATTGAGTGACTTAGTTTGGCAAAACCACTGAAATCTCAAATTGGAGTGGAACAGTGTTGAATTCTTTAAAAGTTTTTGCATGTGCAAAATATAGTTTATGCACAAAAAGACCTTTTGAACAATATAGTATACATTTTTTTTGGCTGGTGTGCTCTTGATGGGCAAAAAGTGTTGATCCCTTTTAGTCTTGTACAAGGGTAATAGATCTTGCTGGGGCAAGGGTGTGTTTGTTTTTTTTGTGAGGTTGTTCATTTTGTTTGATGGAATGGACCTGGCCTGTTTCATCACAAGAAAGAAAAATACTCACTCCTAGGCAAGGGTACAGCACCACACTTAGTGTCATGGATCAGCCTTCACTGCCCAGCAGACTCATATGCTCATCAAGAAAGTATGAAGCCAAGTTTGTCAACAATATTCCCAACACACATCTTGCATATTCCCTTACTTGTGGTGCAGTCATATACTTCAAGGTTTAACTTGGAACGGCAGCAGTCACAATCTTATTGATTTATTCAATATTTCTATTCTACCCTGTATGCAACGCAATCAATTTGGGACACTTTAAAACAATTTAATTAATAAAAATAATTTAATGGCATATTAAACACATTAACACTTAAAACACTTAAAACCTCTTTTTAAAAACCCACTCACATGTGCAAATTTGGGTGAAAGCATTCATGCTCCAAAAACTTTATGAAACAGATATGTTTTTACTTGGTGCCAGAACGATAGCAGAGTTGTTGCCAATTGGGCCTCTAAAAGGAGGGCATTCCACAAGTGGGGTTCAACAGCAGAGAAGGTATTCCCACATTCTCCCACAGGGTGTTGCCTTCACTGATGAGACACAGGCCAGGGTGCTTCCAGAAGACCTCAAACCTTTGGCAGGAATATTCAGGGTGAGGCATTTTTTTCAAGTATCAATAGTTCCAATTCATTTAAAGCTTTTAATGTCATTATCAGCACCTTGAGATCTAGCGTATTAGAGGCCAGTGCAATTTGTCTAAAGCTTGTTTTATAAGATTTCTGTATGGCATTCCGGTAAGCAGCCTTCCTGCTGCATTTAGCTGCAGCTTCCAAGCCATCTTCAAGGGCAGCCCCACATAGAGTGCATTGCAGTAGTCTAACTGGGAAATTACTTGTGCATATTCAGACTAAAGCTGCATCTGCACTGCAAAAATAATGCAGTTCGACAATATTTTAACTGCTATGGCTCAATTATATGGAATCCTGGGATTTGTAGTTTATTGTGGCACCAGAGCTCTCTGACAGGGAAGGTTAAAAATCTCACAAAACTACAGCTCCCAGAATTCCATAGCATTTAGCTATGTCATTTAAGATGGTGTCCAACTGCATCATATGTACAGTGCAGATACAGCTTAAGTTATCCAGGAAAGGCCTAGACAAAGATAAATATAAACTGAGCTACAAATAAATAAAAATTCTTGAGCAATGGGACTCCTTGTGGTGGGTAAATTTGCTGAGTCTGGCAGTTTGTTTGTTTGTTTGTTTGTTTGTTTATCTCAGTTTGTTTTGCCCTACCCCAGACTCTAGCAGGCTGCCCGTGTCCCTGCCCCTGCCCCCAATGCCTCCAACTGTGTGCCTGGGGGTATAATTGACCACATTTCAGCAGACCCTTTGAAGGCCTGGAAAAACCTCTTAAAAAAACAGGAAGCCATTCTAGTCTTAACACTATTGTTAATGTTTTCTTTTTGAATGAAGAATCCACATTTGAACTGCAATACCATACATACACTAGTCTGTTAGTCTAGACTATTCAGTCTTAGCAAAGTTCTCCATCCATGAGGTTGCGGGAAGGGTCTGTAGGGAAGGATCTGTAAAACATCTGTACTGCACCTGCTGTTAGCCAAAGTGCATTTTTCTGAATTTTGGTGTGTGGGTGGTATTCCACATGACCCCAGATGTATCCTATAGATGACCCCAGTACCACCTGGGTGGTGACAGGTAGGTCACACCAAGGCTACCAGGAAAATCCCAGCCTGAGACAGGAAGGCAGTTTGGAGGTTGCAAATAGGTTCATCATCATCTCCATAATCAGAAACATGGGTGATGATTGCCTAGATCATAGAATCATAGAATCACAGAGTTGGAAGAGACCACAAGGGCCATCCAGTCCAACCCCCTGCCATGCAGGAACTCTCCATCAAAGCATCCCTGAAAGATGGCCATCCAGCCTCTGCTTAAAGACTTCTAAGGAAGGAGACTCCACCATACTCTGAGGTAGTGTGTTCCACTGTCGAACAGCCCTTACTGTCAGATGTCTCACCTGATGAGCCAGCTAATGACTTAAGTCCCTTCCCATTTCCCTTGACTATTGCCAGACCAGATTACCTCACCCCATATAATCTAACACCTTTGCCCTGCAGCTAGTTTTAGCCCTTAAAACCCCCTGAAAATTTCCCCACAGTGTGCTAGTTTGGAGTTCATGGGGACACTATGTCACTGTAATCTCTAACCTAGCTCTGGCACTTCCATTCAACCAATGCTCTCGAAACAGCTGTGTCTCACCCTACTTCACCCAATTGGACTCTGGAGGCAAACCCCATCTATAGTAAATATCTCCCATAGTTCTTCCTCAAATCCTATTCCAAGCTAATCCTGGGCCTTGAATGAATGAGTGTGTGATAGTGAATTGCTGTATGATTTTCCCCTTTAAATAAAATAATACTTTAATTGGAGACTTCTGCCTCTGCATCATTTCTTGAATCCACTGGCCTCTCCGTATACAGGTGGGAGACAGTTTTGTAGGGTCCTTGTAGCTGACCCCCTCTCAATTTGAGCCATGTAAAATTCCCTTACATAGATTTTGGCTATACTGCTTCCAATTCCAGATTCAATCTTTTGACATCTTCTTTGGACATCACTGGTAAGGAAAGACCTCTATCTGAAATCTGTGAAAAAGGCTGAGCAGATAGAGTCGGCCCAAGGCTGCTTCATATTCCTTAGACTCTGGGAAAAAAGATACTCCAGTTTTGGTCAGAGTCTCTCTCTCCATCACCACTCCTTACCCCTAAGCCCTTCAGACACCCTTTGAATTTTTATAAACTGAGCAGACACTGCCACAGCCCTAACCCAAATTCCCCTGGACAGGATCAAACCCACCAAGTCTTCTCCTGTTGTAAAAGAGCTTTGCCGCAAAATGATTTTCTCCACAGTTTGGTCCTTCTCCAGCTTCCTTGTGTTCTCTCAAAATGTGATTCATTGAGTTAAGCAGGTCAAGTTCCTGTGGGTGCAGTATATGCCATCCACTGAAAATTAAAGACCAGAAAATTAACAGGGTTTGTTGTGTTACAGAGCTGGAGACATTTTATCCTTATGCTCCTAGAAACACATCCTGAGCTAATGGAACACTGTGCTATATTCCAAGTCATATTTAGACTTGCAAAAAGCAATGAGTGTGCTTCAGTTAAGCTCACTTGGCAACTATCTTGCCAGGTTTTTTCCCCCTCTCTTTCCTTCTTGGCTTTAAGTGATATGGACAAGGTGTGCTTTAAAGATAATGGGCAGAGTTGCCAAATGAACTGGTTTAATCACAAAAGTCCTGACACGGGTGAACGGGACAATGTGGGATTGTGAATTGTTGTTGGGAGGCAGCGGCGGCAGCGGATAAATAAATAAATAACTACACCAGGAAAACAAAATCCTGCGGCTCTAGTGAGTGATTGTACCCATTAATGGGTCCACAATTTGAACAACCCCATCAAGGTCTGCACTAATAGTATGAAAACTTCTGCCAGATAGGGCAGGAAGGGATGAACTAAAGCCTAGGCTGAGCAGAGTGAATATTAGTTTCTTGATATAGAAAAGGCCAAATGGATTAATGGATCAGCTCATGCACTGCCCGAGGAGACAAAAAGAGTATCTTCTATACCTCTGTGCACATTGACCGGACAGCAACAATAGGAGTCTTTAGAAAGGGAAAACTCCTAATTTGGGCCAAGGAGGTGGGGAGCGGAGGGAATCAATTACAACTCCTTTTTTTCCCCAAGACAGAAGTCCACAGGCTAGAAAGGGGCAGGAGGGAAAGACATGTTTTTGCCGCCTTGCAAGCAGCAAGTCCCTGCTTTTTAAATAGGCTGGCAAGGAGAGAGAGAAAGGGAGCGAGCAAATGTGTGCGCCTGCATATAATTGTTGATTTCAGTTTGTATTAGTTCTGCCTAGTCTCTTTTCAGCACTCTCCTTTCTGCTAATGGAAAATCAAGCCCATTATATGGTAAACGTAGGAAGCAAGTACATTAATAGTGGGCACTGACATTAATTCCAACTGTAAACAATTCACTACTGTTACCACTACATAGTAAATGATGTGTCAGTTGCTGCTTTAATAAGGTGATTTCCAGCATGGATTTTCCTTTTTTTTTTTTCTTTTTTTTTTTGCGGGTGTGTGTCGTGGTGGTGGTGGTGGAAAGAAAAGGTGTGTAGAGGGTTATGTAGCCCCCCCTCCCTCCTCTCAAATGTTTGCTTTGATAAATGATACTTCTGAGATCCTTCCTTGGCATCCTAAACGGGTGGCTGGGTGAGAGACAATTACAGTGGACCCTCCACATTTGCTGGGGTTAGGGACACAGGACCCCCATGAAAGTGGAAAAAATGTTCAAATTAAAAAACAACAACACTATTTTTATTTTATTTCATTTTTATGCCACCTTTCTCCCAAAACAGGGACCCAAGGCGGCTCACGAAATAGTTATTTCTGATTTTATCTGAGAGGGCACCTCTCTAGGAATCTCTAGGGACGATTCTGTGCAGTGGCATAACTAGAGGGCTGTGTGGACTGCACCAGGTGACACCCTCAGGTGAGGTGACAGCACTGCTAATGCCTCTAATGCCTGTATTTTAGCAGAAATATGGTGGCATTTGCCTGTATTTTTTTAAAAAAATGCTTTCAGGGGTAAAGCTTTAAGCTCAGTGGGAGAAGAAAGGAGGCCCTCCCAGAATTTTTTTTTAGCATTAAAATTTCAAATGTCAAAAATCTTAATTTTTAATTTTTTTCAAAAAATGATTTTTTTTAAAAAAAAAATCAGTCTTTTAAACTTTTCTTTAAAACATATTTTAACCAACTTTTCACTATGTATATGTAAATAATTTAGGTTATGCATATCATATTGTAATTTGAAGGTATAATTTTCATTTTGTGAGTTGTTTGTGTCACACCTATTAGCATGACATTCAGTGGTAGATGGGAATTATGACTGATGAGTAACATTACTGCAAAAAAAAAAAAACATTACTAAGGATTCTGTATAGTGTGAAACGGGAGGAGGTCAATGGGAGGGGGGGTGACACCATGAGTTACTGCACCGGGTGACACCAGTCTTTGTGATTCTGCGGTCAAGGTCTGCCTGAAGTTGACCATGAAATTGCACGGGAGGATCTCCAAATGCATGGAGGAGTGTTCTCTCAAGGCATCTCTACCATGATTTTGGTTTGGCGGAAGCTGACCATAGAATCACGCTGGAGGACCCAGATATGATGATGATGATGATGATGATGATGATGATGATGATTTTGGAACAACCAAATCTGCAAATGTCCACACCTGCAAATGAGAAACCCCACTTGCAAAACCAAGCTGTGAATGTGGAGTTGACAGCTTTCATAGCCATAGAATTTTTGGGGGGTGGGTTTTTCGGGCTATGTGGCCATGTTCTAGAAGAACAACATGGCCACATAGTCCCAAAAACCCACCACACACACACAAAACCCACCAAGCTGTGAAGTTGATTTCCAATTCCTTGCTCGCTGGGTACTTTTGGAAAGTGAAGCAGGAGGCAGGGCAGGTGAGGGATTGGAGGGAAGGGGCTGAGAAAGAAGGGGAAAGTGATGGGAAGGAGAAGGGCAAGGCATGCTCAAAGAGGGAGGGAGGGAGGCTTTGGGATCCAGGGGGGCACATGGATCCTCACCAAGGCCTCTCCCCCCCCAGTTAGAGACCCTCCCTAGTCCCTTCCCAAGGCTTTTTTCCCTCTCTAATACACACACTTCCACACACATTACCCCCCCCTCCGTTCCCCCCCTTGCGCTTTTGTGTTTTGTCGGAATTAATGAGAGCCGTTCCTGGCCCTCGGGGTAATTAGTGTCCTTGGAGTTAAAGAAGCGCCTCCTCCTCCTCCTCCTCCGCCGCCACCTCTGGCCCAGGCAGGCAAGGAGCGGGAGGATGGGGGGGGGGGCTCCCTTCAATAATTGATTCAAAGGGGAGGGAGGGAGGGAGGGAGGGAGGGAGGGGGAGGCTGCTAATCAGATCTGAGCGTAATGAATTGATTTAATTAACGGGGGATCGGACGGAGGCTCCCTGGGAAAGGCGACGCTGAGGAGGAGGAGGAGAAGAAGAAGAAGAAGAAGAAGGGGAGCCCATAAATTGAGAGACAGAGAGAGAGAAGGAAGGAAGGAAGGAAGAGAAAGAGAGAGAGAGAGAGAGAGAGAGCGCCTTTGCCTCCGCACCTTCCCAGCCTCCAGCCCCGATCTCTCCCTCTTTGCCCCTTTCCGATTGACCCCAAAGTGGGCTGGCCCCTGAGTTGGGGGGCGGCGGCGGCGGCGGTGCTAGAGCTCCCAGTTCCAGCTAAGGACGAGGAAAGGAGGGAGCCAGATCTTTTGGGGGGGGGGTGTCTTTGAGGCTCCCGTCCTTCCATCCCCAGCGCGGAGGTCGGGAGGCAAGCGGCGGAGGAGAGGCCGAAGGGGGTCAGGCGAGGCGAAGGGCTCCGGCGTCGATCCCGGCGGCACGGCGGAGGCGGCGGAGGGGCGGAGGCAGCCGGTCCCGGCGGGCAGCATGGTGCTGGAGAAGGAGGACGGTGAGTCTCCGGGGCGGGAGGGTCCCGGTCTCCCCTCGCAAGGCATGCCCCAGGAGCCCTCCTCCGCCCCCAAAGGCCCTCCAGGGGGCGAGCAGGGTGCCTGGACACCCCGGGGAGGGGTTGCCTTGGCTCTGTCCTCCACGAAGGTCCCCCATCTGGCCTCTTTGGGGCTGAGGGCGCCTCTGACCCCCACCTCCCTCCCTCTCCCTCTGCCCCACACTCATCGGCTTCTTCTTCTTCCTCCTCCTCCTCCGATCTTCCTGCTGACCCAGGAGAACCCCTTCCGCCGCTTGCTCTTCCTCTGAGATCGTTCCCTTCCCTGGACTGGATCCCCTCCGCTGCTCCCTTCAACCACCTGCCCTTCCACAATCCTTGCACCGGCGACACTTCCAGCATTTCCGCGGGCGAGGCACAGGGATCTTCGGACGATCCAGTCCTCAGTTCCCTTCTCAATCTCTCTCTCTCTCTCTCTCTCTGGCCCCTCAGTCCCATCCTCTCCGTGCCATCCCCAACCTTCACCCCCAACCTCTGAACCCCCCCCCCATCATCCCCAGCACCCTCCCTTTCCCTGCCCTTGCCTCCACCATCTGGCCCATCATCGAGGAGTCCCAGAGCAGCCACTTCGGGTCTTTCCTAAAACTCCCTCCAAAAAAAAACCAAGCTGCTGGGGAAAAGGATGTGCTTTGTTTAAAAACAGGAAAGGAGGGCCAGTCCTGTTTGTAGGGGGGGGGGGTGGAGAGAGAGAGGGAGGGAGGGAGGGAGGGAGCGCTGCAACCTGTCTGCCCGGTGCCAAGGTCCCTGGGGCTCCTGTCAAGACTTGCTCCTGGCATCCTTTGGAGGGAGGCCCAAGAGAGACTCAAGTTTTTTTGTTTTTTGCTTGTTTGTTTCAGTGAGGAGGGGGGCTTTGAAAAGCAAAGGGAGCCAATGGAAAGGACCTTGCCTTGTGGGAAGAAGAAGGGGCCCCCCAGGGAGAGGGAGGGGGCCTTCCTGAAAATGGGCTCCTGGGAGTTTTGGGGGGAAACCTTTGGCTGCAGTTTGGGCTCTCAGACCCAGTTGTCAAACTTTCCTCTTTTAGTGTTGGATGCCACTCAACAGCCACAACAACAGGGAGGACCCAAGGGCGCATCTGACATTTTGCTTGGGCTCCCATCAAGAGTCCCCCATCCCTTGGCTCTTTCCTTTCTTTCAAAAAGTGTCGTTTGGCTCTTTCTTCTCAGTTGAGGAGTCAGGTTTCTCTTCCTTTTTGTGGCAGGAGAACAAGAAAAGTCCTCTCTTTAACATAACACATGGCCACAGGTATCAGAATGCCCGGTGCCCGGGTACACCAAGACACCTCTGAGACCATCCAAACCTATTGGGGAGTTGTGTGTGCTTTAAACAGGTGTTTGAAAAGACAGGCAAGATATCTCAGAGAAGCACATTTGGTTCTTGTGTATGTGACATTCTGCAGATACTCATTTTTTTTTTTTTAATGGCAAAGTTGGGCTTGTAGGGCGTGAACCAGCTCTCAGATTCCCGAAGCATTTCTGCTGTTCTTTTACCACACGGGAGGCACTCGGGTTGCGTTTCCATTGTGCTTTTGCAGCTGCAAGTACCCATTTTCTGGCCTGTCCCAAGTTCACTTATCGCTGCAGCTCAGGCACCTCTCCTTTCCTCTGTTTTGCTTATTTATTTTTTTTAAAAAATCCTATTACTGCATTTGTTTGGTGGATGGCTCATAAGAACACCTGTTGTATCCTATAGGGTTGTTTTGCTGTTTATCATTCACATTGTCATAAAGCTGGATGGCAAACTTTCTGTACTGCAAATCGAGATCCTCTAAAGCACTGCAACTCACAGTACTAGTCTGTGAACTGGTGCTGGTCCCTGAGCCCTATGAAAAAATTCTAGGAAGAAAAAGAAACAATTGTAGCTAATGGGCACCAATATGGTAGAGGTTTATTGATGCTCCCCGACATCAGAAAACTTGGGAAGCACTGATGAACAGCACATTGGCATCACCCTCCCATGTAACAGAACTTTTATCAACCTGTCTCTCCTTTGGAACTCATTTATTTAGAAATAAATTCCAGTATTTATTACTTATTTTACTTATTACTTATAATTTATTTGGTAATAAATTCCAGCATTTGGAACAGTTAACAGCACACAGGATTTCATTGTTAGGGCACTTCCGCACCCATCAAAAGACATTGCGCAGCTATGGGCTATTTCATCTTTCTTTTCCTTAGCAGATTTTTGTGCAATGTGGAGAAGCACATGGTTGGGTTGCAAACAGAAAATAGTAAGGTCTTGAATCTTGGTAAAATGTCTTACCTAAAGGATAATCATTGTGCAGTAAGAGCCTCCATATGATGGTGCCGCCATCAAAAAAGTGCTGGAATGGCAGCCAAAACCTCTTCTTTAAGGTAGACTCATGCTTTGGCTGTAATGACACTATAAAGAGGAGATATTAGAAAAGTACAGTTTGGAACTGGTACCGCTGTCCCAAAGAATGGGCCTTGGAAATGACACTTCCCAGCATGGAAGAGAATTCTGAGAGTCACAGTGCAAAAACAATAACCGTTCCAAGCTCATGTATTTGTTTGGCCACTCTGTTAACTAAATGAAGTTCTTTCAGTGGGGAAGTCCTGTCACACTTTCTGTGTTCTTTAAGTTCATAATTAGATCCCTCTGCCCTTTTCTGGGTTGCTTTGTGCACTTTTGAATTGGAAAGATGTACCTTTGAGCAACAAGGCAGAATGCGTACTCTCTATCCTTCCCCAAAATTAGGTTATCTGAAAATCCAACTTGATATAAACAAACTCCTCTGCAATGAGCCAAGGACAGGAACTCACCTGGTATATTTCATCCTTTATACCAGGGGACAGGACTCTGAACACTTCGTAACCCATCTCTGGTGCAAGATAGGCAAGCGAGAGGAAGCTGAGTGTTATGTGTACTAGTTGAGGTTTCTGTGCTATTCATAAGGAAATATATAGAGAAGAAAGCACTTGAGGTTTATTATGGTCACTCATGATCTTTAAAAAATTGTTATTTCTCTCCAAAAATTAAAAGTATTTTCTTATCGGGATGGCCTATTTCATTTAACTATCTAAATACCAAAACTGAGAGCTTGGTTAGAGACCTTGCCCCCACTCTTCCTACCTCCCCACACTATTTTTTTAAATCAATGCTGTCACCAAAAACTTGTTTTTCTAGCAGCAGGAATTCCTCCTCAACCTGGTGTCATGAAAACTTGGTCTCTAGTCAAAGCAGATGTCTATATCTATGAGATGAGGTCTTCTAGGACTTCCACTGAGATCCCGATAGTAACTATAGTATGGATTAAAAAAAAAAAAAAACCAAACCCTTTCCCCTTTGTATATCCCCCTAAAGAGAAAGATGTAAGAGGTTAAATAATGTCAGTATAATTAAACAAGGTTAATTCATTGCTGTTTTGTTCCCGTGGGATTTTCTTTGCATTTCCATCTGCTCTGATTTTGATGTGTGAACTGCAACCCGCAGATCCCGGCGGTGCGATAGAAATGTTACAAATTTTATTTGGCTTGATTGAAAAAAACCAGTTATCTTTTCTTTGCACTTTTTGATAATAAACTGGGTGACATTCTGTCTTCCCTTAACTCTTTTTTTCTCTCCCCCCCCCCTTTTTTTGGCCAAAGGGTACCTGCCAGCCTTGATCTGTTTAAATATGATTGACGGGTCAAACAGCAGGATGCTGCCACCACAGAGGTAGTAAGGGAAGCAGGTGAGCAATGAGGAAAGACTGAGATCTAAAGCGAGTTTCCTAATGGGGGTATTTGGGTTCTTTCATGTATTGCAGACATACTCATTAAACATAAGGAGCTCAGGGGGCTGGAATGATGGTGGTGTAAGGAAGTGAAACTAGGAACATTGATTATCCAGACACTTCTCAACAGCCTTCATTCCAGGAGCCCACATGAATGCCTATATAAAAGGATATAATAGGGATGGTAGTCAAGGCAAAAGCGGAAATTAGAATGGGATGCACTTAAAAAGAAGAAGAAATGTTAAGGGACAAACCCCTGATGAGAGGGATGTGGAGATCTGAACAGCAAACCAAAGTGGCACCTGAGAAATGTTTCAGAATTATTTGTAAGGAATTTAGACCAGCAGAGAAATTCACGCCTGTTTAAATGTGTCTGAAAAATCAGGGACAGATGCTGGGAAAAGCAGCTATCTTTTTCTTCCACATGTGTGTTACTTTACCCAGTATTTTTTTTTATCCTGCCTGCTTGAGTTCCTCTTCTTGTAAATGTTAATAGGGACTACCATATCACTCTGTGTTGAAACTGGGAGCTGTAGCTGCTTTATTGGCCTTTGACACCTGGCTGGTAGAAATTCCAGTGTCTTGCTCAGATTTGTCACTTTTGAAAAAAAATCTTAGCATTTTGGGTTATAAAGTGCTGTCAATTAAGAATAAAAATATATAAATGGGACCTGCAACAACAAAATGTTGCTGTGCAGAGTGCTCCTGTTCTCTGCTCTGGCCAGTTTTCCTTGCCCCTTTCTGCAGTACTCCCTTCCATTCTCCCCTTCTTCCCGATTTCCAATTCTGCCCCTGCAACAGTCAATCAAGAAGCATGACCACTGTGGGTAAGCTCTGTATTTTGGGGTGCTTTTTCTCCCTCTTAGTGCTCCTCCTCCATTTATTTTATTTTATTTTTGTACTTTTGCAAATCTCATGGTCTCCACTTAAGGCTGCTGAGACTTTTCCCTTCTGTATCGGCAATACTGCTTCAGCTATATAAGTAATGGCACTCACTCCTGAACATCTGAAACAGAAGGAATGATATTCTGCAATAAATGTTGCTCCACTTGAAGTGGATGCTGAGGTCATCATGAATGTTATGAAATGCCTTCTGAAAAACTAACCTTTTGAACTCTGTTCCAAGAAAGCTGGAACACTGACAATTCAAAGACTGTTCTAGTTTGGTAAAGAGTGTCATGTACTAATTTCTTTTGGAATCTCTAAGAACTAAGTGCAGGCTTATGCCGGAGCATATACAGGAGAATGATCCTTCTGTTAATAAGTCGGTCCAGTGGAAATGTAGAAATCTAACAAGAGTGGGATATTAAGGTTCTTCTTAGGGCTGGCATCCAGGTAGAAGCTTGAAGCTATCGGACAGGATAGGTTAACTTTCTAAATACATGGAAGTGTGCGCGCACACACATACAAATGCCTTTCCCATTCTTGATTTGATGTTTCCTGGCGTAGTGTCAAGGTATGTTAGCAAAGAAACATCACTTCATTTTCCAAACGATCTGACAGGACAAGACCGATGGAATAGCAAGATGGAGAGATGGAATAGATGGAAAGGTTGGTTCTTTCTCAAGTTGGGATAGGAGGAAAAGATATAGATACAGATAGCCAAAGTAGCAAACACTCTGACCTGGAATACATGTAAAAGTTACATTGATGTGGAGAGGTCACAACTAAATTTTGCTTTGTTCTTCTCTGTTCTTTCTTTGTAGAGTGAATACACATAAGGAAATCAACTTAGGTCCAAAGCTGGAGTCATGACATACTCATTAATACGGACATTTAGGTTGCATTTGAATTGCAAAGAAATGAACTCCTGCTCAGTGAGTCAATTCAATATAGAACAAGTATAACCCATGCCTTACTGGGACACAATCCTGTCAAAGTTACACACTTTTCAGTTGTGCTGATCTCAGTAACATAAGTAGTTATGCACACATTTAACTCTTCCTTCAAATCAATGGGACTCTTTGAAATATCTCATTCCTCTGAAATTCTTGTCGTTGCATGCCTTCAAGCAATTTCTGATTTATAGCGATCCTAAGGTGACTTTATTATGGGATTTTCTTGGATAGATTTGTTATGAGTGGGTTTGCCATTGCCTTCCTCAGAGGCTGAGAGAGTATGACTTGCTCAAGGTTACCCAGTGGGTTTCTGTGGCTGATTTGGTCTCTAGAATCATAGTCAAACCATTACACCATGCCGGCTTATTGCAACATTAAGAATCTGCCTTAAATAATACTGCTAAAGAAAGCTAAAAGAAGCCAGTGGTAGTATATGAACAGGGCAGCTGTGCTTCAGGAAATTGTTATAGTTTGATAGCTATTTAAGCTTAACAGTGTGTTAGAGAAGTATTATATTTGTTTTTGTAATTCATTTCAACCAGCCCAACCTGGCTGAAATCCAGTCAAACAGATGCTGTAAATTTTTGAATTTGGAGGAAGTGGTGCCTCAAAATGAGGTGCTTTAATACTTTGGTCCAGAACTACTACTGGCGAGTTTGTTGGGAATGATCAGAAGCTTCCTTCTGAAATAAGTGCCTTTGAGGATCATGGTATAAAAATCCCACTTATAATGGCCATATTCTTGCTCTGACATGAAATACTGTCCTTAGCAAGTGGGTAGTGGCCAAATGAGAATGGAAGTTTTAAGTACTGAATGAAATGATTCTCCATGCAAAATGATATATTTGACATCAAATACATCCAAGGACTGTTAGGATTAAGCATTCAAAATGAAGGGGAAAGGCAAAGCTATTTGAGTTGAAGATAAGGAATCTAATTAAAAATAGGTATTAAGGGTATCTGGCCTGAGCTTGCGATCAGACTTTTAAAAGACAACTTGTATCCATAGTAAAGTAGAGGGAGAAGCATTGTGGCGACTGCGATGAAATGTTTTCTCGGCTTACAAAAAAGAAAAACGGGGAAAAAGCAGACTGAAACTTCTTCTTTAGGGTTGCATACTTCAGAACCTCGTCTATGGTTCTTGCACTAGAAGCACATAGACTCTTACAAGGATACAGTTTTTATATGTGGGCAGACAGCGGTGTTTCATTTCAGATTTGGATGTTGCCAGCCATGTTAGGTGTCAAAGTGACATAGATGGGAATGGTGGAATGACGGAATTGCAGAAGGGGTTATATGAGTAGGCTCCCCCACTTTCCATACTGAAGGTGTTATTAGAGGAGAGATTGATTCTAAATTCTCTGTATGAACCTCCATTTGCATCCTAGAATTCGAGGCTTAGATTAAATAGTTTTATGTGAATATTTTTATATGGTTTGTTGTGTGCCTCCAAGTCATTGTTGACTTATGGTGACCTTAAAGCAAACTTATTGTGGCAAGTTTTCTTCAGAGGGTTTTGTCATGGCCACCTTCTGAGGCTGACAGTGTGACTTGCCCAAAGTCACCTGTTCATTCCTACCAGGGAGGATTAAAGGGCCTGTCTTTTTGTGGGGACCCATATGTTTGAAATCACAACCCTCACATGCACACACACTGACCCAGTGGGAAACAAAATAAGACACTATTTTGTTTCACATCCCACAATGAAACGAAGGTGTGTACGGACTTACCAGTCTTTAAAAAGTATTGGGGAACCCTTTTCTAACAGGATATTGTGCAACAGATGCTTCATCCGTAATGTCGAAATAATCTGGTGTGACACCACTTGGACGGCCATGGCTCAGTGCTATGGAATTTTGGGAATGGCAGTTGGTTGTGGCACCAGAGCTCTCTGACACCAAAGGCTAAATGTTTCACAAAACTGCTATTCCCAGAATTCCATAGCATGGAGCCACGGCAATTAAAGTTGCACAAACTGGATTATTTCTGCAGTGCGGGTGTATCTGTGGAAATCTTTGAAGAATAGATTTTGATTTGTTCAAAGCCTTTGATAATGTCAAAGCGAGCAAGCCAGAGAGCAAGACCTGCTTTTGAAGAGAATGTGTACATAAGTAAATAATTGTGTGCATAAATAAATATAACAATAATATTTTAAAGTGTATTTTATTCTTTTAATAGTCATTTGTTTTAACATTGTAATAATTTAATTCCTTTTTAATGAACCTCTTTTCTATGATTTTAGTTGTCTTTTAATATTGTGAAGCCGCTCTGAGTCCCAGTTCTGGGAAAAGAGTAGGACACAAATAAATATAATAATAACAACAATAACACTCCTTTTTTCTGTTTTAATTTTATTTTTCTTTTAATATTGTGAAGCCACTCTGAGTCCCAGTTCTGTGAAAAGAGTGAGATACAAATAAATACAATAATAATAATACAAATAGTAATAACAATAATAATGTTCCTCTTTTTTTCTATGTTTTTAATTGTATTGTCCTTTTATTATTGTGAAGCTGCTCTGAGTCCCAGTTCTGGGAAAAGAGCAAGATACAAATAAATATAACAACAACAACAACAACAACAATAACAATAATAATAATGCACCTGTTTTCTATTTTTTTCAATTGTATTGTTCTTTTAATATTGAGTCCCAGTTCAGGAAAAAGAGCAGGATACAAATAAATAAATAATAATAATAATAATAATGATGCACGTGTTTTCTATATTTTTAATTATATTGTTTTAATATTGAATCTCAGTTCTGGGGAAAAAGCGGGATACAAATAAATATAATAATATTAATAACAATAATAATAATGCACCTCTTTTCTGTATTTTTAATTGCATTGTTCTTTTATTATTGAGCCCCAGTTCTGCGAAAAGACTGGGATACAAATAAATATGATGATGATGATGATGATGATGATGATGCACCTCTTTTCTGTATTTTTAATTGTATTGTTCTTTTACTATTTTGGGGAAAGAGCAGGATACATATAAATGATGATGATGATGATGATGATGATGGAGGGGAGTGTAGTTTAACTGAATCATCCTTGGTCCACACTTCATATCAAAAGTGTCCCCAGATCCCTGATGAATCCGGCGTCCTGAAAAGGGGGAGCGCCCCAAAGAGACAAAAAAGTGCATGGCGAATTGGCAACTGATACTATGGGGCTTTCTAGATTGGCAAAAAGAAGTGTGTTCATGGCTGCATGAAACTCTAGCCTTTAGATGAGAAAAAGGGAAAGTGTGCCATGAAAACGCTTTTTTTGCGTTTTAGGGGAGAAGAAGCGCCTTTAAAAAGGTGCTGGTTTTCCCAGCTTCTTTTTTAAAATCTGCGGAACAGTGCAGCTCCATCTAAAGGCTGTGGTGCAGCTGCTAAGCATTAAGGAAAAGGCAACTTCATGTCACACTTTCCTGCCCATCTAGAAAGCCCCAATGTCTAGCAAACCTAACAAAGTAATAACAAGAAATCCACCCAGCAGGGAGGGAGGCTACTTTGAGGATGGCAAGGGAGTAGTGAGTGAGTGCCTTTGCTGGCCATGGCGGCGAGGGGGCTGCAGGTGGCGCTGCTGAGCCGGCCAGCCTTCCATCCTTCCAGACTGGCGCGGCGTCAACGGAGGGGAAGGAGGGGGGGGGTGTCCCTGGGAAAGGAGCCCATTTATTGGGCAGCAGCAGCAGCAGCCAAAGGTGCCAAGCTGAGGCTGAGCTCTCCCTCTCTTTCTCTTGCTTTCCTTCTTTTCTCGCGGAGGGTAATAATAATAATTTCCCCCCTTTAGGAGAAGCCTGGGCTCTCAGAGGCAATTGCTTTCCACGCAGATTGAGCCCATTGGAGAGAGAGAGAGAGGAGAGAGGAGCCACGGAGCCTCCAAATTAAGAAGAAGAGTAATATTAATAACAAAACCCCAGCTCTCTCTCTCTCTCTCTCTCTCTATTTGATCTTTTATTATTTCACCCCC
Source organism: Urosaurus nigricauda (assembly GCA_034509955.1). Taxonomy (NCBI): domain Eukaryota; kingdom Metazoa; phylum Chordata; class Lepidosauria; order Squamata; family Phrynosomatidae; genus Urosaurus; species Urosaurus nigricauda. The sequence goes on from JAOEGL010000001.1 coordinate 103,580,904, forward strand.
TCCCTTGCAGCTTGAGTTCCTGGCCATTATTGAGAGACTCCTGTGAGAAAGGAGAGGAGGCTTTTGTGGCCCCAAGGGCTTCTTCGTGTTTCTGACTTGAGGGAAGAGAAGGAGGAGGAGGGCCAGCTGGGTCCAGAAGAAGCTGGACCGAAGAAGAAGAAGCAGCAGCAGAGGAGGAAGCCTCCCTCTGAGCTCGCTTGCTGCTGCTGCTGCCTCTGCCGCCGAAGGAGCCTCAGCCCCGGAGCCCTGCCCTGGAGCCGGACTCCCTCCTCCTCCAGACCCTGAGATGATGGTGCTAGACAAGGAGGACGGTAGGTGAGCCCAGGCGGAGCCCGACCCCCCTCAGCCCCAGACCCAGCAGGAGCAGCCCCTGCCTCCTCCCTCCTGGCCCCTTGGCCTGCCCCATGGCCCTCCTGGGGCCAGAGGGGTCTTCTTGCAGCTCCTGACCCAGAGCAAGCAAGGGAACTTGGTAACCTAAGCTCCCCCAGACTTAAACCTCCTCCCTCAGGTGGGGCAGACTCCAAAGTGAGTGCGGCTGGGGGATAGGAGGCAAAGGGGGGGGGGGCTTGTAGCACCTGGCCCAAAGAAAGAAAGAAAGAAAGCCTGATAACCTGAGCTTTCCCAGACTTCAATCTCTTCCCTCAGCTGTGGGCAGAATTCAAAGAGAGATAGCCGTGTTAGTCTGTGTGTGGAACCAGGAGGTAGAGAGAGAGATCTTCTTGTAGGACCTTTGAGACTCACTGAAAGGAAGACGTTGGCAGCTTGAGCTTTCCTAGACTAGACTTCAGTCCACTCCCTCAGGTGCATTTTTGGGAAGTAGACTGAAGTCTCCAAAAGCACATCCAAAAGATCTTATGGTGGGGCCAGCTAGCTTCTTTGCCTTCCACTTCTTCTGGCTTTTTTGCCTGCCCCCTTTTTTCCTTTTCTTCTTCATGACCCTCCTGGGGGGTTGGGGGGGGGCAAAGGGGACTTGTAGCACCTAACCCAGAGAAAGACAGAAAGAAAACCTGGTAGTCTAAGTTGTCCCAACGTCTATTTCCTCAGGTGCATTTAAGTGTTCTACGAAAGCGCATCCCTCAGCTGTGGTGATGGGACCAGCAAGCTTCCTTGCCTTCCACTTCTTCTGGCTTCTTTGCCTCCCCTTTCCTTCTTGGTGGCCCTCAGGAAGCAAAGGGGTCTGGAGGCACCTGGCCCAGAGAAAGAAAGGGGGGGGGGGAAAACCTGACTTAAATCTATTCCATCAGGTGTGGGCAGAATTCAAAGATACAGCTATGTTAGTCTGTAGAATCAGCATATAGAGAGATATCTTGTAGCCCCTTTGAGACTCATTGAAAGGAAGAAGTTTGTTGCATGTGCTTTCCTAGACTTCAGTCTACTTCCTCAGGTGCATTTAGGGAAGTAGACTGAAGTCTACAAAAGCACATCCCTCAGAGGTGGTGATGGGACCAGCAAGCTTCTTTGCCTTCCACTTTTTCTGGCTTCTCTCCCATCCCTTTCTCCTGGCTTCTTTGCCTTCCCTTTCCTTCTTTGTGTCCCTGGAGGATAGGAGGCAAAGGGGTTTTGTAGCACCTAACCCAGAGGAAGAAAGAAAACTTGGTAGTCTAAGCTTCCCTTCCCTAGACTTAAATCTACTCCCTCAGGTGTGGTAGAATTCAAAGAGATAGTGGTGTTAGTCTGTAAAATGTGAAGTTGAAGGCTTTCATGGCCAGCATCCATAGTTTTATGGGTTTTCCAGGTTATGTGGAACAAACTTTTCTAGAACATGGCCATATAATCTGGAAAACTCACAAAAAATGTAGAGAGCGTTCTTGTAACCCCTTTGAGACTCACTGAAAGGAAGAAGTTGGCAGCATGAGCTTCTTTAGACTTCAGTCTATGTCCTCAGATACATTTAAGGAAATAGGAAGTAGACTGAAGGCTATGAAAGCACATCCCTCAAATGCGGTGATGGAACCAGCATGCTTTCTCTTCTGTTTGGTGTGGGATGAGGAACCAAAGCAAACCCAGCTATTATATTATTATTATTTGTTGTTGTTGCTGCTGTTGTTATAGTTTTTTGTGGGTTTTTCAGGCAATGTGGCCATCTTCTGGAAGAATTTATTCCTGTTCTTCCAGAGCACGGAACCACAGCCTGAAAAACCCACAAAAAGCTACGGATGCCTACCGTGAAAGCCTTCTGCTTCATGTTTATTCATATCCCGCCCTTTCCCAAAACTGGGACTTAGGATGGCTCACAGCTTTAAAAAAGCCATATAGTTAAAAGCATACCAGAATGGTACATTGATATAGAATTAAATGATTGCAATATTAATACCAATTACATGTTAAAACAATAAAATGTGGCTTAAAAGTTTAAAATGTTAATTATTATTATTATTATTATTATTATTATTATTAGCAGCAGCAGCAGCAGCAGCAGCAGTATCCCACTCTTTTTCCAAAACTGAGACCCAGAGCAGCTCACAAGTTAAAAGAACAGTACAGTTGAAAGCCTACCAAAACAAAACAAAACAAAAACAAACAAACAAAAAAACTTAGGTGAACATGTTTTAGTTGTAGGAGAATTCAAAGATATAGCTATGTTAGTCTGTAGAATTAGTAGGGAAAGAGATCTTGTAGCCCATTTGAGACTAAGAGGTACAGCTAATTTTAAAATAAGTTTTGGAAAGGGGGAGGAAAGTGGTTTTTTAATATATATATTTACAGCATCTTTTCTCTCTCTCTCTTCAATTTTTATGACCTTTTTTTTACTCCATTTCTTCTTATAGGAAGAGCAGGTGTAGAATTTAGTACCTGCATCTACCTCTTTTTCCTTGTAGGAAGGAAAGTAGTGCAGTTAGAGAATATATCTGCTGAATGGCTCTGATGGGGTGGGGAGGGGGGGATTGGATAGATAGAAAGCATTCACCATTTTTTGCAACAATTTTTTTCTACTTCTAGAAGTTGAGGGTCTGCTTCTGCTTTAGAAAATGAATTCATTTGAAGCGGACTCAAAGAGTCAATGTGTAGCAGCACTAAAGTACAGTACAACTTTGCCGTGCCCTCTGATAGGCAAGTGATTTCTAGGTGGTTTCTAGGAAAAAATACAACAAGTGAGAAAATTGACTTGTTTACAAGTCTTGTAAGGCATCTTGTCTGGTTTGGCTTCCCATGCAATGTTTTTGTGGAAGAAAGGGTAGTTTACCAAGGCAAATGTATGAACAGAAAAGAATAGCAAACAAAGCAAAAACAGGGCAACTAAAAAGTTCTCCCTTCCACACCATCTCCTAAGCCGTTTTTGTCATTTTTTTTTTCCTCTCAAAAATGGCATAGGACAAGCAAGGGAGAACTTTCAGAGCAGTGCCTTGAGTGAGATGAAATGTTAGGTTTTGTGTATAGTGATATCATTACACTGTGTAATTGCTTGCATTTCCAAAGCTGTTAGGTGTTTGTGTGTAACAGTTTATGTTATCTGTTACATGCGGCATTTGGGTAGAGGTGTGTATTGAAAGCAACAAAAGGTATTCCCAGTTCCTAAGGTTAAAATCAACCTCATAATTTCCCCATACTGCTACACTTCTAACAGAGATGCTGTAAAATAATATTGGTCCTGCAGCTGGAGGAAGTGCTCCACAGAACTTTTCTTGTATATTATGTAAGACTATTAAAAGGACACTGTATAAATTAACTTGGTAGTGTAAGATGATTAGTTGACAACATTGGCTGGATCTTTTAATAATGTCACTTTCATCAATGCTAACTTATCATGGTGGTCCGGATGGGACATACCTACAACAACATTAAAACTATTAGGGGAAATTCATAACTATAGATGGCTTTTTAAAAGTCTTACTGAATACCTGTTGGTGAGAGAAGCACTTGAATTTTTGTGTAAGTGCAAAATGTTCATCTCTGTATGTGGTGGATTGTCTTAATGAATGCTGTCAACTGTCATGACAAGATGCAATTTATTGTATGTGACTACTGCGACCAAATTTGCTTTCAGGAATCTAAAAATGCATTTAATTTGTAACATCTAATATGTGCACTGTGTTTTAACATGTTTTACATCACTTGACTAGTTTGACTGCTTTTTTAAAAAAAAGTCATTCTGATGCTACTTGCAGGGAATTATACCCCCAAATTTTTTTTAGCATGAACTGACAATTATATGGATTGAGTTAAAGCTGCAACTGCATTTTGAATTCACTAGATCTATGTGATATCAGAAAATTCTGTCTGACTCTGTCCTTCTTTCTGATAATGCACTGGACCTTAAAAATAAAGTTGGCCTCTTCTGAGATTAATGGCTTATCTATAAAGTAACCAAGAACTGTCAGTAAAAACAAAAAGTTTTCTTGACATAGGGAGTGGTTGAAGATAGTAGCAGTGTTAAAGAGATTTGAAAATTGTATTACAGGTTAGGCATCATTGGATATTCTGCACATACCAGTTTCACCAAATCTTTGCTAAGGATGGTACAGCATTCTTTTAAACAAACAAACACACATTTTTTGAGATCCACTGTCACTTTCATCAAAGAGATTCTGCAGGTTTTTTGAAGGAGTTAAGAAACTCTGCAAAGCCTGTAGACCATAATGAATGAAAATATGTACCTTAATTGAACTGCCCTTTGATCTCCAAAGTAACTATTACAAAAAGTGTTTTGAATTATTTGTTGGCTTGAGTAGCTTTGGAGTAGGCATGCAATAGATTTGAAAATAAATAATAACATAATTGTAACTATAAAGTTTTTCTTTTATTAATTATAAGGCTATGGAGGTTTCATGGCTACACATATGTACTTCTGTCTAAACCCGTGTTAGGCTGATGCCTAGGTAAATTTGCATAGCACTGTGCTCTTAGTCTGTCATCCTAAACATATTTGATGGGGAAAGAAAGTGTCTTGAATCTGTGGAATTTAGCTCCAAACTTATTTGAATATATTCATGACCGGAGCTGTATTCCTGGGAAGAAGAAACATTTGATAGACTGGCCTTAAACTTCCCTCCTCCCAGCTCCGCTTCAGAGTTTGAAGTGTTCAAAGGAAAACACTACCTCCTGTGTTTGTGGCTATGTGCCATTTTTAGTTCACACTCAAGTTGGAGGTGTTGTACATTTGAGACAGCGCTTGGTGTCAAAGCCAAAAGAAAAAAGTGCTTCATGAAAGGATCAAAGATTAAATTGTTACATTTCTGTAGGTCTTGTTGAAATCAATAGGACTTGCATAACTGGGCCAGAGATTTTTCCTAGATTTTCACAGGAAACTCTAATCCATGAAGAAAAACAAAAGTGCAATGGTACATATTGCTATAGAGAAATGGATAAATCAATGAATAAGAGGGTTGTAATATACTCTGAATGGTGATAAACGTACTTCAGAAATCATACCAATCTTTTCACACCCCAGAAGCAGTGAGACTGGAACACTGTACTCTCTATTTTATTCCCTTTGTTCAAATTAAACATAGTTGATTTCAGTCCAGTTACTCTACATTGGCCACCTTGTGGACTTCCTGGTAGTTTAAAATCAAAATGTTTAAAGAACTTATATCTTTTGAGATGAGCTTGCCAGAAATGGGGCGGTAGTTGTAACAAAGATGGAAATGTTGGCATTTTAGAGGAGTTGAGAAAATCATTTCAAGCAGGTTGAAGCAAATTCTTATTCTATAAAAATGTTTAAAAGGACAGTATTAGTACTGCTAGGAAAAAGAAACTGCAGAAACCTAGATGTGATCAGCTATATATGAAAGCCTTTCATGGCTGAGGTAGTAAGGTAGAAGTGGAAAGAAAATCCACGCATGCGAAAATCACAGAGGTCAAGTGATTGAGAGTAGGTAGATTTGAAATGACACAAACAAAATGTAGAAAGATGTTCTGATCCTGAACAATCTGAAGAATATATTAGGGAAGCATATGTTTTCAAGATAGCAGAGATCTATGTTGTTGTTGTCGTCATCATCATCATCATCATCATCATCTATAATTAAACCCAAAAGCCACCAAACCAAACACCCCCCCCCCCCAAAATCATAATTCAATTCATGTATTAGAGGTTCTGATGTTAAAATCTGAAGTTTATGTACTGAGCATTTTCACCATGACTCTGTGGCTATGTGAGTCTTGAACGGGCTTAACAAGACATGTCTACACAGAAGCAAGATCCACTGAGTAGGATTACAAACTAAATATTATATAAGTTTTGTAGTGAAGAAAATAGAGTTCTGTTAGGAAAAGTGATTCTAATCTATCACTTATTTCAAAAATATAGTGATGGGAAGTGTGCTTATCTAATCAATATATGAATTTCAAAAAATGGAGAATAATTTTTAAAAAAATTACCGATAGAAATGGGGGGGGGGGGAGGAAGCTGGAGATAAAGGTGGTTTCAGAAGCTGCAGCTGTTGGAAGCACCAGTTGTTTGTAAAGGAAGAGATTTATAATCATCCTGTGCAATAGCTGTTGAAAAGAACAAAGGTCATTCCATCACAGTGGTAGGAAGGATCAGGGCTAGTTAGAGAACTCCAGGTACTTGATGCTAGGTTAGATTTCTCTAATAATAGTACACGTCAAAGCCTGTAGATAAATGGATCAAGAAGAGACCATTGACTAAGTGTAAGATACCATTAGCACACTTTGGGCATTTAGGACTTCAGGCAAATATAAATTGCAAAGAAGAACTGTTGATCTTATTGAAATGTGGGAATGATGAGTGAAAAATGGAGGAGGTGAGAGAGAAGAAACAGGAGAATTGCTCTAAAATGACAATTTAACATTACCTCTGCACATGCAGCATAACAGTATTATGGAACAAGGAACCGGTAGTTCTGTATGTTGTCCATGTGCATGCATTTTACCATCTGAGAATGTGTGCCTTCTACCCTCTTATACCGTAATGATGAATCTTTTTGCTATTTCAGAAGATAGCTACTTAAAGATGATTAGAAAATCCCTTTGTAAATTTTCAAAATGAATGAGAAAAGCACTGTTATTGAGGAAATAAATAGATAGCCAGTTCAGAAGAATGAAAATGCTTTGTCCAAAATGAGTACCACCAGTTTCAGGTTATTGATTTCATTGGCAATAGTTTTTAAAAAGGGAGAGAAATCTGAATGAACAACAGAAATAGTAAGTAATTTAGATAAATTTACAGTTTTGGCAAAGCCTAATGTGCCACCAATACAGCGCTTCACCCATAGTGATCACAAAGGGCTATTAAAATAGTAATATGAAAATTTGGAGGAACATGTAATTCATTTATCTTTTATTTACTGGTGATTATAATGTATCACATTTACAATATAGTGATGAAATTGTTGGTTAGAATAAATGTTAATGTGCTAAGAGAGGGAAAAAGGCGACGGAACCTCAGAATCTCACTGTAGTAAACTGGATTTTCATTTGTGATTAGCCATTTTGAATGCTGAAATATAAGGCTGCCCATTTTGGACAACAATTTTTGAATTCTATTTGCTTCAATGGAGAAGAGGTTTAAAAGTGTGAATCGTGAAAAATATGTATTGGGAGATATTTATTCCTGAGTTAAGAATTATTTGGTATTTCAGCCACTCCATTTTACCTATCCAAAAGAGGAAATAAATAAATAAATAAATAAATTTATTTATATCCTGCCTCTCCAATTAGATCAAGGCAGTTTACAACATTAAAACAACCACAAATTACATTTAAATACAAAATAATAATTAACATCATAAAGCCCTATAACCCAAAGACCCACCCACCCTCATTCCAGGGGCATATTAACAGTAAATACCTGAGACAGCAGAAAGCTTGTGTCATCGGACAGGGCCATTTGATCTAGAAGATCAGGATTTGAAACTCAACATTCTTGCAGATTCATAAGCAACCTTGGGCAAATTACTGTTTCTCAGCCTTGGTTTCATGTGCTGCAAGATAGTTGTGAGGATGAATGAGATACGATTTGCAAAGCACTTGGCACACCAAAAGTGCAAATGCAAAGGGGAGTGGAAGTTAGCTTCTTTGCGTTTTAAGACCCAAGGTAAAGGTAGCTATGTTGGCTGTAAGCTAAACTCCAAAATTAGCTAACTCAGCAGTTACAAAATGGTATGCAAAGTACTGTATTGAGTTCTTCAGGCATCTTCATCAGGCAAGATGTTGGAAAATGGGAATGAAGAGAGGAAAGAAAAGGTTGGAGACAGAAAGTCAGGGTCTCAAGGCGTAATGCAGGAGAAGGTTACAGACACTTGATGTTAGGTTGTACTTGTTATTGTGATAGTTTCAAATCTGATTGGGGGCTGTCCATTTGACTACAGAGATGAAAAAACAGTCCATCAATACTTTTTGGAATTGGTGGTTACTGAATGGGCATGGCTGTTCCATTGCTGCAGCGGTAGTTTGAGTGGCTCTGTATAGAGAGACCCAGGTCCTAGAGCTTTTCCAGGGAGCAAACATAAAGTATGTGAAGACTGGAGAATGGATTTCCCTTTCAGTTTGTGCTCTTAATTCCCAGGCACTTCTTTTAGGAAACAATTTGCAGTGTGAAAACAGTTTTGCTGCTCTGCTTTAGCCTGAATCTGTGGGGAGCAGAAAGATGATACTGGACAGAACAGTCGAATATGCATGGAGGTATGCATTTGAGATTGTATTACTTTTTACTGTGATGTGGAAGAATCCCCAATACATAGGGATACAGACTTTATCTTTCTACAGACTGGCATTCAATTTTCATGCTGCACTCACGAGAGATGATAAAATATCAATCTCTTTGCTGTAGCAGCTCTTATGAAACACTGGAACTACAGATTCTTCAAAAAAAATGTTCCTTTTAAGAGCAGTACATTATTAATAAAGTAGTCCATTAGGTCTGGTGATAAAGGGTCAGGGAGTCTGAAATATCTGTCTCTCAAATGGTTAAGGAATTTATCACGGTTGGAGGATTAATTGATTTCATTTGGGAAGCATTTTAGTTCTTCACATTTCAGGTCCAGAGGTAGCTGTGCTTAGTTTACAAATGTGGCTATACTACTGCAAGTTTTTGTTGATCAGCTACATCACATTGGAATTTTGATATATTATTTTCAGTGAAAGGGAGCTGCAAAGCTGAAGTGAATATTTGTTAATTGGTTAGTATGTATTCCCACCTTCTTCCATGACCTCACTCAGTCTCAAAACAGCCCTGTGTGTGAAACTTAGGCTGAAAAACAATGATTTGGACAAGTCTGCCCAATAACCGTAATGCTAAGCAAGATTTTGCAGTTGTTTTCTCATCCCACATCCAAGTTTAGGACTCCACCACACTCTCAAGCAGCATTTTAAAATAGTTTTGAGGGCAAATTTGGCACATTTTTTTAAAGCTGGGCTAAATACACTGCATTCTCTTGTGTATAGGTTTTCAATAACCGTGCCTGAAATAGAATATCTGATCTGGTGAGAGATAAATGAAATAAATAATGATTGGATAGGATCTAAAGAAAACGTGTAAGAAGGAAATAATAAATAAATAAATATGTCATTTATTATTTCCACCAGTGACTTAAGAAGTAGGAGTGAATGGGCTTCATCTGAGCTTTTGTACCGACTTCCTTTCTTTGGGAAGTCTAGCAGTGTGCATGAATGTATTTCACCAGTTGTTTCCTGCAAACAGCCTGCTGAAATTGTGTGTTGTACATGGACACATTCACACAGGGGCACATACTGTTCTCCTTTTCAGAGCCACACATAAATTATCAGAATTTTAGTACATATTGTTGTTATCCATTTTTTTTAAATCTCAAGGCACATCCTATAAATTTTCTTTATATTGTGGGTTCAAGAAATGATATTTATATATACTGTAGGACTGGAGCAATACCAAACCACAATTTAATAATGATGTAGTGTTTTGTAATGGATTTATCCTTTGATAATATTAAAAGGTGTGGTTCCAGAGAAGTTGCTAAATGGAGCCATCTTTAATTTCATACTTTACAGAGTTTCCCTCCTCCGCTTAATGGTAATAATATGTTTAAAATGAAGAGAACAGGATCACAACAACTACCTGAGCAATTGCCATCCCTTCTTCCATGGACTGATCAAGGGCTGCAATCTTGCAAGCTGGGCTCAGCTTGGATGGAAGAAACGGAAACATATTGCAGTGGACTTGATTTCTAATAAATAAAAGCAAGTATAATGAGTGTGTAACTGGGAAGGAAGATAAAGGCAGCCATGCTTTAAATTGTTAATGACGGTGCCAATGGCTGCAGCTTTACCACAGCTGTTTAAATTGATCAATTTTGTTTAGGCAGTAGCCCGGCGTGCAGCCCTTTCAAGGGAGTTCCAAGATATTTTAAAAGACAAATCTGGATCTTATTAAATGGGCCTTTCAGAGGTCTGGAGTGCCAGTATTGCGGATTATTTTAAAGGGTGGATTTGCTTTCTATTATCACAGAAACACATTCTGGGTAACACCTCCAAGCTCCACACTTCTAATAAAACTGTAGTCTTGAAACCACTTAACAATTAAAGCAACTGGGATTGTTTGTGAGTGGATTGCGGGCTGCAGCCTAAGTGTTCCGCTTGGTAATTTTTAACTAATGGAGTTTAAATCAAAATGGTGGAATTGAATACAGGCAAGAAATATGTCATTGCTTTGCCATGAACTCTTGGCAGGTGTCTAGTGACAAGCTGTTGCCTTGCTGGGGGAGTATATTTCTCATTATCAGTTTGTAGATCAGGGACTCTTTCACACTAGACAATAACAGTACTAAGATTCTACTTTAACAGCTGGGGTAACATCCAGTGGAATCCTGGGATTGTTAGTTTAGGGAAAGGCATTTAGAATTTTCAGTCAGAGAACTCTAATACTTCACTAAACTACAAATCCTCGGATTGCATAGGATGTTGCCATGGCTGTTCAAGGGGGATCATTGTGCCATAATTTTGTGATGTGAAAGGGCTTCCAAAGTGGGTAACTTGGTGGATCCAAATGCCAATTTTCTGCCCTGTGATCCTCTGAGGACTGCAAGGATAGCCAGAAATAATCCCCAGTGAAGGGGAAATGGGTTTGTCAATAGTAAAATAGTGGAGCTTCCTCCCCAAGACCCATTTAAAATGTGAATTGCCAACCTGGAGGCTTTTAGGAGAGTCGGGGTACAACTACACTGTAGAAATAATGGAGTTCGACACCACTTTAAGAGTTGTAGCTCCATCTTATGGAATCCTGGGACTTGCAGTTTCATAAGGTCTTTAGCATTCTCTGCCAAAGAGTGCTGGTGCCTCACAAAACTATAAATCCCAGGATTCTGTAGGATGCCACCATGGCAGTTAAAGTGGCATCCAGCTGCATTCTTTGTACAGTGCAGATGCACCCTCCATTTACTGCCTTTAGCCAAAAGAAGACAAAGAAGAAGAGGAGGAGGAGGAGGAGGAGGAAGTCTGGGAAGGTTGACATCAGTAAAAGCATGACTGCAGCAGCATGTAGCTTAGGGCCTTACTTCACATTGATGCTACTCACAGTGCTGGACCCGGGGCTAGTGGCAGCCCATGGCAAGTTTGCAGGAAAAAATTGTAGCCAGTGGACACAAACATGCTACCAGTCTCTGGCAGATTGGAAAAAAAATTGCTGGTTCCCCACATCAGTGAGCCCAAGAAGTACTGCTATAAATTATGATGACGATGATAGTTAACATTTAAGTAGCACATAAAAGCCTACAAGTCTCTTTACATTATCATGTGTAATTGTAATCCTGAAAACAGCTCTATAAGCCCCAGTCAGTGTTATTCACAAATGCCTATGGGCAGGGCTTGTTCTGGGCATGAAGTCCTCCACTCACAGCAAAATGCCATCTACTGGACCTCCCAGATGTTATTGCTCTCTCCTCCCATGTGGGCTTATGGATTGTGGGAGGCAACAGCAACAATCTGTGACTGCATGTTGCCTGCCATTTGCAGTCTTCTAGAGAAACCTGGTATACAGTAGCTACAGATCACAATGAGAAATTAAATGTACAGTATCCTGTGGCTTCTCAAATGATAGTAGCTGTTAGTACATAAGCCCATAGCTGGGAATGATGGATAGGCCAGTGTAAAGACCCAGAATTAGTTCCAATGGGCTTTCCCAGGGCCCCAACACCTACTCAGAAGTGTCATTTGCTGTTGCTTGAAAGCCCCAAATGGGTCTTGACAAGTATGATATTTGAACTAGGGTCTTCATGAGTCATACACCGTGCTAAACCCGAAATATTTTGGTGGATATTTCTTTTTTTAAAAAATGGCTGTAATCCATTATTTTCCTCTCAGTGTGGGTAAATATCCACACCTGGAGATATAATAGGAGAACTGTGCACCTCCCATGCAGAATAGTAATGTTGTGTGACACATCAGTGGCTAGGTGCCACAGTGCACAATACATGATCCACAACACATGATCCACAACTGCAATAGAAGTATGGAATGTATAACCACAATACACCGTGCTTAACCACAAAGCAAAATAGTGAATGAAAACTGGAATGCAATGAACAACCACAACATGTAATTCACAGTGTGCAATTTGCAAAGCCCAAGCATGGATCAACATACTGTTGTACAACTCTGCTTTCAGCAAAATGCATTAGTTGTGTAAACATGAATTCCTGGCCTTGCATGCATAACAGAATTCCAGCCTTAATGTGCCCTCTAAATTTCAGCTTTGTATGATTATTTGAGCTTCCCATTTTTCCAAGAAGCCTGGCCATACAGTAGTGGCAGAAACTGTGGCTTTGTTTTTTCTTGGTTTTGTAATTGTGTAGGGATTTCAAATGCTAAACAGAGTTGCCTTCCTAATTCTGTGCCCCCTTGACAAGCACTAACAGTTGAAGGCATCTGAAATGGCAGCAAAGGGGCGGGCAGAATTCATCTGGTAGCCTAGAGGAAAATGGACCTTGCTTGATCCCTAGTTATTCCTTGCTCCTTGCAGTGCTCCCTAATGTGTTTATAGTTGAGTATAAGCTTTCAATAAATCTGATTTCATTAATTTTTTTCCAAAAAAAAATCATGGTTTGCAGAGAAAATCGTTTCTATAAATACTCAGCTATGGATCTGAAGCCTGTTTAGCAGGCAACAGCCTTACACCTTGTGACCTATCTGTAAAGCATGCAGCTCTCTTTTGAAAGGGACTCCTTTCTCTCTGGTTTTTTTGCTTTATGCCCTTCCATTCATTTGCCTATACAAAGCAATAAAGGGTAAAACTAAAGTAACATAAATTGGTCTGTCTTCCTGAATCCATGTCTTGCTAATGTACCCAGATTAACTCAACTGTAAATTGTCTCCTTTGGATGTCGTGTCTTGCTGAAAGTTTCCTATATGATTCATGATTTGAATTGCTTTTAACAGCTATTGGCTAAGCAATATGGTAAATGTACAAGGTGATGCAATTGGCATTAGTGAGAGAGAGGATGCACAGGAGCATGTAATGCAGTCAATACTACATTAACTACTGATGCCCAATTACAGAAACTGGAAGAGTGGCTTTTAGGAGCATTAGGACTTGCAGAAGAGCTGAGATCACCTGCCGCTCCTTGCCTAAAAGCTTCACCCTTTATATGCTGGGATCAAAGCAAACATTTCAGTCACTATTTTGTCATGTACAGCAACAAAGGGGTGTGCGCTGGGGAGGGACAACACTCCCCCCCACCCGTTTATCCTTTCCTAAAAAGAAGTGTCATACTGATGCTTTTAATGCATGCAAATTCAAATCACCATATTTCAAGATTTCACTCTCACATCTCCTGGGGGAAAAGGCCTTATTTGAATAAAGACTTTAACCACCTCTGTACTTACTTGTTCTGTTGCTCTGTTCCTTTCCATTTAAAAATTTGTCCTGCCTTTTTTGTCCCAAAATGTCTTTGCTTCAGTAAATCATATGGAACAGGATTCTTCTGTTCTCTCCCTCACTGGCTCCAGCACCACATTTCTGCCCTTTCTCTAATCACAACCTGATTGTTTGAGCTTCTGGGTGCCTTAAGTCTCTAGAAAGTGTTCTAAATATAGATAGAGACTGTGGCTTGGTTCTCTCTGAGGTGGTAAATCTTGTCAGATTTACTACTTCATTCTACAAGTAGAAGCTCACATGACTGACGATACCTGAAAAGAAAGAAAGAGAAAGAAAGAAAGAAAGATTGAAAGAGAGACCTCTGCATATAGAAAACTAGCATGTCAGGGAGAAAGCTAGGTTCATCCATGACATGATGAATTTTCTCATGAGAATTGTATAAATGGGAATATATACAGTGGGCCCTTGATATCCACTGGGATTTGGTCCCAAGCCAGCCACTCTTGGATGCAAAAATCCGTGGATGCTTGAGTCCCATTAAATACAATGGCATAGTAAAATGACACCCCTTCTATAAAATGACAAAATCATGGTTTCATTTTTAGAATTTATATATTTTTGAATATTTTCAAACTGGATCTGTTTGAATCCATAAATAAAGAATCTGTGCCTATGGAGGAGCAACTGTATTTTTAATATTTAGGCTGCAGGCATGTCTATGTTTATGTAGCCAAAACAGCAGCATCCACACATAAGAGTATTGCCAGATTTTTAGGAAATCATGGTTTGCAAAACCCTCAGGAGAGAGAATGGGATATTTAGAAAATCTTTAGCAAACAAAAACACAAAAACAAAAGGGGAACACATATCCCACACCTAACAAGCCATAGACCATGTTCCGTGGCTGCATAATGATTATTGCTGTGGAGTGGGGAAGATGGAAAGCAGTGGTTGGAATCCTGAACTCAAACATTCTGTGGGCTGCCGTATGTTGTTGCAGGGTCCTATTTATGTGGAAGAGTTTTCATGTAACCTGCTTCTAACTTAAGTGTGAAGTAGAGCACAACAGACAAAGGGCTTGAATTAAAACTAACATTTTTCATTTGCAACTTGTGTGAAAAACTTAAAAATATGTTGTCGTGTAAGCAATTGACACAGGTTTTTGTGTAGTTTTTCCCCCCAGATAGTGTGTCATACCTGCTACAGCACAGAGCATGGGAAGCTATTTTGTTTGGACTTCAACTCTCAGGAGATCTAGCATGGTGTGACAACTAGCATGGTGCAGTACTTTTGAATTTTGGACTAGAAGTCTGGGAGACCAAAGTTCAAATCCTTGCTCAACCATGGAAATCTACTGGTTGATCTTTGGAAAGTCATATTCTCTCAGCCTCAGAAAAAGGCAATGGCAAATCCCATCTGAACTAATCTTACCAAGAAAATCCCATAATTGATTTGCTTTAGGATCACCATAAGTTGGAGATGACTTGAAGGCATACATGAATCAGAAACATCTCTCAGAATTCCGTTGCCAGTGGCTACACTGGTTGAAGGATTGTGGTGACTGTAGTCCAAGAATAGCTAGCACTGTAGTCCAGAAATAACTTTACCAAGCACAAGGACAATATATTTGGAAATCAGTAGTTCACATGTTAGACAGTTTAGTTTCATTGAGCACTCTAGCTACAAGAATCTTCTCAGGATTGTGACTATACTTCATAGTGGGCCAGGTTTTGGATACTGTTACTCTGTACCCTTGTCTGCACAAGCCAAAATACTAGTTTCCTTCTGGTTCTGTAAACATCCTGTTTGGATGGTGCACATCTCAAACCCTACTTCTGGTGTTAGCAATCAGGATGATATCCAGCATGTTCCATACCAGAACTGGGCTATAGCAATGTTAAAATGGAGTAAAATATATCTGTTGCACTGGATCTTCCGGGAAGATCTGCAGCCCTCCATTCCTGCACCATGATCACATGGGGAGTCCTGCTGAGCTGCCTGGCATGTCTGCTTCTACCACAAGTAGCTGTCTTGTTCTGAATTTAGAATGAGGTACTGGATGTCAATGGATGCCTAGTTTTGATCTCAGAAGTGGGAGCAGAGGCCAAGGTTATGGGGGCAGCTGCAGGGCCAGGAAAGAGTATCCTGGCCAGTGCAAACAAGTGGCCATAGTTATAAGACAGAGAGTAAAAACTTTGTCATATCCTATTTAAATGTCTGGTAGGCTGTGTTGTGTTAACCTCCATATGGTTAACTGCAAAGCAGTATAGAGTCATTGATGAGCATGAAATGTGTTTGGTTGTTTGGAAAAATCAAATAAATAATTTAGTTAGGTTTTTTCTCTTCATTCTTTCCTCCCCTGCCTGCACACTTTATTTTTGTATTGTAATGTGACCATGATTCATGTGGATGATGGGTCTCCTGAAGATTTTGAATTCTAAGCTGTTTCTTGTCAGGTGTAGTCAGATGTAATAAAAATCCAGTGGATCAGCTTGAGAATCCTGTATTTTCCTAGACACACCTAGTACTTACTCACTACAACTACTGTAGGGACAGTTCACACAAGCAAATGAATGTGTTGAGCATGAAGAATTTATGGATTTGTACAAAATTTTGCTAAAGTTATGTGGTTGCATCATTTATGAGAATTATCAAACAGGAAGCAAGAGTGAGCCATTCATTTTTCAGAAATAATATAAGCAAAGGGAAGGGAGGCCATTTATTTCCCTCATAAGTGTATTAGAAGCTTCCTCAAAGGTATAATCATAAAGTGGATGGTTACATGCTCCCCTTCCTTCCCAGAAACAGGAAAGATTATTTGTACTTCCTCTTGTGGTTCAGTATTTCATGTGTATGGACTGAGTTCTTGATGCGCGCAACCTATCTTCCCAAACTGTATTTGAATATTTGATTATAACCAATATTCCTCAATCTTAGTCAACCCAGTTGTCTCCAGGCAGACTTTGTATTTTGACTTTCTTAGATGCTGTCGTTGGGATATGTACAGCTAGAATAAAGTCCTTGTATGGATTCAACCAGTAGGGTTTGTTTATCATCATCATCATCATCATCATCATCATCATCATCATTATCATCATTGTTATTATTTTTGTATATATAATGCAGCAGATACATGGTATAAATTCTTTTCTGGGCAACAAGAAAGCAGAAGTTTCTCTTTCATTATGTTAATATTTCTTCTGTTAGACTGAGAGAGCAAACTTCAGTCACTTGATAATATGCTCTGGAAGTATGGGACTAAATCCAGTTGTACGTCCCAACTAGAGTAGACTGAATGAATAAGATTTTGTAAATTCCACTCGTTCAGTGGGTATTTTATATTCAGCTTTCCATGCCACTCTTCCCCCTTTCTAGCTACTTACTGAAATGTGTGTCTGTCAGAGTGTTTTGTCCAGTTGACCAGTGCCATTATCTTCCAATTGAGTGTTCCTTCAAACATCTAGAGGTGTGGAGATCCACTAGAAAAGCAGAGGATCTATTAGATTTCCATCTTTCAGGCATGTGTCAGGGCACTGGGTGGGTTGATAATAATATGCTTGTCTTTCAAACATCCTTTGAGAAGAACCTGAAGTCAGTGGATTCACACTCAGAATTTATATGCATGTGCTTACTTTCAACAAATGAAAGTTTCCAACCTGTCAAATACAAAAAGTTGTTGTTTATTCATATGATTAAGGTTTGATTTTACAAGTATTGCCTACAGTGTTTTAGCTGGAATAGCACAGGATCATAGTTTCCACATTGTGAAAAATCCAGGTGTTATAATCACAAACTTTTGCACTGTGATACTTTTCTTGGTGAAGTTTTGGACTGCATATAGTGTTCCCCTGTTCTCATAGCCCTTGTTAATATAAAGATTAAGAGACATGTATCTCTCTCTTTCTCTCTCTCTGTGCATGTGCATACTCTGTGTGTGTGTGTGCGTGCACGCATGCATGTGCATGCACCCCCCATTTGTTAGCTTTTTGTGTCTTTTTTAAAAAAGTGTTCTCTTTAAGTGGGCTGCTCAGCGAAATATGTACATTCATAAAATAGCTGATTGAAAAGCAATATTTCAGATAAATACAAGCCAGCGATCTATCAGCAGCTGTAATAAAAGCTGGGCTTCAGGCTGTGATTTTATTTTGAAATAATAAGAATTGCTTTATTCTTTTTACTTGAGTTACCATGGTAATTCTGTCGTGTAGCAGTGTTATATTGATTTAGAAAGTGGACAGTAATATTTCTTTTGTGTTACTCTGTTTCTAGGGGTTGATTTCTAATTTCCACTTGGAGATTACTTTTATAAATTTCTTAAGTCCTTCCCCCTTTTTTTTCTCTAGGAGTGTAATTTTCCTCTCACACAGTGCTATTTTCTGAGCTTATTGGTTTGCTCTTATTTTAAATTAAACTTGCTGGTTTCAAATATTGAAATGACATCTTTGTCTGTGTCTGTACTTTGGTTTAGCAAAATATTACAGTCTGGTGTTTTATGCTTAATAATTTAAGGGAAGCTTTATGGCCTCCATCAGTGGTTCTTGGGTAACATATGACTAAACCAACAGAGAGCGTAGACCTCTCACATTTTAATATTGTGTAATGATGCCTCCACCTTGCATACTATTTCTGTTTTAAAGAAAAATGTACCTGGTATGCAAGAGTAAGTTTTAATAATTAAGATCTAAGGTTATTTATGTGAATTTATAACAGCAGCCATGGTTTTTGCCTTTATACGCTCCCGAGGCAGCTAGGAGTATGGCATGATGGGGAAACAAATACATACATCTAGTTATTGTTTAAAAACTCTGCTTCAATGTATGTAAATGCAGTAACAAAAAATAAAAAATAAAAAGCTGGAAAATATGGTTACAAAAACAAAGAGGATGGAGGTCCACTTAAAATACAAAGTGATGGTTGCACATGAGATATTGACTTCTAGTCTGCACAGTATAATGAGCATGGATTCATCTGTAACACCTCTGAAGTAGATGACATACGAACATAAAACATCTTAATCAGCCTTTCGTAATCTGGCACCCTCTTGGTGGTTTAGACTAAAATGGCAATAATTTTCTATGGATTACAAAGGGTCATGTAAAATTTGCATATGCCACCATACATGTACAGATGTGTGTTGTGAAAACATTGCTGTACCAAAAACATATATGTTTGCAATATGTTTTCTGCCCCTGCTCAGCCTGCTGTCCAGATGACTGATGTTGGTGGGCAAATTTGTAGCCCATGCTTTCCTTCCTTTCTTATACAGGAGTCTTTAAATTGGACCTGGAGCTTCAAATGTATAGTCCTCTGAGAAATAGGCCACATGGCCACCTCAGCTGTTAGCTATATTTCTGGTGAAGCAGCAGCATGTTTTATATAGTCCAACTTTAGTCTTCATTACTGGACAGAACAAGATTACTTTGTTATATGCTGAACTGCATGAATTCACCCAACTTCATTCCTAACATGCCAGATTGGCCTTTTTCAAATTAAATATGGATCGGAGCATATAAGACTTTCAGAGTGGGAAGTGAAATGCTGTTTGTCATTCAAGGTAATAGGGTTCGTAAGGCCTTTCAATGTCTTCAGGGTTCACAACGGAGCTTTAAAATAAGAAGTCAGATATAGCACCTATACCGTCATCCTCAGAGTGTTTACATACTGCTATGTTTTTCAGTCAGTAATTCTACAGGGCCTGGAGATTCATGGAGAATAGATCTATCAGTATCTATTAAAGAATAAGATAACTGTGTGCTTCCTCTTTTTGTGAGGACATAAGCTCTGATTATAAAAGAGGAGTGGTGATCAACAGGAACACAAGGGACTACTTTAGGCAAAGTCAACCTAGCCCAGCATTATCTGCACTGATTTTTCTCACTTTGTCTGAGGACACAAGGAATTTGTCTGAGGACACCTGGAAAATGGCTGTAGCCACTATGCCATGCTTAATATGCAACTGGCTAAAATTGGAGACCTGTAAACCTTGGTCTGTCCCAAGAAAGCATTTTTTCCTAATGTTTTATATGCTGGTTGTTCCAAAGTTTGGTTTTTATCTAGGGTTGCTGGATCTCAGGTTCTGACCTTGAGTTTTCAATTTTCATGGGTGATTTTCAGGAAAGAGACAAAGGTGCAAAATTTCAGTTCCAAGCAAGAAGAAATGACTGTGTGCAAATCTACTGTTCACCTGGAAGTGCTGCGACTAGCTACAAGTTGCAAGGTTTAATTGATTTGTTCCTGCAACTTCCAAAGACTCTCCAGGGAGTCTGTGGAAATTCTCCAGGGAGGCCAGGGGCAACTCTATACTTTCCAGAATACTCTGGGCTGCCCCAGAGAATTCTGCCTCCAAATTCTCCCACAATTCCTTCCTTAGCTGCTTTTTTTACTGTGGGTCTTTGGCTCCTGCTGTAAACAACAAGCGGCTGACTTTCCACACAACCCCTACTTGCTGCCTGAGTCTACTGCTGAAGTCAGAACAAGGCATACAGCCACACTTGATGCTCAGCGCCAGAAAACTTACAGGGACCACAAGTGAAAAGGCATCTGTCATCATCACTGTGAAGAGAGTTGAAAACCTGAAGAAAAAAAAGGTGAGTTATTTAAATGTGGTTGGGGGAGAAAGCCCTGAATTGGATATGGGCACCATGAAGACAGTCTGGGTCTGATTTGGGAGCTTGGCCCTGTGTCATGTAAATGGAATGCTGCAAGCCCAGGGGGAGTTAGTGGTAAATCAACCATGTAAACAAGCCCTAGGAGGGAAGAAATAAGTTGTACTAACTTAGCTTCCCTCCCAGTCTTTGTGGTGCCAGGAGGACTTACCTTCCAATCTGCTTTGCATCTGATTACTAACTAGAATCAAATAAGGTCGATTAAATGTTCCTCATCCCATCTCCCTAAATAGGTGAGGAGAAGTAGTTTCTTCATTTCACCTTAATCTGGGAACAGTCTCTTTAGTTAAGATTTCTATGATAATTTCCTAACAGGCAAAATGCTCTCTGTATGATTGAATGGCAAACTGTTAGTACCTGGAGTTGGTATGTAATGCATAGTGCTTAGCGACATCACCAGGGACTGGCTCTGATCTCATGGTTTGGCCCAGAAACCTGAGAGCTTGAGACAGTTTTGAACTGACCAACCTAGCTGTACCCCTTACAAGTATACTAGGAAAAACAAAAATACCGGTACTTGTACTACAAGTGATAAGTGGAATAGTAGAACTGTACTAATACTTAGATATGCTCCTTGCTTCACTCTCCCACTCTCTGTTTCTTGCCAAACTTAGGAGCTACACACACACAGGGTAAGACAGTGAGGGTGTCTTTAGGGATGTAAATCTTCACTTAACTTCATTCTAGCATGTGAGAACTAATACTGAGAGAGACTTCAAGAGTTTTGCACATTTTTAAAAACAGTTCTTCACATTTCATGGTTTGGGGGTTGAAAATTTTGCACAGGACTCCTTGTGGAAATTGTTACTACAGAGGCAAAAATGTTGGTTTTTTTTTTTCCTCTATCATAAATAGACAAAAAAAATTGCTTGGCACTGGACATTTTTTTCAGCTACGTGAAGGCACTTTGTGCCAAGGATGAGAAAATTTGCAGACATCCTTTACATCCTTATGTGTCTTCCTAACAATGTTCTCATATAGATTTAACCACCAACCCACCCAATTTTTCTCATTTCCTAGCTCTCAGTTGTCCAAATAGCTTACCTTAGTTTAAGATTCTCTCTCTCTCTCTCTCTCTCTCTCTCTCTCTCTCTGTTTTCTGTGATTGTGGAAACAGATTACAGTGGTACTATATTGTTATTAATCCTTGAATCCACACTTGTTGATTCTGAGCTTGAATGCTGGCATCATTTCTAATGCTTAGGCAGTTTGGTGTGATCTGCTGGGCAGGAAGGAATTATTCCTCCATGGCAGGAGCTAATACTGAGGGGATGCAGGGCAGCAACATTACTAGCTAAGGAAAAACTTATCTGTTCGTCCTCAATTTCAGCAAAAGCTTGATTCACACATTACTTGGTACAGTACCAGCATCACATGTTTTTATTGCTTCTGTTTTGTAGGGTAATAATATCTGAATTGTATTGTTGCTCAGACTTCATGCAAGAATCTTGACTAAACTAATCCTCCTTGGGAATGAAAATAATATTTTGTAATATTTTTCACCCCCAGTAAGAAAGTGTGCCAACTATTGCAAGCTTTTTCACATTTTGGGACTTCTTGCAAGAATTTCATTTGCACAGAAAACAACTTTTAAAGGTGGTGAAATGTCTTGGCAATAATCCACTCTTTTTGTGTAAATCACAGTATTTTTAGGGAAATAATTTCTGTAAAAATGTCTTGAAAGGTATGTCATTTAAAACATATGCACATTCTTATAATGATGCCTAGTGGGGCTAAACATTGACATTCTCAATTTTTGCTATTCAGAATGGAATACCCAAAGATTTATATCCCTAGTCTTCCCTGCCTAAAACTATCATAGAATCATAGGGCGTGTGCAGACCAGCCATTAAGGCCAGCCTGGGGGCAGACTTGGGCCGTGGTGTCTATGTGATGCATGCCCGACTTCGCCCCCATGGCGGCGTGACACAGCGCACTGCACCACATGGTGTGTGGCATCACGGCATTCCTCTGGCACTGCGTTTAGATGATGCAGCACCAAAGGAGCACTGTAAAGCCATGGTGCTGCAGCTACAACATCCTTTCCAAGGCACAAAAAGGAGCCAATTTTGGCAACTCTTTTTTGCACTGCAGAAAGGCCAGATCAGGGCTACAGCATGTGGTTGCTGCAGCCTCAATCTAGCAAAGATGGAGGCAGCTGCAGGCCACCCCTTAGGGGCATTCTGCACAGCTCCGTAGACAACAAAGACCATCCAGTCCAACCCCCTGCCATGCAGGAAACCACACTTCTCACAGATGACCATCTGTCCTCTGTTTAAAAACCTCCAAAGAAGGAAATTTCATCACACTCTGAGGCAGTGTATTCCACTGTTAAACAGCTAGTGCCATTAATAAGTTCTTCCTTTAGGTTGAATCTCCTTTCCCGTTACTTTAAATCCATTGCTCCGTGTCTGAGTCTCTGGACCAGCAAAAAATAAGCTTGCTCCATTCTCAATATGTCATTCCTTCAGATATTTAAATAAGGCTAGCATGACACCCCTTAATCTTTTCTCCTCCAAGGTAAACATACCCAGCTCCCTAAAGTGCTCCTCATAGGGCATGGTTTCCAGACCTTTCACCATTTGAGTTATCCTTCTCTGGACAGGCTCTAGGTTGTCAATAACCTGTTTAAATTGTGGTGCCCAGAACTGGACACAGTATTCCAGGTGATATTGGACCAAAGCAGAATAGAGTAGCACTATTACCTCCCTTGATTTGGACACTACATTCCTATTGATACAGTCTAGGATCATACTGGTTTTTTAAGCTGTTGCATCACACTGTTGACTTGTTCAGCTTGTGGTCTACTAAGACTCCTAGATCCCTTTCACACATGCTGTTGGCAAGTCAGGTGTCAATCCTCCTATATCTGTGCTAGAGCTAAAGTAGGTCAAAACCCTAATTTCTTGCTCATTTTATATACCGTGATAAAATGCTAAACCTTAAGCTATAAAAACAAAGTTAACCCACATTAAATCAGTCTGGTGAATTAATTGTGTGGCTGTTTGGCTTAAAGAAAGATAGATAGTGTTGTACAACTGAGCCTGTGTGAAGTTTTTGAAATATGAGATCTGCCAAGTCTCGCAAATAGAAACACACTGACACAATGCATAGATAGCCCATCTTGGACACATTTTTAACATGCTCCATTAAACATTGTTGTGCTGGCATGAACTGTATTTATGACTTTATAATGAGATGGCCAGGATTCTGGTCGTCTTTTTTAAAAAAGTAAAATAAATATATAATGCAGATTAACTGTTAACACTGCAAGATGCAAAGAAACCTCTCTGGAAGGGGTCAAGGAAGAATAGCACGTTTCCAACTATTATGTGTATCTTGTAGAGCCTAACTATATATCTCAGTGACTTCCATAAAATTATGTTACTTGGGTGGGTTTTCTGTGGCTCTTACCATCTGTTTTGGAATGTAATTTCAATTTGTCTGTGCCTCTGCAATTCATTCTGTTATGGCTATAGAACATACCTTCTGGGATGGTGTAATTGGGTAGCTCTGAAGTAATCTCGGTTTCCACAAGAGAGATGTTTGCAAACTGATATATCTCTGCAGAACTCACAAAAAGTCTGATTAGAGTTGTGAAGATCTTCTGCAAGGACTGCATGCTCCCAGTTGACTTGAAGAGGTCAGTAGATTGACACTAGTTCAACTACTATGGATTATGTTAGGTTTGGTTCCAGTGCTACTCTGTTTGCAGTACTGGTTGCGTTGGCTTTCAAATAGCTACTGGTAACTTAAAGCATAATGCACATGGGCCTTCTTATTTAAGGTGTTATGCTTGCAGCTTAAGAACACACCATGGACACTTAACAATACACAAATTCAACATTAATTCTGAACTAGAAAAAAATGTTCTCTTTAAACAGTGTTGATAGATATACTATTATACAGCAACATTAATATTAGGCTCTAATCTACATGTCCCGGAGACTGTAATGATATCAGAAAAGATAGATTTTGCATCAACCATAGAAGCCAAGAGAATGCAACAAAGGTGACATTTTGGTTCTTCCTAGTTTATTTCATTTTGAGACATGAATAATTAGGTGCTGGCATTCATTGATGAAGATGCCTTTGTCACTTAGTACTATGCAGAAGAATAAACTGGTTGTTAAGCTGTGTTGTGAATGAAATGTGTTTGTTTTCCTTCTTGCATTGTTTTGAAGGGTAGAAGAAGAGGTTTCGTTTGTGCCTTTGTTCCCTCTTTGCATTTGATGGAGAAGCTGACAGTGGCTGAGTCAGAACACCTGGAAATAAGACTTATTATGCACTTTACAGTATGTGGCAAATGTAGGTCTTTGAAACAGAATGATGTCCTAGAAATATACAAAGCAACAATCAAGAAAGAATATAATTTTGTAGCTCCATAAAGAAGCACACTGAAGAAATATAAAATTCTTTTAAAAAATTGGATTAATGCAGGCCATAATTTAGCCCAGTGTTCCCGAAGCTATGGGGAGCCACAACCCAACCCATTTTTGACATGCCATGTTTTTGACTGCACCTCTCCCATATATCTGTTGCTTCTGGTGACCATTTGACTCTTTAGCTTATGGAGGTTTCCTCAGAATCCTCTTCTGTGAAATTTGAGAAACCATCTCGTGACCCCTCTTCTTTGTCTAGCTATCGCCCAATCTCTGTTCTTCCTTTTCTTTCTAAGGTTCTTGAGTTTCTCAAAGCCAACTCCATCCTTGACCCTTTTCAGTCTGGTTTCCGCCCACGGCACTCTACAGAGACAGCCCTCACCAAGATCTCAAATGATCTCTTGCAAGCCAAGGCGAATGACCTCTATTCTATTCTCATTCTTCTTGATTTGTTTGCTGCCTTTGACACCGTGGACCACCATCTCCTGGTTGCTTTACTTTCTGACCTCGTGTTCTCCGACTCTGTTCTTGACTGGTTTAAATCTTACTTGTCAGACAGATCTTTTGCAATGGTCACAGGTGGTCAGACTTCCTCCTCTGTTCCCTTATCTGTTGGAGTCCCTCAATGCTCTGTCCTGGGTCACCTTTTGTTCTCTCTATACACATTGTCCCTTGGAAAACTCATCAGTTCTTTTGCTTTCTCCTATCATCTGTATGCCGATGACACTCAGTTGTATCTTTCCACCCTTGACCTTTCGCCGGGGCTTGAACAGCAAGTCTCATCTTGTCTGACCACTGTTTCTCAGTGGATGCGGCATTGGTGCTTGAAGCTCAACATGTCTTAAGACAGAGCTTCTTGTCTTGCCACCTAAGCCCACCCTTCAATACTCCTTTTCTGTTTTTGTTGATGGCACTTCTATTCAACCGGTTCAGCAAGCCCACAGTCTTAGTTTCATTTTTGATTCCTCTCTTGTCGTTTATTCCCCAGATTCAGGTCACTGCCAAGGCCTGTAGATTCTCTCTTTACAATATTACTAAAATCCGTCCATTCCTCCCAGCCTCCACTGCCAAGACTCTGGTCCATTCCCTAGTGGTCTTGTAGCTAGATTATTGTAACCTCCTTCTGACAGGGCTTCCCCTCTCTCACCTCCATCCTTTAATCTCTGCCCAGAACTCAGCTGCACGTATTATCACATCTGCTCGCCACTTTGACCATGTTTCTCCTCTTTTATTCTCCCTTCATTGGCTCCCCTTCCCCTTCCACATTCAGTACAAGCTTTTGTTGTTGACTTTCAAATCCCTCCATGCACTGGCCCCTCCTTACTTGTCTCAACTTCTTTCTCCTCACACTCCTCCTCACTCCCTCAATTCTGGTAGTCGAGGTCTCCCGTCCCAGCTGAGGATTTCTACTGCCCTGTCCCAAATTCGTCCCTTCTCACTTGCTGCCACTCACTCCTTTAACCTTCTTCCCCCACATGTGCACCGCATCACTTCTCTAACCAGTTTCTAAACTGAGTTAAAGACTATATTGTTTAGGGAAGCATTCCCAGGATTGTGCCGTCTGCCCCAGGATGCTTCATTTTAATTATATATTAAGAAGCTGAGCCCTCCCTCCAGTCCATCTGCCTTGGTCCAGGCCCCAGAGGGAGAGAAGAATCACTGGACCTCACCCTCTTTCCCAAGAGTTGCACCACAAAAAAAGGTGGTGCCAGACTGCCCTTTTTGGGTGGTCTGTACCGCCTGTATGTGACATTTACACAGATTTATCACCCCTTAAATCTTTGAATACTTTCATAACCATTTTCATGTTCCTCACACAGTTCATGGGAGGTGGTAGCATTCAGGGGAATTTACCCATGGCCATATATTAAACCAGCCAAAGAGACTAGAAGAAAACTGTGGACACATTATTGTGCACTGATATCCAGATGTGCAAATGCACACATGTGTTTACCCCAGAAAGAGAGAGAAACAGTGTTTGCCTCGGAATGGACCACATGACTTCCAAAAGAACCACATCTATTCCTTATGTACTTCCCACTAAGACATTACTGTCAGCACAGAATTTTAAGCACAAAGAACACACAATTGTATTTATTGTTGTTTGACCACAGAGCAACAGTTTACTTTGAAAATTGACAGTACAATGCCAATGGAAATGGGCTCCAGTGTAAACCCTTGAGTAGTTCTGTCCCCAGTGAATCCAGGAACTGGGGGGATAGGTGTGGACCTGTAGGATTTCAGCCTAGATTTTCACATGTAAGTGGAATGATACCTCCAGTAGGAAGCCTGAGGAACAATTCTTCTTTTAGACTTCATTCAAAACAGTCACCAGTTCTTTCCTCTGTACTTTATCAAAGTTGCTTTGTGAAAGTCCATAGAGTCAAGAGTTTTAAAAATGGAAGTAGGAACAAAGTTTTAATTGTTGGCTTGGGGGAGATGGAGGGAGAAGAGCAAAAGTAAAAAAAAAAAAAGACTGAAGAGAAGCCCATCTGAGTTGGTTGCATAGAGGATTTCTGCTTCTCTCCAACATTAAGTAATCTGTGTTAGAAATTCTTTATGTCATATCCCTTACAGTTCTCAATAGGCTTTTTCAGTCAAACAATATGGCTGTTAGCAGGTGGTATTTTTGGCAAATGACCTCTTCTCAATACTTATATGTTCAGAAGTTAGCCTTTTTTTTCTTTTCTTTTAGTACTGTGTGCTTAAAACACGCACATTTTTCTTCCCTTAAGAAGAGGGAGCTTGAAAAGACATGATGAAGAAAAATAATCCTGAAGGGGTGGGGAAACATTACTGAGAAAAATTCTGTAGAATCGTGCTGGAACAGCTAGTACTTTCAAGGTCTCCAGCTCTGCTGAATTTTACACAATGCTGTCTGATGCCTACCCTTGCCACCACCAGAAGGCAAGGAACAAGGGGCATCCTAATGCCCTGTCTGCCCTACGTGAACAACAGAGCGCTTCCCACAGAGAGCTGTGTAGGAAGAGGCCAAGCCAGTGCCAACATTCACACCGTTTTGTGTATGAAAGAAATATTACAGTTTGCATCACTCTGCTGGAGAGATTGATTATTGGCCGGGAAACCTTCCCATTTGTGTCTGTTTCCAGTCAGCCTTCCTGACGTTTAGTCACAGCATAAATAGAGACTCACTATAATTGTATCTAGGTTTTAATCATAGTTACTGGTTTTTAATCTTTGATTCTAAAACTTGATTTAAACAAACAAAACAAACAAACAGCTTCATACCCTTAAGGAGTGTCTAAGCGGTTTACAATTGTAAGCTATTTGCCCCCCAACAATCTGGGTACTCATTTTAGCGACCTTGGAAGGATGCAAGCCTGAGTCGAGCTTCAGCCCTTGCTGGTCTTGAACTCGCCACCTTATGGTTTTGAGTGAGTGGCTGCAGTACAGGCATTTAACCACTGCGCCACCAGGGCTGATTTAAAGCCCCCTTCTAAATAATAGGGTTTTGTACTTCTTTAAAAACAGTACTTGTTTCCTCAGTTCCATTTGCATGTTTGTTGTCTCCCTTGTCAAGATGGAGCTTCTCTACCGGGTCAGAAACACTAGAATTGGGAGGCCTGTTTCAGATAACAGAGCTAGCATGGTGTAGTAGTGTGTGTTGGACTAGGACTCTGGAGATTAGGGTTTGAGTCCCTGCTCAGCCATGGAAACCCATTGGATGACCTTGGGCAAGTCATACTTTCTAAGCTTCAGAAGAAGGCAAAGGCCAACCCCTTCTGAATAAACCTTGTAAGAAAACACCATCACTACGAGTCTGAGAGAGTGTGATTTGCCCAGTTATTCAGTGTGTTTCTATGGTTGAGTGGAGATTTGACCCCTGGTCTCCAGAATCTCCAGAGTCATGGTCCAATATTTAAACTATTACACCATGCTGGCTGTCCAATCTGTTGTGTTTGATTTCCAAATGCTGTACCCACCCCTTTATCCATTCACTTCATTTCACTCATTCAACATCTATATAGGGAGACTACATGCTCAAGAACAAACTGGGACCTGTGCCCATGACAGTGCTGAGATATTCTCTGGGAGTTACCGGTATTTTAGAACATATACTTTATTTATATTCTGCTGCCATGTATTATAAACACAAGCATATCCCTGCATTTTTCTCCTAAAAGGAGGGAAAATTTCAGACGAAATATCCTAGAGATCTTTTGTGCTTCTTTGTTACTCATCATAAACTTTTACTTAACCACTCATTTGCTGAAATCTACATCTGTGTGTGTCCACATACACAGAGAGAGAGAGAGTGAGAAAGTTCTGAATCCTCTCACTGCCTGACAGCTATCAAGCAATGGGAAGGGCCTCTGCTGCTGTCATTAATTGTTGGAAAAGGAGGGGATTCAGACCATAGAGAAGTAGCTGCTGTTAGCTCAGTTGGGAGGGAAGAAATAAGGATGGACTCTCAAATGGAGTACACCCACCTCTTTTTTCCTCCAGGAACCCAAAACAGCTGGATCTTTATAATCTGAATTGCCTCCCATCTCCCTCCCCTTCTTGTAGGAAGGAGCACTAGGTGTTCCTTCCAGGGCTTGTCACCTGCCAAGTGGCGGTAAGTTTTTTGGATGGAGTGCAAGACCAAGAGAATCATCCTCCATGCCCTGGCCAAAAGGAGACTTACACACACCTAAACTGCACATCTAATTCAGATTAAGGCCAAGATCCTATTTATTTTTAGCACAGCATGAATATTGAGCAGCGTAATTATTGATTGGTTGCACAGTTGCGCAGTCAGTTGTAGAATGGGTGCCACAGTCTTTAGCTCATTCTTTGTGCAATAGTTTAATTATCTCCCCACCAAGTCAAAATTGGAAACAGGAGTTTGTGCTTGCAGAATAATTGGCTGCCCTAGGAACCACGCTTATGAAACCCCTGAGAAAGTGCAATCTCAAGTACAATGGTTTTACATTAGTGTAATGCTTCTACAGGATTCTAGCCTGAAGGTTTCCACTCCAACCAAAACCCATAGTTTGTTGGATCAGGAACAAGCAAAATATGTCTGTATCCATTCTTCAGCATGTCTCCCTTCTCTTACACCCCACTCTTGTCACTCAGTTCATGGCTCTTTAAAGCATAATTTCCCATTGTGTCTGAATCTGGTAACTCTAGTCTGAATATTCCCTGAAAACCAGGATATGAAACTGGGATCAAATTGTAATGGTTGGAATCCTACTGGTGTCTTACACATGTGTAAGCACCCTCTGGAAGCAGCAGTACATTTTCTGCATTCAGTTCAAGGTTGTTTTATTTTATTTCAGTATTTTTGTATCACAAGGGCTCCTGAGGTGATGAACAAATCAAAACTAGGGGGGGGGAAGCCTAGGGGGGGAAATTTAAAGTATTAGCTAATCAAGTCTTTGAACAATCAGTAGAAGGGTTAGAGCAGTATTCAGGAAGTTACTATTCTTAATATATTTGTTTTTTTATGTTTTTCATTGGAGGGATTGTGGGATGTTGTTGCAGGTATGTTTGTAATATTGTATGTCATTTTTGGTTCTTTAATTATATTAATAAAGTTTTTTAAAAATAAAGTATAAAAACCAATTAAAACAATACAAAGATAAAAACATTTTAAAACACATTAAAATACTCTTTTAAAACACCCAAAAAACCACCTAAAACAATCCTAGAACCTAGTTTTGAAGCAGTTAAAACAGCAATTTCAAACACTGAATGCCACATGAAAGTTTTGGCTGCTCTCAGGAAGCTGAAAAGAGATGGAGCCATAACTTCCTTGAGCAAAGAATTCCACAGTTGAGGTGCTGCTACAGAGAAAGCCCTGTTGGGTGTACCCACCTACCTAACTTCACAGGTGGTGTTGTCATTCATGGAAATGTATGGTTCATTTAATTGTGTCCTTGGTTGCAAATGTGCTGTCCTGGTTCATTTGTACAGTGCTGCCAGGCATGTGTAACTCTACATATAGAGACTTATGCTGTGTAAACCAATTATGGATCTCAGCCTGTATCTTGGTTGGTGGGATTTTTTGAGACTCCATTCTCTAGGTCAGTCATCAGGGAACAAAATAGGAAGTATTTAATAAGACACATGACAGGTGGAAGGAGGGATTCATGAGCCTGCAGCCTCGTTGTTAAACCTGAATTGAAGTATTTCTGAGCTATTGCTCCTCAAACAAAGGTCTTTGAGAAGTAGTGGAGAAGGCACTGGTGTGATAATGTTGTCATGAAATTTTTTTTTAGGGATGAGGTATATGAGAAGCATGTACCAGTTTCCCATCCAGTTTTACTTTCTCAGTAAAAATTGGAATTAAAATGGAATAATGTTTAATTGAACAGTATACTGAAGAAATGGTTTCTAACTGTTATTTATACTTTGCCATATAATGGCCCCACAGCCTGCCTTGGAGTCATTCCCTGAGTGGTCCATTTCATATCTTCAGTGGAGAGAGTTAATAAGAGGGAGATCATGGATAGATCAGTATGGTATAGATTATATATTATCAGTCATCATCTTAATCATTTTTAAGAGATCAGGAGCAGGTCATGGGTTCCAGATGCCCTTTTCTTTCTTTCTTTTTTTCCCCTGCATGAATTCCTCCCTTCTTCCTTTTCAGTATTAATGGTAATATAACATTACACCTACTTGGATGCCAACCAGGACTAACATGTAAACAGAATTTGGAACTGTAAGGAGAGGCATTGTGTGAGTATGCAGCCTTCCTCCAATCTCAGCCCTGGGGTGGAAATTCTTTCACTTTCCAGATGTTTTGAACTATGATTCCCAAAATCTGCTTCCTCTGTCCATGCTGGCTGAAGTGCTGAAATCCAAAATATCTGGAGGATGAAAGGTTCCCTACTCCTTCACTGTGGTTAAATTTTTAAAACAACATTATATTTGCACCATCCTATTAAAACAGCCTTCTTTACATTGAAGTGTAGGATCCAGTGAAGCAGTGACCTGCCCTGCTGATGGGATGTGCAAGTGTCTACACATCAGGTGAGGTGGACAGCTGCAATTCCAGTAGGGTGGGGAATCCACTCCAGGTTTTAAAGGAGTGCCTTGATTATGTATTCTTACATGGCAGGGGTTGGATTGGATGGCCCTTTTGTTTTCTTTCAGCTCTATGATTCTCTTAAAACCTCAGTACCTTTATCCAGAATAATCAAGTTTAATGTGCGCCGTAAACCAGCTTTTTACAGTCATAGTTCTAAAAGACTGAAGATGAAACTCCCAGGCTAGACAGAAGTGTCACTCCCTTAGGTTCTTCTCCCCTGCAACTCAAACCCCCAGAAGGGACACTTTAATGGAGTCTGATGCTTTCAAACTTAGAAATGGTATTAAACGTCAATTAGCTGACCAGCCTCCCTGGGTAAAATTGAAAATGCTTGCCAAAAATCTTGCGGTATTTAAACCTTTTGTAAAAAGTCTCTTGTCAAATACAGAAATGATGGGCTTTCTTCCCACCCCCTCTCTCCCCTCCATGGCCACTTCCCGTCTTGCATCTGGTTTAATATAATGGGTGTTTGCATGAATAGCTTAGTTTAGCCAGAGTGGCAATAAAACACTTTAAATTTATTGTGACATTTGGATTTAATTAAAAAGTACACACTTAGAAAAGTAAAACATAATGTGAAGAGAGAGTTAGGAAGGTTTTTCTCCTTTTTCTTCCAAAAAACTAATTAGAGTTGTATTTTAAATTGTTTATGTGCAGCTAATCATTGTAATAAATCATTTATACTGAAAAAGACACACTCTAATGTGCTCGTGTAACTGTTTATGTTCTCAAGTTTCTATCATGAACAAATTGATCTGGAAGTGAATTTATTAACCACTAGGGAAGAAATCATTAGTGCTTTCTCTAAATATTCCCCAGGTGCATTTTTATTAGAATAGTTTACTGCTTTAACTAAATGTAACACTATACAATCTTGGTTGCAATAATGATGCAATTGACTTTCCATCACTAAAAAGTAAGGAAGCTGTCTTTTTGGGTCGCTGATACTTGTCTTTCTGGTATCACAAAGTGACATGTTATGTAAGTTTTGCAGAAGCCAAGTGAAACTTAGCCAGTCATCATGTTGGAAAGAGTGGACAAAAACACAGTTTTGGGGGCAGGAATTTGGGAAGAAGGTATTGATCAAATGGAAATCTCATTGTTGATGCTGCTGCTGCTGCTCAACTAACAAAGTTGAGACCAGCTGCCATCTGTTAGCTGTTATTAGGTTCAAAGGTCAGGGTTTTTGTTTTTGTTTTGCTTGAATATCCTATACAGCCAATACAATATTTCTTATGGTGGTAAATGGTGGTTTCTATATCACTGGTCATACTTAATCAGTTGCCCAGTACATGGTTTGACAGTTACTGGTCCAGAAATTTCTGAACTTTGATTCCAAAAAGGTTGACAGTGTAGCACTGAAATAATGGTTTTATGTAATGTAATTTTTTAATGTAATTTATATGTTGTCGTTTTGTGATTGTATAAAATTTCTGAAGGTGATCTTTCTGAAGGCCAAAAGGCTTAAGGTTTTTCTATCAACAAAGCAATCATCTTTTCACCCTCATGAGACATGTCTGTAGTTTCTTCTGTGAATTCCATTGGAAGTTCCCCAGTTTCTGCCTCTTTTGTTTTCTTATGTTAAGGACCTTAGGTTATATTTTTTTATACTTGTTCTTAGCACCAAAGTCACATTTTAAAAATATGGTTGTTTTAGTATTAATATTACTAAGCTTATAGGTTCTGTCCACTTTATATATTGTGTTTGTTATCAGTGTAATGGCCTGTGGCTCAATGCAAATATAATTTGGCTAGACTTAAATTGACTTTGACTTAGACAGCATCCAGACTGCAGAAATAACCCAGTTTGACCCTACTATAACTGTCATGGATCAATGCTATGGGACTTGGGGAACTGTAAATAGCTCACAAAAATTTAGATCCCAAAATTTCATAGCATTGAGCCATGGCAGTTAAAGTGGTGTCAAACTGATGCAGCTCAGTTGAGACTGTGAATCTGCTCTAGTTTTTTGTATGATCTTTTGAGTCAGTATCCAAATGGCTGAACCTATTTTGGAGTCTAGGGTTCAGCCCCTTGGTTATATCCCTCAAAATTCAGACTGAAACCCGGAAGGAATTTAATGTTCCACTAACATGGAGACCACAACCCACCACTCATTTCCCAAACTTTGATATCACTGGTGTAGAGTACAATTTCATTATTTCTATAGTGTAGATGCACTCTCACTCTTAGATTCTAAAAGGTGCATTTTTTGAATATGTAGGAGTAAGAACAGAGTTTGGAAAAGTTCCCTTTTTTAGATGTAAGCTCTCATGAGGCATGCTACTTGGATCATGCCAAGAGAGTCCAAAAAGGTAACATTTCCAAACAATTGAATAATCCAGGCTTGTCTTTCTACAGGCCACTATTCTCTATGAGGCCCCTGTGAACATGAATTAGTCTGCCACATCCCAGAATTCCAAAGTGTTGACTAGTCTCCCATTTCCTAGTATAAGCTAAATAGAAAGAGGGAAAGCCAGAGTAATAAATTACAGTTACTTTTGACTTTCTCTTCCTGCAGATACACTTAGATTGCTCTTACTGTTTGACACTGGAGAGACTCCATGGTCACCCATCTCCTTAAGGTCATAGGAACTGAGCTGCCTTATAACACTGGACCATAGTATCTGACCATCCATTCCATTATTAAAATATTTTTAATGAGGTAAGGAAGGCAGCTAACTAGAAAGAGGTCTTTTCAGTGTTGGCATTCCATATGTGGAAAGCCCATTGCAGAAGTGCTCACATGACATCTACATTATGATGTTTCCAGTGACTAATAGAAAGCTTTTGATTTTTCTAGGCATTTAAAAATGCTTTAAGATCTTGATACTCTTTTATTTTTCTGCTGTTTTACTTCGGTTTTATGTGCCGCTGTGTTTTTACTCTTTGCTAAAAGTTTTATTGTTTTTATTACATGCTATCTTATCCATTCTTTCATTGTTTGTATTCTGTACCTGTATATTTTAATGCACTATATACCACCCAGTGAACTCTTGTTATTGGATGGTATGAAAGTGCAATAAATACATTTGTGACTGTATAAGTATTTATAAGCTGCTTTTGGCTTGGTCAGCACCCCTATGTCAGTATAAAGAAAGGAAAAAGAAATTTAAGTTCATACAAACCAGCAAATGAAAGAAAAAGCTGATCTATATCTGAAAGCTTAAATAACAGAATCACTCCTTTATCTATTCTGTGTACATTCTACACTTTTTCTTTATATTTTCTCCTATTTGCAAATATATAAATATATAAATATATAAATAAATATTGGAAGGGGGAGGAAGAGAAAAGAACCAGCCATTTTTCAAAAATTATTACAGTTGAATGTCTGCACTATCCACCTAAAACTGAGCAGCAGAGAAACTTGCAACAACTTTTACAGAGTCTTTAGCAGGCATCTTGCTAACTGGTTTTAAGTGAAGGTACTGCTAAGCATTTCCATCAGGGGTCAAGTATGTTTGTTTATTGGTTCAGTTGTGTAGACAGCCTTACAACATGACAGAAGAATCTTTTCTGAGCTACCTTTTTATCTGCAATCTCTTTTCTTACCATCACTTAGAAAATCTACCTTTTCTGACCACAGCTGCCAGAATCCCCATGCTGGCTGAGGGATTCTGGAAGCTCTAGAAGAAAAAGTAACTTTTCTAAGCTAAATATCTCATCATTTTTATCTAAAAATTGATGTAGGAGAACACATCCTACGAGAAAACCAAAAGGCTCACAGTTACTGTTGGTATTATAATTCAACTTTGTTTCCTCTAACCATGCCTAGGTTAGGCATTGCTTCTCAGTTCCTATCTTCAGTCATGCCAACTTATCTCTTTTTGGAACCACCTTACTAAAGAGTTTGGGAACTCTTTTCTCTGTGGATTATATTCTCTCTTCTTCCACTGTTGAAAAAATATCTGAGGTTCTTTCATATTTTCTATGTTATTCAGTCTACTATCCGATATCCCAAAACTGAGAATATTCTTCCCAAAAAGCTGTCCAAAGTATCTTCTCCTTTCAGGTTTTGATCTAGATGGTTTAATGCCACATCCACAACTACCGGTAGGCTTTGTACACATATGTTTCATTCACAAGCCATTTTGATTGGCCTGGAGTTGAAAATAGGTAGAAACAGGACCATTGAAGCATGATATCTCTCTAAGATCCAGGCCTGTGATTAAAAAAGAATGGTACAAAACCATACAAGAGCAGCTTTACTTTTGCAGCATCCTAGAGGAATATTCAAGAAGACTTTGCTAAGACTCACTTTTTAAAAAGTAGCTATTGTACAGTGTTCTACCTCATTAGGTCTTCCAAATAATCTATAGAAGACTATGATTGAGATGTGTCGCTGCTTTCTGATCTGGGCAGTTGCAATCATCACTAAAAAAAATTGAAAATTCTGCAGTGGTTGAGATACTTTAATCTGCATTTTGATACATTGTTTAAAAATCATGAAAAAGTAGTATTGCTCTTTGAATGCTGTTCATTGAAAAGGTGTATCTCAGAGAAAATTAGTCCAAGTACTGAACCATAGAATCAAATTTACTCTTTGCATCGCTGTGTGAACTTTTTAAAAAAAGGCCAAAGAGGCTTTTGCCCGTTTCATATCCATTTAAATCTGCTACCCAGTATGAACTTAATGCCCCCCACGTTAACTATTCTCAAGATGCCGTTAATTGAGAATAGTAAATGCTGGTTTACTTGCTTGCTTTTAGAGGAAAGAGGTCTCTGCATCTATTTCTGAATACATTTATTCCATAACGACATAAAAATTTCAGTATCTAAAACATCATTTGCTGTCCCATTGTTGCTGATGCAGTTTCAGTTCTACCCAACTGGTGCCTACCCTCAAGGAATATATCTTACAAACAGTGGTTTTGGTATCAGTGGGACACTGAATGCACTTTTGGTGTTGGTCAAATTTTTAAGAGCTGTCCAAAGTGCTGAATCCTAAATACCAAATAAATTTCTCACTTTGGATCTATGGATTTCAATTCAAACTTTAAAGGAGTTATCCAATATATTGAAATCTGCCTCCCCACAAAAACCCAGAAGTTTGGACACCCCCTTTAAAGTTTGGACTAAATTCTAGGACAGATTCATCATGCCATTGACATCAGAATCAGCAGCAACCAATGTAATTCCAAGCCTTTGCCGTAAAGCAAGTGCAGTGTCTGTGCACAATGAGTAAGAAAATTGTAGCCTTCATGCTGAGATATAGCCAGAATTAAAGAAAAGAGTGTGGTGTGATTTACATAGTATAAATGCACAAAGAAACCAGCCCTGAAACAAATGCACATGTTTCTTCTCTGATATTCTAATGAAACAATGTAGCACTATGCTGGCAAGGAGCAAAAATAAACATTTCACTACTGAAGTACCTTTTCTTTTCTTGGAGGCATTTCTTTGGTTTCACATTCACAAAAGGATCAAGAGGTTGAACACCTGCAAGGCCATCCCTTATGTTAGGTAGGTTGAGGCAGCTACCTCAAGTAACATATTTTGACCTATCTCCTGCTGTTCACTGGTGAACCAACACAGTTAATTTCTGTTGATCAAATGGATCTCCTTTAGCTGTGACTAAACAATAGGATTCAGACCTTTGGGTCCTATCAAAAAGTAACAGGTTGTTACTTATTATTATTGCCTTTGAACTGCCAGAGATGAGGAGGCTGTTTGTAGAATTATCTTCCTTCTGAGCCAGAATCACTTCTCTCACTTTGAGTACTGTGCACCTTAATTTTGTTGAATGGGTGGTGCCATGTACTGCTGTGCTTTGCCAGCCCTGAAAAAACTGTTTAAGCCTGTGCTATAAGCACATGTGCACACAAAGGGACTACTCTTGGCTGTCTCAAACATGATGGTGTCCCTGTCCCCATAATGGCCCCGTATGGTTAGGAAGTTGTATGCCTGAATTGGCATATGGGTGGTGCATATACAAACATGATGGCTTCTGTGATGGTATGATCTCTACCACCAACATTGAGATGAGACAGCTGCTCAAGGACCATATTTGCATTGATGCGAACTAATGGTAATCTGTGAGAGACATTAGTTGAGAGAACTAATGTCTCCCACAGATTACCACTAGTTCCTATCAACTTTAATTTCTATGTGAATGTGAGTCAGCTGGGAACAGCTATGTTCCTAAGTGAATCGTAGAGAGTCATCACCAGTTCTGACCTAGGCCTCTGAGCAGAGGCAGTCCAAGGTACCTTGCTGACTCTGGCAATGAACAAGGTGGTGTGACCCACTGTTTATGTAAAGAAACAAGTGAATTGGCTATTCAACCATATTTCAGTACTGATGGACAGTATAGGGGATGCAGGACAGGCTGTGCGGCGACAAACCATTCCCTTTTCAGAAAGGTAAAGCTCAGAAGGCTCAAGAGAAACAGCTTTGGTGCCCACAGTGTCTGCCACCTGAGAGAAGTGGCTCACTTGGCATCCTAGTAGGGTCAGTCTTTCTGACACTGAAACATGGCACACAGGTAGGTTGTGACTCTTTACTACACAGTAATTCTGGACAATTATGCATTTTCCTCATTTGCGTGTTCTAGATGCTGTCACAACTCATGCTCACTGGGTCAGATGCACACTTTCTTGACAGTTGGGAGCTACTCTCTGCTTGAGGCTGCATTGTGTCCTGCTTTTCAGAGGATAGTCCTCTAATTGAAGGCATCTTCCATTTCTGGGATGAGAATCCTGTAGTCTTCTAGATATTGATGAAGTTCAATTTCATGCATCTTTCACCTTTGGTGTGGAAGGACTGGGTAATCCAACTCCAGTCTTGGATTTAACATCCTTAAAAGAAGAGAACAAAGGCCCTGAAGTTGCCCATAAGCAGTTGGTAGAATTTCTATTTCCCTGGTCTTTTGCACTACAGGGAGATTACTATATTTTTTTGCTGTACCCATTGAGAAAGCACCTGCTGAGAATTTGCTCCACTCTTGTCCACAGTCTTGTGAGCAGTTTAAACAGGTGTGTTGTTTAACCCAGATATGTTGGTAACCTTACCTAGCGCTTCTCTTCCATAGTGGTATGAAAACTATTCCCGAAAAAGCTGGAGCCAAATAGACGAAACTGCCTTTGTAAACACAGTAGACTGGATCTTAGCAGAAGTGACTTCAATATGTATGCACGACTGCAGCTGTTTAGGTTTTTAAGAAGTGGAGCTGTGTTTAATATTTAGGTTCAGATCTTTCTCAGTGACAGCCTAATATGCTAGTACACCTTATGCATTATTAAATCTCTACTGTGTTTAGTCTTACTGATCTCATCAGTACAGCGAAAGTGAAAACTATGCTGAAATACCTCAGGGAAACCAGCTCTGGGTCAACCCCCCCTCCCTCATACAAGAAAAGAAGACCCAAGTTTTGGGTCTGATGACTAGTAAACTGGCTAAGAATTTTGTATTACTTGAGTAACAAATGCACAGGATTAAAGTACGCAAGGTACTTCCCTCCTTTTCAAAATACATTTCAAGACTTTTCTAGAAATGGTACTCTTCTTTTCAGGGTGCCATAGAGGAGTAGTGAGTTTGAAACATGAATTGGAATATTAATCTACACTGTGTCCCCATAGCAGAAATAATCCAGTTTGGCACCACTTTAACTCAATGCTATGGAATTCTAGAATTTGTAGTTTGTTGAGGTACAAGAGGTCTGTGACAGAGAAGGACAAATGTTTTGCAAAACTGCAAGCCCCAGAATTCCATAGCATTGAGCCATGGCAGTTAAATTTATGTCAGACTGCATTATTTCTGCATGCAGCCATACAAGAGATTTACCTATACATATTTGCAGATTTTTACTCAAAAGTAAGTCCAATTGAATAGAGTGAGGCTTACTTCCAGTAAGTGAGTTTAGGATTGAATTTAACCACATTCCTTGAAGTATATCTCATTGAACTGAGATTGATTTCAGTAATGCATGGGATTGCATTTCGGAACAATGGATGCAAACTGCAGGAAAAAAGATTCCACCTCCGTTGTTCGACAGTGGAACACACACCCTTGGAGGGTGGTGGAGTCTCCTTCCTTGGAGGTTTTTAAGCAGAGGCTGGATGGCCATCTGTCGGTTATGCTTTGATTGGGGGTTCCTGCATAGCAGGGGGTTGGACTGGATGGCCCTTGTGGTCTCTTCCAACTCTAAATTTCTATGATTCTATGATTATTGCAGGGGTAACAAAAGATCTGGAGACTTGACACCCACCAATGTTTGGAGAGCCACATTATACCCACTCATGCATCCCTAAACTGAAAGTGTGGGAAGACCACTTGCGTATCAGCCGAAAAGAACCTACAAGGATCAATTTTAATTTGAATTAAGAGCAAAGATTAAAGCAAAGTCTTCCATGTATTGTCTGACCGCATCTCCCATCAAGCTTGTCCACTGGAAATGCTAGCTAAAGGTGAAAGTAGTTGCAGTCCAAAAATATCTGGAGGGCCACATCTTCCTCTTCCCTGTGTGAATGTAACATTTCTTCACTTTTACAAGATATTTTGCTTTTGATGTTTCTATTAAGGCAAAGGTTTCCCCTTTGATGTGATTGTCTAATCGTGTCTCTGTAGGGCGCAGTGCTCATGTCTTCTACAAAGTCAAGAGAGCCAATGTTGTCAAAGACAACCATGATCATGCTGGCAGCATGACTGCATGGAATGCTGTTACCTTCCCACCAGAGTGGTATCTATTTATCTACTTGCACTTTTAAATACTTTCAAACTGCTAGGTTGGCGGAAGCTGGGACAAGTGACAGAAGCTCACTCCATGACACTATGCTTGGGTCTCGAACTGCCGATCTGCTGACCATGTGGTCATCAGAATCTGTGTCTTAACCGCTGGTGTTTCTATTACATGGTATAAAAAAGAAAACAGAAAGGATGGCCTCTCCACCTAGCAAGAGATTGAAACTTAGATTTTTTTTAAAAAAAAGAAGCTAACTTGATATATATTTCAGTATGATTGAAAGCCTATTCATCATGTGCTAACAATAGTGCACATACAAATACAGATGCAAAATAGGTTTAGCTCCAGAACCAAATTTACATACCCCAAATCAAAATAGACTGGTTTGTTCCACACTGCTGCAACAAGTGCTTTCAGCAATTAACATACAAAAGAAAGAAATTTAAGTAAATAACAATAAAAACAATTAGAATAATGAATGGTCTTCAAATGTCTGGGATCCATATCAGCAGGGCAGTCATATAGGTCCTTACTACCTGATTGTTGCCTGACTAGAGAATAATTTCTTGAAAATAATGTTTTAGCAGAAATTAAGCATAGGAGTGCCACATGTATCAACCCACAAGAAGATAAAAGTGTACAGATATCTGCATAAAGTTCACAAATGTTAGTTTTTATGTTTCAGCATTGGATTGTGACTATGGGAGGCCAAGGTTTGAATCCTCACTTGGCCATGGAAACTCACTGGGTAACATTGGGCAAGTCTCAATCTCTCAGTCTCAGAGGATGGCAATGGCAACCCCCCCACTGATGAATCTTGCCAATAAAATCCTGTGATAGGTTTACCTTGAAGGCAAAGACTTGAAGGCACAGCAACAACAAAAACAGGTTCAAATGGCAGGTATGATAATTCTGAGTGACTATAGAATACACCTCACCTTGGTACAGGTGATAGCCTGCTCTGTTAAGCAGATCTTGCCAAGGGACTTCAAGGCCTCCATTCTACTCTACCTTCAGATTTCTAGTTTCTGTCTCTGGCAGAAAAAATATGCTCTACTGGAGTTTGAGAGGGCGCAGCAATACCTTCCTCTGCCCCATGTATGTTTCTGGGCCTTGGTTCAGGAGGATAGGATGATGGGTGATATTTTGCAGAAAACAAAAACAAAAACAGCGTGCTTTGCACAAAACATACTGTTCTCAATTACAAAAAAAAGAAAAGAAAAGAATTTTGTGTAAAAACTTTAATTTTCTATGCAAACCATTGTTCGTTTTTTAAAAAGTGTCCCAAGTTTAAAATATGTGGTGTTTGGCTATTCTGAGATATTTTGAAATACCTTTTCACATCAGGGACAAGAAAATATGTTCATATTCTTTACATGTCTGCTTAACAGACTATACTAGTGTTTTCCCCACAAAAAATGTGAGGCAAAGGCACTCAGCAGTAAGCAATGCTGCTACTGACCACAGTTCCTTTCAGGGGTAAGAACCAAACAATAGAGTGGAACAGACAAAAATGGGAGACAGCATTGTATTGCTTCCCACACCAAAGGATGGTCAGCTTTGTTTTCATGGCTGCAGGCGTGCTGATGGTGGAAATCTGTACTTCTTGCTCCTCTGTTATCCATCCAGTTTCCTTGTGCCTAGGGATCCTGTGACAGCATCACAACTGTCAACCCTATTCTTCATTGTGGTGAATGAGGAATAGCTTTTAGTTCAATAAAACTTGTGACTAGCTCGGCTGTGTCAGTGTTGTTGGGATGATTAGGAAATGCCCTTGCTCTACCTGCCTCCATTTATTGTTTGCTACAGCTGTCTTTAAATGGAAAGCCCATTGTGAGAGGAGGGCAATGGGTTCTCCACTATCATATCTCACAGGCAATCAGAGGATGCACAGTTTTTGTAGTCTTGCATTGGAGCACCAGTATTATGTTTCTTACTCTCCCTCCCTTCCCACCACCACTGATTCCAGGTGTAGTTTACTCCCCATTGTTGCTGTAATGAACTGGGGAATGCAAGTAGAATAAACACTAGCTATGCTGATTGAATAGCAGTCAGCCAAATGAAGATGGGATATGTAAATGGATTAAGATGAGATGGCCAAATTATAAGGCATTATGGCATGTATGTAGGTATATGTGTGTGTATATATGTATTTTGTATCTGGAGAACCTTCCAGGACATATATTTTTTAAAGCATTGACAATGGCTTTGCAAAACAACAACAACAACAAAACCCAAAACAACAACCAAGAATTAATTTGCAAGGTGATGGCTTGACCCACAATAACTTTGGAAACCAAGGTCATGCTTAACAGGCTGTTTTTGGATCAACCATAGCCAGTTTTGTTTCCAAAGTTACTCCAGCTTATTTCTGGATATTTTTTTCCATTGGGCTTTTAGCTTGAGTAATATAGATGAGAGTATCTTCATTTGCAGTTATTTATTTGGTCCTTTTGAGGTGGTGGTTTGGTTTTTTAAACATATTATTACCATTTGTTTTTCCTACTTTTAAAACATATCTGCTCAGCAACATTTCCAAGAATTTTGATGTGGCTAACATCTTTCAATAATTTAACAATAAAACATCCTTTCAATTTACCCTAGGATGTAGTGCACACAGAAAACATCATGTCAGCTCAACAGCAATCACAATGTTGAATTTTTAATTTTTTTTATTACTGGCTGAAATTCTACATCACCTATTTAGTTATGTATTTGTAAATAAATATCATCTCCTGACTCTGTTAAAGTAATTAAGTTTTATTAAACTGGTGATTTATGTGCAAGGAGGATGATATTTCAACCCTGTTGCTGCCACCCAGCAAGGCTGCAGTAAGGACTTACAATGAGAATCCTGCTTTTGATTGTCACAGCCTTGCTGACTGGCAGGCATGAGGTGGGAACAGAATTCTCCTTATACCCCAATCACCAGACTTTCATCACCCAGTTTGGTGGCTGCCTGGCAAATTAGGTTTGGAAGGGCATTCACAATTACAACCATAACACCATCATGACTATATAGTGTCCATGAATATGGATCAGTTACAGATTCATTATTCAATGCTATACACCTATAACTGCAGTACTGATTTCCAGTCATCATCATCATCATCATCATCAATTTTATGTTTGTGATTTCTTTTATTTTTCTTTTGTAAATAGAGACAGATTAAAACACCAATGCAAAATTACATACCTTAGAGTAGAGATGGAGAAAGAGCAGTCTGCATGTGGCTCCTGGAACCCACTTTGGCAGGCCCTGAACTCCTTACGCTGTTCACTCCCCAAACTCCTCCATTTTTAAAGAATACATTATTTGACACATATTTTAGGCAGTTTTTCCCAAGCTCTGCACACAAAACTCCCTACGTGTCCAAAAACACACAAGAAACCCCTCCTCTTCTCCCTCCCCCCCCCCAAGTATGGAGATTTGCAGATAAAGAAAAAAAGTTGATAGTAAAAGGCATAATTATGCCAAAGATTTTCAGATGATGTCGTGCTCATCCAAGACTTATCTGGTGAAGATCCAGGAATGCTCCAGCAACAAACCATTCATGGGGAAGTCCCATGAATGGCTTGTTGCTGGAGCATTCCTGGATCTTCACCAGGTAAGTCCTGGATGAGCACGACATCATCTGAAAATCTTCAGTGCAATTGCACAATTATGCAAGGAGTATGCCTTTTACTCCCAGCTTTTTCCCCCATCTGAAAATCTCCTATGTTATTTTGTGTCAGAATCCTTTTAAAAATGGTGACAGGAAGTGATGCAACAATTTAAGAGGAAATTTGAAGAAAAATAA
Organism: Urosaurus nigricauda; assembly: GCA_034509955.1. Lineage (NCBI taxonomy): Eukaryota > Metazoa > Chordata > Lepidosauria > Squamata > Phrynosomatidae > Urosaurus > Urosaurus nigricauda. Next base: position 103,625,227 of record JAOEGL010000001.1, read on the forward strand.
CAAAAACAGATATTCTGGGTGGGGCTGTAGGGGGACCTAAAACAAGAATTTACCCCTGGACCCATGCATTTGCCCACCATGGGAAAAAAGTCTTTGCCACATAATCATAAATGTAAGTCTCTGCTCTGTGCTTTCCCATTATATCTGTTGCCCTAATGTTGACTTCTGGGTTGGGAAGCCTGATATCTAATCCTTCTGCTTCATTCTTTGCCCATCTGAAAATACTTGCCACCAGGACCTCATAAAAGCAGGATTTGTCTTATGTAGGACAGATATGGTTCATTCAAGGATGGAACTCAAGCCCAGTGTCCATCAGGCTTGGCTGTCATTGAGAATCTACCAAAGTTGTCATCAAACAGAACATGCAGACTGAAGCAAAAGATAATTCTTCCCTTTCAGATCAGGAGAGGTCTCTTGCATGGAGCTAAACTTTGGGAGTATTTTGAAGCAGAGCAATTTCATTATTTTTAACCAACTGTAAACCTGAGAATAAGCCCCTGCCAGGAGACCAGGGTTCCAATCCTGACTCACTCATGGAAACCCACTGGGTGACCTTGAGAAAGTCACATTTCTCCAGAAAGTCAGACCTTTCCCATCCCTTAGGTAGGATCCAGTATGTATACACCATCAGTGCCCTTGCAGAGCACTTTCTGTTTGTGTCTCCTCAGTCTGAACTTGAACTGCCCTCCAAAAATAAAAACGGTTGTGTCTGGGTTTGGTGAAGCCTGCTGCTGCTTTGCTTGTTCTGAGTTCATTAAAAGCCTGCTCTCCCAGCACTAAGTTCACTTTAATAAAGTGAAAAGGGAGGGAGAGGAGGGGGAGGAGTAAAAACCTAACATGATTCAAAAGTAATAAAATGGACTATGCAACATCCTCCTCCCTTGAGACCATTTTGTACTTTAAAATCTGGCTTCCAGATACTTATAATCCATGAACTTTTCTCAAAATCTCTCAAAATATCTGTAGTTGATCTTTTTTTGTGTGGGTTAATATATTGCCTGATTAGTTCATGATGCCATTTGACATTTTGTGAATAATTCCTTTTTTTATTCAGTAAAGAGCAAGGTCATTTTCTTCCAGGTTCATTAGTTCTTAGCAAATGTTTGTGTAAAAAGGAAAACACTGAGGCTTATCGGGCTGGTCGAGGAGGAGTCTGTACTGCATCCGGCTCTAAACATTTGGGTATTCTGGTACATTGTGTAGCATTAAAAGGAATTCCACATAATTGTCAAGGATTTATCATTAAGTTCAGCAGTGCTTATTCATATGTGTAAAAGATATTTTGGCACTGCTTTTCATGGTGGTTTAAGTAAAATGAATAATATGAAGTCTACAATATGACCAAAGCCCTTTCTGCACATCCTGTCTATGGGAGGAACTCCTGAACAACTGCCACAGAAATGCTGCATATTGCAGAGGATTCAGGAAGCTTATTCTTGGGCAGGCAGCTCACACAGCATCTTGACTGGTCCTGTTGCGACTGACCATTGTCCTGTATGGAGTGAGAATGTGTTCCAGATCAGTGGTTCTCAAATTTTAGTTCTTCATCTTCATCTCCCTCAATTAGCTTAACCAATAGTTGGGGATTCTAAAGTTGAAATTATCTGGAACAGAGATTGAGACCCACCGCCATAAAACACATCAAACCCTGCTGCATGTTTTAGGGACAGTCATTACTGGTGTGCAGGTCCAGTCTTTTAGGGAGACTTGTCTACTGTCTCTGATCTTCTCAATGAGCAGCCCTACACAGTTTCCAAGTAACCCTACAATTGTTGTACTTTCTCCAACAAAACCTGAAAGCCATACAACCAGAGGCATCACAAGGGGGGTTCAAACCACACCAGGTGACACCTAAGGGGGAGGGTGACATCACTGATCCTCAAACATCTGTATTTTGGCAGAAAAAGGCTGTGGCATGCACCTGTAGCCCTTTAGAATGCTGAAGAGGTTACTGGATGTGTGCACCAGTAATGACTGTCACCTGGTGTGGTCTGAACCCCCTTTGTGATGCCACTGGCTGTGTGGCTTTCATATCTTGTTACAGAAAGTACAACAGTTGGAGGGTTCCTTGTAAACTGTGTAGGGTTGCTCATTGAGGCTCAGTGGGAGAAGAAAGGAGAGGACCCAGTTTTTGTTTTTTGTTTTAGTTAAAATGTCAAAAAAGATTTTTAAAAAAAAATTTTGAAAATTTTCTTTGAAAATCACATTTTATCAAATTTTCATTTTAACCACATGGAACTATGTATATGGAAACACATTCATTTGGTGTGTATGATATTGTAATTTAAAGGTATAATTTTAATTTTGCTAGTTATTTATGTCACAACAATTACCATTAAATTCAGTGATACATGGGAATTACAATTTATGAGTAAATTAATACAAAAAACATCACTAAGGATTTTGTATAGGTGTGGCATGGGAGGAGTGACACCATGAGTTACCGCACTGGGTGACACAAATCTTAGTGGTGCCATTGCATACAGCATTATCTGACAATGGAACACACTCCCTCAAAATGTGGTGGAGTTTCCTTGATTAGAGGTCTTTAAACAGAGGCTGGATGGCCATCTGTCAGGGATGCTTTGATTGAGAGTTCCTGCATGGAAGGGGGTTGGACTGGCTGGCCTTTGTGGTCTCTTCCAACTCTATGATTATGTGATTCTATGATTCTATGATCTGATGTTCCTTTTATTCTTCTGGTCCACAATTAGTTTATTCAAAAGATCTTTTAGAGAAGGGTGAATTATGTATAGCAGAGAATCATAGAATGTTGGAGTGGGAAGGTACCACAAAGGTCATCTAGTTTATCCCCGCTGTGCAAGAATACACAGTTTCAGCACTCCTGAAAGAGGCCCAGCCAATCTATGTCTAAAGACCTTGAGAGAAGGAGAGTCTATCCCTCTCCCAAGGCAGTCACTTCCACTGTCAAACAGTTCTTAAGGCAAAAAAAATTATTTTTCCTAATGTTTAGGTAGAATTTCTTTTCTTGTAATCTGAATCCATTATTTAGTGTTTTAGTCACTGGGTCAGTTGAAAACAACTTTGCTTCATCTTCTACATGGCATCTAGATATTTAAAGATGGCTATAATATTATCAGTCAGTCTTCTGTTCTCAAAGTTAAATTTCTAGCTCTCTTTGCTGTTCCTCATCAGACTTGGTTCCCAGACGTAATATCATAGTTGCCCTCCTCTGGACATGTTCCAGTTTGTTGATATTCTTCTTGAACTGTGGTATCCAGAATTGGTCACAATATTCCAGGTGAGGTCTGGCTAAAGCAGAATAGAGTGGCACCACTACTTCCCATGATCTGTACACTACATTCCCATTGATACAGCCTAGAATCACATTGGATTATTTGGCTGCCACATCACACAGTTGATTCATGTTTAATTTGCAGTCTGCTAAGATCCTTTTCACATGTACTGCTTTCAAGTCAGGTATCACTCAAAGTTTGTATATTTACTTTTTCTTGCCTAGATGTAGTATCTTACATTTTATCCTTGTTCAAATTCATTTTGTTAACTTAGTCCCAACTCTCCAACCTGTCATGGTCATTTGAATTATGATCCTGTCTTCTAGGATATTAACTGCCCACTGTCCCATTTGGTGTCATCTGCAAATTTGATAATCACGCTTTCTATTTCATCCTCTATGTCATTTATTAATATGATAACACTAGGCCCAGAACAGAACACTGAGGGCACCACATTAGTCTGAATGTCCAGGATGTAACCACTGGTGAGCACTCTGAGTTTGTTTGGTGAACCAATGATGAACCCACCTAACAATAACACTGTATTGCCCTCAGTTCACCAGCTTGCCTGAAGGAATATCATGGGAGAACATGTCAAAAGCCTTACTGAAACCAAGATATACTACATCCACAGCATTCCCCTGATCTACCAAACTTGTAATTCTATTTTAAAAGCAAGATAAGATTAGTTTGGCATGACAAAGATTAGTTTGGCATGATCACAGCATTTCTTTCTACATGTGCATAGATGGAATGTTAGTGATATTTGCTAGAACTTTTCCTGGTATCTACATCAAGCTGATTGATTGTTAGTTGCTCAGGTCATTTTTTTCCCCCCGTTATGAAGGTGGGAACAATATTTGCCCTCCTCCAGTCTCCTGGGACCTCTCCTGTCCTCCAAGAATTATTAAAGATTATTGACAGTTGCTCTGCAATTTTCTTTAGGATTCTTGGATGTAGTTCATCTAGCCTTGGACATATATGATTCATGCTTCACTTCAGTTCCCAAAATTGTACTGCAATGGCTTGTTGTCACACATGATCTTAACATCCTACGTTGGACTTCCATAACATAAATCTCTGCAGAGAGATCTTGTAACATATTTGAGACTAACTGAAATAAATTGGCAGCATGAGCTTTCTAAGGAAGTAGACTTAAGTCTATGAAACATCATGTTACCAACTTCTTTCTTTCAGTTAGTCTCAGAGGTGCTGCTACAAGATCTCCCTGCATACTGATTCCACAGACTAACACAGGCATTAATCGTGCAATGCAATCTTTTTGTTAAATGCCACACTACACAACTGAACCAAGTCACTAAATGTGCATCCGTGCACAATGGTACCACATGCACTTCGCTTCTGCAAACCTGAACTGAAAACAGCAGTTCTTTATCAGATAAATATGTCCAACTGCTTCCATAGGGGAACTTACAGACATGTAAGAGATCAACATGATTCTGACTTTTATATCCCTCTTACACCAGTGAGGTATTTAAAGAACAAATGTTTCTACAGGAAATCAAACTAGAAGACTGAATTTAAATGATGAATTTCAGTAGCAGAATTCCTTCTTTGACTTTCACTAGTTTTCACTTGTTTGAAAAGCAATAACAACAGACCTTGAGCCTCTTGTTAATAAAGGGTAATAAGTTGTCGTTTTTAAAATTCCCACAGTGTTGCCACTGTTTCATATTGTTGCTGGCAGGTTCAAATCTATTCAAATTATTTCTTTACAATCCACAATCTTTTGAGTGGTTTGTTCTTCTAATTGCCATTTTGTCTCTCTCTCTCTCTCTTTTTTTTAAATTCAAGTGCCCACAGAACTTTAAACCATTTTAATCTCTGTCTATCTCCTGACTTTTTCATATTAACAGGGGCATTTAGTGCTTTAAAAGCTTTCTTGAATCTTTCTTGAGTCTTTCTAAATAACTTAATTTGAGCTTGACAGGGTTTAATTACAATCTCTTGAGATGCTTAGTGCTAGTTCTGAATACAAAGCAAACCTGTGTCAAGTTGCTGAGCATTAGCTGTCTTAATTGCTTTTGGACTGAACTTTGACATCACTTCTCCCATCTATATGTCTTGCAGATTTCCTTGCCTCATTTCAAATAATCTGGTGCATGGAAGGTGGGGAGGGAAGGATGCTATAATCACATGAATTCATTTAAGGGTTTTCAAGTCCTTGGAGGGGGCACTTTGGCTTTGATTTAAGCTTTCATTAGCAATGTTGGTGTTTCATTTTGCATGCAGTTACTGTTCAGGGTTAAATTTGTTTGCCATTTACTTTGAGCCAAGGTTTCTAGAGGCTGAGCCTCTAAGCCTATGCTGAATGCCAGGGTTCCTTGTATAATGGAATGATGGGGAAAGAGTTGCCTCTGAACATGTACATACCATATTTTGCTCATAATCCTTAATTTAAAGCCCATCTCCACCCATCTGGGTGTGCAGGGGGAGACTTCCAGCTCAAGTTATTTAACTTCCAGGCACACTGCAGCTACAACAGGACAGGTGCTGTTGTGATATGACACCACCTTGGTCCTGATAAAAAATCAGCCAGAAGTGCTGATGTTATCTATTTATGTCCATACTAGATGTATATCACAGTGGTGTCTGCACTATGCTTCTCTGTTAACATCACCCAACCACAATCGTATGTGATGCCTTCTCCCTTCCTCAGGGCCAGCCAGACATGATATTAAGCGCATGGTTAATGTGCTTAATCTGTTCATTTTTATTCAGTAAACATAAGCTATCAGAGGCACCAGAATTAGGACCAGTCAAGGAAGATTCACTCTGTGGCCCAGATCCAGACTTTCCCTCTCCCACTAGTGCTGGCTGGTTATTCCTGCATCTGTGGGACCATGAATCTGCTTTTAAGATTTAGTTTTAACTTCAAAAGAGCTATCTCAGAACCTATTTTAGGGGTTAGGCCACAGTATCTTGGAGAACTATGACAGTTCTTGAAGAACTATAGATAGAAGTCAGGAACATAGTCAAAGTGAAATTCAGAAAGATAATATCAGTGGCCATAAAGAAGGAGATGAAACAGTGGATGAGAGACAAAATGCTTCAAGCAGTTAAAGAAAAATGAGAAGCAAAAGAAAAGAGAGACAGAAACATAATCAGAACTTTTAATGCTACTCTCCAGCCATTCGTGTGAAAGGACAAGGAGAACTACTACAGCAATCAATACTGAGAAATAGAAGCTGACAACAAAAAAGGAAGAACAAGAGACCTCTTCCACAAGATCCAAGAATTCAAAGAGAAATTTAAACCAAGGGAGAGGGTGCTCTAGGATCAGAAGAGGAATATAATACAAGATCATGATGATTTTTTTTTAAAAAAAGATGGAAACAATACACAGAAGAGCTATATAAAAATGTGAAAAGATGAATGATACATGAGGAGAAGAACCTTACAAAGATGGCCCCAAATTTTGGAAAGCAAAGTGAAAGCTTCATTCAAAGCAATTGGAAAAAAAACAAAGAATAGATGACATACTAACAGAACTGCTATAATCCACAGAGACAGAGTCAAACTCAATTTTAACTTAAAATCAGCCAACAAATATTGGGGGGGGGGGGAGCAATGGCCCACAGAGTGGAAGTGATCAATATATATTCCCATCTATAAAAAAGGAAACACAAAAGATTACACCAATTACAAAACCATTGCACTAATTTCCCATGCAAGCAAAGTCATGCTCAAAATTCTGCAACAAAGATTCCTGCCATATATGGAGTGTGAAATTCCTGAGGTGCATTCTGGATATAGGAAAGGAAGAGCTACTAGAGAGCACATTGTAAACATATGTTGGCTAATGGAACACACCAGGGAATTCCAGAATCAAATCTGCATGTGCTTTATTGGCTGTGGCTTGTGCTTAGAGGGATGGGAGTGCCACAACATCTGATTGTCCTGATGTGTAACCTGTTGTGAGAAATCCCTCACACCTGTACTCAGGACAGGAGACTGCCATCAGAACAGAATGCAGAGAAACTGAATGGTTCCCAATCAGCAAAGGGGTCAGGCATACTATCACCTTATTTATTCATGTATGCAGAAAAAATATTCAGAGAAGGCTAAGACTCAGAAGCAGGAGGAGTAAAGTTAGGAAGAAGAAACATAAGAAATGGAACAACACAATGTTACTAGCAGAAACAAATAAGGATCAGGAATAGTTACTGAAGAAGGTCAAGGGGGAAAGTGCTAAGGTTGGATTAATTTTGAACATTTAAAAAACTAAAAATAATGTACACAGAACAAGAAAACTGGAATAGTCAAAAAGTTCTCATATGGGTCAAATATTGATCACAATGGAGACTGCAGTCAAGAAAACAGAAGAAGACTAGGGACAGGAAGAGCATCAATGAAAGAACTAGACAAGATCATGAAGTGTAAAGACATAACTTTGAACACTAAAATTAGGATAGTCCAAACTATTGTATTCTCCATCATCATATACTGTCCTCAGTTAGAGCTGGACAGTAAAAAAAAAAAAAAAGCCAATAGGAAGAAAATCAACTAATTTGAGATATGGTGCTGGAGAAGAGTGCTGATGATTCTGCAGATGGCCAACAAGACAACAAATGGGTTCTTGTACAGATCAAGCCTGGAAGTGCATAGCATTTTACCTGTTGGTTGTATATGTTTTCTTTTTTAATTGTGTTTTGCATTTTAACATGTTGTATCCTGCCTCGAGCCTTGAGGAGAGGTAGGAAAGAAAATTTATTATATTATGAATGTTGTTGTTACAGTACGGATTGGACTGCAGCTTTACCATACAGCTCCTTACCCTTTATGTTTGGATGCTGGAAACATCCATCTCTTTCCAGTAGTCAAACATGGGTAGTTCCCTGTAAGGTTGTTTGTCAAGCTGCAAAACCATGGCAGAGGTCCGCTTTAAATACAGTGCAGACTGAAGGTTCAAGTGACATGTGTTTTCCCAGGCTGCCTGAACTACAACAATTATTCTGACATTTGTAGGGAAAAGACTGAATCTTTCTTGAATTTGTTGATCTCTAATTTGCCCTGCCTGAACAAGGCCTTCAAGCACCAAAAGGTCCAAGTTGCCTCTTCTCTTTAGAAAACCTTGAGTTGCCCCAGAACTGTAGCAAATTAGCCTTGAAAATATCCACTTACTACAAGTTCGTTTTCTGTGTTCTGGAGAGTGAGTCCATTTAAAAGTTTGAATCCAAAATTGATTTTGAAGTACCCTAATCTAAAATAACCCTGATGTTAGCAAAGTGTCTCTAACTCCTGCTAGACTCTTGCTTTCTGGTTCAGTGCATTGGCACACAGTTACCTGAGGCAGTGAAATTGAGACTTACTGTGAGAATCAGACTGTTCAAGAAAGATCGCAAGGTACTTAGAATGGCTTATTTTATTAGTTTGGTAAATCAAAATTCCCTTTTATCAGTCAAGAATCTAACAAAGGCCCAGGAAAGCCTTGCCCAACAGCCATGAAATCCAGTGCAGAGGATAGGACATTGCCAAAGAATACCAGATGCTGTAGGCTATATTTCAATCACCGCTGAGCATTCCTTGCCTAAGAAAACCCTATGAAAATCATAGGGTCACCATAAGAGCAGATGACTTGAAGGCACATTCACACATGTAATTGCCTAAAAATGGGAAGCAAAACAAGAGAGCAACATACATGAAAACTGCTTTTCCAGAACTATAACTTCCCCAATCCCACAGTCAGCATGGCCCCTGACAACACTGGTTTGGGGATTCTGGGATTCTCAGGTCCCCAAATGTTAATCCTTGAGTATGCAGAATGGCAAAATTTATGTATAAGAGGGGAGATATTAGGAGGCTTTGGACGATGTCAACCACAAAGAGGGTTCTTTAGGGTGGGTGGGGGTGGGGAATCTTAACGTTGGGACAACTGAAAAGCATCCTGAAGAAATCATATTTTTAATATAACATACTTGCTGATCTGGGGACAAGGAGACATACAAGAAAATAAAGAGAGGAGGCTTGAGTGACTGGAATCTTGAATATGGAACATCCAACAGCAACATTTTTTCATTGTGTTACAATTCCTGCCTGTGTATGAATAATTAGTGTTGGGAAGTTAGATGTATATAAAACTGCATAACATTATAAAAAGGTATACATGTGTTGTGTATACACAAAAATGCACACACACACATACAAATGTGTGTGTGTGTGTGTGTGTGTCCATAATTGTAATTAAATCAATTACAACAGTGACCATTGTTATATACTATGATAATAAACTGCATGGGGAAAATAAATTCAATCAAGTATTTTCTTTCAGAGCACCTGAATCGATGCAAAATCTACTTCAGTGTTAAGAATAAAAGGCAGCAAATAATACAGTAATATAAACACATATAGGAAAAGACACCTCCACTGGGACCACTTTTCAGATGATAAAAATGGCAGGAGCACTTTAAAAACTTCTATAAGAGTCTTTGTCCCAGCTGGTCAGCCAGAAGTAAAAGTGATGCACTTTTCAACAAGGAGGAAGAAATAGAGAAGAGCTTTATGTGTATGCTGATCAGTGTCAACTAGTTGAACCATTCAGAGGGAAGGTTACAAAGTCACAGAGAGACCTATGAATGCTCAACTCAGTGTGCATCAGCCATATAACAGGCTATGTGTGTGCGCGAGCATGTGTGAGTGCATGCATGCATGTGTGCATGTGTTCACACAGTGCATGGTTAAACTGTGAGATTTTCTTTCACAAAATGTAGCAATAGCCACCAATTGCTGGGAAGTGTTAGATGAACAGCTGCTGTGCTCATGTCCTGCTTGTGGCCTTTCCAGGAGCATGTGTTTCACCACAGAGGGAAACAGGAGCCTGTATTAGATAGGTCTTGGGCCTGATCTAACAGACCTGTTTTTATGCTTAATTTAGAATTTGAGATATTTAACAAAGAGAAGGCAAATATAACAGTAAACAGGACAGAGTAGTTTGGAAGGCCTCATTTTCTAATCAAAACTTTCCTGAATTTCTTTTGAATTCAAGACAATATACATTCACAGATCTGAGATATATGTCCTTGAATATGTATGGAGGGGTATCCTTCACTATTTACAATGGCACATACACATGGGTCATGAGTACAGGGGGGCGGGGGGGGCGGGCAGGGGCCCCATTCAAGTCTATGGGGATTGAATAAGCACAAACCTCTTTTTTCGCAGGGGATTCTGGAACAGATCCCCCACAACAACGGAGGGCCAACTGTATTGAGTTTTCCACTAATACTGGGTTTGAATAACGATATGTTGGGTAATGGAGAGTACTTGTGACCAATTCCTCTCTGTTACCTGAATTTTCAGTTAATACATTGCATTGAGTCCACCATGCTTGAGAAGGAGGGGTAGCCCAGCGAAATGTTCTCACTGTTCAGAACAGTGAAACATCCCCCAAAGTGCTGGATTCTTTCTTCCCCTACTTAAGACTGCTCTTGTAAACATGCACTTTTCCCCCTGGTTTGAGGCACATGCTAAAGTATGTTTGAAAGGTCTCTACATTAATGGACTTTTCCGAACCAAATGTGTCAAAAACGGCTTTAATGATGATCTCTTACTGTGTTTTTGTCTCAAGGTAGGCCGAATAAGGATGCTGAAAGCATTTTGTCTGAGGAATGCGTTTAAGGAGAAGGAACCCTTGGGGCCAGCACTTAAAACATCCACTTTCATAGCATTTCTTATCTTTTCCTGGTACAGGAGGGTGAGAGGCATCTCTGCTTTTGAGTGGATAAAATATTGGAGGCGTGACTACTTTTGGGAGCACTTCATGTGGATTTTTGTAGGTCTGGATACAGCAGCCATGCTGCATGTGGCAACACAAAATTGTTCAGCACAAGGGCTCTATATCATTCTTGTTTCTTATTTCACCGAGCAGGACTGAAGAACTTACGGATATCCAGTTGTTCTTAGACTGCCCCCATCCAGCCCTATTGGCTGAAGGGTAGGAGTTCAACATCAGGAGCCCTGATGGCACAGTGGTTAAATGCCTGTAGTGCAGCCACTCACAAACCACAAGGTTGTGAGTTCAGTACCAACCAAGGGCTCAATCTCGACTCAGGCTTGCATCCTTTTGAGGTCAATAAAATGAGTACCCAGCTTGTTGGGGCAATTAGCTTACACATTGTAAACTGTTTAGGGAGTGCTTAAGTGCACTGGTAAGTGATATAGAAATGTACTTGCTATCTGGAGGGCCACAGATTTCCCACCTTGATGTAGGATGGGGGAGGCAATACCAACAGGTCTTGGGGGGGTACATTCATCCCCCAGGTCCCTTCAGGGGCCACATAGACTAGCAGCACATTTTTACAAAACCAAGGTGACTGGCTGGTTCTCAAAAATGTGTATTTTTCCTTTTGATATATACATATCAAGTATACAGGAAAACCTTGCAACCTACTTAGAAAAGTAAATTGTTGCACATGGAGGTTTCCAGGAGCAGTATTTCCCCCTCCTTTTGGCCATTAAAAGGTCGTTCTGGGAATTCTGGTGGTGTGGAGGGATATAGAAATATCTTTGGATGCCAGACAGATGCCATGTAGAGTGTTGACCATAATATGTCTCTCACTGCCCCTGCCATTTTTAAATTTATTAGGTTTTCTCCTTCTCTCCATAGTAGGACATGATTAATTTAAGATGCACCCCATTGTACAATCATGTGATTTTTGTGTGATTAAGCTCTAACCACATGGAGCACTAGGGGAAAGATAGGGCCGTTAATAGCTAGACAACTTTGTTGAAAAACAACAACCCATACTTCTCCAGTATATGCTAAACCTCTTGTAGCTGGAAGCTTAAAATTTCAATGTTTTCATAAAACAGCTTAATAAAATAAAATGTGAATTCAACGTCTAATTGTGCATAAACCTAAGTGTGCTGCCCTTCTTTGTGAGATTTGCAAACCCCAATGATGGAAGTAGTGGACTGTACTGTACAGATGTAAAGTCTGATCTATACTCCAGCTGATAACTCTTTACTGACTAACTTATGTAAAATGCAGATTTATTCAAAAGTTAAAAACCTAGAAAGAAGCAAACAGATTTAGCTCAAGCACTGGATTCTAATGTTTTCTTAATGCAATGTCAAGTTATTAGAGTACCTGCCTCCTGGTTTGATGTGTACAGTTGGCCCTCCTTATTGACAGATTTTTTTATCCATGGATTTGAGCATACATGGCTTGAAAACATTCCAAATAGCAAACCTTGGTTTTCCATTTTATATACGGGACACCATTTTGTTGTGACATTATATTTAATGGAACTTGAGCATCCACGGATTTTGTTATCCACGGAGGGTCCTGGAACCAAACCCCAACAGATAACAAGGGCCCACTGTATTCTGTATGAACTAATCAATATATTTCTTTATCTTCATTAACTTTCACATTTTAAAGCATGTTTGTAGTTGTCTGTGATAATATTCAAAGGGCCACTGACATGAACAAGTGCTATTGTATTTGTGTCTTGCTCTGAGTTTCCAAAGGGTAACTGGTTTATACCCTCTAGCTGTCACCATTTGGCAGGGGCAGTCCTGATTAATTCTCTATCATCCTACTTTTTCAGCTTCTTTTAAAATGTCCCAGTTTTATTCACCTCCACCCACTTTCCTCCTTCCTCAGCTTAATTCAAATACTGAGTTCAAAGTAAAAAAAAAGTAGTCTGTACTTAGTTATGTCAGCACGGGAGAGAAGACTGGAAGGGATGGAATCTTGCCCTTCCCAGTAGGCTCAGGGAAAAGCAAACTATTGAAGCCTCTCCTAAGGCATATGTTCTTCCTCATTAATAACCTTTGTGATTTTGGCCATATGTTCTGATGTTCATATGTGAAGTGCTGGAGGGTAGTCCGCTTGGTCATGTGCAAAGAGAATGCTGTAGTAGATAGGCCTTTGATCCAGCATGGCTGTACTTAATGTTCTTATTACAAGGTTGGACAAAGACGATAAGAAGGAAAAGAAGGGAAGAAGGCTAAGAGATGAAGGAAAGGCAAGGGTGTGCGTGCAGGTTTAAGAACGCAGAACACTGACTTATAGTGAGTTAGACCATTGGCCTGTGTAGCTCAGTATTGTGTACATTGGCTGGCAACAGTTCTCAAGAATTTCAGTCTTTCCTAGTTGTCCCTGGAACTGTGAGGAACTGAACCTGGGACCTTCTCCACGTACTTGACTATTGGCTCAACAAAAATGGAATATTTCAACCAAAGATTGTTGTTTTCTAAAGAGCATACAATAGGCTCCCTGAAGGATGAAATTAGCACTCAAAGATATAGCCATGTTAGTCAGTATGTAGAGAGATCTTGTAGCACCTTTGAGACTCCATCTAAGGAAGTAAACAAGTTTATGAAAGCTCATGCTGCCAACTTCTTCCTTTAGTTAGTCTCAAAGGTGCTACAAGAATTTTCTGTATGGGATTAGCATTAGGCCTACAATTTATATAGACTAGTTCTTTATTCAGTGGTGTGGGCATATTTAAAGTCTGCTGTGCTCTTTATCAATAGCAGAAGTAACCATAGTAGAAGTGCTGTTTCTACTGTTTTTTCACAGTAGTAGCTACTCAATGTTGTTACATGTATAGTTTTTTGTGGAGCTTTCGGGCTATGTGGCCATGTTCTAGAAGAGTTCCTTTCTGACATTTCGCCAGCATCTTCAGAGAGGATGTGGCTGGCATCTTCAGAGAGGATGAAGATGCCAGCCACAGATGCTGGCGAAACATCAGAAAGGAACTCTTATAGAACATGGCCACATAGCCCAAAAGCTCCACAAAAAACTATGGATGCCGGCCATGAAAGCCTTCAACTCCACATTGTTACAAGTAGTTTCGAAGGATACTATTTCAAAAGCCATTTGGGTGGATATTTCACTTTCTGCACATAAAGTTAAAGAGAACTGGCCACTGTTTTTGTTAGCCTATCTTGACTTTAAAACAAAATGATGATCTCTGTATTTGCTACATAAAACTCTCCTCACACGTAGGCAGGAAGGCACAATTTACTTACACAATGGAGAAATATACCACTTTTGATATTTAGACTGCTGGGTAGAAAATGACTTTACTCTCATAACCTTTGGGTTTTTCCTCCACTGCTTTCACTCGACAAAATTCTAGCCTGCTTTATTTTTGAGTCTGCAAACTGATTATATATTGTAAAAGATCAGTGTTTTCATGGGTGAATAGTAATTACCAAGTAATGGCTTAAAACATTTCCTGAAGGAACATAAAGCTGTTTTTTAAAAGTCAAGAGTACATTAAAAGGATTACCGTGTAGATTTGATTTTTAGATAACACTAAAATGGATCCCAAATGGACTTATGAAAAAGGATGTTATCTCTTTAATGGAAAGTGCATGGACTGACAGCTCAGCATGCAAATGGTCTGTAGTTATTCCTCCAAAGAACTGAGCTTTCTATTTTTTGTTGTTCATTCTTTCAACATAGGAGAAAAAATGAGACTTCAAAACTAATCTCTTCCAAGTTTGAATAGCATAGAATATTGTTAAGTTTTACTGTTGTTTGGAAGGATGTTTGTTGGGTTGTAGCATGCAGTTGAATCATTAGAGGGCTATATTTCATGACCTTTGGAAAGACAACCGCAACACTTGTTTTCATGAACTGGGCAAACTAGGGGGCTATATTAGCATATCTTAAAAATGAATTGTCATTCACTTTTTCTAAGGACATAAGAACTTCCTTTTTCAATAAGACAAAGGGCCTCTCTAGTCTCACATTCTATGCCAGCAGTGGCCAAGAAAATAACCCAAGGAAAGCATAGAAGCAGGGGACGGAGGCAATAGTACCTGGCCAACAACATGTCCTGAGAAGTCATTCTGCTGCAAATTAAGTGTAAAACACTACTTAGTGGTTCCCAATCTTTAGCCCTGCAGATGTTTTGGACTTCATGTTCCAGAATTCATAATCATTGGCCATGCTAGTGGAGGCTTCTGGGAGATCAAGTACAAAAGCGCTGAGGGGGGAAGGTTGAGAAACCTTACTTTAGATGTTCTCGGGTGAAAAGATGGTGCTGAAATGCTGAAAAGATGAATAATTTTTTTCCAAATTCATAACAGTCTTCAGATTTTAGGAAACACTGTTTTAATGATTCCTTTTACCAATGGTAGTGTACAAAATGTGATTATGCAAATGCCTACCTGGGAATTATGCATATACTGGCAAAGCATGACAACTTTTTTATAGTTCTTCCACCAACCCTTTTTTCCAATCCTGTATCATCACCAGAATAATGGGAGTTAACTGCAGGTGTTTGGCTTGGCTTTTATGAAGTAAACTGAAAGGTTTGGAATCTGTTTCACACAGGGTTTTGAAAGTTACTTTTAAAAGTAATTGGTTTTCATTATAATACAGTTGTACTTTAATTATGGGGGGGGGGGGGAATAATTGCAAGTAGCCTATTTTTGTAATTAGTTAGTTCCAAACTCTGTTTTCATAGAACAGAGAAGTCCTCAGTTCATCTCAGCCATGTCCTCTAATTAATTTGAGCTCCAAAAGTCTTGAGAAATATCTGTAGGTCTGTAAAAGCTTTAGGCTGGAGACTTGTCATTTGACTGCATTAGAGCTTCTGTGACAGACTGTGTTAATCTTTGTACACAGAAGAGAACATCAGATGGCCATTTGGCAGTGGATGCTGAAATTCTATTAAGGTTGTTGGAAGGCAGAGCTGATACTCCGTGTGTGTGTGCGTGCGTGCGTGTGTGTGTATGCAATCATTCACACAGAATGGAAGACATAAAAGTATAACCTCCTTGAACTGATATATGTCTTTTACTTCAGAACACTTTTAAATATATTAAAGATTAAAAGGGAACAGGTACTAGTAAAATAAGGCAACAAAAAGAAAAACTTCAAGGATCACCCATAGAACATCCAAAGACAATCACAAAACTCATATGTAAAAGATACCTCACACAGAAAAAAGAATGTCAGCAAACATGTATATCATGTATGTGACATATATATCATAAAGTGATTGTTTTGAATTCAATTGATCAAGTGAGGCTCATAACCTCTGAAGTACTGTTACAAAGATGACTGGCATGAGTTTAGATCCAATTTATAACTCTAAAATCAATGTCAATCATGATAAACTCATTCCTATTTTAGCAAGAACCAAACCAGTCCGTGGCTCTTTCAGCACTTGCCCTTTTCATTCAGCTTCATTTGAATGACTGCCTGTAATACAGCAGCAAATCTGGGGAAAAGTTCCATACTCAGTTACTGTAAGATAGGATGACAACTGACAATATTTTGGTTTTATAGATCTTTTTAATGCCTTTTACTGGTGAACCATAAGGGTATAGTGCACCCATGCATAACCAAACCTACATGACAACAGTGCTGTGACTTAGCTGATTTTTTTTAAAAAAAATATTATTATTATTATTATTATTATTGCACAAGCAATGTGTAGTGATAAATTTTATACAGTATTTCCATTCTGCCCAAATCCACAAGTGGGCTACAAATAATACCTTCAGTGATCTTCCATTTAAAAAACCAACCAGTGTCTTATTTAAGGAAATGATTCAATACTGTAATTAAGTAGATAAGATAGTATGAAGGGTATCGTAAAGTTTTAATTATCACCTTTAAAAAATTTTGACATAAAGTTTGTTTTGATTTGTCGTTACCTCTACTTAGTCACCATCCAGATTTACACATTTTTCCTAGGGGTTCTTGACCCCCCAAATACTGTTATTGTAGAAGTCTGCAGATTGCACCTTATGAGGATTTTACACTTTAGTCACGTCTGGAACAACCTGTCACAAAAATAAAGGACACAGTGAGCTGATTTTCTCAACATCATGCACTTAGGGACCAATGATGATGCTGACAAAATTTCATCAATATACCATAAAAACATAGGGGTGACAATTATTACTTTACGATACCCCTTGTAAGGTGCAGTCTGCAGACATCTACAATATTAGGTATTTGGAGGGTCAAAAAATGCTGGGAAAAATGTGTAAATCTGGATGGTGACTACATAGAAATAAGTTAACAACTACAAATCAAAACAAACCTGATAATTTTTTTTAAGGTGATAGTAACTTTACAATACCCCTCGTATGTCATCCCTTGCTAATGTCGCTCAAAAGCATGGTATGAAGTTCCCTCATACTGACTCTAAACTAGCTCATCTGTAACCATACTGCCTATCTTGGTAGTAGGTGTCCCAAGGTACGTATGATGCATTGATTTCTCCTAAGCAGGCAACCCAAGATTCTTTCAACTGGCTGTCATGCCTGAATCCTTGCTTTTGACCCTTGGGGAAAAGGAGGAAGTTTCACTTACAGAACTCCTCTTCTGTGAAATCCAAAACTCTTTTCAGTAGCTGCCAAAATTGGTGTTGTGTGCCTTTGAGTCATTTCCAACTTACAATGACCTAAGGTGAACCTGCCATAGGGCTTCCTTGGCAAGATTTGTTCAAAGGTGATTTGCCTTTTTTGGAATGAGAGACTATGGCTTGCCCAAAGTTACCCAATGGGTTTCCATGGCTGAGTGGAGATTCAAACTCTGGTTTCAAAAAAGTTAGTCCAACACAGAAACCACCATGCCAGCTCTAGCTGCCTACCTCTCTTCTAACTGGTGGAACTCTCCCTTCCTAGGCAGATACAGAAAGTTATAGGTCAGTACATAACTGTTGCAATCAATAGGTGTATTCTAGTTGGGACTAACAGTGGGATTTAGGCAGTAGACTCAGAGTTACTTTTCCAGGTAGGAGCTTAAAGGTGGAAATGACTTGAAGGCACACAACAACAACAACAACAAGCAGTACTTGAGGCAGTGCCTTGAAAAGAGTGAGAACAATTTGGCATGGAGAGCATATGCTAATAAGAGTTGTGTTGAGTCTCATATACAAATATAAGCAATACCATTCCCCCATCTGTTCCTTCAGAATCTATGGTGAATGTCTCTTAGCAAATTCTTGCATAACAGTTGAGGAAAGAATTTAATAGCTATGGGTTTGACAAGGTACACCCTGTTGCCAATGAATGGAGATCACAGATTAGCTCTTTGCTGCCAATGCTAAACTATTTAATCATTGTCTTTGATGATTTACTGTTTGACCCTTTCAATATGAAAATATTTCCCGAACATATGAGAATTTACTTAAACATTGGACTAAAATAGCACTGATAATATTTGCCAGAATATGACCCCTCGCTTCTGTTCATGCAGTAAGGGCAGTCTGACATTTTGCAACCATTGGAGACATCTTTGAAATGTTGCTTGTTTATTGTGTTGACCAAAGTTAATGAGATTACTTTTCATTTAATTTTGCCAGTCTCCTAGATGCCAGTCTTTTACTGGAATGAGGTAGTGCAACTGTAAATGCTGGAATTAAACCTTTTAAACCTAGTGTTTCAAATGCCATGCTGTGTCTTCCCTGTCTGCAAACTCGAACCATAAATCACTAAGAATACAACCCTTGTGGATTATTTGTCCATTTTTGGACTCGTGCCTTTGATTTACATAGTGCTTTTTATACAGGTCCATAAACTGCAAAGAATGTGACTCAAGATTGCTTCACATACCAGAATGCCAGTAATCATGTATTAGAAGTAAAATTAGCTAGCTATCTAGTTGGTTGACTAATTGCCTGCTTGTTTCTTTCAAAACTGGCCATATGATGTGCTGTCTTCATCACTCTTAAAAGCAGCAGAGTGTTTTAGCTCATCTCAGAGGCTGCCACTACTTCCTTCCCAGAACTTGTTCTCTGAGGCAGTTACCTCACTCAGCCTAAAGGTAAAACTGGCCATGGATTACATTCAGGGGCCATTCAAACTGCACAATTATAGAACTGTATTCTGCTTTAACTGCCGTGGCAGTATCCTAAATAATCCTAAAAAAGGAGCCATGGTGGAACAGTGGTTAAATGCTGGTACTGCAGCCACTCACAGCAACAAGGTTGTGAGTTTGATCCTAGGAAAGGGTCCAGGGTCCACTCAGCCTTCCAGCCTTCCATAGGTCAGTAAAATGAGCACCAGGCTTGTTGGGGGCAGTTAGCTTACACATTGTAAACTGCTTAGGGAGTGCAAGTTCACTGATAAGTGGTATAGAAATGTATATGCTATTGCTATTGCTATAATCCTGGGATTTGCAGTTGAACGAGTTTTTTTTTAAAAGAATTCTAAACCTGAGAGCTCTACTGCCTCATTAAACTACAAACTCCATACCGGTAGTATTTTGCCATGGACTTAAAGTAAAATACAATGGTGTAATTACAAATAATCCCCAAATCTCACATGAGCAGACTTCTGCTCATCTAATGGACCTTTCCAATCCATTCCCTACCAAGTGCCCTGTTTCCCCTCCCAAATCTGCTCCAGGGGATCCCAAAACCCTCCAGAGCAGGGGACTATAATTTATTGTATGATACTGTTCTAACAGATGGACACAAATGAATTTCACTTAGTCTGCCTTTATTTCTCTGTTAATAAGAAATAGAATGTTAACAAGTTGGTAGATATAATTCTTTTTAGATACTAAATTTTGATTTCTTTTTTTTTTTTTACTCCTATTCTTAGCGTATCTCTGCTGTTTTATGAATAAGAGAACGTTGTGTTCTGTATGTTTTTCAGGGTGCTTGTTATATGGTAACTGTACAGAGAGAAAAGAAACTTAAACACCCATCTTGACATATGCTCCTTCGCACTTCCAGTTTTCTTTGGGTATTAATAAGAATGCAGTAAGCATATATACTGAGCATGTTTATGTGACAAGTGCTCAGACATGCTGGTGTAGCTGCCTAGAAACAGACACCAAAAATGGAGAGACTCTAGAAACATGATGTGAAGACTAGAGAAACACACTCAGTGGCCCTAGAACTCTACCTTAGGGGCTATGCAGACAGCCTCCCCTTTTCCAGACAGATTGGGGCAGCAGCAACCGCACACCATGGCCCCGATCTCGTCTTTTCAGGGTGTGAAATGGAGCCATAAAAAGCAGCTCCTTTTTGTGCCCTGGAAAGGACGCAATAGCCATGGCGCCACGGCTATACAGCGCTCCTTCAGTACTGTGTCATCCAGATGCAGCACCAGAGGAGCCGCCATGTGGAGTCACACATGGCATCATGGTGCCCTGGGTCAGAGATGCGGTGTGCATCGTGGAGATGCTTTGCCCCAACTCCGCCCCCCAGCCATTGTCGTGGAAATGCTATACCCCGACTCCGCTCCCGAGTCAGCCCAAAGTGCCAGTCTGAAGAGACCCATAATCTGGAAGTTGTATTCATTCCTTGCTATACCTGTGTGACCAGGTTTGCTGCCACACTGCAGAGATAATACAGCTTGACATGGGTTTGACTGTCATGGCTCCATCCTATAGAATTATGGGATTTGTAGCTTGTTGTGGCACCAGAACTCTCTGTCAGAGAAGGCTAACTATCTCACAAAACTACAAATCCCAGAAGACCATAGGATTGGGCTGTGGCAGTTAAAGCAGTGTCAAACAGCATTCATTCTAGTTTAGATGCAGGCCAGGATAACCATTAAATAAATCGAATATACACCATGCTTCAATTTCAAGTATGAGGGTACAGAGTTTAGCTTTGTACCCTCATAAATATTGCGGAGCTGTAAACATTCGCATGGCTATGAAAGAGTATGTTTCATTTTGTTCCATTTCCCCTATAAGAAATCTTTGCTTGAAAACAAATTCTAAATTTTACTCTAAAATATGAAATTCAGTTTGATGCTACATATAGATAGATATGGATGTAGTCAGCATTCCTATTTGCAGCCAGTAAAGTTTGAAGTTTGAGTTTCCTGCTGAAAAAGTGTTTTGTCTGAATTTTGATCCTTGAGTCCCAAACTGCAGGATCCTAAGGAATTTATACTTGAATATTTTGTTGTTGTTAGCTGCCCTTGAGTTGGTTCCAACTCATGGTGACCTTGTGGACATCTCCAAGAATCCCTATCCTATAGCAATAGCAGTTTCATTTATATACCACTTCATACCACTCTAAGCAGTCTCTAAGCAGTTTGCAACTGTAAGCTAATTGCCCCCATCAAGCTGGGTACTCATTTTAGTGACCTCAGAAGGATGCAAACCTGAGTCGAGCCTGAGCCCTGGCTGGTATTGAACTCGCAACCTTGTGATTTGTGAGTGAATGGCAGCAGTAAAGACTGTGCCACCAAGGCTTCACTGCCTTGCCCAGATCCTGCAAGGACTTGCCCACAATCCCCCTGATTGAGCCTATTCATCTGGTTTGTGGTCTTCCTCTCTTTCTTCCACCCTCTACCTTTCCTAGCATTATTGTTTTTTCTAATGATCTATGCCTTCTCAACTTGATCATCTTTGTTTCCAAGCAGAGCCCTGGTCTGACCTGTTCAAGAACCAATTTGTTTGTCATCTTGACTGTCCATGGTATCCTAAGTACTCTTTTCTAGCACCACTTTTCAAATGAGGTCATTTTCTTTCAGTCTGCTTTCTTCACTGTCCAGCTCTCCCATCTGTATACATAGTAACTGGGAACACAATGGCCTGGATGATTTTGACTTTAGTGTATGTCTTTGCTCTTCAGTATCTTTTCCCATTCTTTCATAGCTGCCCTTCCCATTCCTAGTTTTCTTCTTATTTCTTGACTGCAGTCCCCATTCTGGTCAATTCCAATTTATAATAATTGTTAAATTTGAAATTGTATACTTCCATTTCAGTACTACTACTTATTTCATCATCTTTAAAACACCACACAGTTTTGAATAGTAACCTTTAAAAAAATGATCTGAGTAATTGCCTTTTTAAAAAATTGACACTTGGAGGCAATGGACTATGTGATGAAATAAAGGTGGCAAAGCAGAAGAAGAAATTCTTTAAGTAATTATTATTCTCTGTCTTACGAGCCACAACGGATAAAGAATTTGCTCCTTGATTTTAAGGGGTGGAAATCCTCAGATAAATTTGAGTCAAAGAGGCTATTAGCATTCACATGGTGATTTTGTGTGGAAATGTTTCAAACTAACTTGCAGCCGGAAAGAGTTAAAACCATCTGCCCAAGAGCATTGTGTAAAACACACACAATGTTGGGGAAATAAGCCAATTATGTGTGCTTCACAGGAGGTGGGGGACTGACCTTTGTGTATAATTAGTTCTTTTATTTAAAGCAAAGATTTTGAATAGAATAACTAATTAGCTGTCATAACTGGCAAATTGAAGATTTGGGCCGGATCCCTTATGCGATGTGGGAGGATGACTTCTTCCCCACACAGTATATTCACACACTTTCTTAATTAGGCTTGCTTTAGTTCTGTGTGGTGGTAGTAAGGAGAAATGCAGTTTGCAGCACTTAACAGAGCCCCCTCTAACAAGGCATAAAATACAGGTAGAATGAAAAAGCCTTCGGCTACTGTTACTTTCATGTGGAGCTCTTTCTTTCTTTCTTTCTTCTTTCTTTCTTTCTTTCTTTCTCTCTTTCTCTCTTTCTAAATCTACATAGATTGTGGTATAGAGAGCCGAGAACATCATGGCAATGCTAACTGCTCTGCTCTGGACCAATTTCTATAAAACACAAGAAGGCAGGGACGCCTCAAGGCATATTTCATTAGCTAGCTGTCCCACATTACTCTTTCAGACCAATTAACCTTTAGAGTTACATTAAAGAAATTAGACGGTGAATTTCCATGTTTTCAGATATGATCAGTAACTCCCTTGCCAAGCTGATGACATTCCAGTATTTCCCTCCAATGTCTAGGGAAGAGCTTCAAGAAGCTTTTTGTGGGGGGTGGGAGAGATTGCAGGGTTGCCAGAGTGAACACTGGAGATACTTTTGTACCTTTAGTAGGTGTGTAGAAGCAGGGATTTCAACAGGTATTGCCTGTTACCAGGTTGTGTGACAAGCAACACTTGCTGAAGTTTCTTCTTCTACAGAACTATTACAGGTACAGGAGACATCTCCAGTTTTGAATCTGGCAACACTGCCCCTGGCTGTGGATTCTTGGAGCTGTCATCCAAAAAGGTTACCTGTCCAAATTCTGCTCTCAGGATCTGAATGGCTTTGCAGTCTAAATACCATCCTTTTCTGGTCTGTTTGTTTTTTAAAATACTGAACAAACAACTACACACTAATTTTCTGTATCTAAAAACATACAAGGAAATAACATGTCTTGACATCAAACAAATCTCTCTCTCTCTCTCTCATACACACACACACACACACACACACAAAACCTAGTCATTCAAAGGTTAATATGATGGCTACAATAATCTTTAAATTATGCTATCATACTACAAATAAAAGTTCTTGCTGAGGACTCAATAAAAGTATAAAATATTTTTTCAACAAATTCTCGACTTTATATACCACTCTTCTGAAAACCTAAAACCATCACAGAACATCCCTTGTTTTTTTCATGTATTCAATCAGCATCTTCCATTTGTTTCTTCCTCTTGAGAAAGTTTCCATCCATTTGCAAAGAGAAGAGATTACCTCATTGAAAAAAATGAATTTGGAGAAAGAAAGCTGCATTAGATCCAGCATAATATAGTGGTTTGAGCACTGGACTACAACTCTTGGTACCAGGTTTTGAAATTCTGAGCCATAGAAACCCACTGGGTGATCTTGGGCTTGTCACATTCTCTCAGCCTCAGTGGAAAGCTAAGGCAAACCTCATCTGAAAAAATCTTGCCAACAAAAATCCTCCTATCACGTTGTGTTAGCGGGAAACAACTTGAAGGCACACAACATCATCAACAACAGCAGCAACAATGGCTGCATTAAGTTGCCATTAAGGCTGTTGAGCTAAGTAAAGAAACCTGCCATGTACAGCCTGGGCTGATTAAAGCCATTTTGTCATCCTTTGAATGGTGGTAAAGTCTCACTTACCCAGTACAATAGCAGCCTGTTTAGACACTCTCGTAAATTTCAGTATGACCAGAGGTGGTGTCTATAATTTTTTAATGTACATTGGAGCCGTGAATGCTCAGAACAGGTTTTGTTTTGTATTTACCAGCAGCAAAGTCCATTAAATCGAAAGGGCAGGAGGAATAAAAAAAGGGTCTGGTAACCAAAAATAGAAAACCCTCATCTAATTTTTCTAAGAAAAGGTATACCAGCCTGGTAGCATCAGTGGGACAGATCGCATGGAACCAACATTATTCCCAAAGTGGTACTCAATCAGCCTTGTCAGTGTAGTAAGTCTTGATCTTATATTTAAACAAGTAAGTAGCAGTTTGTTACTGTAAATATGTTGTTTCATTCCCAGTATTACCTTATTCAACCCAGGTAGAATTGTACCTCTGGCAAGCTGTTTATTTCTTTTTGATAAAACACCACATAACACATAATGGCATGCAATAAACTTTTTTCCCAAGGTTTATTATGGCTTTGGATGACTATTGAAGGTGGGAGGAATCAAAGCCTCCCATTTTAAGGGACAGATGAGGGTTCCAATTAAGACATTATGAATGGTGAGGTTATTTTATGCAGTACAGACCTCAAATGGTTTATTAAAAGCTATTTTCTCATCTCAGGGAACTCTGTCACTGCAGGATTTAATTTCTTGAAAAGGCAGCATTGGGTCTTAAACCCTGTATTCTGATCAGAGACATGTTCATCCAATCTGAAAACTGCTTTCGGTAATTCCTGATGTGCAAGGATTTTTTTTTTTTTTTTTGCATCTAAATAACCTGAAGGCACCAGGGCTTGTCTGATCATGGAAGCTAAGCAGGGTCAGCCCTGGTTAGTAATTGGATTGGAAACCACCAATGAATACCAGATGCTGTAGGCTATATTTCAGAGGAAGGAACTGGCAAAACGTATCTCTAAGTGTTCCTTTTCTAAGAAAACCTTATAAACTTTATGGGATCACCATAAATCAACATGATGTGAAGGCACAAAGTTTTTTTTTTTTTTAATTCACGAATAAAGGAAATGCCCTGTGTACAAGAATTTATCTACAGTTACTTTCAATGTGACACTGACAAGAGATCCAGGGACTGAACTTTTCCACAAATGAAACTCTGAACCAAGGGAATACTAGCCCTACTACATTAGACAGAATGAGATAACTGCTATGGTTGGCAGATGCCAGTGGATGGCAGATGTCTCCTCTGTTGGAAGGAGAGAACTGTAAGGGTAACATGGACTATCCCTCATCCACTCATAGCTCCCTGCCCCCAGGTTTGGTGGTAATTCAATTACATGTCAATCTGGTTTGCCCCAGGCAGCAAAATATCTTGGGATAGCCTAGAGACTCTTTTGGGGTGTGAACCAAGATCTCAGACTCCTCTGTATACATCTCAGGATTTTGCATGGAGATTTTGAATAGAGAGGAAAAACAATATAATGTAGGTCATCTCGATCTTACAAAGGCTATGATCATATCCAAACATTGCTGAAGATAGAAATATAAAGAATGTAGAAATATTACTATGCAAACTATATAGTTTCTTCTGCTTCATGGTAAAGGTGGCTTTAGGTATTAGCAATCATTCTTAAAAGTCATTTCATGTTGGAATGAGAATATCTTCTGTGCATTCCGATGTGTAATAACTGCACCTTGTATACATGCACAGTGGGCCAGTGCCAGTGGCTGAAGCTTCTGGATCTATGTGTACAAAGCAGAAACAACTCAAGTATGGTTATTGGACACTTGTATAGAATCCACAGAGTGGTTGCATACAAATCACTACACACAAGGACTTTGCTTGCTTACTTGCTGGAACTTGGAGGTGTTAGAAACAACCCCTGGAAGAAGGGGGGGGGGTCCTATTGGTGATTATTATTGGCTCTGTTTTGAATCGTCTCACCAGAGTGCTGGGACTGTAAAGTTACAATGCCACAGAGACGCTGTTCTCTCATTGTTTGCAGCACAAATCCACGGTGATCGATTTAATTCTGACAGTTTTGAAATTTGCTCCACACCTCCCTTCCCATATCAACTTGCCAGCTAATTACAGCTTCAACTTTTTTTTTCCTGAGCCTCTATTTGTTCCATATCCAGATTGGTTCGGGTGCTGGGGAGGAAAGCCTTCCAGACCAAAATGTAATTTCAAAAAACTGAACCCGACTGGCACAGGTTGACCTTGCTCGTTATTATCTGAGTGGGAATAGCAGCTTTGAACATCATATGATCTCTGAAATGGTAGCTTTTTTTCATTAGAAAGCCCCCTGCTGAAAACTGACCAAATGTGTGTGTGTGTGTTTTTATCTTGCAAAGATAACTGCAAAAAGATCTTTTTCTACGAATAACTAGAAGGGGGAAAAAATCAGAAAATGTCCCTCTTTTACGTGACTCATAAGCCTCTCTGAAAACCTTTGTGTCTCTAAAATAGATGATAAAGAAACCAAATTGTTTTTGTCTGTCAGGCATGTATGAGGCAAGAAGCTTGGCTATGACAAGTTTTCAAATTCCTAATAGTATTTCTTAAATTGTTCAAATTTGAGTGTGTTTTTTTTTTTTTTTTTATTTGTACTCAAAAGAGAAGCTCTCTTTTATGGATTAAAGCCTATTTCACGTGTAAAAGAAGAAGGGGGAAGTAAATGCAATATCCTAATCTTAAAATGCAAGTAGTGCTTTCTATAAAAGGCATGGGGAGGCATGACATCTCCCCCGGGTGGGGGAAAAAACCTACTTCTATTTTATATATTCACTGACATTTATGCAAGTTGAGAATTAGCCATTGCTTTGGAAGGGAGGTGCCACAACAATAACCACCAACACTTTAATTGGAAGTAAAGGCTACAACTTTATTAACAAAACAGCTGAAAGTAAGGTTGGCCTGAAAATGCATGAGGTCTGGATCTGTCATCAGTCAATCCACTATTGATCGATGAGCCCATTTGCTTGGTCAAAGCCAAGCTTCAGGATGACCAAAGGAGCCCCAGTTAATTGCCCATCCTCCTCTCTGTTAACCAGTTGATTGCATCTTCACATCTCCGCCCTTTGTCACCGGGGGACACTGACACGATGCTGTCTCTGCAATGGCAACACTGCAAACTCCCAGAATTCCAGGCTCCCCGCAGGATTCCCAATCCAGTGCTATGCAGGCATGGAAAACATGCCCACCAGATCCAAGACCTATGCTACCGCTCCTAGGAAATTGTGACAGCAGAACCCAAACCAAGCATAGGGAGGGGAAAGCCAAGCTGGAATGGCACCTGCCAGAGCACCATGTGGCCTTAAATAGGCCCTGCATCCAATCAGGAGCTGGGAAAGGGGCAGAAGTCCTGCCCCCTGGCTCCCCACCAATCACAGGCCCCAGCTGGCCCTGCCTACCACCAATCGGGAAGCATTTCTGGCTACCGGTGCCTGCTGGGTGTTGTAGTGCTAGTGGTGGCCCAGAAGTGCTGCCCTCCCCAACACCAGCCCCAGCCAATCCTGGCCTGGCTAGCCAGCCCAGTGCATTCTGGGGGCTCAACCGGGCTGGAGGGCCTCAACCAGCAGCAGCCTTTAAACTACCCCCTCCCCCAACAGCAACTAGGTCATCCAGTAAGTCGGGCGGCTTCATTTATTATCTAATTATCCAGACATGTCTTGATTCCTCCTTTTTCATTACAGTTTTGCAGGACAGCTGAATAGACACATCTCAATGACTATTTACATCATCTTTGGTGAAAAATAAATATATGTGTAGATTTGAATTATTGTGATTCAAGATATTTGGATATATGAGACAAAAAAGTTTTCTTTGTGTTCATTCCAAGTCTTTGCTATTTTCTACTAGTAGTATGTTGTCATCTACATATCTTAACTTGTTGATGTTCCTTCCTTCAACTTTCACACCTCCTTTCCCAGAATCTAATCCAGCTTTGCATATGACAAAGTACAACTTAAACAGACGGGGTGATAAAATGCAGCCCTGCCCAACCCCTTTTGCCAGTTGAAAACTGCTCTGTTTCTCCATTTTTTTGTCCTAACAATGGCTTCTTGTACATAAAGGCAAAATACAGAATACAAAATACGAAAGAAGTGTGTTATCCCATGTATGTTTACATTATGATCCTTCTTACCTCTTTAATTCTAAAGGGATGTTCTTTGGGTTGTATTTTGGCACAGTGATTGATGTAGTGATCTTCTTTAGCTTTACTCTAATTTTTGCTATTACGAGTTCATGGTCTCAGCCACAATCTGCTCCTGGTTTTGTTTTGGTAGAAGGAATGGAGCTTCTCTATCTTCTGCTTCCACTAATGCAGTCTGCTTGATTTCTGCATTGGCCATCAGGTGATGTGAATGTTCATGATCACCTCCTTGATTGTCTGAGCAATCTTTTTGTGGTGAACAAACCGCTGACTTAATAACATTCAATCAGTTGCTCTCTTGCTTCATGTCTTCATCCTAGGACAAATTGGGTGTACATACATTCTTGGAATATTCTTCCCCAATAAGCTCACTAAGATTCTTCCTTTGCAACGTATCTATAGTTTTTTGTTTTTGTTTTTGTTTTTGTTTTGTTGGTGATAGCCTTCCTGATTATAAATCTCTGATTTAATGCAGTTTCTCATATGTGGATATTTAATTTTAATTGTTTACATACTTGAAGTCATTCCTAAGAATGCTTCTGGAATATTCTGGCTCTGAAGTTGTCCCAAATTCCCCCTATTACCTCTGCACTCCAGATGTGGGGTAGCTGTCTACACATGTGTCCCACTGTGCCGTCCAGTTGTACTGCCACAAGTTGCTCCCTCTGAGTTTGATAAGAAGGTGCTCAGTGTTGATCACATGGCTGGGCACCTCATTGTGACCTCAGTGGGAATGACTAATGCCAGGTGGCACAGTGCTACTCATGTGGAAACAACCACCCAGCATCACTCTGGAATGCTCTGAATTTTCCTGGAAAATCTGGAACAAAAAGTAGAGTAGGTCTTTTTAATCCAGTTGCAGGGAGGGATGGACTGGATTCAGTACAGCACTTCACATTGTGAAGGCAGTCTGCACCTGAATTGGGACTTTGGCCCTACATCATGAAGACTGGGCACCATGATGATGTAGAGAAAATGGTTCATTTGGCCTGTGTAGACATGTCCCAAGTAGCAAAAAGGTAAAGCTGGTTTTGAGAGGAGATTCTTCCCTCATATAGTCCAGCCAGTGTGATGTCGTGGTTGAGTGTTATGCTATGGTCAGGTTGACATTGATTTCAGACCCCTTTAACCCATTGTGTGTCCCCCAAGAGGCAGTTATTTTCTTTCAGTGTAACCTACCATAGTTCTGTGTATAAAATGGATGATGTGACACTCATACAGTGGCTAATGGTACTGCCAGTCCTAGAACTCATGCCCTGTCATAAAACTTTATGCTCTGACATAAAAACCCAGAAATTCTACAAGTGTACATTTATGGGGTTGTATTTACTGAACTGGATTTAAATGCTATAAAGTCTAGGGCACTTTGACATAACACAATTAGAGTGCTATATTCCATTTTAACTGCCATGGTAACATTCTAGGGAATCCTGGGTTTGTAGGTTCATGAAACACTAGAATGAGGCTGAGAATTGTGAGTTCCATCCCTGAAATGCGAATGCCAGGATTTCATAGGATAAAACTGTGGTAGTTAAAGTAGAATCATACCTGTAGTACTATAACAGTGTGCTGTGAAAGAGCATGACTATTCACTCTGAGAACCAAGAAAGTAAGCAAGTTTTTCTTTCTTCGTGTATGACACATGGGGAAGGGTCCTGTCCCAACCATGACACATGTTTCTGTCCCTCCAACAACTCTGGTGCTACGGATGTCACCAGTGAGAAATAGATGTTCTTTATTCACCCTCAGAACCTGTATCAGTTTTTTTCCATTCCACTGTTGGTCTCATGGAGGAATTCTTAGAGTTGGAAGATACCCAGTAGACCATCTAATTGAAGACCATATTCTGTGCAAAATGGATTGTTGGTTTTATTAGCCAGACTAAAATTATTGAATATCACAGTCAAGGCAGCAATGCAAATGCAAATGGACTTCTGAGTCTTTTCCAAGGAGATTTAATTGATAATAAGTCCTATTGATTTCAGTGAAACTTTTAAACTAATTTACTTGAGATCATGCCTAAATATACATTGCCAAAGTCATACACATAGTCAAAGTAATCCATATTGTTGCATACCAAGGTCAGGATTGTTTGTGCCAGTATACTATATTCTCCATTTCTGTGAATTGCTGTGAAAGATGGACAGCAAGGAAAGCTGATACAAAGAAAATGAATTCATTTGAAATGTGGCAGAGCAAATCAAGCCTGAACCTTCCCTAGAAGCCAAGACTCTTAAACTGAGATTGTTGTACTTTGGCCATATCTTGAGAAAACAAAGCTCACTATAAAAGACAATAATGCTTGTTAAGATAGAAGACAGTGAGAAAAGAAAACTGCATTATGATTGGCTAGGCTCAATCTAGGAAGTTATGAACCAAAGTGTGCAAAGTTGAACAGCACTTTTGAAGGTCTGTTATTGATAGGGCCATCATAAGTCAATTTCAGCTTGAATGCAGTTAGCAACAACAACCACAAAGTCATCCATAACCAGACAATGACAACATAGTCCAAGAGACAGGGTGATGGCTCCATTAGGAATGAGGGTTTTTTTCAGCTGTTTGAACAGCCATGAAGCTGACGCCTTGAAGGAAGTCAAGTCATCCAGCCTAAAGGATAAAAGAGAATAGTGTATCCATTTCTGAGTTCCTTAGAAGAAGTACAGGATACAAATGTAATAAACCACTATAGCAAATCTGACCACAATGACCCATTCCATAGTCATGTCTCATTTGGACAGATGTAATGTGCTCTGGTCTTGGAAAGTTTTCAAAAGCTGAAGCTACAAGTTTATATTGTGGCACCTAGACTGTTGTGTTTTATAGAGTCCAGAGCACCAGCCTATTTAATTTATTTTCAACATATTCCTGACCCCAATTCACAGTTGTACTATAGCTTGATGACATAATAGTTCTTACCTGTATAACCCTAAATAGTTTTTAGTCAGGATATCTAAAAGACATTCTCCTCTCATTTGAGCTGGCCTGGAGTTTATCATCTTGATTAAAAGTCTTGTTATATTTACTACCACCTTGAAAAGTTAGTATTACAAAGTGGTATTAAAGTTAATATTAAAAAGTAGTATTAAAATATACATTCATCACTCCTTGACTGAAAGATTCACTCCACTGCCACCTCTTGATGTGCTCATTTTCATTTTGTTTCATTGCTCTGTTGCTTTATTTTGTGATGTACATTTAAAATGGAATGGAGGGGCAATTTATGAATGTTAGGAATAAATGAAAATGACATAGAAGAGTTCTGGTGAAATGTGTGTCTATACAACCATATATTTTGAACCATTGGTGTGTTTTGAGTGGCTCAATTGATTGTGTGTCTTCCTTTGAGAACAGGTTGCATTTTGACTTGTTAATATAGGTTTGGCAAGGTTTTTTTTAAAAAAGATGTCAAAAGTTGCTGGCATTAACACTGGAAGTGGATTTTGTGACTCTAGCAGGCTCACTGAGAAGGGCTCTTTAAGCCTCAAGGGTTTTTGAATGTTACTTGACCTGTCTCCATAGTACAAAGTCCATTTTGATAACGGATGGATCAATACCTCCCTGTTTGTCTTGAAGTGTCTTAAGTGCTGTTGTTGTCCGCTTGCAGTTCTGACAAAGCAATTATTACTGTAAGAGTGGTGGGTTTTATGTGTTGAGCATTTGCTACCCTCAGGTCACCCTTGCTTTTAAGGAAAGCAGAAAATGTCACTTGCTATAGTGGCATTAACTAGAACCACTGTGGTTAAGGGGCTGTTAATAATTCCATTATATATTTTCTTCTAGCTTTGGCCTAAAAAACTGTGTGCTTCAACTTGGTAAGAGAGTTTTCTTGTCATCTTTCTATTAAGAATCCTTCCCTTCGTTTCTAATCTTAGGCTAAACAGGCATGTTGAAGCAGATTTTGTTTGCAGAGGATGGAAACATTAGGCCATTTGAAAAAGCCTTCTTTGTTTTAAAGTACATTTGGAACATGTGAGGACTTAATTATCCCTCTTTAACATGCATCTTCAGTGTTTATCCCATGAGCACCATGGATGTATTCTTCTTTACTCATATGTTTTCAAACTTAATAGGATACAAAAATCTTCCAAAATGGTACGCCTGTCCCATATAACAGAGGAAATTATCACACCCAGAAATCCTGCCAGGATAGTTTAAAAGTCAAAAACAAGTGTTATTACCCTTACCTGTTCCCAGGCTGTATGGAGCTTGTACCCATCCCAGGCAGCCCGTCTGCAACCCAGACCTTTTTCAGAAATAGGAAAATCATAGCTGCAGCAAAAGTCCAGGTTGCAGACGGTCTGCCCTGGATGGGTATGGGTTGCATAGAGCCTGGGGATGGGTAAGTGCAATAATACCAGTTTTTGGCTTTTAAATCCTGCATCTATCTCAGCAGGATTTCTGGGTGCGATAATCTCCAGAGTACTTGTACCGGGAGCAAGTATACTATATTCCTGCTGTTGTGTGCCTTCACATTGTTTCTGACTTATGGCAAAGCCAAGGCAAATCTATCATGGTTGGGTTTTTGTTTTTGTTTTTTGCAAGATTTATTCAGAAGGAGTTTGTCTTTACCTTCCTCTGAGGGTGAGAGAGTGTGACTGCATTACTGAAACTTTATGGACTCGCTGAAGAGTTCTGACACTGTGGCATGGTTTACCTTGCATGCTCTGTTTGTGGGCTAGAAACCTTGGGGACCCCAGAAAAAAAGATGATAGCATTCAAAATGTATGTAATGCTTAGGTGGTACTTTTTCCTGATGCCTTAATAAGAAGATTATTACTCATCAAGCTAAATTGCACCCAGAAGCAGCTTCAATTATTGACAAAAGTCAATTAGTTAACCTCCTTGGGTGCAACTACAAATGGCATACCAACCAGTGTACCAGTCAAATATTGTCAGCTATTCCAGAATGTCATGATGCTTTAAGATTGTATGTACAGCACTGTGTAAATTTACAGCTCTATATAAATAAAATTAAATAATAATAATAATAATAATAATAAGAGATGCCCTCTTGACTCCTTAGCACAACTACCCTGATTTCTTTTATTAATTGCTGCTATTTTACTTCAATGCCATCTTTTTAAAAATGTAATTGTAAGCTTATAATTACATAGAAAATTAAAATTGTAAAATTCAATGAATCTGAATCATTCACATTTATGGGAACTTCCTTTCTTTGTTTTCTGACATTAAATATAATAATCAGTTAAAATGTTAATTTCATTATTTCACAATAACAGTTCACCAAATTATTTCCCCTATTTGCAGAAATATCAAGCCTTTCAATGGACCATAGTCTCATTTTAAATAAAGGGGGGGGGAGGTAATAACACATTTAAAAGAGCTGAACAATACTTGTTCATTGCTTGCTCAAGCCATTTTGATCCCAAAATAGTTTGACAACACAGAACAATCTTTCCCCACCTGGTGACCTCCAGACATGCTGATCAGCCACTTCCATCATTGCCAGCCTTGGCTGGTCAGCATTGACTGGGAATTATTAGAGTTGTGTTCCAGTATGTAGGTTGAGGAAAACTATCATACAGAAGAATGGTTCTCTCTGGCAGCAGCTGCCATATAAGAAAAAATAATGCATTTTGGCATCACTTTAACTGCCATGGTTCAATGTTATGGAATCCTAGGATTTGTTTTTTTGTTGTAGCACTAGACCTCTCTGACAGAGTAGGCTAAATCTGCCCTGGTGGTGCAGTGGTTAAATGCCTGTACTGAAGCCACTCACTCAAAACCATAAGGTGGCAAGTTCAAGACCAGCAAAAGGGCTCAAGCTTGACTCAGGCTTGCATCCTTCCGAGGTCGCTAAAATGAGTACCCAGATTGTTAGGGGCAAGTAGCTTACAGTTGTAAACCGCTTAGACACCACTTAGGCGGTATGAAGCAATATATAAATGAAGCTGTTTGTTTTTGTTTGTCAAAAAAACTACAAATCCCAGAAGTCCATAGTATTGAGCCATGAAAAGTGGTGTCAAACTGCATTATTTCTGCAGTGCAGATAAGCTCTTTATCCCTCTTTATACTTTTGGCTATCTATGCACTGGAACCACTGTCCCTATCCCTAGCACTGGTACTGCGGAAAAGTCTCACACAGTATTAATGTGGGAAGCCTTGGTGTAGAACTAGATCAAGCACAGCCCTGCTCCTACCTCAGTGCCTGTGCAACTTTTTCCTATGTAACACATGGCTAAGATTTCTGTCCTTTGGGACTGAGCTGATGCACTGAAAGGGCTTCAGTTACAAAATTCAAGGTCTTCACTCTTCCTGTAAGAAAGGAGAGCACTAACATCCTATCACTCTTGCTCTGAGCTTGGAAAGGTTACTTCTTTTGGACCATGCTTCCTCAGCCAACAAAGCCACTAGCTATGCAAGTTAGGAAGTTCTAGGAATAGAAGATGTAATTTTTCCAAGATCTGAACTTCTGCTCAAAATAGGTTACAGAATCCAAAACAAAAGGCCCAGCTAAGAACATAATTTGAAGCACAGTGAATGAACTTCACAAAACCAATTTTTTTGGGGAAAAAAATGCCAGCAATGTACCATGCCTGTAGGACTATAACTCAAAGTATTTCTAGTCATGCTGCCATTGATATACTTCTTGTTATTATTCATAGGCGTGCCAATGTTATCCGTACAACCAAAGGGGAAGCAAAAGGGCTGTGCTGGCTGCAACCGTAAGATCAAGGACCGATACCTCCTGAAGGCCTTGGATAAGTACTGGCATGAAGATTGTTTAAAGTGTGCCTGTTGTGACTGCCGCCTCGGAGAGGTTGGATCAACACTTTATACAAAGGCAAATCTCATTCTTTGCCGCAGAGATTACCTGAGGTAAAGAGAGGTCTATTCCATAAATTTTGCTAGTCATTCTTTCACTCAACTATTGTCTCTTTTTTTCTGCTTGTTTTGCTTAATATACTTTGACACACATAGAAAAGAACCACACTGGATGGGAGCATAAAGTTACTGATGATGATGATGATGATGATGATGATGATGATGTTTATTTATAATGCCCTTTTCACCAAATGGTGGAACATCAGTCATATAACCAACCAAGAGGGAAAAACCAACAACACTATAATATACTAGGGATATTTGCACATGTAATATTGGTTCTTGCATATTCAGAACCAAAACTACACCGCAATGCAGAAATGTTTTTGAATCTCTGAACAAAATATTATATTGCACAACATTTAATGTGTCTGGCTTTTGTTATGCACATGGAAGCCATGGGGGATCAGGCCCATGAGGAACAGATGTTCATATTTTCTCCCCATCTTATGGCTCCAATGAACATTGGCTGCCTAAAGCTCCTGTTCTCCCCTCCAGGTAAATAAAAAGCAGCTGTTGGCACCAATGACAGCTCCCATTTTGGGAAGAATAGCTTTGGATGGACAATTTTTGTTTGAAAATATGACACTTGAAGAAAACTTCCATCCCCAGAATTGTTAATTTAAATAACTAAGGTCAGGCATACTAAATTCATCCATGCATTTTCTGTGATTTAAGAGAACACCTAATTTGAGCTTGGATAGTTGATAAGAATTTCTTTTCTGTTATCCTCCAAAAAAGGTATGTTTAGATCAATAAAAATAAAGTAAACCAAAGCATTTCCAAAGTCCTCTTCAATCTTATTCCCTCCCCTTCCCTTTTGAGAAAAAAAAACTGAAGAGAGAAATTAGGATGATAAGAATTTCCTTATTTCCATGCTCCCCATATCAAGAAGCAAGCAAACAATAATCCCTTAGTTTTTTGAATACAAAGTCTTTCATGTTCCCAGGTGATTCTTGGAGCAGTTTTAATTTCTGGGGATAACTGGGAGAAGCATATGTTCACATGACTGCAGAATCTCATGGTTGGCTACTTATTTTCTCTTACAGTGAGACAGTTTATTACCAGTCCTGCCTGACAATAAACATAATAGGCCCAAATATACTTTTTATGTTTAAAAGGAAGGGAGGAAGTTCGAGATATTCTAGCTATTCTGTTTATTATAATCCTGTTACAATATAATTGATTAATTGTTGAAATATGTGCCCTTATTTACAATTCTTACATGTTTAGATGAGACTATGACTTTCCCTAGAGGTGAATGCCTTTTATAACAGGGCTCATTAAAAAAGAATTACAGATAAGATGTCACCACTGGTTGGTCCTCACTGAACACTCTGGGCTGTTCGAATGCTTGAGAAGACTCAGTTCTATTACTATCAATGAAACTCCAGGAATGAAAAAAGATAAAATGCAAGGCATTCTGGGTTACATGCCTAAAGCTAAACACACACACACACACACACACAAATCTTAAAACCTTGTAAAATCTTAACAACAGAAAGAGTAGCTTAGCAACCTTGTAGTGCTGTAAGGGGTAAAGGTTTTAGTGAGAAATTATCTTCTAAAACAATACAACTAAATGTCTGGATATAAAAAGGAGTTTTTAGGTCTTGGGTTTAAAGGGGGCAGGGCAGAGCACGGAGAACAATCATAAGTGACAGTTGCACACACAGAATTCCAAATTAAATTTTGAGTCAGTCTGATTTATCCACTTACTTGTTATCCACTAGAATAAAGTTTTGAGTTTTACAACATGTGTAGAGTCCCTTGCAGAAAAGTTAGGCAATGGGAAAGCATCCCTTGTGTCCTTGTTTTGATATTATTAGGAAGATAAAAATTGAAAGTAAAGTCACATATTTATGGAAATCTGAGATCAGTTAAAAGTTGGCCTCTTAGCATATACTAACGTTTGTTTTTCTGAACAGTAAGATAACCCTTCAGCTCTGATGTCAGCAGTCTAATCAACAAAAAATAACGTAGTGTCTGGATCCACTTTCTTACTCCACACCTGAATTATAAAAGAGCTGGCCACAAGGAGCTATTCATTATGTAAAAGAACTTAAGTTCTCAGCGTTGCTGTGTGCCTTCAAGTGGTGTTAGATGTATGGCAAGCCTAAGGCAAACCTATCATGGGTTTTCATGGAAGGATTTGTGCAAAAGGTGTTTTGAATTTGCATTCCTCGGAAAAGAAAGAGTGAAGAAATCACCCTGAGAAAGGGTAATTGGCCCAATTTAGGTTTCCCAGTGGGTTTCTATGGCCACGCAAGGATTTGAAACCTAGTCCCACACAATCCCAGTCCAACACTCCACTCCTTTGGCTCCTATGTATTTAATGCATTGCTTTGATTGCAGTGGACATGAGCTGTAAAGGTATTTCTATTTTAAAAAGCTTTCAATTGTTTCTGGATACAACATAGAAAATTGATTAATAATATATCTGTTGTAAATATGGGGTGCTCAAACTATTAGCAAAGATGTAGCATATTGGACAATGACAGCCTCTTGGGTATTTGTCCTAGGCCACTGGCCATTCCCCTTTCTCAGAGAACAATCTGATGTTTCCCATATGGTGAACCTTAGGGGCCTTGAACTCACCTGGGATATCAGTAGCAGTGGAGGATGTGATCTCATCACCAAGGTTCAAGTAAGATTTTCCTGGCCTTCCAGTTGGCTTCTGTACATGAAATGAAGAATTGGCAGGTTAAAAAAAAATGGGATAAATCTCCTGTACATTTAATGGTTATGCAGAGGAGTGAATTTCAGCAGGTGGAGCTGAAGAAACTGCCAGGGAAAATGAAGAGGCCTGTAACAATGAGTAAACCCCCTGTACAAAAGTCATTGTCAGGAGCAAGCCATAAAGGGATTCAGAACCTTTCCAACTAAGCAAGCACTTCATACTTCTTCAAGAGGATAGGAGCAGTGAAGATGTCAAACAAGAAAAAAACAACAAGGGATAGCACAACCCAAGAAAGAAGTCAAGGTATCCGCCAACCACAGCAAGAAGAAAAGAAAGTTGCTGGTGATTGGGAACTTGTAATAAATAATAATAATAATAATAATAATATAATTTTTATTTCTAGCCCGCCCCTCTGAGCAAGCAACCAAATGGCAATGTATTAAGCAATAACAATAAAATCAGATAGCAACAGCAACAGTAACTAGCGAAATACATAACAATTATAGCAACAAAAATACATAGTAATTTAAGTAACAGTAAAATTAGTAAAGCAAAATACATAACAATTAACAAAGCAAAATACACAGAAGCTATAGCAACAACAACAAAATACACAGTAATTATAACAAAAAATACCCAAAAAATTAAATTAAATTAAATTAACAAAGCAAAATACATAACAATTAACATACCAAAACAAATAAAAATAATCCCCATTCTCAACCCTCCCATCCCAATCCTAGAAACAATGTGAACTATACGCAATCTAAAAAAAAAGGGAGGGAGACAAGACTCCTCCTTAAGTCCAGGAGCCCAGGCATGGGAGGAGCCCAGGTAGAAGGAGGGAAAACAAACACTCTCTCAGCCAGTCTCCACTGGCAGATGTTGGAAAGGAGGGAGAGAGGGCGATTCCTCCTCCTTAAGTCCAGGAGCCAAGGCATGGGAGGAGCCCAAGTAGAAGAAGGGCAAACAAACACTCTCTCAGCCCGTCTTCACTGGCAAATGTTGGAAAGGAGGGAAAGAGGGCCACTCCTCCTTAAGTCCAGGAGCCAAGGCATAGGAGGAGCCCAGGTGGAAGGAGGGCAAACAAAGACTCAGTTCATAGAATCATAGAATCATAGAGTTGGAAGAGACCACAAGGGCCATCCAGTCCAACCCCTTGCCATGCAGGAACTCCCAGTCAAAGCATCCCCGACAGATGGCCATCCAGCCTCTGCTTAAAGACCTCCAAGGATGGAGACTCCACTACACTTCGAGGGAGTGTGTTCCACCGTCGAACAGCCCTTACTGTCAGGAAGTTCCTCCTAATGTTGAGGTGGAATCTCTTTTCCTGCAGCTTGCATCCATTGTTCCGCGTTCTAGTCTCTGCAGCAGCAGAAAGTTCAGCCGGTCTTCACTGGCAGATGTTGGAAAGCCAATTGTGTGCCAGTCTGACAAATGACAAGGTGTGCTCATTTCCTGGTGCACATATACAGGATGACACTAGCAATTTACCAAAGCTCATCAAGTACACCCATCAGTACCCTTTTCTTCTTATTAATGTGCATACCAGTAACACTGCCAAAAACACCTTTGAACACATCACTTTAGACTGTGAAGCTTTGGACAGGAAGTTGAAAGGCCTGAGGACAGGAACAAGAAGATACTAAAAGTTAATGACTGATTACATAGATAGTATAGATAGACGAAATTTGGCTTCTAAGACTAGGATCTTCACATCTTAGACCAAGGATTACTAGCTACAGATGGGCTTCACTGAGAAGAATTTGTTTGGTAGTAGTGTGGCAAGTCTAATCAAAAAGGCTTTAATCTAAATTCTTGGGGGGGGGTCGTTGAAGATGATAATTCAAACATCAGACCAAAGGCAAGCTCTAAACATAAGATTATGAAATCTGATGGAGAAGATGAGAAAGAGAATGGGATCAACAGAAAATCTGACATGTGAGGCAGAAGCAGCAGCAGCATCGGAGCTTGGCAAGGGATGTGGATTGCAAATCAAGACTGATAAGGAATTGGTCAGGAATCACCTAGCTAACATAAATGAATTTAAATCTGAAGGACCAAACAATCTGCATTCCAGAGTACTGAAGGAACTTACTGATATATTCTCTGAACCCCTTGCCATTATTTTTAAGAAATCTTGGAGAACAGATGAGATGCTAGAGGATTGGTTAAGGGCAAAGATTGTCCCTCTCTTCAAAAAACAAAACAAAGCAAAAACCAACAACAACAACAAACAAAAAGGAGGGGGGAACCAGGAAACTACAGACCTCAATTCCAGGAAAATATTAGAATGGATTATACATGAGTCTGTCTGTAAGTATCTTGATGGCAGTGTGGAATAATAGGAGCCAACATAGATTTATCAAGAACAAATCCTTCTAAACTAATTTTATATCCTTTTTTCAATCAGGTCATTAATTTAGTAGATGATGGGAATGCTGTGGATGTCATTTATATATATTTCAACAAAGCATTTAATAAGGTCCCACATGATATTTTGATGAGCAAACCAATTAAATTTGGGGTAGATGGGAACCCTGTCAGAGGGATCCATAATTGGTTAGAAAACCATGCTCAAGCAATCATCATCAATAGCTGCTTTTCAAACTGGAAGGAGCTCTCAAGTGGAGCGTCTCAGAGTTCTGTCCCAAAGCCATTACTTTTCAACATTTTTGTCAATGGCATAGATGATGAAATGAAAGGAATCCTTATCAGGATTTCAGATGACACAAAACTGGAATAAACTAGAAAATTGGCCCAAAATTAACAAAATGAAATTAAGTAGGCAAATGCAAAATTCTACATTTAGGCCACACAAAACAAAGCAAACAAACAAAAAACAAATACAAATGCAGATTTCTGTATTGGGGAATATATGCCTCAGAAGTACCACATGCAAATGGCACCTTCAGATTATTGTTGATCATAGGGGCAGTACAGACCGCCCAAAAGGGGCAGTCTGTACTCGCCCCAAGAAGCGTCGAGATGGGGCCAAGGCTGCCTCACCGGCAGCCCCAGAGGCCCCATCCCAATGCTTCTGAAGGCCACGGGAAAGCGGCAAACTGCCGCTTTCCTGCGGCCTGAAAGCAGGGTGCAGTTGGCACCCTGGGCGCCTGCTGCACCCCGCAACCGATGGCACTGGCGAGGGGAGAAAGGGGATGCTGCTACTGCTCCTTTCCCCCCGGGTCCTTGGCGCAACCGTCTAAAGGCCACACCAAGGGCCAAGCGCAAAAAAGAGCTCTGTTTTGGAGCTCTTTTTGCACCACAGAAAGGGCGCGCTTGGCGCCCTCCCATGACGTGACGTGATGTTGTCAGGAACTCACAGCAATATGTCATTGCTGTGCACGCCATGACAACATCATGGCGCGTCCGTATGGATGCCACCATTTTAAAATGGCGCCGTCCATACACTCTAGGGTTAGGGGGGGTGCAAATGCTGTGCCCTCCCTAACCCTAACCGCGCCATACAGGTGGCCAGCAATGTGATGCTGCAGCAAAGAAGGTGAATGCTATTTTGGCCTGCCTTAATAGAAGCATAGTTTCCAAGCTGAGGGAAGTAATAGTCCCACTATATTCTGCATGGGTCAGATTTCATCTGCAGTTTGGGGTGCCTCATTTTAAGAAGGATATAGAAAAGTTGGGGCAGGTTCAGAGAAGAGCAATGAGGATGATAAATGCTATGGAGAACAAACCATAGGAGAAGAGTTTGAAGGAGCTGGGCTTGTACAGCTTGGTGAAGGGAAAATTGAGGTGTGACATGATGACAATCTTTGAATACCTCAAAGGCTGTCACAGAGAAAAGGTTGCAGGCTTGTTCTCTCCTGCCCTAGGAGGTAGGATCATGACTAATGGTTTTATGTTACAGGAGAGTAGATATCATTTGAACTTTATAAGGAATGTCTTGACAGTAAGAGCAGTACAGCAATTGAACAAATTCCTAGAGAGGTGGTGGGGTCTCCTTCACTGGACATCTTCAAAAAGAGGCTAGATAGCTACTTGCTGGAAATGCTTTAGCTGGTGTTCCTGTATTGAGTCGGGGCCCCTAGCCCATGAGGTCCCTTCTAGGATTCTATCAAATTCTTGGTATTGCTTTGCAGCCTTTAAAACCTGACACAGTTTAAACACAACGGTGGAAAATGCAATGCAACCTTCTTTGTGGCATCTCTGTACTCTCCGGTACTCCCCAGGTGTGTTTTATTAATAAATAAATAAGTAAATAAATACACATTGCACTTTAATGACAACCTTCAATGGAAAACCACTAAATGTGCTATGATCTATTGGAAAATGCACTGTAGTCCATGGGATAGTCAATGGTGTGGTCAGTATCACATCCTTTAGTCAATATCATAGTCAACATAATACTCCCTAGTCAATATCATAGTCAATATCATATCAATTGTATGTCCTATTAATTAAATTATAGGTTAAAGGTAACATTCAATTAATTTTAAATAGAGTAGTTTTACATTTTCAACTGGTGTCTGGGGGGAAAATGTTATTTGAAAGGAAAGTATTCTTTTTGTTGTTTTTTGTTTGTTTTTTAAATGGTTGCTAGGGTATTAGTGTCAAAGGTCTGCTGTCTCAGACTTGTGATGCTGTAGTGAAAAGAGCACTCTGTGACTGGCCAGCCTGGGTCTTCTTGCCGTTTGAATGGCATTAGCCCATGCACACACGCCATTCTCCTTGCTGCTACAAAATGC
Source organism: Urosaurus nigricauda (assembly GCA_034509955.1). Lineage (NCBI taxonomy): Eukaryota > Metazoa > Chordata > Lepidosauria > Squamata > Phrynosomatidae > Urosaurus > Urosaurus nigricauda. The sequence continues at coordinate 103,667,693 of JAOEGL010000001.1, forward strand.
CGGCATAGTTTCATAGTGGGACTCCAGATCTCCCTGTCTTTTTAGTTGGTGTCCCAAGGACAGCTGTCAAAGAAAGATGCCTGTTAAGACATAGCTGTGTGAGTCTGGATCAGTATGCAAAGGGATCTTGTAGCACCTTTGAGACTATCTGAGAGAAAGATGTCTACAAAAGTTTATGCTACCAATTTCTTTCTTTCTTTCTCTCAGTCTCAAAGGAGCTACAAGATCCCTTTGCACATTGTAGGGTTAAGGTTATTCATATTTTTATCTGTTTACAGAGAGAAATCATGATTGCAAATTCTAGAAGAAAATAAAACCTTGACAGATTCACACACAGAAAAACACATTTTAAATTAAATCCCTCGTGGTTGCCTCATTTTGCCTAATGGTAGGGACAGACCTATCTTTTGTTATCATACACCCAATGAGTTGTATGTAATAATAATGCTACTCCAGTCTTCATTAGACCACCTACCCTTCAGCCCCTGCCTTCAATAGATGTACGCATGAAAGTAAACACTTCTGGATCCACAGCTTGGTCTCTGAGTAGCTGTACTATAGTGGCTCTCAATTTAGGGCGGCTTTGCCCAGTACAAAGAAACAGAGGGATGGCAACTCTGAAAGTTTCATGCACATCCTCTTCTTTGTGTTCTCTGTGTGTAGTGGAACACACAATTTTCTCCTACAGTGAGAAGAACTCCACATGTATCTGGAGCATTCATGGAATTAATGGAATTCACATGGCATGATGGTTAATTATTGGCCACATCTTCCAAACCCAGGTAAAGCTTGTCATATTTGAGTCATATCACAAATCACCTGGGTGTAAATTAATCACAACCATGTCCCATCTGCATCACCAAATAGCTTTTTCTGGATTCTGTTCTTTGCCTTCTTGAAAGTTCTGGGTAACACTTTGTTGTTTCTCAGGAGTGTTATTGAAAATAAATCCCTCAAATCTGCTACATCATTTTTATTTTTCCAAATATTTAAATATTTTGAATGCTTTTTCCACTACTGCAAGTAAACAATTCCTGTGAACAGTGCAAAGGTTGCTGCATAGACACTTTGATATGAATTCAGAAAGCACAATGTTACCTTCCTGGTAATCTTAGACTACTTTAATCCCCTTCACCTTGACTGTGTTACTTCTTGTGGCAGGTAGCCCTAAGTGGGGCCTTGGGAATAGCAAGAGAAAGCACACTTCTTTATTCTGAAGATATCTGTAATGGTTGACTGTCATGTTGGAGCATCATATGCCTGACAGAACCTTTTCCACTCAATATGGGAATGGAAGGTCATCATAGGAAGTTAAATATTGCATTAAGGTGAACATTTAGATTTATAAACATAGCTAAATATACAACTTGGTACACAACGTGATAGTCTTTGCACAAAAATACTGAGAAAGGAGGAAGTAATCAATCACAAAAATCTGTTTCACAGTTTGATTTTGTTCATGTATAACTCATCATACATGAAGTTGTGGCCATTGGCATTCATGGCACTAATATCTCTGCTGACAGCTGTTGAGCTTGGCAAAGACTGATAAATACATTTGATGTCTATGATGAGGTTAGGCCAAGATGCCACAAAGAAAGCAAGGGAGCAAACATAACAACATAAAAATAGGGGAGGTGCCTTCAAGCAAAAAGAAATAGTATCTTTGGTTCAGCAAGGAGGGACACTGAGGGGCAAAACTGACTGGCTCTAAACGCCGGCTTCCTTGCAGCTTGGAGGCATGTTGTTTAGATGCTGCACATCCCAAAGGCACCCAGAAGTTGCCTGGCTGCTCAGATATGGGCTGGCTTCCAAGCACTCTGCCAGCACAGTGTTTATGCAAGATGGAAAAGCCATTTTTTTCCTGGCACAAAAATGAGCAGCTATTTGCCACTACTTTTTGGGCCAGCAAAAAGGCAAATAGGGGCCACAGCTTGCAGTTGCCGCAGCCCCAATCTGGCTTTCTCAAGGAGTGGCTTGAAGCCACCCCTTCAGGGAAGACTGTTTCCCCGCTGAGTCTTCTGTAATGAATTCTTGGTTCTATTATATATTTATTTAATTAATTTTTATCCTGCCTTTCTCCCAATGTGGTACCCAAAGTGGCTTACAATATAAGTAAAAACAAAATAGCTAAAACAGTATGTAGAAGAATTTTTTTAAAAAAAATTAAACAACCATTTCAGTTGAAGCATTAATTTAAAATAATTAAAAAACACATTCAGTACATGTTATGCATTTAAAAAAATAATGCACACTTATTGTCCTTCTAGGTATTCATCCAGGAGTAAGTCAACTTTGATGATGGGAGCTTCCTGACACCTTATTCTAACAGGATTTTTCAGGATGGGTTTCTCATATACTTATATTACGGTGTTGAATTAAAGAGGCCTTTCCGTTTTTTAATTTTTTAAAAAATCAGCCATTTTCCTCTGTGTTTTTCTTTTTGGTTACCCATAGAGATAGCCAGTAAGATGGAACTGTGATGTATTTTAATGAACTGGCATGTAAGTTCACGAGGAATGTACTCTTTTTTTCCTTTCTTTCTGTTTCATTATGAGGAGCTATTGGCTGCATGTCCTAAGGAAAACAGGTTTTACTTCTCGAGAACTATGGGTGCTAGTCACCTTGTTTCAGCATAACAGTATCTTTCTGTCTTTCCTGTCTTCAGCACTTGCATAATGTCATGGACTATTTCTTAGTCTGGCTTCAGCAACCACTCTGTAGACATTCCATTTCAATTTGTAAAGTGTTTCATGATCCCTGTGGATGAAAGGTGTTTACAGTAGCTGCAGTGTCTACTTTGATTACTGTTTCTGCAAAGCAAGACCTTGATTCTTGACGTATACTATTTCTATCTTATGAAGAAGGTGTACTCAAAATGCCAAGCTCTCATTGGGCTACGATTTCTGAGTAAGCACAGTGGAACAAACTTAAATAGTCATAAACCACAGCTCTGCACAGCAATTCTAAAAAAATCAAGGATACATGCCCAAAGTAGTAAAAATTGGGTTTGTTTGCTTGTTACATTTTTCTGCCACCTATCTCCCAGAAAGGGACCCATGGCAGTGTACAGATAAAATTGTTTTCAAAAGTGTATAACAATTTTTTAAAAAAAGAATTAAAATTGTCTTAGCTAAAAACAGCATAAAATTACAAAAAACAGAAAACATACAAAAGTTTAAAAACATGACTAGAGCACACACCCCATATAAAAGCCCCCCCCCCTTGTCTGACAAACTGCTTAAAAGAAGTGATGGTAGCTTCTGTTTTCAGGAGAACTTTTGAAAAGCTGAGGGACTATTGAAGGCAAATGCTATTATTTCAACATACAAGGTGTAGAACTTGTGCATTAAACTCAGGTTTGGAATATATTTCTGTTCCTGCTACAAGGATATTTACAGTGTGTAAGAAAAACGTAATATTTCTCATATTTTTGGCTCTATGAGCAAATATCTAAACCTTCTAGCAGTCTTAAGCTCACTTGGGTACTTGCTGCCTTCCCATCTTTCTAACATTCTTTGAACCACATGTTCTTTTCCCCCAGGGAGTGTTCAGTTCACCAGCTAGAATCATATAATGCACAAATGACAATGGGTCCCAATTTACAGAAGGATCTAGACCAAAAAAATTCTCCCAGCTGCACTGACTTCTAATGTCCCTGATTATTGTTGTTATTGTTAATTGCCATCAAGTAGACTTTGCCTTATGGTGACCCAATGAATGAGACACCTCCAAATCACTATGTTTTCAACAGCCTTGCTCAAATCTTCTAAACTCGGCCGTGGCGTCCGTGATTTGAGTTTATCCTCCGGTCTTCCTCTTTTCCTACAGCATACCTTACCAAATATTATATTTTAATGAATCATGCCTTCTCATTATGTGTCTAAAGTCCAACAGTCTCAATTTAGTCAACTTGGCTTGATTTGCTCTTGCAACATTTTAGTTGTCTTTTTGGCAGTTCGTTGGGATCAGTAGAACTCTCCTTCAGCATCACATTTCAAATGAATTGTTTCTCTTCCTGTTAGCTTTCTTCACTGTCTAACTTTCAGAACCATACATAGAAATAGGAACTACAATGGCATTAACAATGCTGACTTTGGTATTCAGTGATATATCATTACACTTGAGGATCTTGACTACTCACCTGATTATTACTATCTTTGCTTCTCCTACTAGCTGCCTCTCCTTCCTGCTTATGTACAAGGAACTTGCAGTCTGATCATGCTTGAGAGAAGACGTCAGATAGAGAAGCATGAATCTCTCTGTAATATTCCAAAGTCTAGTTTTACCTATATAATCATAGGCCAGTATCCTGTTGTTTTATTATGGATGTGTAAGTTTCTCTGAGGAAGTAGTGGGATATTTTCATCCAATGTGGACTCTTTGTTCAACTTTGCAGAAACAGAATTACGTATGTGGTGCCATAGTACATGAGGTACATGTATGAGGGCACATGCACATCCATTGTACATTTGGTTGCACGTTCAGCTGTGCAGTCAGTTGTGATATACTTCCATTAAACACAAGGGTTGTGGAGTGCAATTAATACATAATTCCATATGTGAAGTGTTACTAACACAACTCTGATGTAGAATCTGAATCATAGTTTCTCTCTTCTCAAGAAACTTGGGTTCAGGCCCAATGTTGCAGCTGACTGTTCCAGCATGGCATAGAATGAAGGTTTGTCATGTCAGAATGGCATTGGCATCATAGTGATAAGATTAGAGCAAGGGCAGGGGCAAGGGCATTGCCTGATCTGCACAAATGAATTTCCCTATTCCTCTTGTTTTTCTTTCACTCTACTCAAAAGATCTGAGCAGAAATTTAAAACCTGCTCTGCTGTTCTCAAGTGTAATAGTCATTCCATTAGACCACACTGGCTTTTGCTTAATGCATCGTATAAAAGTTGCATTACATTGTCTGCAACTTTAAAGAAAAGATCCTTCCAAAATACGATATCTTAACTGAGACTCTCCACTTAGAGAAGTTCTACCATCTAAAGGCAGAAATAGATTGCACTTGGTTTGTTAACTGACTTTTTTATTATTTCCTAAAGCCTTGTGATTAAGTGAAAAGCTTGCGTGGACTAAATCTTTAAGTCGTTTGATGTTCTAACCTGCCTCTGGCACTTCCAGATTTGCTGTTTTGCTACTGATAATTTTTAAACTCTCCAAAGAGACCTCTGCTCTGTTCGTGTGTGTTTGCATAGCATCTGTAAAACTCAAGTTGTGTGTTAATGCTGGTAAGAGGAGTTGCACCCCAGGTTGTCAGGATACCTGCACTAAGTGAAATAATGCTCTGGCTGGAAAACCAAATTCTCTCAGAAATAATGAAGCGCACAGATTTTGTACCAATTAATTTAATTCTCTTCCAAAAATGAGTACAGACGTAGATTATCCAAAAGAATACATGAAAAAAAATTGTGCCTAGAGTAAAATTCTTCCACCTGCAGTGCTTGGAACCTTTATTTATAACGCCACTAATTTGAGTCTTTGTGTGTATGTATGACCCCATGAATTTCATAGGGTGTTCTTAGACAATGAATACTCAGAGGTAGGTTTTTTTTCAGTTCCTTCATTGGAAATATAGCACTTAGTGTTTGATTTGGTTACTGAATTAAGACTCTGGAAACCAGGGTTTGAATCCTCACTCAGCCATGGAAACCTACTGGGTGATGTAGGCCAAGTCATACTCTCTCAGCCTCAGAAGAAAGGCAAAGCCCCTTCTGAACAAATCTTGCCAAGAAAATCCCATGATAGGCTCACTTTAGGATAGTCATGTCAGAAATGACTTGAGGTCACACTACAATACATGTGTTAACAGTCTTTCATCCAAGTACTAACCAGGGCTGACCCCAGTTAACTTTCAAGGTGAGACAGGATTAGACCTTTGAAATGAAAAGACTTTTGTCTCCTCTCCTCTCTTCTCCTCTGCTTTCCTTCTACCCATATGTTTACAAGAAATTGATATTTCCTAAATTTTTATATTGTGTTCCTGTTTTCATACCTGGAAACCTATTATTTGCCAGTTCATGCAGGGAAAGGGGAATGAAAGGAAACATTTTTACATCTTTTCCTAATTTTTTTTTAAAAAAATCCTGTAAATACCAAAGTCTCACATCTGTTTGTGAACTACTGTAAAATTTATGCCATATCAGCTACACAGGAAAAAGTACATATTGATCTTGAAAATTTTGGACAGCAAATCCCCAAACCTAAGGTCATCATTGCTATTGGAGCCTGGAACCTATAGTCCAGAAAAGTAACTTTTCCAAGATCTGTTTGCTCCTTTATTTATGCAGCTGGCATAATTTTTTAGAGGTCTTCATAAAACTAAGTGACCATTAGATATACAAGGATTTGGGCCCTGTGCTTTGAAATTTTACTTTTTTTGGACTAAAATCCCCTAACCATCCTGAATAAGGGATTCTATTAACAGTAGTCCCCAAAAAAGTTTTCTAAGCTAAGGGACAAACACATAGAAGGCTCTGAAAGTATGCAGATCTTTAAAACTACAGGATGAGTTCAGTAGACATGCAAACAAATACATAAAAAGTAAGGATACTAGAATAACTGTCTCCATAGACATTAGTGCACATGTGTAATATTATTCCAGGTACTCCCTGTGATTCCAAACCATCCAAGAAGTTTCCTTGTTTAAGGTTTTCCACCTTGGCTGTCAAACAAAAAAGGTATTCAGTATATCAAAGGTATGTTCTCCAGGCAGCAGGGCACTTGTTTTTTGCCATTTAGCACAACTAAAAAGATGACATTTATTTTGGAGATAGAAAATACGTGCTCTTCCTTACAGATATTTACTGTGCATATGCCAAGTAGTGAGTATGAAAAGGTAGCACCTGTATCTTTTTCCATCTGTGTGGGTGTCTTTTCATTGGAGTGGAAAAGTGTAAAAAGACTCTTGAAATAGGTCACCCTTTATCATATAATTCAAGCTTGCAACAAGGCACTGCATTCTTTTGGTGCTACATTGCATTGGTGTCTTGTGTTATTAATTAAGCAAGTAAATGTTTACTGCCCAAGCAACATCTAGATCCTTTGAAACAGCTGCTGTACATTTTCATAGTATTAGATTGATATGGGTTTACATGAAGGGCATCCAATCATTTCTGATAAATGGGTGTTTAGAATACTGAGGTTCAGGTAATGGGAATTCTACTCAAACCAGAACCCCTAAGTCACTAGCATTACTGTCAAGCCTACATCAATCAATGGAGAGGCAGGAAATAGAAATAAAATTTTATTATTATTATTATTATTATTATTATTATTACATTAGTCAATCGATTGTATTTTTTAAATTAGAAGATGTGCTAGTGTAAATACTTTTCCTCACAAAATAGTACAACTTTCTAAGGAATGTTCTCTTTTGTAGAGTTCAGTTCTTTGCATTAATGATGAAATATTTAACAATTAAGCCACAATTATTCCCTGGTAACATGTCTCACAGTTGCTTCAAAGAGAAGCGCGTTTTAAAAGGATTACTTCCCTGTTAATACCTGCTGCTACAAAAATGCACCTGGGATGTTTGTGGAGAACGGGGAGGGAGCTTAAAGGGAAATTGTTTTGTTTATAGAGTGTAAAATGAGACTGCAAAAGGAAGGGGAGGTAAGCCATATAGGCAGTATGTATTCTTAAGCCAGAGGTAGGAAACCTGTGCCCTCCATATGTTGCTTGGTCACAAGTCCCATCTGCCCAGCCAGCATGGCTGGTGATGGTTAAGGGAGTTGTAGTAGATTACGTCAGGTTCCCCACTCATGTCTTGAACACAGGCATTTGTGCCCTGTCTAAGGTATTCCATTATGTGCTGTGTCAATGAATTCCAGTACAGGTTTGATTAAATTCCATTCCATTTCTTGATATAAATTTGTATTGATAATTCATAGTTACAGGGGGGAAAGCAGAGGAGATAAAAATACACGCATACTACAGCTGACAAATATATGGTAATATCTCAAAAGGCCTAAGTATACACATATATACAAAAAAGGTAAAACAAAATAGAAAAAAAAACCTATCCTAAATGCAGGCAAGAGAAAAAAAAATCCATTCTCTAAATCCCATTCCTTTTATGTGCCATATTGGTGGTCAGAGAAATATTCCACAATTTATTTGGACTTTAGAAACAGATGAGATTCAACACAAGCACTGTGTTACAAGCATTGCATTTAAAGTACTGAAGGAGACCTTTGCAGTTAGATCTTTCCTTACGAAGGCACTTAAGTTTAGTTTTTGTTGCTCGTTTCTGGAGGCAGTTCAATTTCAGAATGCCTTTCTCTTACAGTTATAGTGTACACGGTGTGCTGTTAGGGCTACAATGCGAATCATGAGTTCTAACGGGGTTTCCATATGAGAATTAAGAGGAGAAAGAAGAAGCCCAAATAAGAATTGGAGCATACTATGGATTACCTTAGGGAGGCTGCTGGAAATGGCCTCCCTGTGATAAACTGTCCTTGCTCTGTTTGTAGGCATTATCCACACTTGGCCTTGTGCCAGTTTCCAGGATCTGTCTCCAAATTCCCAGTCTTCAATAAAAGGAGTATGGAGACTTCTGGTAGCTGTCCATGGTGTGGAGAGAACATGTGTATCTTGTGTCAGAATGACATTTATTTGCCGTAAGGATATCATTACTACCCTGTTTCCCCTAAAATAAGACACCCGTTGAAAATAAGACCTAGTAGAGGTTTTGCTGAATTGCTAAATATAAGGCCTCCCCTGAAAGTAAGACCTAGCAAAGCTTTTGTTTGGAAGCCTACCCATTTTTTTGTTCAACAATAAATGTGAATTCTTCTTCATAAATAAAGCTCCAGATGTAACAAAGAAAATCAGGCTGTTTCATTAGCAAGCCAGCCCAAAATTGTGGAAATTAAAGGAAAGTATGAAAGTAACCCATTACACATAAATATTTGCATGTGATTAATCCATATTTCCATTAATAAAGTAGAACAAAGTTAAATTACAATAGCAATCCTTTACAATGTAACTGTATTATGGTTACTTTTCTAATTAAGGTGTGTGACCACCCTACTAAGATGTGTTTCATACCACAGGCTGTATTCTATTGCTTCCCTGTTCTGTTCTCTTAAATGAAGTAAAAGTAACTATTTTGAACAGCAAATGGGTAGAGTTACTTTTAAAATTATAACTGCAATTGTGAAGTACTGGTGTTCATTAAAATTATAATATTTATAATTCCAATTGTCAATGTAATCAATTACCTCATGACTATAGATGTAATTAATTACTTTTTAAAAAGTAGCATGCTAAACTCTGAGTAGGGGAGTGAGAGGGGGAGGCCAAAAAAGTCTTTCTCCTTGATATGAATTTAAAAACAGGTTTTTCTCTTTTTTGGAAAATGAATTGGAACAAAGGAACAGAAATTTGATGTGCTTTCCTTTATAGCAAATGAGTATTTCTTTGAGAAGCCTACACTCTTTGTTTGAAATACTTGTTCACAGTGCCATCACTTTAGACAAATTGTCCAAACCTGGCCAAATATATATGCCTGACATTGATTTGGGAAGTACCCACAGCCCTGAACAGGGCAGAGTGCAGTACAAAAGATTGCTGTTATAATTATAAACAAAGAAGTCTTTAAATAAAAAACCCGCCTTCAACAGTCACAACCACGAAGCGTGCTTTCTTTTATTCCATTTTTCTCCCATCAATTCATTTGTATTCACTGTCGATCCTCTGTGCCAATTAGCTTTAATTTTTACTATACACAATGACATCAACAGCCAATGAGATTCTAAGCTTGCAGGATTTTAGTGTGTCTATAAACTACAGAAAATTGTCCTTGGCTAAACTCCTACTTTCAGATTGGCTGACGACAATAGACATGGTTAAGTTCAGGGTAAGAGCCATTAAGCATAATTACTACCACAGGGTAAAAGTTTAATTGTGTTAAATTTTAAATCTGCATAGCCTAAGCTTATTTACAAGTTGGCTAGGCCCTCCTGCTACATAAGAGAAAATAAATCTGTACTTTAAAAATTGCTGCTTGCCAACTTTTATTTTACCAAAAGTTTTTAAAAAGCTGATAAAAGCCTCTCTTGTCTCTGACTCATGCATTGTTGAGGATCTCATGATACACTGCCTTAAAATGTCTGATTCCAGTTGGTATGAGTGACAAGACTGCATTTCCTCAGGAGATGGTCACTCTTTAGAAAACCAGGTTATCTTGGGGATGGAGGATGCCCTACCATCCATCTTGATTTTTGTTTTATTTTTTTAATTTTTGATACATTTAAGCCACGAGGATTTTTACTACTGAAAGAAATCTTAACAACCCATGCTGTCCAGCCACCTTTAGACTCCCTAGGGAAAGAACACAATTGGTCATATTATCAAAATGGGAGAATGCAGTTATTTCTGGGGAAATATCCTTCGTTTTCAGGTCTATAATTCACACTGAAACACATATGCAGAATGTTTCTGTCGTTACAAAACTGTGAGAATATGGTTGTCTTTTTGACAATTACATGCACCCATTTTCATACCAAGGTAAGGACTTTGGAAGTCCAGAAGCAGTCTTGGGAACTTAAAAAAAATTAACAGATCATCTACCATGTGGCTTCCACTCCAGTAGTTTGTTTTAATTGCAATACTAAAGGGAGCTCACAGAATACAGGAAGGAGATGGTCACTCTTTTCAGTGCATCTCATGAATCTAATGCTGCTACTAAAATGTCCTCTTTAGTCATCATTGTTGTTGTTGCTGTTAACTGCCCTTGAGTCAACCCTGACACTTCCAAGACCTTCTATCCTCCACTGCTCTGCCTAGGTCCTGCAGGCTCAGGCCCATGGCCTTCCTGATTGAGTCTAGCCATCTGGTGTGTGATCTTCCTCTCTTTCTTACTACCTTCAACTTTTCCCAGCATAATTGTCCTTTCGAAAGAGTCATGCCTTCTCGTTATATGGACAAAGTACAACAGCCCCAGTTGCATCTTGGCTTCCAGGGAGAGTTCAGGTTTGATTTGTTCAGGAACCCATTTGCTTTTCTTTTGGGTCGTCCATGGTATCCTCAGCAATCTTCTCCAGTACCACCAGATGTTCTTCTTATTTGCTTTCTTCACTGCTCAGCTCTCACATCCATATATGGTGATAGGGAATATAATGACTTGGACGATTCTAACTTTAGTGTCCTTTACACTTGATAACTTTACATGTTAAGATTTTATCTAGTTCTTTCATAGCTGTCCTTCCCATTCCTAGTCTTCTTCTGATTTGTTGATTGCAGTCTCCATTCTGATCAATATTCCCAAGGTATGGGAAATCTTTAATTATTTCAGTTTCCTCATTATCTAGGTAAATCATCCATGGTCATTATTTTTGTTTTCTTTATGTTCAGCAGTGAACTTGCCTTTGCATTTTCTTCTTTAATCATCATGGCTACTGACAATTATTAGAGTCATACAAATAAGTCTATGTTCCATTATATTTTTACCTTAGTATAGTTTAAAAAAAAAGAGAGAGAGAGAGAGAGAGAGAGAGAGAGAGAGAGAGAGAAACCCACATAGAAATTTGGGTTTAAGTTCAATCTAAATATTTAAATCAGCATTTTCAATGGATTTTGTCATCTAAAAAGCACATTTATAAACATATCTGGCATTTCTAAATGTATTTCATCCCAATATAGACATCTTTTACATTTTTGTGAGCCATTGTGGTGTAGAGTTTTGAGTGTTGAACTAGGGTTTAAGGAAACCAAAGCCACGCTTAGCCATAGAAGCCAGTCAGTGGAGCTTACCGCACAGTCCCCAGGGATGCTCCCGGCATGGAATGAAAGGGAGCAGGGTGGGAACAGAATGGGGCTATCGCAAATTTTTATAGCAGGTCAGAATATCAGTCAGGAGTGCCTGTTATCAGCTTCGGCTGATACGCCAGCTGCGCCCTTTTCTGGAAGTAAGGGATCTCGAGACTGTTGTTCATGCCCTGGTAACCTCTCGTTTAGATTTCTGTAATGCGCTCTACATGGGGCTACCCTCGTGCTTGGTTCGGAAACTACAGTTAGTACAGAAGGTTTCTGCCAGACTAGTGTCAGGAACATCTAGGAGGGACCATATTACTCCGGTACTAAGGTCCCTCCACTGGTTGCCTATCAGTTTCCGGGCCCAGTACAAGGTGTTGGTTGTCACCTTTAAAGCCCTAAATGGCTTGGGTCCAAGCTATCTCGGGGACCACCTCCTCCCCTAAAATCCTCCCTGTGCACTCCGGTCCTCTGGGAGAAATTTGCTGCAGCCTCAAAAATCTAGGCTTTCGGCTACCTCCTAGAGGGTCTTTTCTTTTGTCTCCCCCAAATTGTGGAACGGTCTGCCGGATGAGATCCGTCAATTGACATCTTGAGACAGCTTTAAAAGGGCTGTCAAGACAGATCTCTTCTGGCAGGCCTTTCCAGGATAGATAACCCCGGCCTCAGGGACTTCCCTCTTCGGAGGATTCCCCAATGTCCCCTCAAAAATTAATTAGAATATTGCTGCATTGCCTGTTTGTCTATTGTAATTTGTATTCTTTTGTTATCTTGTTTTAGCCAGCCTACATTAGGATCCAAACTAATGCAGTCTTCCATGAGTTAACTTCTTTACTTCAACAGTTTTTACTTTTAACTTCCCTTTGGACACAAGTCACTTTGTTTGAACTGTTACTTTTCTGGTACCCCTTTTCTATCCTAGACCTATTATTCATAAAAATCATGTGGGCAATCAGGTACACTTGTCAGATTAAACAACAGAGGCTCATTAAAAATGAGCAAGAGACATAAGGGCTGTCTGAATAGGTCAAAAGCCTGCCACCCCCCACCCCCCCATGCCTCAGGTCCACTCTAATTGTAAATAGCAGTATGAGCTAGGCCATATACCACTTCGTTCCTTCTGGTTACTGGGGGTCATTGTTGTCAGAGCCATATGGTCTTTGAACATTAAAGTGGACTTCTAAATGTAAACAACTCTATTGGCTTGCAACTTTCTCTTTAAAAAAAACAGTTCAAACATGGTAGTACTGGAGTGAGTAAAAAATGTTCGTATGCTGACAAGTGGGAAAGAGTGTTTGAGAGAGAGACAAGATTAGCACACAGACTAGCTGGGAGCTATATTTGTTACAGACATTAAAAGGCAACATGATTTCAGCTGGACAGAACATAAGCCTTAAATCTTATGCAAACATTCAAAGCTGTTTAACACTGTCTTACCCTCAAAGCCCCTGGAAGGAGGCAGGTGAATCCAGTACCAAATACATTTTTCATGTTCCTTAAGCTGACTGTTTAAATAGTTAAGTGAACATCTGTCCAAACTTCCCATCATTTCCATTTAGAGAAGCTGCTAATTCAAAGGGTAACGAAAAGTGCCTGTTTAACAATGCAGATGGTGCTGTCTGGGGCCCCTTTATTTTGTTTAATCTAGATTGAGCTCCACACAATTGTGATGCTGATGAATAATGGATTTCTTCTTCTTCTCCCCCCCCCCCCCCCAGCATTTGCACATGGAGTGGCTCTGCACTCTGAACAAATCTAGGATTAGCTTGCTTCTAATTTACTCATTTGGATATAGGGCAGCATTTTTTAATGGTAACTGATCTGGGCATTTTCAAGATCAGAGGGGCAATGTTCTGATTTTCAAGCTGAAAGCCACTTGTCAAGTTTGTCGTTTGGAAGAGTAAGCAAGATTAATATAAATACAGTAAGAGCATGTTGACAGCTTCCTTTTTATGCCATTTAAAAGAGCAGGATCCTTCAATGATGTGTTATGTATTTTTCCAACCAAATTTAACTGCACAGAAAAATACATATTTGCATCTTACAGAAGTTTCTTTTGTTTTCTCTGACCACTTTCATAGCACCCTTGGCTAGCATACAAAAACTGTTCTGCTATAAGATCAAGTAGTTTAATTTCTGAGATGACAGAAAGGGGGATATTTTTGTATGACCAAACCTAATCAAGATAAGTAAACGTCAGATTGTCCAAGAAGTAATTATGTGCCATCTATATTCATAAAACCTATAGACTATATAGAGCAGAAAGACAATCAGTCAGTAGTAATTGAGAAAGGACACCAATTTGACCTTGGAAAATCCATAATTTGAACCAAATTATGAAAGGTTGGGGCCGTGGGAATATTTATGGGTTTCATTTTTCATGGTTTTTGGAAAGTGGTGTTTGGGGATGAGTGTTCTAAAAAAAGAACTGTTCTCAGGGAAAACAACCCATCTCAGCAAAAGTGAATTGTTTAAACTCTGAAAGTATCTACTGGAGAAGACCCTCAGGTGCAAGTCTATAATATAGACTAAAGTTTGGAAAAGTGCGTTTTTTGGACTACAACCTTCAGTGTAGACCTCAGTGACCATGCTTTCTGGTGGATTCTGGCAAATGTTGTGCCAAAAAAAAAAAGTAAAATAAAATTTTGTTTAAAAAAAACAGTTTTAGAAGCGTTGCCTTATGCACTTTAGAACTTTATAGATCACAGATTGCACATTGAATCAGACTAGATGCCAATAAAGATCTAGTAGTACTGGAATAATGGTGAGCAATCTGACTTCCGTGTTGTGAACCATTTAATCAACAGCTTTCACTAATCAAATCAGCATAGATAGCTGTGGTACAATGTGCTTTTTCTAAAAGTTTGTACCGTTTACATGCCAACCAAAGTTGGAAGAAAATGTAGCATGCTAAGAATACCACATAGGGTGGTATGATGACATGACTCATTAGAAAAGATAATAATGTATTATGTGTGGATTAGACTCAGTCAAGGAAATCATGGACCTGAGCTTGCAAGACATTTACAGGGAAGTTAGTAACAGCCCTTGATCTTGTAGGTCTCTCATTTATAGGGTGGCCATAAGTGGAAGTGAACTTGATGATAATTAACAACAACAAAGTATATTACTTATGCTTCCACCAATAAGATCAGCTCTTAAGTGGGGGAGAAAAAGTTCTAGCCCATGGATATAGTGTGGCTCTTCAACAGTTCAATCCCAGTCTGCTACATGTTTAAAGGAGGTCCCTCCAGAACACTGCTCTCCCTCTGAATTGGAAAGTTTATCCATAGAATCATAGAGCTGGAAGAGACCACAAGGGCCAGCCAGTCCAAACTCCTGCCATGCAGGAACTCCCAATCAAAGCATCCCCAACAGATGGCCATCCAGCCTCTGCTTAAAGACCTCCAAAGAAGGAGACTCCACCACACTCCAAGGGAGTGTGTTCCACTGTCTCACAGCCCTTACTGTCAGGAAGTTCCTCCTAATGTTGAGGTGGAATCTCTTTTCCTGGAGCTTCCATCCATTGTTCTGGGTCCTGTTCTCTGGAGCAGCAGAAAACATGTTTGCTCCCTCCTCAATGTCACATCCCTTCAGATATTTAAACAGGGCTATCATATCACCTTCTCTTATGCAGGCTAAACATCCCCAGCTCCCTATGTTGTTCCTCATAGGCTTGGTTTCCAGACTCTTCACCATTTTAGTTTGCCCCCCTTTGGGTACACTCCAGTTTTTCCACATCTTTTTTGAATTGTGGTGCCCAGAACTGGACACAGTTTTCCAGGTGGGGCCTGGCCAAAGCAGTCTAGAGCAGAATAGAGTGGCACCATTACTTCCCTTGATCTAGACACTATAGTTCTATTGATGCAACCTAAAATTGCATTGGCCTTTTTAGCTGCTGCATCGCACTGTTGACTCATGTTCAACTTGTGATTTACTTGGACTCCTAGATCCATTTCTCATGTAGTCTTGTTCAGCCAGGTGTTCCCCATCCTATATCTGTGCATTTCATTTTTCTGCCCTAAGTGCAAAACATTAGATTTCTCTGTGTCGGATTTCATTTTGTTAGCTTTGGCCCAGCTTTCTAGCCTTTTCAGGTCATTTTGAATTTTGATCCTGTCCTCTGGGGTATTAGCTACTCCTCCTGATTTGGTGTTGTCTGCAAATCTGATAACTAGGCTCCGATTACTTTAATCCAAATCATTAATATTGAATAGCACTGGGCCCAAGACAGAATCCTGTAGCACCCCACTGGTTACTTCTCTCCAGGATGAAAAGGAGCCATTGTTGAGCACCATTTGTGTGCTGCTAGTCAACCATTTACAAATCCATGTGACGGTTACCTTGTCTAGCCCACATTTTACAAGGTTGTTTGCAAGAATGTCATGGGGAACTTGATTTTACTGAAATCAAGATATAATATATCCACAGCATTCCCTTCATCTACCAAGCTGGTAATTTTATCAGAAAAAGAGATCAGATTTGTCTGACATAACTTGTTTTTCTGAAACCCATTTTGACTTTTTGTGATTATGGAATTATCTTCTAGATATTCACAGACTCTCTGTTTAATGATCTGCTCCAGAATCTTTCTTGGAAATGATGTCAGACTAACTGGACGATAATTGTTGGGATCCTCTTTTTTCCCCTTTTTGAAGATTGGGACAACATTTGCCCTCCTCCAGTCTGCTGAGACTTCTCCTGTTCTCCAGGAGTTCTCAAAGATTATTGCCAATGGTACCGATATTACATTTGCCAGTTCTTTTAATACGCTTGGATGTAGTTCATCTGGTCCTGGAGACTTGTCTTCATTTAGATTAACCAGGTATTCCTGTACTATCTCTTTACTTATTTCTGTGCTGAAATTCTCCTGTTCTGTCCTTTGCTCCATTGTCCTCAGGTTGAACCCCCTTTGCCTTTTCTGAGAAGACTGAAGAAAAGAAGGTGTTGAGTAATTCTGCCTTTATTCTGTCCCCTCTTAGCATTTTGCCATCTTCACCACACTGTGGCCCTACCAATTCCTTCTTCTTCCTTTTGCTGCGGACATACCCAAAAAAAGCCTTTTTATTTTTCTTAACCTTTCTAGCAAGCCTGAGTTCATTCTACACTTTGGCTTTTCTGCCTTTATCCCTACACGTGCAGGCTATTTGTTTGAATTCCTCTTTGGTGATTTTCCCATTAGCTCAGTTGAAAGTTCCTTATTCATCCATCCTGGTTTCTTGAGACATCTCCCATTTTTCTTCCTCATCGGAACTGTTTGAAATTGTGCCTTCAGTATTTCTCTTCTGAGGAACTCCCATCTTTCTTGAACTCCCTTCTCTTTTAGTATTCCTGACCATGGGATCACCCCCAGTATTTCTCTAAGTTTACTAAAATCAGCTTTCCGAAAGTCTAGAATGCATGTCTGACTATGCCTGGCTTCTCCTTTCTGCTGTATAACAAACTCCAGGAGAACATGGGCACTCCCACATAAAGATCCCACCAATTGAACCCCATTAACTAGGTCATCCCTGTTGATTAGGATCAGATCCAAAATAGCTTGTTGCCTCTTCCACCTTTTGGACAATAAAATTGTCTTCCAGGCAAGTGAGGAATTTGCTAGACCTTGAGGATTTTGCTGAGTTTGAATTCCAGCAAATATCAGGATATTTGAAGTCACCAATCACTACTATATTTCTCCTGTCTGAGTGTGTGGTCATCTGTTCTAGAAAGGCATTATCCAATTCCTCTGCCTGAGTTTGGAGTCTGTAGTAGACTCCCACAGTAACATCCCTGTTGTTTCCCTCTCCTTTTATTTTTATCCAGATGCTCTCCACCTGGCTTCCAGTATTGATGTCCTGGATCTCTTCACTTGTGTAAATATCTCTTACGTATGATGCTATTCCTCTTCCTTTCCTGTTTGGCCTGTTTCTCTTTAAAAGATTGTACCCGTCTATTTCTACATTCCAATCATGAGACCCATCCCAACAGGTTTCAGTGGTGCCTATTCTGTCATATTTCCTTTGTTGTGCTAGGAGATCAAGTTCATCTTGCTTATTCCCCATGCTCTGTGCATTTGTGTAGAAACATCTAAGACCATGTGTCCCAATCTGGAGTCAAAGGCTTTCATGGCTGGCATCCATAGTTTTTTGTGAAGCTTTCGGGCTATGTGGCCATGTTCTGGAAGAGTTCCTTTCTGACATCTCAGCAGCATCAAGACTCAACTCGCCAGCGTCAAGACTCAACCTATGCAAATGAGAAACAGCCTAAGGCCAGGGGATTCCCAGCAGACAATGAGCACCAGTTAGCAGGCATTAATCCTTGTTTGCATACCCTCCCACCCTGATGACCACCATTAGCAACAGAACAATATATTTGCAAATTACTCCTTCCTTCCCAGGGTCACACAGGATATATATCTCCATCCTTTTCCAGGCTATCATTCTCTGAAAATGCCAGCCACAGATGCTGGCGAAACATCAGAAAGGAACTCTTCCAGAACATGGCCACATAGCCCGAAAGCTCCACAAAAAACTATCATGTGTCCCCTTTTACTTGCTGCCTGTGCATTTTTTTTGTTTTGTTTTGTTTTTGTTTTGTTTGGGTTTTTTTGGTTTTTTTGTTTGTTTGTTTGTTTTGTTTTGGGTTTTTTTGGCTTCCCACTGTTGGGTCCTTGCACCGCTTGCCTTGTTTCCTCTGTGTCAGTTTGACTATTTTTTCCAGCCCTTTTGCCTTCCAGAGTGCTGTCTCCTTTCCCCACATAACTCAGTTTAAAGCCGTCCTGATCAGATTCTTGAGATTGTTGGTAAAAACGTTTCTGTTGACTGGCGTGAGATGCAGCTCATCCCTTGCCAGAAGTCTCCCCTCACGGAACTATAGCCCCTGATCTAAGAATCCAAATCGTTCTCGGCAACAGCATGTGCGGAGCCAGTTGTTGACATCTGCTATTTTCTTCTTCCTTCCTGGACCATGCCCTTCAACTGGCAGAAGAGACGAGATGACAATCTGTGCGTCCATTTCTTTCAGCTTCTTACCTAGAGTCTTGTAATCTCTTCTGATATTCTGAAGGCTGTGTCTTGCTGTGTCACCAGTCTTGTCAGCCTCTCTGTCACATCACGGATCTTTGTCCCAGGGAGACAACACACCTCCCAAGACATCTTGTCAGGCCCACAAATCACTGCTTCTCTACCTCTCAGCAAAGAGTCCCCCACCGCAACCACACGCCTCCTCTGAGACTTAGCAGCGACTGTTCCGTGTGGTGGGACTCCCAGGCTCCCCTGAAGTCTGTCCATTCTGCTCTTACTCATCATCCTTGACAAGGGACAGAGCTTCAAATTGATTCTGTAGCTGCAAGCTCCCAGAACGATCCTTGGTTTCCCTCCGTCTGTGTGTCACATTCCTCCAGCTGTCTTCCTCCTGTGTACATGAAGTGAACTTCTCTTCCTCAGCAACGTGCTCTTTGTGGTCCCTGTCCAAAACCGTTCCTTCCGTTCTGTCCAGGAAAACCTCTTGCTCCCTGATATGCTGTACAGAAATAAACTGTTCTTGATTCTAGATGTACCCATAAGATGTAAACCTGTGTTTCAGGGGAAGTAAAATAGGTTAAGAAACACTGTAATGGTTGTGACCCACATCACTTCCTTCTTGACTGGAAACAATGATCCTTCTCTTAACATTCTTTTTTTAACCAAGAAACAGGGATAGCTTGAAACTTTGAAAAACGACCTTGCTGACTGAATGATTCTGAGACATGTAATGCATAATATGTTTTATTCCTGGTTTAAAGGAAGCAGTCTATAAATATGATCTGTAGTACAGTGTCCCCCGACCCCCCCCCCCTTTTTTTTTTTTTGGTTTGGTCACTAGTGGGCAAATAACACATTGTGGATTGTACTGTGGATGGCTTCTTTTGAAGTGGCTGTCTGCAGCATGGGGTTAGCAAGAACCTGTTTCTTAATAAATTATTTGCAAGAAAGGAGCATATTGTAAAACACCATAAGCATCTTTGTTTCATTTATTGGTCTTCCACCTCCCCCAAGACTACTGAATTGGGGGTGGGGAACATCGCCACACACATCTCTATTTTAGTTTTGTTCTGTTTAAGGTGCAGGTAAAATGGATTATGTGATGGGTAACTAAACACTGTACAAAGAAAAAAATTGTAATCTGGATCTTCAAATTCTTAAACAGATAACCTAAGAGAAAAGGCTTCAAATGACTCACTGTTCTCCAAGAACAGGCTGCCCAGGAAACCCTGGTTTTGAACAGAAGATGAATTTAGAGAATATTTTCCCACTGACCTTGTAGTAACTTTTTTGTTCACTTCATGGCGAGAGCGTGTGGAAATAGGTCATCAGAAAGTTCCAGTACGTATTTTAACTATTGTAGACAGGAGGCAATGGAACATGGGGTTGGAGGGGGTTGGTTCTGTGAACTATTTGATCTGTACTTGGTTTCAAAGCAACCAAGAATGCTTTGCAGCCACAAGATATGGAAAGTTGAATTCAGATCTGAATTCAAGTACTACCTCTGTCATGGGTTGCTTGTATGGTTTTCCAATAGGCTTTCAGTTCTCAACCTGTAAAATGGATCTATCAGTGATATGCCTCACAAGGTTCTTACTGGGTGAAAGGCAATTTCACTGGAAATTTGTTTTTCATAATTAAAACAACACATACTAGCACAAAGACTGCCCCTAAGGCACGGGATGCAGCTGCTCCTTTATTTGCCGGATTGGGGCTGTGGCAACTTCACACCACAGCCCTGATCTGGCCTCTGATGAGCACAAAAAGGAGCTGCAGTTTTGCACTCTCTAAGGGGTGCCATAGTTGCAGTGGTGCTGCTTTATGACACCCCTTCGGTGGTGCATCATGTGGATGCAGTGCTGGAGGTGTGTCATGATGGTGCACGCTGTGTGAACCAGCGCACGACAAAATGGTGGCATGGGGTGGAGTTAGGGCATCCAGCAAAGTGCTGGTCTGTATAGGTCCAATATTGATATTTTCTTCTAAAACTTTTTATCCTCTCTCTTTTTCCTTAACAGGGGCTTTTAGGGTGGTTTACATCTATAAAAGAAGATAGCATCAAAATGAAAATCATAGTAAATACATTAAAATAATTATATAATATGCTAAAGTCTTTTTTAAAAAAACAAACAAAAAAATAAACTATTTCTAACCACTGTAAGACAGAGCCAGAATAGTACAGTGGTTTGAGTGTTGGAGTAGAACTCTAGAAGATAAGGGTTCAAATCCCCACTCAGCCATGGAAACCCACTGGTGATTTTGGGAAGGTCTTAGTCTTTCAGCCTCAGAAGAAGGCAACAGCAAGCCCTTTTGAACTAATCTTGCCATGAAAGCCTTGTGGTAGGGTTGCTTTTGGGCTTCTGTAAGTCAGAAACATTTTGAATGCACACAACAATAACTCTAGAGAGGTGAGATCAAAAAGGTCTTTTGGCCTCTCCTTTGTAAGCTTCAGGGAGGTGGAAAAGACTGGCTCTCTCATACTGGTAGGAGTCACACAAGCTGCAATGGCAGCTGATAGCACCTGTGACAGACTATGGCTGCATCTCCACTTTAGAAACAATGCACTTTGACAACACTTTAACTGTCATGGTTCAGTGCTATGGAATTCTGGGGTTTGTAGTTTGTTGTGGCACCAGGGAAAGTTAAATAGCTCACAAAACTACAAATCCTAGAATTCCATAGTCTTGAGCTATAGCAGTTAAACTGCTGTGTTGTCAAGCTACATTATTTCTCTAGTGCAGATGCAGACTAAACCACAGACTGGATTCTCCATCTCATTGACCTGCCTGGCAATCACCAGCCATCCTGTGTGCCATAACTGAAAATGGACTCACTTGTTCTATGTCATTGTGTCACCAACCCCATGAATCTGTTTGCTACATTTATGCACCATAAGATGTTTTAATTCTGGTTCTCTTCTGGTTCTAACTCTGATGCTTTACTCTGGCATACATCTCCAGTGTTCAGCCTCGTTTATGCATTGCTCAGGAAACATGATGACTTCTAAGAAGTCCAGCATTGTGGATCCTGATCCATAGCCTAATTTACTTATATGAAATGGCAACTGTGTGCTTTGGACAATTTTTTAACTCACTAGAGAAACCCTTTTATTTTAACTTCTGAGTTGTAATCACAGCATTTAAACTGATCTTTATCTTTCATATGATTTATTTTCTCTTTCTAATGAAAGAAACAGAGATACTTTGAAAGCAGGGTGAAAATTTAGTCATAGCGAAGTGAGCTCCCTTTGACTTCAATGGAAACTAATTCATGCAGATGGATTGGATCCAGAATGATCTGGATATTTACAGTACAACTACCCACTTAAAAGCAAAACTTTTAAGTGTTACTTTGAAAGGTCTACTCTATGATTAAATATAGATCCAGCCCATTATTTTTTTAATAAAATAATTACTTGTTTGCACTTACATTTTGTATAAAAGAGTCAGTAATTTGGCTACATAAGGGTCCTCTTGTTTTTCAATTTTTAAAAACAGATTTTATTGAATATATAATAAAATACATATAAATGAAATACATGAAACACATAAAACATAAAACCCTGTTATCTACACACCTAAAAAAACCTACTACTATTAAAATAAATATTAAACTGCTCTAAAATTCTCACAAAAATACTGATGATTTCCTGACTTCTTTCCTATGGCATTTTTAATAATAATAATAATAATAATAATAATAATAATATCCCACCTTTATTCCAACATAGGGACTCAAATATATTCACTTCATCAAAAAAGTCTAATTAGATATATACATTTCTAATGAGTAAATAAAACTAGTTTTCAAAACCTACAAATGCCATCTCACCTTTTTGTGAAGGGCCTCATACTGAGTAAGATTCAGATTCAATATCTAGTCCATCAAGGGCAATAATTATATATTCTGGTCTACAGTTGTTTCCTCCATGTTCTCAGGCAGTGGTCTTTTTCCTGCCCAACTACTTGGGTTTTTCCCCATCCCCGTTACCTGGAAATATGAGGCCTTCTGCAAACAAAGCATGCAACTTACCACTGAGATATGGTACACTTCCCATGTAGATACTTGTCAATAGATTCCTCCTGCTTTTATTTGAGTTCTTTTGATGTTTTCTCCATGGGCGGGTGATGGCACATTGATCTTCAAGGACTTATAGGAGGGCCTAGACTGTCTTTGAATGTCATGCTGTGAGAGCAGCCAGTGCCTGTGGAGACAGATAGCAAAACTGGCAAACCATCTACATTGACATAAAAGCTATCTCCGGAGACCAAGGGGATGATGTGGAACCAACTGATGGAGAAGTAGACCTGTTTTCACTGGCTTGGTGAAAGAGAGGCTATGAGAAGCTATTCACATCAGGTTTCTTTTTGGCAAAAACATACTTCAATGTTGAGATTCCAATTAAGATTCTTAGCATTTTAGCAATGCACAGGTTTGGGCCAGTTTCCCATGAAACCTGTTTACCTGAAATCAACATTTGGAGAGGCTGATGTGCTGAGGATGCTTCAGTGTAGGTCCAGATTACAATTTAACCATGTCTTGGAAAAACATCAGATAGTTATATGAAATCAAGATGAAGAAAACTGACTGATTTTCATGCCCTATTTGCATTCAGCACTAAACCACGGAACACGGAGTTTAGATGCTTTACAATCACTGCTATGGTCATAATTGGCACTGCTAAAGCCAGAAAACTGGGGAGAGACACTGCAGCCCAGGTACAACCCTTTCCCCCAGGGTTACTACTTCTCTTTTCTCAACTCGCTGTCCTTAGTTCTTACACTACCAACAGCTCTTTTTCCATTCTCCACCCCCATACCTTCAGTTTTAAAAGCCTGTCAGAATAAAAAGTTTTCATCTGCCAACTGAATGACAGCAAGGAAAGAGCCATTCTAACTTCCTCAGGGAAAGGGGGTTCCGGAACCTAAGGGCAGACACTGAGAAGCCAAATTTCTCAATTTAATGAGACTGAGAGAAGAGCCGTTCCTGAGGAACTCTAAAGAAATAATCCACACTGCAGAAATAATCTGGTTTGACACTGCTCTGCTTTGGGCAATTCCCAAACTACAATTCCCAGAATTCCATAGCATTGAGCCAGGCCAGTTAAAGCAGTGTCAAACTGGATTATTTCTGCAGTGTGGATGCCACCATAGTCTTTCATATAAACTTGACCCAAGCCATATTGGGCATTTTAGCTCACAACCAACTCTTTGAATTGGGTCTGGAAACAGACCAGCAGCCAGTGAATCTATTTGATCAGGGGAGTTGTATGATCCCTGTAACTAGCCCCAGTTAACATTGTGTTTTATCTTTTTGAAGTAGCTCAGACTTATATGACTTAAACTGCAGTCAATCCCAGCATAGTCTCTGAGACCTCTATGTTTTGCCACGTGGACCCATCAGCATGCTAGATGGAACTGTAGGTTCATTACTCAGTGTGTTCAAACTCTTTTAAAACTTAAAAAAGAAAAAGAGATAAAAAATAAGTGCTGATTTCTGGAAAGAAAGTGAGGAGAGAGTGAATGAGGGGAAAGCAAACACCAGGATGGATGAGGAAAGAGATAGAAGTATGTGGTGGGTGAGAAGGATAGAAGGAACACCAGTGTCCAAGAGAAGGAACGCCAGTGTCCAAGTAAATAAAAGGCAAAAAGAGGGAAGAAGAGGAGTAAAAGGCATGCTGTGCCAGGTGCATCTTGCACACCAGGGAAAATAAAAACAAAGTATGTGTGGATAGTCCAAAGGGCATTTTGATTTGATTTCCTTGAACCCTCACAATAAGAGCCTAGTTCACTGATTGAGTTCGGTACTACTTTGGAGGAAAACCAGTGTCTGAAAAACAACAATATACTATAGCAGTAACTACTTCCTGGGCTATGGTGGATTGCACTTTCTGTGCAACACCTACAGCTTCACACATCTTCAGTGTACAGTTGCCCCTCCATTTTCATGGACTTAGAATCCATGTCCTTCACCCTTTCACTGGCAGCAAATGGAGGGGGACAAAATGGGGTGTGCACCACTATTCAAGCTAATGGGGCTTGAATATTAGTGATTTTTCATTTTTGCGAGGGGAAGGGAATGGCTCTCCCATGAAAACAGAGGGGTGACTATATATCCTAGAAAGAGAGATCGTGGCTGGCAGGGTCATATATACATCTCCCCTAATCATATTCTGCATATTTTTTTTCTAGATGGCAATGTAAATATGTAAGGAACTGATGAAAGAATCACAATTGAGAAAGTGGAGGTTCCACTAGATTGTCCTGTAAAGATGATCTGCTAAGACACTCTTAAATTTGCATGAAAAGATGAGATTGTTTAGAAATGAAATATCATGAGCCCCTTTGTGTGCATATGGAATGGATTTCTTTGTTAGACAGTAAAGTAGCTGGAGACTCATAAGGTGAGCAAGGGACCCTGGCTTACTCTCCATTCAGCTTCCAGCCCTATTCCCACACATAAACACACTGGCTGGTCAGCGAAACGGAGGATTGTTCAAGTTCTCTTTATTGGTGCAATACAGTATTTGATACTGCTAATTACACTTCATTAGTCCTTTTGCTATTTAATTAAAGTGGCTTCTAATGACTGTGCTTCCTTGGCAGGCTCTTTGGGACCACTGGGAATTGTGCTGCCTGCAGTAAGCTGATCCCTGCCTTTGAGATGGTGATGAGGGCCAGAGATAATGTTTACCACTTGGACTGCTTTGCCTGCCAGCTTTGCAACCAGAGGTGAGGACACAGGACTTTTACATTATTTAAGTGGGTGGGGGGATATGCAAGTTGTTTCTGCACCCATGGAACAGGGAAATCTGTTTGATCTGCCTCACCTTCTCCCAGGTCCTCAAGTTGCCACTGTTAGCAAATTCTTTTAACCTGCTCATTTAACATCCATACTTTTTCTCTGCAGATCTCTGACTAAACGAACAGAATCAATGGTTGGTCGGATTCTGGAATGGATGGGGGGGGCGAATAGTGGAGTGGGTGCTGTGATCTAGACCAGCAGGTGGTGTTAAGTAGCATGGAGGCAACAGAATGAACCGCTTCAAAGCCAAGCCTCTAGTCGGTCTACTGAACACCCATTGAGATGAGGATCACTTGGCATAAATACTTTCAAAATCATGGTTACCTAAGCCAGGCATCTCACAGGCTCAAGGACTGGTCTGGGAGATGAGGGAAAAGAAATATGCTACTCTAAATAATCCCTTACAGGATCTTGGAAGTGCACCCATTAAGCTGCCACACAGGCAGTAGTGTATTTTGCTCACAGAATAACTTTTCAGTGGAATATACTGTATAATGTATGCCTAAAAATGTATGCCTAAAAATCCAACCATAATAGGCAAAAACTGATAACTGAAGCTACAAGAAGTGTTTCAAGTACCACCACGACACAGAGAAGTCTTGTAGCTTTTCATGTACTATCATTAAATGTCTGTTACATGGAGTCAATTTTGGGTTTAATTCATCAATGGAAAGCTGAATATCAAGGTGATGTTATCCTTCTTGCCCCCTAATAGAACAAGGCAGGCTGCAAGTGTTTTTCACAAAGCATACAAACTTTTAATGTAAGAGACCTAGTACATTAAAAATCCCTATCTACTACTACTATTTATTTATTTATTATTAGCTTTATTTATAAAGCACCATAAATGTACACGGTGCTGTACAAAAACCAATAAAATCAAGAATATGTAAAAAGCCTGCCTATGGCACACAATCTAGAGGTTAAAACAACAAGTTAACAACATGATAAGAAAACAAGTTAAAACAGCAGATATCAAATATATAATCAAGCATCAAAACAACCAGATCACAATCACAAACTCCCTGAGAATGCTTCCCTAAAACCTTGGATACAGAGGAGTGGGCTATAAATAAAATATTATTACTATTATTATTATTATTATTATTATTACTTGGTTTTCTGGTTAGAGACGTTTTGAGCCATGCTTGTAAGGGAGGAGGTTCCAGGAGTGAGGGGCAGCAAGCGAGAAGGGACGAATCCAGGACGGGGCAGTGGAAATCCTTGGCTGGGACAGAAGACCTTGGCTACCAGAACGAAGGGAACGAGTGGGAATGTAGGAAGAAAGAAGTTTAGAGAGATAGGGTGGGGCCAGCCCGTGCAGGGCTTTGAAAGTGAGCAGGAGAAGCTTGTACTGAATGCAGAAGGGAAAGGGGAGCCAGTGGAGGGATGACAATAGGGGGGAGACATGATTGTAGCAGTGAGCGAGTGAGATAATATGAGCAGCTGAGTGCTGAACAGAAATTAATGGGTGGAGAGGGGAGAGAAGAAGCCCTGCCAAGAGAAGGTTGCGGTAGTCTAATCGTGAGATCACTAGGGCATGGGCCAAAGTCTTTGCAGTAGAAGCTGAGAGATATGGATGGATTTTGGAAATATTATAAAGAAAAAATCTGCAGACCTTGGCTGTGGCCTGGATGTGAGGGATAAATGACAGAGCGGAGTCAAAAATGAAACCAAGACTGTGGGCTTCCTGAATTGGCTGAACAGAGATATTGTTGACAGAGATAGAAAAAGAATATTGAAAGGTGGGCTTAGGAGGGAATATATCTCACTTCCAAATTAGGCACAATTTAAAAGGCAGCCCAAATTTATAATGCCTTTGGGGGGGGGGGGCTAGGAAAGCTTCTAGGGATGGCATTGCAAGGAGAAATTGCACGATCACACTGAAGTTGTTAGAATATGTGGTTCTTCTTCTAGGTCTCCAAGTGATTTGGAATCAATTGGCCAGAATTTCGGACTCCCTATATTTCAACAATAGCAGCTGTAAAATGACTCTGTCCATACACTACATTATTCTACTGAAATGAAGAAAGCTTTGGGTTTACAGGACTGAATTTTGCTGTGGAAAGCCTATGAGCACCATTAGGTTTTGGTGCACTACTCAAAACCAATTTGTGGGTTCTGATTTCTTTAGTTCATGGTGTATGTCTTTTGTGTCTGGCTCCAGCTGATAGATCTTGGGGTTCTCATTAAAAAATGAAAGTAGAAGATGCAAGCCTGAAGTTACTTCACCCCAACGTAGGTGATATACACAAGATGGTGTTCAGCCTTTTCTAAACTAGATAGAACCATCAATTTCAGTAGCAATCTAACATCTGAAACAAGCCTGAGTGTTCACAAAGATACTTCTGTGTCTCTATCTTGTTTAGAGAGTGTTTTTGATTCTATGAAAAGGAGAAAATCATGGTTTTGTGAGCAAAGTTTCAGAATCATGCTACCGTATAGATGACTCTTGGGATCTCCTCCAGTTTTACATTTCTGTTACTCTTGTTTTAAAGAAAGAGGGAAGTTTTGGTGCCATTGATATTAGTGTGATTAGGATGCATCTATTTAAGTCAAGAATTGAGAATGAGATTAAGGCTGCAGTTTTACGCTAGTTTCCTGGGAGTAAGTTTCAAACAGTTCAAAGGGATTTGTTTCTGAACAGACATATATAATAGTTTTTTGTGGGTTTTTCGGGCTCTGTGGCCATGTTCTCGAAGAGTTTATTCCTGACGGTTTACAAGCATCTGTGGTTGGCATCTCTGAAGTCATTCAACAAGGAGTTTAGATGCTTTACAATCACTAATATGACCATATGTGGCTCTGCTAAAGCCAGAACACTGGAGCCCAGGTGCAACCCTTTCCCCCCAGGTTACTATTTCTGTTTTCTCACCTGCCTATCCTTAGTCTCTTATACCACTAGCAGCTCTTTTTCCATTCTCCACCCCTACACCTTCAGTTCTAAAAGCCTGTCAGAATAAACATTTTCACCTGCCAACAGAAGGACAGCAAGGAAAGAGCCATTCTAACTTCCCCAGGGAAAGGGGGTTCCAGGAGCTAAGGGAAGCCACTGAGAAGCTATATTTGTGAAGGTAATGAGACTGAGAAAAGAGCCTTTCCTGAGGAACTCAGACCAGCGCTTACTGTGGGGTAAGCACTGGTAAATCGCCTCTGAAACGTCAAGGAAGTGTGCACATGTGAAAACCTGGCATGCTTCCCCAACATCAGGGAATTGTTGACTCCCCTCCAGCATCACTGAATCATTTGGGGAGAGGGAATTAGAAGATGCTAACCACAGATGCTGGCAAAATGTCAAGAATAAACTGTTCAAGAAAACAGCCATATAGCCCCAAAACCCACAAACAACTATGGATGACTCTGTGAAAGCCTTCAACTTCACATTAGACATATATAAGCTTGCAATGGGTGGCTTCAGGCATTACACAATATATGGAGAAAGGGAAATACAGTGATGGAGGCTTCCTATCCTCTGTTTCTTCATTACTTCAGCATCTTTACTCTGCAGACAGAAATGTAAGCACTATCAGTGTAGAGAGGCTGTACATGCCATTTTGGCTTCCAAAACATTTATATGCAGATCTCATCACAGAGGAAGATTTATACCTGAATTTCAAACATTTTGAGGAAGCACAAAGAGTGAGAAGTGATGTATTTATGGTAAAAGCCATTTACAGATGCTGTCGAAATGTCAGGAATAAACTCTTCTAGAACATGGTCACATAGCCTGAAAACCCCACAAAAAAACTATAAAAGCCATTTATAGTAGTTGGACTTTTATTATATGATCATTTTTACACAACCAAACAGCAATTAGCCCACATGCATTATTTCATTCCAGACAAACTTTAAATATAGCAAATGAGTCAAATTAAGTGTTCACATTTTGCACAAACTATGATTGGGTATGCTACTGCTTATCTACACCAATAAGGTTTGGTGTGAGGAAAACAAATCCATTTGTGCCTGGCTCACTTCAGTAAATGGCCCAGTCTTGCAAAGGGGTCACTGTGCCATTTCTGTGAAGTGGGGCTGTACTGTTAGACCACATATTAGTATAGAAGACTGCATTATCAAATAAATGCTTGCCCTTGGGCTTCCACACTGTCAGGAGCCCTGATCACATGGGAGCCTGTGCTGCTGTACACATCTATGAGTTGTTCCTACCTTGTGGTCCTTCAGATATTTTGGATTTCCATTCCCAGAATTCCTGACTGTTGGCCAAGCTGGCTGGGACTGGGAGTTGAAATCCAACATACCTGGAGGACCAAAGGTTGGGAACCTAGCCTTTGACCATACAGATACCTGTGTAACAATATGTTAATAAACAAGGTAGTGGCGCTTGATGCTCCCATGTCAGTAGGTGAGATAATCCAGGTTTTAGTCCAAAGTTTAAAGGAGTGCTCCATTTAAAAGATAGACTAAAGAACTTTGGACAGCTCCTTTAGTAGGGGCTAAAACGCACAGCAGATTCACCATCCCACAAGCATGGACACCACAAACTGCCATTGACCAGCACAGCTGATTTCCTTTCACATAAGTGCCTGAACTGTGTCATTCTGATGGGAAAAGTGTAGTTAAAGGAGTGATTACAGTCACATGCATTAACTACAAAGAGCATCATGATGATAAATATTCTGTTTGCTCACACCCTCTATAAATATCCACCAGGGGTAGACAGCGTTGATCCTCCAGAGATTTTTGAAGTGCAACTCCCATCAGCCACAGCCAGCACAGCCAACAATATTGAGGTATTATGAGAGCTGCATCCAACATCTGGGAGACCATATTTTGCTTACAATAGCCATACAATCTCCGCTATATGCAATCCCAGTGTGTATTGGTGGGGTTTCCCCCTATTCACTCATTTCTGGGGAATAATTTAGCTGTTTAGTGAAATCACTGCCATTTCCCCTTGGCTGAAAATACATCAGAAGTAAGAGTATGGTAAAGAACAAGATGTCATTTTGGGTGGCTTTTATTGAAGGTACTGTATCAAACACCAAACTGGTATTATTTGTTTAGAATAGACTGACTTTCTGTTTAAAAGAGGGAGGCACAATAAATCAATCTGTCCAATTTGATCAGCTATTCCACTGAGGTTATAGTGACATCTAGTGGGTTCTGACAGATTATCCTCATAATTGTGACTACCTTTGTTGTAAAAATTCAATAGAACATTACAAGTTGCCTTTACTTTAAAAAGTTTTATGATGCCTTTCTCAAATACAGATGGTATGTTTGGGGGTGCTATAATGGTTAAGAGGGATGGAGTCTCCTCTATCTTCCTTCCATTGGATCCTGTGAGACTTTTTTTTTTTTTTTTTTTTTTTGGTTCATTCTGGCATTTCAAAGGTGATCACAAAAGTTCTAACTAAAAATAGACTGAGTCAGGATACAAAGGGACTGCATGAAATGGGCCAAACCCCACCTCTATAATTTTAGACAGATGCTTACACTCTTGTGTTTATTTTTAAATTCTGCAGCCTTCCCATCATCGAAAAGCAGCATAGATGGACTCCTTCAGTTTTATTCTCACGGCAATCTTATGATGTTGTTGACTCTTAAGAATAATTTTCTCTGTCTTTGCACAGGTGTTAACAGGCATTTGAACACTGCTTTCTGCAGTATAAATATAACTTACTGGCCACTGTATGTCTTAGTTTTTCAATATCACTAACATCTGGACAGACAAAGGTCAGATCTACATGCTGAACATGTTTCCAGAAGCTGGGAAGAACATAAATAGATAAATATAGACAAACACATATGTACACACATAGGTCAGGGATGGGGAAAGAATGGTCCACAGACTATGGCCCCCAGGACTTATTTTATGGACTCCAAAGATGCCTGCCCCTCCATTTTTAACTGTAATTTTTCAGCCTCAAATACCCAAACTGCCACAAACATGTGACAGTTTTGGTCTCTTTCCAAGACAAGCTCAAACTACCCCATATGGGAAAAGGGAAGAGAAGAAATGACCGGTTTTCAGCTGAAAACTGAAACCAGAAATGGGTATGCTATCACTTATTCTCATGCCAAGAGTGATAATTCTATTGTGGTGAGAGGTGCTGGGGGAAATGACCCCACCAAGTAGTTTACCTACTCCTGATACAGATGATACTGTGAGAAACACAGCCAATAGATAATAGATAGATAAATATTATTAAAAAAACTGATTCTATCTAACATTTAAAAATACCTAATATAAAATCAGGTACTCTCCTATTTAAATATTACGTATAAAATGTTAAATCATGGCTTTGAAATATCTTTTTTCCTCCTCCCTCCTTCTTAAAATATCCTAAAGTGTGTTATGGAATTGATTTCTTGCTTGTTTCCCAAAATGTGCCACATCGATACGTGATGAAAAGTTAAACTCATTTTAGATTCTTGTGTATGCTGTTAACATACTGTTAAAAGAAAAAGAAACCACCACAAACTCAAAACTACTTCAGCACTCTATTTCCATTAATTATCTTCCGCAGTGCACTGTTAGTGTTACTGTCAGTGTTAACTGTTACTTCTAAAATATTTCCTGGCAATAACTCTGTTGCAATTTGTTAGCAAAGAGATGAGTTTCTTTTTTGTTATTGTTTCCTTATTCTCTTTTTTCTTATAAATGCTGAAGCTAATCTCAAGAATTCTAGAAAGCACATGAAAGAATCTTTGAAAGTAATTTACCTGCTGCTTTTTTAAAAAAATAAAATGTGGTTTCTTGGATCTCAAGTGCCTGTGAGTGGAACTCCACTCGTGAGATATTCCTGTAGTTGGGATGGGGGGGGGGGGGAGAGGTGGGGGGGCAGTTATTCCCCTTTTAGCCCACTCCCTTCCATTGTCTCTTAGAAATGTGTTCCACAGGTTAAGGAGCTCCTCTGGAATGGAGAATGGGGAACAAGGTGTTAGAAGAGGAATGAGAGTTAATGGAAACTATCTCTCTGCTTTGCAATATCAGGAGTCTACACAATCAAAAGCCCTCTTGCAAATGAAAAAGATACCTTCCACATACAGAAGAGGGGCTTAAATTCAAGGCCTTGAGATGAGATTGAAATCTAGGTTAAATTATAGCATCTGTGATCCAATAGTTTAATTCTAGTTTATGCCTGTTACTTTTAAAAAGTTCTCTGGGTAAATTAAATTATAAAATGTCTCACACAATACTATGATACTGAAGGAACTTTATTTCTGTGCCATGTAAATTGCCTCTCTAGTACAGATTATTATTTATACACAATTGTCCTTAGAATGTCTTTCTGATCATTGGAAGGCAGCTTTAAATCCATGCACAGAAAGCTGCCCTATGTCAAGGGCACTTTCACACTAGACATTTATGGGGTTTGTAGTTTTCTTGTTGTGTGCCTTCAAGTAATTTCTCACTAATGATGATCTTAGGGCAATGGGGCCATCATGGGATTTTCTTGGTAAGATTTGTTAGGAGGAAGTGTATCATTGCCTTTCTCTGAAGTTGAGAGTGTGTGTCTTGCCCAAGGTCACTCAGTAGATTTCATGGCCAAGCTGGGAATCAAACTCTGGTCTCCAGAGTTGTAGACCAGCATTCAAACGACTATGCCACAGAGTCTCAGCCAGAGAGCTCTGAATGCCTCTGACCAAACTGTAAACACGAGGATTCCATAGGATGCAGTCATGGCAGTTCAGGTAGAATCATTAAGTGCTGTAATGTTGCAGTGTGAAAGGGTTCTAAGTCAGAGTCTTGGTTCATCTAGCCAAGGCAGTAGATCTTCAGGGACTCAGGTAAGATATTTTCACTTGCTACTCAAACATTTAACTGGAAGTGTCAGGAATGGGCCCAGGAGCAGCACAAGTGCTCTTAGCTGTGGTCTTTCCTCTAAAGCAAAACCTTGAAGTAATGAGCCATAAGTAATATATTTATTGACCTTTAACTAGTTGCTTTTGGGAGGTGACAAGAGTGCTATGGTGTTAGATTTCAGGAGTAATATGGTGAACAAAAATAACATTACCACCCTAGTGTAACAGGTAGCGATTTTAAATTATTCTCAAATGCTACTTTTTTAGAGACCAAACTTATTTTACTTTTTTAAAAGAATTTTTATCAAGTTTGATGTCTCTTATTAATCCCAGCCCCCCCCCCCAAAGTAATGGAAAAGCAACAAGTACTTCAACCAGTAATGTAGCAAAGTACTTTTTAACATTCTGGGGAGTAACAGCAACAGGTTAATTTTCAATCTATATAATCAGTAAAGGGAACAAATTACTTTTTAAAAAGTAGCTCCCTAAGTTTTCCCCTAAACTTTCTGGGAAACTTCAGCAGTGGAATGTCACCATTTGGGAGGGTGGGGAGGAGGGTATTTTTGTACAATTAACTGGACCCAGCTTAGAGAAAGCCAGTTTGCTGGATCTAGGTTTCTGCACAATGCTGCCCCAGACATTAAATTTTTAATGAAACAATAACAACAACAAGGACCAAGAATCTATCTTTTCTTGGGAAATACTGTATGTGTGCCGATCCCAATATCGCTTAACAGATTTTCATTTTCTTTGCTACCCTTGCGTGTGCACACACTTCAAGACCACAGTACATGGTTGTACATGGCTCCTTTTCATCCTGGAGAGAAGTGACCAGTGGGGTCCCACAGGGTTCTGTCCTGGGCCCAGTGCTATTCAACATCTTTATTAACGATTTGGATGACAGAATTGGGGGCATACTTATCAAATTTGCAGATGACACTAAACTGGGAGGAGTAGCTAATACCACAGAGGACAGGATCAAAATTCAAAATGACCTGAATAGACTAGAAAGCTGGGCCAGTGCTAACAAAATGAAATTCAATGCGGAGAAATGTAAGGTTCTGCACTTAGGGAGGAAAAATGAAATGCACAGATATAGGATGGGGGACACCTGGCTGAATGAGACCACATGTGAAAGGGATCTAGGAGTCCAAGTAGACCATAAGCTGAACATGAGTCAACAGTGTGATGCGGCAGCTAAAAAAGCCAATGCAATTTTAGGCTGCATCAATAGAAGTATAGTTTCTAGATCAAGGGAAGTTATAGTGCCACTCTATTCTGCTTTGGTCAGGCCCCACCTGGAATATTGTGTCCAGTTCTGGGCACCACAATTTAAAAAAGATGTGGAGAAACTGGAGCGTGTCCAAAGGAGGGCAACTAAGATGGTGAAGGGTCTGGAAACCTTGCCCTATGAAGAACGCCTTAGGGAGCTGGGGATGTTTAGCCTGGAGAAGAGAAGGTTAAGAGGTGATATGATAGCCCTGTTTAAATATTTGAAGGGATGTCATATTGAGGAGGGAGCAAGCTTGTTTTCTGCTGCTGCAGAGACTAGAACGCGGAACAATGGATGCAAATTGCAGGAAAAGAGATTCCACCTCAACATTAGGAGGAACTTCCTGACAGTAAGGGCTGTTCGACAGTGGAACACACTCCCTCGGAGTGTAGTGGAGTCTCCTTCCTTAGGGGTCTTTAAGCAGAGGCTGGATGGCCATCTGTCAGGGATGCTTTGACTTGGAGTTCCTGCATGGCAGGGGGTTGGACTGGATGGCCCTTGTGGTCTCTTCCAACTCTATGATTCTATGATTCTATGATTCTATGACCCAATTCATGGAATAACAGGTCCACTATCTGCACATTCTCTTTGTCATGTTTCTCTACATACTGCAAGTTATGCCTTCTACACATTGTTTTAGTTGTATTTTATTTTAACTTGTGTTATAACTTGTACCATACTTAGAGCCATTGTGGTGTGGTGGTTTGAGTGTTGGCCTACAACTCTAGGAATCAGGGTTTAATTCCCAGCTCAGCCATGAAATCTTGGGCAAGTCACATGCTGTTGGCCTCAGGGGATGGTAATGGCAAACCTTCTCTGAAGAAATCTTGCGAAAAAAACATGATAGGTTTGTCGTAGGGTTACCATAAGTCAGAAACTACTTGAAGGCAACAACAACAACTGCAACCTACCTTATGTTCCTTATTGGGAGCTCTTTCACACTGCACAATTATAGCATTATGATTCCACTTTAATTCCCTTGACAACATCCTATGGAATTCTGGGATCTACAGTTTCACATGGCATTATACCATAGGAGTTCTCTGTCTGAGAATTCTAAATGCCCCTGTGAATTCCAGGATTTCATAGAATGTTATCATGGCACTTAAAGTGGAATCATAGCACTATAAGTGTGTAGTGTGAAGTGGCTCTGGGATAAAGTTGGTATGTAAAATTATAACAAATTCAGAACGTGAGTACCTTCTGTTGTGTAGACTCTGCATAAAGCATCATGAGTAATTTGCATAGTATAGAAATACCATGCAAGGAATGCAAGACTAATCTACTTTTGTTATGTATGTCTAATGACTGAATTCTTCTTACCATAGTCAAGGTGTTATGTTTGTGCCTGAAAGTCTAAACTATGAATGAGTGTTGTAAACATATTTGTAAATCATACAAATCATACAGGTAATTTCACCAGGAAGCTATATTGGCTGTACCTCCCTATCATACTGTGTGTGTATGGGGTGGGGTGGGGGGGAGTAGATTTGGTGGCTAACCCAGGTTTGCTGTTTGTAATGTGTGAAACTGCCCTGAGGTGCCTATTTTGATCCCATTTTGAAACTCTAGCCTGCAAGCTTCCAAAATGTCATTCTGCAATATAAAATATTTCTTTTTAATGCTTTGCAAGGTCTTCCAAGCCTGCTACTCTAAACCTCAGCTGATTTGGCAAGAGGCGGCTGTCAAGCAGTCTGCATTTGTGCCTTTGGCAAGACTTTAATCTTCATTTTGCATTACTACTCCTTCAGTTTTTGCTTTTTCAGTTTGAGGCAAAAATAAGATGCAAGTCAGCAGCTCTCTGTTTTTTCCATCAGTAATAGAAACCTTTCCAGTTCAGCAAAACACTTGGAAAGGCCTTGACTTTTAGGAAAAAATTCTAGGCATAGGTTTCAACTAGAAACATATATTGTGGAGGTATGACTGGTGTAAATTCAAAACTGTAAACCCAAATCATTTTGAAAAGTATTCCACAATGCTCACCAAGAAAGTAGATAGAGGGTACCAAGCTGAATTCCACCAGTTAATTGAACTTTCTATTGAAACCATACGTTTCATGGACATCAGCAAATTCAGTTATCATCAACCTGAGGATTAGAAGAAGGTTAAGTCACCAGTGACATGGAGTCACTTTAAAAAGAGTGAATACATCCACAGTATTTAACCTCATTGAGGAGGGCTTCATTTCCTATTATGTGCATTTTTGTCTTTTTGTGTTTGTTGTTTTTTGGCCTGGGATTGGCTAACACTGTTCACTCTTTAGAGATTGTGTCATAAATACTTTCCCATCAATACTCTAAATGCACCAGATGCCATCTGCTCTTGGAAGCTAAGAAGGGTCAGTCGTTGTTAGTAAAGGATAGGAGACCACCAATGAATACCAGGTCCTGTGGGCTAAACTTCAGTGTAAGGAACTGGCAAAAACCATCTCTGAGTATTGCTTGCTTAAGAAAACCCTATGACTTCCATGGGATCTTGGCAAGTGATTTGAAGGCACACATACACATACATCCTCTCAAATGATGTCTGCATGGATTATCCCCATGGTCCAAACAAATAATACATTTTAATGGCAAAAGAGCTTTTCTGGATTAGAACAAAATGTTCTCTAATCTGACAGGTGGTCTGTCAGGTTCTGATGGAATCTCAGAAGCAAGGTATAATAGAACCCTCCTATTCTTGAAGCCCTGCAACTGATATTGAAGTAAATACTGCCTTTGATACTTATATCAAGTAATATAGAGTCATCAGGAATAATAGCTGTTAACGGTACCCTCCACATTTTTTTCTGCTCCCTTTTAAGGCATTTGTGTTGATTACCATAGCATCCATGGAAATATGGACACTGTGAAGTAGGCGATAACCTGTAGAATATTGTCTGTGGCAGCATAATTCTTTAGTTCACCTAGGCACCGTATGAAAAAAAGATGTTTCTTTTCAAGAGTTCCTTCCTGAATCTCCCATCATTCAACTTTGCTGGATGACCCCATATTCAAGTTTTATGAGAAAAGACATAAATGCTTTCTTAACACCTGATATAATATTATACACCTCTGTGATGTCCCACCTTAGTCTCCTTTTCCCAAACTTTAGACATACCACAGATTTGTATGATGACATTATGTTGGCCAAATTTATAATTTTGTCTCATTTTCTAATGATTCTCAAAATGAAATTTGCTTTTCTCATAGCAGCCACACACTGGGTTGAGAATTCCATCAACACTGGGTTGAGAATTCCATCAACTGGAATAGTGTTACAATTCTGGTCACTGCATCACCAAAAAGATATTTTGGAGCTTTAAAAGGTGCAGGAAAGAATAAGCTAAAGGATCAAGGGGCTAAAACAACTTCTTCATAATTAAAGGTTGTAACAGGCAAAGCTTTGGGAAAACGAAACTAAGGTGGGACATCACAGAGGTGTATAATATTATACCAGGTGTTAAGACACTCTGGGGACATGAATAAGGTGCTTGTCACCAAGGAAAGAAATTATCTTGCAATGTCTGTAGCTGGTTCTATGTGCTTCGCTGAGTGGAAAAACATTATCTATCTGCCAAAGTGCAAAGACTGATAACATCTCCACTCCATTCAGTCATCCACCATTCATGGAGTACACTTCGTACAAAGTTTAAGATATTTCTTTCAGAAAATTGTAGTTCCTCTTCTCATGTATTAAGACTCTGAAGGCACCAGATTCTGGGAGATCTTGAAAGCTAAGCAGGATTTATTCCAGCTACTGAGCAGGGAGTGTGAAATATCTAGTGACTGCTTTGGCCTTGCCCTTTAAATAATGATATTTGGGATTTATTTTAAAAAAACACACACACCACTAAATGATCTTCTGATAAAATTAGTTAAATAGCACAGGACTCCATTCAAACAGAACAATTTACATTGTATATTGAAAACCTTGTTCTTTCATCAAAGGCTAACAGAGTCCTGAGGAAATTTCTATGTATTCTTCTGTCCTGTGCATAAGGTAGCAAAGAATGGGCTTCATAGCCTTTAAAATGAAATAAACACTGTGAGTCACCTCAGGGCTATGGAAATATAGACACTGTGAAGTGGGCAATAATCTGTGGAATTTTATCTGTGGCAGCATAATTTGAATAAAAATCTCTGTCCAGGTAGATGAAGAAAAGAATATATTGCTGGGGCTTTTTAGTTTATTTTTTTCCCCATTGGCCTATGTATTTGGGTAGCAGCTACAAGGCTTATTCCCACTTACATTTGCTCCGTGTTGGTAGATTGATTCCAAAAGGTCTGTCATTCCCAAAAGGTCTGTCATTCATTCTGAAAGCAGATCTTTTCATTATCCCCTTGTAATCACTTTTTTTTTTTTTTGGCACATTTGTCATCCCCACCAGTTTGTCCCACTTCAAAATGCATGTCAATCATCTGTGCATTATCAGTGATGTAAGTGGCAGCCCGGCTTGGGAACTAATATATATAATATATAGAAGATTTGATTCATTGGTTTTGCAACTATTTGCCTCACTGATTGCGGGTAGTTGCAAAATTAATGAATCAAGTCTTCTATCAATTTTATTTTATTTTTATTTATTTTTTAAAAAGTAACCATTCACCCATAGGTCACGCCACAAGCACATAGGCAGCGCTGGGGGGGGGAGGGGGAATGGGGGATTTACCAAAAACTGAAGAGGGATAGTAAACAATTTACCATGCCATTAGTCCCTCCCCTCCAGAATGATGTGATTCAGATCTGTCGTTCCCACTTGTTGAACATGCTTCAGAATGAATTCTTTTCCAAAGAACTGCTAAGAAACTAGTGTCTGGAAAAAAATGGGTTTTTTGTACTTGTCCTGCTTTATCACAATAGAAATCGATCAAAGTATGATCAGAACTGATTTCAAATGGAAGTCATGGTCATATAAACCAATCAGCAATTTGCTTTAAATCATAGTGGGAACGAGCCCACAGAGGTAGGAAGCAACCTTTTGTTTAGGTGACTATGGAGTCATGCAGATGGGGTAAAAGGAGTAACCAAAAGCTGCTCCAGCTCTGATCACTGCAAACAAATGGCATGGTCTCAAGGCCAAGCACTGCTGTGGTCCCAAACAGACTGCCAGCAGGAGTGACAGTGGTTTTTGCCATTCCTTTGGTGGCCATGGGCAGCCTCAATGAGGCTTCTGGGTGGTTGGGGCATGCATCATTTGAATGCCATGCCCCCAAAGCCCCCAGAAGGCACTTTATTTTGCCCATCTGTTTTGGACCTGAGACAGTCTTTGTTATGACCAAAGTCAGGATACTCTAATTCAGCCTAAAGGAAGTTTTAAATGATATGTAATGGCCAAAGGAGGGTGGGATGGTCAAATCATATTGCATGCCCTGATAGCCTTGTCTTCCACACTGAAATATTTGATAATATGTACATGACATTCAGTGGGTCAGTATACTTAGCTACAGTAGCACATGCACTGATAACTTCCCAGTTAGATTACTGCAATGTATTCTATATGAGGCTGTCCTTGAAGATGACTCAGAAACTTCAACTAATGCAAAATGCAGCAGCAAGATTGCTCACTGGAACACCATACAGACGCCATATAAATCCAGTTCTGTAGGAATTGTTCTTTTACCAATAGGCTTCTTGCCTGAATTCAAGGTGCTGGTGATAATTTTTAAAATCCTAAATGGCTTGGGAACTCCAGCCCTGTTTTTTTAGTAATCCCTTTGGGCAGAACTGATTTTATCTGGGATGTGTATATGCTATGGCTGTTAATTAAAATTGTTTTAACAGGTTTTTAATTTTCTGGCTTTTAACTAAAATATATTTAAAATGTTTTTAATATTTTATAATTGTTTTGTATCATTTTAAACTGATTTAGTTGTAATTCATCCTGAGATCTTTGGATATAGGGCAGGATGTAAATATTTTAATAAATACATATTCATAAGAATTTACCTGGACTAAATTAAAGTTTGGGAAGAGAAAAGGCAAAAAGAGAAGATATTTGTTTAAAATTTCCTTTGGTATCTAAGAAAAGGTTAAACCACAGATCTTTTGGAATACTTTTCTTTTACTCATTTCAAACTATATATTGGTGATACACATATATTCAGGATCTCATACCAAAATGATGGGGACCAGCTGTTCACTTACTATGTTTTAAAAGGTTTTATACAAAAAAGAAATTTTACAGAAAACATAAAAATATATTCTACTTATAGAGACAATATATATTTCAACTCATAGATTATAATATATGATAAATGTTTTATTAAAAATAAATACATTTTTATGTACCAGTATGTGGAATATATTTCTATACAGAAACCTTTTTTATTTTTCTATGAAATATTTGTGAACATAAATGAAATAACTTTCTGCCCATTTAAAATATACTATTTTGAACAAACCGGTTCAGCCTAATGGGAGGGACAGTCCAGATTATTGTACAGCATTGACTTCTTCATAACTATAACAAATAATTAGCTTATAACATCTAAAAGAAAACAATTGGAATCTGTTCTGGGGTCGAGAAAGATGGCTGTCATGCCACCTCTTAATCTAATGGCTCTGTATTCTTAAATATTAGTGGAAGATAAACACATTTTGTAGAGAAACATGAAAAAGATGTAGTACCCACTTAAGAATGAGTAAAATCAGTTTCTTGAGGTTTTTGTTCTTTTTCAGATGTGCATTATAAGTCTCCTGAATTAATGAATATTTTGTTTGTTTGATTGTTTTGTAGATTTTGTGTGGGGGACAAGTTTTTCCTGAAGAACAACATGATCTTGTGTCAGATGGACTATGAGGAGGGGCAACTGAATGGAAGCTTTGAACCCCAAGTTCAATAACACACCCTGCTTTGCTGAAACACTGTGGGATGGACGTTCACCTGCACTAATAGTGACGGGCGTCTGTCAGCTTGCCTGCAATATTTTTTTAATTCTTGGTCCAAAAGGACT
This sequence comes from Urosaurus nigricauda, assembly GCA_034509955.1. Classification (NCBI taxonomy): domain Eukaryota; kingdom Metazoa; phylum Chordata; class Lepidosauria; order Squamata; family Phrynosomatidae; genus Urosaurus; species Urosaurus nigricauda. The sequence goes on from JAOEGL010000001.1 coordinate 103,709,247, forward strand.
GAATACATTGTAGTATTTCCCACACACACAAAACACAAAGCAGTTACAATTTTAGATGTACAGTCGTGCCTGCTTAGCTGAGCACTGCATTGCCTGTATGTTCGTGAGGTTTTGGGGGGGATTTGGGGGAGGGCTCTGTACAGTTTGTTTTTTCTGTATATAAACTGGAACATTTATTTTATGAAAAATGTAATGCAATTTTATTACAGGTGTGAATTAAAAATTATGAATGTTTCCTGGTCATCTTAAGCTGTTGTTTATTCAAATGATGCTCATGTCAAAATAAATGATGATAGGAGATTATGGAGGCATCTTGTGTCTCCATAGTAGCCTATGAATCAGAAGTAAACAAAGGAGGAAGAATATAGAATCTTAAGAATTGGAAGGGTCTGCAGCGGCCATCTGTTCCAGCCTGCTTCCATGCAGGAATAGACAACCAAAGCATTCATGAAAGATACCCTTTCAACCTCTTTTTCAACCTCTTTTAAGACCTCCAAAGAAGGATAGTCCAAGGAAGTCTGCTCCACTGTCAGATAGGCCTTACTCTCAAGTTCTCCCTAATTGTTGTTGTGTGCCTTCAAGTCATTTCCAGCTTATGGCAGCCCACAAGGCAAGGTCACCCAGTAAGGAATGAAACCCTGGTCTCCAGAGTTGTATTCCTGTGCTCAAACCACTAGACCACACTGGCTCTTCTCCCTAATACTTAGGTATAATCTCTTCTCATTTGAATCCATTAGTTCTTGTTCTACTAGATTACCACACTACACTCTTATAGTGCTGCTATTCCACTTTTAATTGCTCTGGCTGCCTCCTGTTGCATTCTGGGATTTGAAGTTTAAGGAGGGGCATTTAGAATTCTCAGCCAGAGAGCTCTTAGGCCTCACTGAACTGCAAACCCCAGAATGCAACAGGAGGCAGCCAGAGAAGTAAAAGTGCAATAGCACTGGCGCTATAAAAGTGTAGTGCAGTAATGTGGCATGTCTCTAGAGCAGCAGGGAAGAAGCTCGCTCCATCTTTTACATGACATACCTTCACATATTTAAGGATGGCTGTCATGACACCTCTCAGTCTTCCCTAAATCATTTCTCATACAGCTTGGTTTCCAAACCTTTGACAATCTTAGGGGCTTTACAGACTGCCCCGTTGGGGCGGCCTGAACCCGACCCTGTTTGCTATGCATTGTTGCCGCAGCAACCAAACTTCGCAGCACTGCTACGCAGCAAGGAAGGGGCGCTTCTAAATGCTCCTTCTTTACTGTACCACATTGGGGCCAGGGCAGCCACCCTGGCAGCCCCAATCCGGCTTTTTCCAGTCCAAAGAGAAGCAGCAAAATGCAGTTTCTCTTTGGGCTGAAAAAAGGGTATCCATGGGGCTGCATGCCGCCAGACACCTCAGGAGCCCCCAGAGGAAAGGGGTGGCACCTTTCTCCTCAGGATTGTCCCCATGGCCCTGTGGGTGCCACGGGAATGATCCGCTCCCCAGAAGGAACTCCCTTTCGGAGTTCCTTCTGGGGAGATCTCCCCAAGGAGCTCCAAAAAGGAACTCCCAAAGGCCTTCCTGGATCTCCGAAAGAGAGTTCCAGGGAGGCCTGGGTGAGTTCCCTTTCAGAGCTCTTTGGGGAGATATCCCCAGAAGGAACTCCAAAAGAGAGTTCCAGGGAGGCCTAGGGGAGTTTCCTTTTGTAGCTCCTTGGGGAGATCTCCCCAAGGAGCTCTGAAAGGGAATACCCCCAGGCCTCCCTGTTTTTCCCAGGCCATGGAGAAGCAGCAAAATGCTGCTTTCCCATGGTCCAGAAAGGGGGTGTCCCTGGGGCTGCATGCCCCAAGCACACCCTGACAGCTGCAGCCATGGGGGGTGGCTTCCTCCCATGGCTTTATTCCCACAGCAGTCTAACCACTGTGGGAACGAAGTGCTCAAGCACACAGCAAAAACGAGCTGCCTAGAGCACAATGCATTAGGAGACAGCCAGAACCGTTAAAGTGGAATAGCAGCACTATAAGAGTATAATGTAGTAATCTCCTTGGACTCTGGTAATTCTAGTCAGCCCTGGAAATCTATGGGTGACCTTGGGCCAGTCACCCTCTCTCAGCCAAAAAGGAATGCAATGGCAAACCTCCTATGAATAAATCCTGCCAAGAAAACCTCATCACAAGGTTGACATACATTAGAGTCAACATAAAGACACATTTTAACAACAACAAAGTATAGGGAAAGGAGGTTCACCAAAGAAGGATGTATCTAGCTGTCAAATAAACTGGGTTCATAAGCAATCTCCAGGCCAATGTGTGTTTTCTCCTCCATTTGGAAATGGTTGTACAAGGAGTTCTGCTGTGAAATTTGTGCCAGGGATACCCAGAGTTTAGATGCTCTAAATCAAAGCCACAGGGCAACAGGTGCACTTTCTCTAGCTAAACTGGCTTTTTTTTCCCCTGCAAGCATCAGCCATAAACTAGGAAGATTTGGAGTGCACACATGAACAGTTGGGAAGCTGTACTTCAGCTGGGAAGCTGTACTGTGCAGCTCTCTTGTAGTCCAGGCATCTCATTTGTTTAACATCTGCACCACATGGACTCCCATGCAAATCCTGTTTGCATTCTCTTGCTCCTATGCATCCTTTTAAATTCAGAACTATTCAGTGCTGACATGCCTGCCTAAAGGGCTTTTGGAATCATTTCTCTGTTGAGTTTGTAAATTATGGGTGGTGGGGAGAGAGAGAGAACAGAAGCAAGGAGAAATTTCACAAAGGATAACATCATAAGAAATTATTGATCCACTTTTACGGAGCCTGTGACCAAAAAATCCTAAAACATCTCCCATAAAAATTTAGGAGCGGAATTGTACAGCCTCTTCCTGCATACATATATGTGTACCACATAAGGCTCTCCTGCTGTGACCCACATTCTTAGGTGTGAAAGAAATATTTCCTTTTTAAAAAAAATCTAGGATAAAAAGGCAATCATGAACTTTGTGTGAACACTGCAAATTTGCTTAATAGAAACAAGTATTAAAGCCCAAACCTGCTGTTGAATTATCACTGCAGCTCTAAAGGATAGAAAGCAAAACCCTTCTGATGGCTCGGTGTTCATCATTCGGCATAAATATTCATTCACAGAATCAGAGCAGGGTAAATGGCATTTAGTATTAGCAGATAGCCTTTTCACTGCTGAAGATAACCACTTCTTCATCAGTTTAGTGACCACTGGCATATACTATGGCATTTCAGCTTCTGAATCAGTCCCCGCATTCAGAGCAAGTGAATCCCTGCCCCAAGTGTTTGAACCTTAATGAATCCCTTTTTCAAGTCAATTTATAGATGCTGCTTGATGCAGCAAAAAGGAAGGAAGGAAGGAAGGAAGGAAGGGAAAATGGAAGAGGTCTAAGATAATGTTTGTTGCTAAACTTCCAAGGGCTCATTCACATGGTCATTTAGTTTTAGGAACAGGTTGCACAGAGAAGAAAAGATCTATAATTCTTTAGGATTCTGTGAAATGCTACAAAATCGAGGGGATTCATCCCCAAAAACTCACATTAACAAAGCATCTAAATGGCATCCTCTAAAACTCTAGTAAGCAAAATATGAAAGTGGTTATCATGGCCAGGTATCAAATAGGAGGGAATACTCTGGTAAAGAAGAAATACCCTGGGTCATAAGAACCTAAGAGCAGAACTGAGTCCATGGAAAACACACTCCCAATGCCTACGAATGAACACAGAAAGTCACAAGAGACCAAAATAACTCAGTGCTGTCTATAATGATCATTAGCAGTTCTCTACAGTTTCATGCAGAAGTAGGCAATAGCAAGAGATCCAGAGGTTAATTCCCCACACAGTCCTCTCATGAGCTGCACCCACCCCAGCAAGCCCAAATATTTCTGTTTTCCTCTGACGTTGCTCTCAAAATAGTGATAGGAAGTGACATCACTTCACTCCCTCCCTCCATTTTGAGAGGAACTGCAGAGGAAGCCAAAGGTATGGGGGGTTACTATAAGGTTCTGGAGTTCTTGTTGGGATAGATGGGATATTTTCACATGTGTGGTTTTAGGGTAAAAACCCTAATCATGCTGATTTTTTAAAAAAGACAAATGGGAACTGAGGGCTTTGTGGGACTGGCACATGCCTCATGCAGTCCATTGGTCACACAGTGATAACCCCTGATTGAGAGGTCCTTTTGAGAAGTACCTAGAGATTGCAAAGATTCTGTGGAACACAGAACTTTCTTTTAGCTATAGCTCTTCAAATGTTAAGTCTAAGGCTTTCATGGCTGGCATCCAGAGTTTTTTGTGGGTTTTTCAGGCAATGTGACCATGTTCTAGAAGGGTTTATTCCTGATGTTTCACCAGCATCTGTAGCTAGCATCTTCAGCTTTTCAACTGATATCAATTTTCTCCTGTTCCTCATCCATCATGCAGCCCCCACCCCACACACACCCCGAAGTTACACCTTTGCTGGTAAGAGATCCTTGCATTAATTTTTCATCCTCCCTAGAGTAGAACCACTGGATGAATGGAACTTACATAAATGCTGACTGACCATTCAGCAGCTGAATCAATGGCTATATCATACTTGGGACTTGCCATTGGATTTAAGCCCTAGAATTAACATGGATTTTAGTAGCTATCAAGCAGATTATGACCCACTAAATCTGTCATACCAGAACCCCAGCTTTAGTTATCCACATAAAAAAAGTTCTCTCTATGCATTTTACAGATCCTCCAGTGTGATTTATGGTATGCTTCCAGTGTTGACCACTGGAGGATCTTGATACGCCTAGAGAAGTGTTGTCTCTCAGGATCCCTGAGTCCTTCAGTGCAACTGTATGGTCAGCTTCTTCTGGAAGTCATTCATTACTGTAAGGTTCACTATTAACCATGGTTTTGCATTTCCACAATAAGTCCAAGAACATACCTCCTGCAGATAGGGGGGTCACACTGTGTATAGGGAGGTACTGCGCCTGTTTTCTGTTTGGCATTTCAGTAAAAATAAAATGGAGCAGGCAGGATCCAAATCAGAGACTGTAAAAAGATCAACAGCAATAACAATAGTTGAAAGTTGGGGTCTTGTTTAGATTCAGGCTTATACAATGTTGGAAAAACCCAAATTGTATCCTTCCCTTGAATCCTTAACGTGTAGTAATTGTTCTGCCAATGCGGACTTTATTTCCATTCTACCTCTTCTGCTTACTGGTAAGTTGATCTCTCAGAAAATGGCTAGCATCCTTTCCTTCAGCTGCCTTTCTTTCATTGGCCAGCCCAGCTCCAGGCAATCTTAACTCTCCTGAATGCCTATCTTTCCAAAGAAGTTAATCTAATATTAACAGCAATTTGTTACCGTGCTATTAGCTTAATTTGAATTACAAAAAGCGGCTGCATTTGCAGCTCAACTCTGAGCTGTTCATTTGTAAGCTTTATCCAGCCTCTGTGCTGCTAACGATCACTCATTTTGCTGAGAGTGATACGTGGAGAGAGAGATTGAGAGAGAGAGAGAGAGAGAGAGAGAGAGAGAGACTCTTTGCCATGACTGAAGCAAGTTACATATTGTAGAGGAGAAACTGTAATGAGAAGTATACACTAATTGGTTGGGTGGTGAGAGATAGTCTAGAGAATTCTTTCAATGATAAGGGTTCAGAATGAAGATCTGTGCATGTACTGGAAATTGAAGAGTCCGCCGAATACAAATACGATACTGCTCTTCCAGTAATACTGCCAAAGAGTAGATGGAAGTTTTCCCTTGTGGCAAATGTATACAGTAAATGTCTTTAGTATGGAAATAAGCAGACGTATGGGCACAACAGCAGACATTTCTAATACCAACAGGTTCCTGACGCATTTATACACTACTTCCACATGCCCCATCAACATGTGCATTAAAGTTTTCAGAGATTTATCTACTGCCAAAGTAAGTAGATAATTTTTGCTGGCAAATTCTTGTAAGAGGAAGGAGGGGAAAGGAAGAGGAATGCTGATGAACAGAATGTGAAAAGCTTTCCCCAACCCCAACCATAATCACTCAGCATCATCCTTGTTTAGCTTGAGATTGCAAACTAAGAGGGTAAGTATGTTTGGGAAGCTTTTGGATGGAGGGTTTCCAAGTGAAAGATCAACAAGAGAGAAAATGTTGACAGTGGTTCAGCCAAACCATCAGTAGACCAGTATAAACTGATGTGGTTTACAGATGAAGCCTGAGATTTTTAGTTGCTCTTAAATTGAGAGAGCAATTCAGTGCTTGCAAGAAAGCAGTCTACATAACAAGCATGTCAGGTGGTCAACTGCAGAGACAACAGAGTCCAAGACATGGTGGAAGATGTATAAGTTGAGAACAGAACTCTTAGATTGTCCTCTCCATTTCCCATCACAATGTTCAATCACAATAATCTATAATGGGCAGGATCTCTTTGGAAAACACTTCATCAACATCAATGAAACATTCATTTTTTGGATCATCATACATTTAATGGCTGGCATCCTGTTGGTGACATGCACACAAGTAAGTTTATTACTCATGTGTATGTCTTTTTTATATTGGGTTCAGAAGGCTATTCTCTAGCCTTTTGCACACACACACACCCGACCCATTCCCAAGTATCTGTCAGTCCTTAAGAGGGGGTGCCACTGTGGCCACAACCTCATGCTGCTGTGGAAATGGGAAGCAAACAGAAAACAGATGCTGTACCTCTCTGTATACAGTATGACCCAACATCTGCAGAGGGTAAGTTCCTGGACTTACTGTGGAAATACAAAATCATGGATAATAGTGAAGGTGCAGCTGATCTGGGCTTCAAGGGAAGGGAATTGAGGCTATACTCCATTTGAGTGCCCTTGTTACTTTCTTCCTCCAAATCAAGACCAGCTCCTTCATCATCTGGGTTGTCCCTTCTCTTCCCTCTCCTCCCCCATTAAGCAGCAGAAATAACAGCAGTTTCTCTCAAGAAACGTTGCTTGCCATGAGTGGAGAAACACTGCATCGCCATGAGTCGAAAACTTAAGTACAGTTAACAACAACTCTCCCAAGATGGGTAGAGCACACAGAACTTCATTGCACTCCACTTGCTTAATATATGATCTCAGCTGTTAAATCTTAGAGATGTATATGTCTTGGAAATCATTTTTTTTTACTCTGTTAGATTGGTTGGTCCAATTCTGAAGGAAGTGTGTTTATACATGAAATACACTTAGAAATTCAGTGTCCCCTGCCTAACAAAGGGGCATGTGGCCTGAAAAAGGATGGAGACATACCAGATTGCAAAAGAAGTATCTTTTTGTGTTGCAAATTAATGTTAAATTTCCTGGACTTTGAGAATCTCCCAGATGCCACATGGCCCGAAAGAAGAAGGGCCAGCCTGCAAGAGATACCTGTCTTTGCCATCTGAACTAAGAACGAAAACAGCAAAATGCAGGCTTATGAGTAACATCTTCAATTTTTTTTCTACTGTATATCTTTTACATCTTGCCTGACGAAGAAGCCAATGAAGCTTTGAAAGCTTGCAACTTAAATATATATTTTGCTTCTGGCATGCTTTTGAAAGAAATGTGCTAACATTTCTGAAATATTGTTCATGATTGAATCCATACTGGCCTAGGACATTAAACTTAAGCTAGAATGACTTGGTACTACAACTTCTTTGATGCATCTAAAATGATTGATTGAATTTGTTTTCTCCCTTTTCTCCCAAGATGGGATTCAGCTGAATCTAGGATTCAACTACAGGCAGCCTCCACACTACACATTTGGTTATAAATGATGAATTATGAGACAAGAGGAAAGCTGGTATCTGAAAATGAAGGATCGTCTCAGAGTAATGTTGACAGCGTGTGGACCATCTTCTTGATGAAAAGATGGGATACATATTGACTGAAGTCCTGTAGTGGTTTTAATTTGAAAATAAGTAAAATATCATTAAAGTAGAATTGCCTCTTACTTTTGGTTTACTCACATCACTAAGCATATTAAGATGGTTTCACCTCAGAAATATCACAAACATACAATGGGAGAAAGATATACTATCTGCCTTTTTCTTGGAACATAGGTATTTGCTGCTTGAACAGGATTCTTCATCAATGGCTTTAAGATGATAGAGATGAATTGTGGAAATGGTGCACACATGCATATCCATGGTTGGGACAAGATGTGGGAAAGCCATATTCTATTTAACCGTCATAGAACTTCCATACCTTATGAAAGTTCAAGCATCAAATAAGACAGCTCTAACATTCCATTGAGCCTTCATTTATTGCCACATGCCTGTGTAAATGGACCCAGGGAATCTCAGAGAAGGTACCTCAAAATATTTAATCCAATCCCCTCACTCGGGACAAGGTCATATATCCACTATCTCTCCACATATCAGTTATACAATCCTGATCACAACATGTGATGGAAAGAAAGAAAAATTGCACTGTAAAATATAGAAATACAAAAGTATATCCCTATTCGGTCTTGAGGTCAGTTCTTGATAACGTAACACAAGCTGCCATTGAAGTAAGTAAGAAGCTTGGTATATTGGGCTCAGTAATGGTGAATCCTATTAGAACAGCTACTTTGCTATCTCCCCCAAAGTCCTATTACAGCATTTTCTCTGTGACCTAGAACTGTTTCCAGAAGCTGTGCATTGAGGTGCTGAATTGATTTTGAAGACATTATATTAGTATGAAATTATGACTGGAGTCTAGGAAGTCCCACTTTCACTGCTTAATTAGACTCTGGTCTAATGAGCTCTTAAGGTCCAACTGGCATAATTTTTCCTGATATGCATATCGATACTGTTACTCTATCAATGCTGCAGTGCCTCACTGCAAGTCTCAAATAATTGCACTCAGATCCAACTTCACATTCTGGCACAATGCTGTCTACTCACATTTTGTCACATTAAATGCAGTAAAACCATCCAGATCAAAAGTTGGTTTTATAGTAACTGGTTGACATTTGTCATTTCTCTGTATTTCACAACTGTCAAGATTTCCTTTCACTGCCACTGACTCTTGATTCTTCCCATCAATAACTTTTACTTTGTTCCCTCTTAAATATACCTCAGGCAGGATTTTCTTTTATTTTAACATTTCTTCCTATAACCTGTTCCAATTTGCTTGTTCTCCTATAATTTATATCTTAATTCTTGTCCCATTATAGACACACCTTTCTTTCTCATAATGAACACCCATAACACCTTGGATATCATTGCATGATTTCTGTCAGTGGCCCTTTTCAAGAACAAAGTTTTCTTGAAAAGTAACTAGTGTCCAAATACAGAGCCTGGCAACCTCAGGCTGCACTCATTCAATTGATCCAGTCATTATAAGCCCCACACTACTCAAGCAGAGCCTGTATTAATCCTGGATTCCCATACACCATAGATGCAGAAAGTTACTGGCTTTGCATATAATTAAGGAGTAATGTCTGTAGCTGGAAAGTCCACAAGTATGAGTCACAAATGCATAACAAATGGTGGCTATACACAACATTTTGGCAGTATCAGAAGTTTTGCTCTTTGTTGTTCTTAACTGTCATCAAGTTGATTTCACCTTATAGTGATCCCATGAATGAGAGACCTCCAAGACACCCTATCCCCAATAGCTCTACTCAGGTATTCCAGACTCATGCCATGGCTTCCTTGATTGAATTTATCCATCTAGATTTTAGTTTTCCCTTTTTTCTGCTGCCTTCTTCCTTACTGAGCATTATTATCTTTTCTTGTGAGTCATATCTTCTCATGATATGACCAAGGTACCTTGGCAACCTTGGCTTCTAGGGAGATTACCACACATGGCTTTTAAATTGCAACTACAGTAGGAAATTAGTGCCTTTGTGATACTAATCACACAACATTGCCTCTAACCCATTGCTGCTATGTCTCTGAAGCATGATTAAGAATCCCTTTTCGTCAATGGGATAACCCATCAATCACACTGCAGTCCCATTAGTCCTCAGGTGTGAAATGTTGCTTCCCCAACAGTTCCACTATTGGCAGTCATGTGGTGTCAGTGGTCTGAAACAGATCGGCCAAAAGCTCTGCCTTAAGATTGGTCCAGGGGCATTGTGTTCAGATGACACACACACCTGGATTCGACCAAGGCTGCACCACAGCCTCCTAAGTCAGCCCAAACGCAGTCACAAAAGAATTGCAAAAGACGCACAAAAAAGCCCTCCTTGCCAACAGTCTGTTGTGGGGGACATTTGGTGCCTGCAGTCCCACACTGAATGGGAAGCAACTGCAGCTGGAGTGGCCAGAGGAATTAACTCTGGAATTTCCTTAAAAATAAAGATAAAAATAAAATTTAAAACTCCTGAAAGGGTAGGGCATAGGGCAAGAAGGCAGGGTTAAGGGGGGGGGGGGGTGCAGAAAAAAGAGTAGTGGCAGAAGCTGCCCCAGTCATGTGATTGCAGAGAGGTGCAATAATGGCTGCTTTGAAATTAGTATGTGTCCATTTTCATTAACATGATTGCAGCAAGAATGGGTGTTGTGTGATAATGATTTGCGCTAGGACCCATTTATTTGACTTTTTAACAGCATTTTGCTATAGCATTTATCTCTATCTGAAGTCATTTACCAAAATACACATTTCCCCTAAGTGGTGAATTCCATTTCACACTAGCTTAACAAAGATTCCCCCACACCACCCCATCATCTGACCATGGAGATGACCACTACATTTGTGAGCATTGCTGTGATTGTACGCTTGTTCAAAGTATGTTCAAAATATGGTAAAGTTCGTTCAGAATTACAACTCCCAGAACTCTACCTGGGGGAATTCTGGGACTTGTATTTCAAAAAAGTAACTTTTCAGACCTCTGCATCAATCCTCAGTTCATCTATTCACTCAGAACATCCCATGGAGTGTCCTGTGAATTGTACTCCCAAAAAGTATCTTTTCCAAACTCTATGTCTAACTCTAAATATTTTTACACTTGACAGCCATATAATCTGGCCAACGTTGATTTGTTCATGTCAAATTTGACTCCAAATGATCATGCTATGCCCTCACTGAAACCCACATATCAGTGATGGAAATGGGAAAAGGCTAAAAAGTTCTCGGTTCACATACATAGTTTGATGTGTTTCCACCCCCTTCCATGAATTATATCCAATGTGACAGGGAGAATTAGGGTACCTGCTGAATTCAGAGATTGTGCCTATGGGAGAAACTGACCTCCATCAGTCACAGTTGCTGATGCTCATTAGGTGGGGGATATTCATGGTCCCCACATAACTCCTAAACTAGGGACTACATTGGAATCATGAATACATAACAGTCACAAGTGAATAACTCTAGGTTACATATTGGTAACTTTTTTTTCTGGGCTAAAAAGAGCAACTTTGATACAACCCCCCCCCCCCCCAAAAATACATTACTGTCTGGAAATGTTTGCCAGATTCTTGCATCAGAGACACAGTTATGATTGTCTAACAAGGTATCACCTCTTGACCTGACTCCAAGAACCTATTTTAATAGCCAACACCTGCATCCAAGTGGTGGAGCTCAGCTCTGCTGGTGATCAGGGTACAGCAGAATGACATATCCAGCCCCATTCTACCAGCAATGACTAGTGCAACAAAAAGTTGCAAAAGAGGTCCTACTTCTGGTTGTCGCACTGGCAATCACTGGTGGGAGAGGATTGGAAATATCATCCTGTTGCACCCTGAATGCCAGCAGAACAGACAGATCTCTGTCACTTTATATGGCTGCTGGCTGGTAAGGTACATTTGAGGGAGAATTTACAGTCATAGAAATTGTGCCATGATTGTAAATATAGAACAGCTGATTCCTGAGCAGTTATGAATCTGTAACTCTAAGGAGTTGAAGAGATGGACACAAAAATGCAGCCTGAGTCCACTCTGGCCAGAAGTGAATCAGAACCCGAATGTCTGCACAGCCCACTCCTAAGGTACGCCATGGACACAAGAGTTGGAATCGTGGCCATCATAGCCAGCCAGTGTTTTGTTTTGTTTTTTGAAAAAAATGTATTATGACATTTTCCCATGCAACCCTGCCACCACCACTACACACACGTGTATTTCTGGTGTATGCCAGAATAATTTCTCAAAGCATTTCAGAACATATTAATATTAGGTGAGAACTGTGCAGAAATAAATGTTTTCTCCCAAAAGTAAAAAGTAAGAAAAAAACTGTGGAAATTTTTCATCCTCACAAGTGAAGACAAAATTGTTGAATATTTACATCCATGTATCAGTTTGAATCTTGCCCACTTTGTCATTATGGGGAATACAAGTAATTCATGAGATTTTCTCCAAAAAAATTGTTTTCATCTGGAAAAGTAAAAATTGAAAAACTTTCTGTTCCACTAAATTTAAGAAGAATAGGCCAAAGAAGTGGAAGAAATTTTCAGCACAGCACTAGGCTAATATTCAGCAGCTTGAATATCCAGTACCTGCAGTAATAGAATAGGACGTGATCACTGAATTCCTCTTTAGCTTACATACCTTACTACCATACATCCAGGAGTTAGGAAAACACATTTTTCACTGAAATGTTCAAAAAAGGTGTGTTTCCCTGCAAAGGAAAATGGCAGAAAATCAACATGTAAGTCACCACGGAATTCAAAAATGGTTTAGGGGCCTTCATTCCAAAAGGTAAATGGAAGTCAGTCTAACTAAATATTTTAAAGACAAATACTATCAACACATTTTTCAAGCAATTAACTGATTTTTACCTTCATTTAAAGATGAAAGTTAATGAGGAGATGACCCACTTTAACAGGCAAGCAGAAGCACTGCCAAGCAAACTTCATGAGGTGGACCAAAACAAACAGAAGCTGCACACCTGTGAAAGCATTAAATATTTAAATACCATTTGGGTTAGAGGAGGAAAGCAGAGTCTGCCCAGCTGCTGCTTCCTTAAACAACTATCACTAGGGCTGTGATAATGCTATTAATCAAAGAAAGTTTCTTCTGCAAATAGTTCCTTTTCCTAAATTTTACAGACTAACAATGGCAGATGTAACTCCCTCTCCCAGTGTTCAGCAATATTCCATTATATCTGACAAAGCAATAGCAGTCTCACAGTGTGTAGTTATGAGGAAAACAATTTTGCTTTGCCACAGCAAAGCTCCATTGGCATACCTATGTATTAGCAACAATTCGGGAAACATACTAGTGGTCATCCTTTACAATGGCTATTCTGGGTCATGGGAGGGTATATCATCCCACTGTGGTGCAGGCAAAATAAGGACCACTTGCATAAGGGGGTATCTGATACCTCATGCAAGTATGTAAAAGGTATGTAACCCAGGGTTACATTGGTGTAATGCCCCAACAGAATTCTGATCCAAATTCTGATTCATGCCTGGATTCACAGGTATGAATCCATCCAGTTGATTCAACTCTCAGGTCGAAACCTCTGGAGTAGATCACATAGGAGACTTGGAAGTTAATAAAAACAATTTTTCAAAAGCTATTATTTCAAACTGTAGTTTATAAAGAAAAGGGAGTAGCTAAGGTACAAATGTAACCCCCTTCAAATATTACAATTATATTTCTGAATTCATATCTAAGCATGAGGAGGAGGCAAACTGCTAAATGGTGCTGCCACCAAGATGGCAAGCTTCACTACACAAATAGAAGCCTTATACAGCTTGGGTTGGTCAGGATCATCTCTGACCCATGTGAGATACAAAGGACCTGTGTCTATATGCAACAACCCCCTGGATTCTCCATGCTTCATTCTAGAATCCAGAACTTCAGGTCAAGTCCATGAAGCACATTCTGGAAACAATTGTGATGGATTATTTCTGTCCCACTGTGGGTATATTATCCAGCTATCACAACTGGCTCACAACTTTTATCTGCTCAAAGCAATGTATCTCTGATATTGTTCATCTGTTTTCAGATTTTTGACCTTCTTTTCTTATAAATAGGAAATTTACAATCAAAGGAAAAGCAGTTCAGAGAGCAGCATTGTAAAAACAACAAAAAGATCAGTGAAATCACCAAGCAAACTATGAAAGACTAACAAAGGCAGCTGCAAGCATAAAACATAAAGACTGTTTCAAAGTGCATCCTATGCATGTCTCTTTAGATAGAAGCCACACTAAGTTCAATAGGTTTCAGGGGCTGTCTGTACGAGTGATAGATACAGTTTAACCCAGTTTTGAAACCTACATGTTTTAATGATGTAAATAGCTGACATGGGAGGAATCCAGGATGAGATTGTGCTCCAGGGCTAAATGCCAGGTCAAGCCAGAAAATGCATACTGTTGCAACATTGTGCGAACCGAATGCCAGTGTGGAGACTGGGGAAGAGACCGGCAAGCCACCAGAGCCATTGCTGCCCATAATTTGTTGTCACCTGCCTGTGAATTGATTGCACATATGCACAAGTGGTCAGCTACACCACTGACCCATTGCACCATTGATACATCCTACACCCCATAAAGCAAAATGAGGACCAACACAGGGTGTCACCAACAATACAATTGATGTAATCATAGTATTAACAAACTGGCCAGTCAAACAGCAGGACATGGGGAAAGGGGGGAAAGAGGGCATATACAGAGGGCTTCCATGGTTGTGGTGTACCAGTGTGTCACCTGGTGTAATGATGCATCATGTGGGCAGTTGATTGTTTGTGCAATCAAGTAGCTGGTTGCCCAGGACATAGATTGGGCTTGCAGGTGGATGGGACAAGAGTGGTGATTGATGGTAGCTGAAGCTGTGTCTGTGCACTCGTGTGCATGCATTTGCAGTGGAGCTGGAAAAAAATAATGGTGATTGACAGCTAGTACCTGTGAATGCATTGTTTTGGTGGCTCCATCCTTGCAGGTGAAGGGGGTGGTTCAGACTGCCCTTCAGTGTTTGGCTCATTGTGGGAGCCAGAGGTGTGGTCAGTGGGTTCTCCTTGCAACTAGGGAAACCCTGGATGTAAGCCTGGTTTTCCTGTTCATCTGCTCAAACCCTTGGTGTATGTAGCACTGCATTTGTAAAGTGGTGCTCTGTCAAAGCTCACTTGAATAAATTTACCTTCACTTCCTGTTTAACTCTCATGGCTGAATGGAACACTTTTGTTCTCACAAGTCACATTTTGGTACAGAATCTGCACAGAACTAGACATACAATGTAGATTTGGTGGCAATATAAACCATTTCCCCCCAGTTTTAAGCCACTTACTGCTCATAGCTTAGGTTTATGCCATTTTACAAAAAAGGGAACTGCTAGGACAAAATTAATGTTTCTCTACAAACCTATGGCTTTTGCCACTGGGACATCTTTTTGTCCCAGCCCATGTAACACACTGAGGTCCACAATGCCATTTGTCAGTGTAACGATGCTGCAGCACAAAAGAAGTAGCACACTCTAGTTCTCAATAGATGTCCCCATGGGGTGTTGGTGTTGGGATTCTCATTGGAGTCAGGAAATACAAGAAGTGTGTATAAAACTCAGAAAATATCTGTAATTCGCTCAGATTTTTTAAAAAGATAATGGTACACAGCAGTTTCAAAATTTAGATTTAACTTTTTGGTTAAACAGCTACTCTGTCAGAATTGTTGCATTCACTAGATACCCAGTGAACCACGAAAGAATTGGACTACCTTCTGTTCTGCTGTGCCTCCCCACCACTACCACCACGAGATAGAGGCACTGTATCTTTAATTTACAAAGTATATTATCCAGCATGTTTGACTCAGTCAAACACAGATTGACATATGCTAATTTACACAAGCCTATGCCTCCACCCTTCCATGGAAATTAGGCATTCAGTAGAATCTACAATGCCTGTAGTTGTTTATCATATTTTTGCAAGTTTTACATTTAAAAGTTAACAACCCCAAATGCAATGATTACACCTCCTAAGAATATGGGCTACATAACCTAACTCAAAGCTGACATGCCTGAGCCTAAGAAGGATTACTTTAATCTCACCCCCGTTTCCTCTCATTGGAATTTGGGAGTACACTTCAAGGAGAAGGAGAAAGGGACTTGAACAGCTCCTTAGGTGACCACTTGGGTGAGGCATGTAAGAATTTCTAGAGAACAGGAACAAAATGCTTGTGCAGCATATTCGAAATGTCTGCCTACTGTATTGAAAGTAGAAGTGGAAAGAGAGATGGGATATATTCCATGCATACTCAAGTAAGGAATGCAAAGGGTTCTTGTAGCACCTTTGAGAGTAAATGAAAGAAAGAAGTTGGTAGCATGAGCTTTCATGAACTTCAGCCTACTCCCTCAGTTGCATATTTGGAGAACCCAGAGACAGACATATAAGACTATTTTAGTAGATGGTGTGAATGCTGTGGATATCATTTTTATTTATTTATTTATTCCCTGCTTTTCAGCCCTAAAGGCTATCTTGATCTCAACAAAGCATTTGATAAGTTCCTCCAAGATATTTTGATTAGCAAACTGACTAAATATGGAAGAGGGAACCAGCATCAGATAAATCCATTGCAATTGGTTGGAAAACTGTGCTCAAAGAGTTGTTAACATTGGCTGTGCATCAACATGAAAGGAAGCCTCAAGCTGGGTGCCTGAGTGCTCCATCCTGGGGCAAATGTTCTTCAGTATTTTTATCAATGATTTAGATGATGGATTGGAGGGAATCCTTATCAAATTGGTAGATGATATAAAATGGAGAGCAGTAGCTAGCACTTTGGAAGATAGGAACAGAATTGATAAACTAACAAATGGGACTGAAATTAGCAAAAGGAAATTCAAGAGACCAAAGGTATAGGATGGATATACTTGGCTCAGGAATACTAATCATAGAAAGGGCCTTGGCATTATTGTTGATCATACGTTCAATATGAGCCAGCAGTATGATGCTACAGCAAATGCTATCTTAGGAGTTTGTCACATTGGCTTTGCTCCAGCAATAGACGCGGGATGTTACTTTAAGAAAGTGGATCTTATCGCATTTCCCCATCACTGTGGAGTACACAGCTTGTTTGCAACCTGGGCTTCTGCTGCATCTTTTCAAGAATGAGAAAGTCTCAGTGAGTTGCAAATGGGCTGTGTATTACCTGGCAACTGGGAAATGTGATAAAGTCCATTTTCTTAAGTTATATCCCACCTCTTTCATGGGAGCAAAGCCAATGCGATAAACGCTTTAGCCTACATTAATAGAAGTATATTTACCAGACTGAGGGAAATAATAGTCTGCATTGGTCAGGCCTTGTCTGGAATATTCAGTATTCAGTTCACTTCTGGCCACCTCAATTTAAGAGGATATAGACAAGTTGAAATGAGTTCAGAGAAGGACAATGAGGATGATGTGAGGTATGGAGAACAAAACATATGAGGACAGGCTGAAGGAGTTGGACATGTTTGGCTTGACGAAGAAAAGATAGAAGGTGACATGATCACACTCTTTAAATACCTGATGGGATATCACAGAAAGGAAGAGGTAGGCTTGTTCTCTGCTACCCCGGGGGTAAGATCAGGTTGGTTTTAAGTTTCAGGAAGATGGATTTTGATTGAACATTAGAAGGTACTTCTTGACAGTAAGAGCAGTTCAGCAATGGAACAAATTCCCTAGAGAAGTGGTGAGGTCTCCTTCTCTGGATGTCTTCAGACAGAGGCTTGATAGGCATTTGATGGGGTTGCTGTAGGTGGATTTCCTACACTGAGCAGTAGGTAGATCCTGATGATGCATGCGGCCTCTTCCAACTTTAGTATTCAAAAGGATCATCCACATTGGCCAAATAGAATAAATTCTAACTGCTTTGAAGCCTAGCTCTTTAGACAATGAATGAGTCAAAACCAAAAGCAAAATGAAGCCATGCTCTGGGCCTAAAAACTGGAGCAAAAGAAAACCTGTGATACTCTGACTCAGTGCAGAAAATGTGCATCATCGCACTGGCATATATACAGCCTGGCACCAGTATAGGACTGTGGAAAGCAAAAATATGATCACCAATTATGCAATGAATGTAATTACAACATACACAAACCAGACATTCCAACACCAATGCACCAATTCACTGTCCCGGTGGTGCATTGCACCTGCGACCGAGTGGCCAATCATCCTGTTCAGGGAAGCGTTCCTAGGCATTATGTGATTGTTATTTGATGTTTTTGATTTGTTGCCTGCCTTATTTTATACAACACTTTCCCGTATTATTATGTATTATTTTATATGTATTATGTTATTTTTAGAATGTACACCATGGGCAGGTTTATTTTTTATCTATTTTACTGATTGTATGTACAGCACTGTATAAATCTGCAGCACTATATAAATAAACAACAACAACAATAGGTAGGTGTCCAGTGGAATGGCATCTGGCTGGGAAGAAGGAGGTAATTGGAGGCTGCCGGTGGTGTGTTTCTGCAATGGTGCCCATGGATGATGTGGAGGAGGCAAAAAAAATAAAATAACCACACTGTGGCTTGATGCCACATGGTGAGGACAGCCCTTGGGTATTCAGCCAGCCTTGGAAGTGGGCTGTGCAGATAGTAGGGTTTCAACCCACTTTCAGAAAACCCAGGATTGAGCTGCTTTTTCCTGACTGTCTGCTCTGACCCAGATTTCATGACGACTGGTTAATTTTCAGGTACAATTAAAAGTGCTGGTCATGACTTATAGGGGCAAAACAGATGGGCAGGAAAAAGTGGCTTGAAGCTGCCTTTTCTGAAGCCACATTAAAACCTGGAGTGCTCATGTCATGACGATATGACATGGCTTCAAGCCAGGAAGAAGCAGAAAAAAGCTGCCTGTTTTGAAATGGCTTTTCTCTGCATAAGGGCACTTTTCTGCTGGCTTCAAGGTATGTGTCATATAAATGCCATGCCTTCAAGCCAGCCTGAAAGCACCTCTTTTTGCCTGTCTGTTTAGCCCCATAAGGACTTATATGGATTAGGTCTAGTCTATCCAAAAGTCTATATCTTCCTATTCACACCTGCTGGAGTCTTAAGATCTAAAAAAGAGGGCTTTCTCTTGGTCCCACCACCATCACTGGCCTATTTGATGAGGCTATAGGAAAGACACTTCTCAGTGGTGCTCCCATCCTCTGTAATTTCCTTCCAAGGAAGGCTAGACTGGCCCCCTCCCTGATCTCCTTTCACCACAAGACAAAGATCTTTTTGTAGTTTTTTAAGTGAGGTTACTGTGCTTGTGATTTATTTTTAATTTTTTTTACATGCTTTGTAAAAATTTTATAGTGCTTATGATCTATTATTTCAACCTAATGATTGCAATTGTGTTTAATATTTTATTGTTTTTAACTGATTTATTTTTAGCTGATTTGCTTTAGGTCCCACTCCAGGAGAAAGGTGGCATATAAATCAAGCAAGCAAAAAAATATATATATTATAATTTGCCATGAATCATAGAATCATAGAATTGGAAGAGACCACAAGGGCCATCCAGTCCAACCCCCTGCCATGCAGAAACTCCCAATCAAACCATCCCCAACAGAAAGAAGGAGATTCGACCACTCTCCAAGGGAGTGTGTTCCACTGTCGAACAGCCCTTACTGTCAGGAAGTTTCTCCTAATGTTGAGATGGAATCTCTTTTCCTGGAGCTTGCATCCATTGTTCCGGGTCCTAGTCTCTAGAGCAGCAGAAAACAAGCTTGCTCCCTCCTCAATATGACATACCTTCAAATATTTAAACAAGGCTATCATATCACCTCTTAACCTTCTTTTCTCCTGGCTAAACATCCCCAGCTCCCTAAGTCGTTCCTCATAGGGCATGGTTTCCAGATCTTTAACCATTTTAGTCACCCTCCTTTGGACACACTCCAGTTTCTCCGCATCCTTTTTAAATTGTGGTGCCCAGAACTGGACACAATATTCCAGGTGGGGCCTGACCAAAGCAGTATAGAGTGGCACTACTACTTCCCTTGATCTAGACACTATAGTTCTATTGATACAGCCTAAAATTGCATTGGCCTTTTTAGCTGCTGCATCACACTGTTGACTTATGTTCAACTTGTAGTCTACTCGGACTCCTAGATCCCTTTCACATGTGGTCTTGATCAGCCAGGTGTCCCCCATCCTATATCTGTGCATTTCATTTTTCCGTCCTAAGTGCAGTACCTTACATTTCTCTGTGTTGTATTTCATTTTGTTAGCTTTGGCCCAGCTTTCTAGTCTATTTAGGTCATTTTGAATTTTGATCCTGTTTTAGCTGCTCCTCCTAATTTGGTGTAATCTGCAAATTTGATAACTAGGCCCCCAATACTGTCATCTAAGTCATTAATAAAGATATTGAATAGCACTGGGCCCAGGACAGAACCCTGTGGAACCCCACTGGACACTTCTCTCCAGGATGAAAAGGGATTGTTGAGCACCCTTTGGGTTCGGCCAGTCAACCAATTACAAATCCATGTAACAGTTACCTTGTCTAGTCCACATTTTCCAAGCTTGTTTGAAAGAATGTCATGGGGAACCGTGTCAAAGGCCTTACTGAAACCAAGTTATACTATATCCACAGCATTCCCTTCATCTACCAAGCTGGTAATTTTATCAAAAAAAAGAGATCAGATTTGTCTGATGTGACTTGTTTCTCTGAAACCCATGTTGACTTTTTGTGATTATGGAATTATCTTCTAGATATTCACGAACTCTCTGTTTAATGATCTGCTCTAGAATCTGTCATGGAATTGACGTCAGACTAACTGGACGATAAGTGTTGGGATCCTCTGTTTTCCCTTTTTGAAGATGGGGACACCGTTTGCCTTCCTCCAGTCTGCTGGGACTTCTCCGGTTCTCCCAGAATTCTCAAAGATTATTGCCAATGGTTCCGATATTACATTTGCCAGTTCTTTTAGTACCCTTGGATGTAGTTCATCTGGTCCTGGAGACTTATATTCATTTAGATTAACCAGGTATTCCTGTACTATCTCTTTACTTATTCTGTGTTGAAATTCCCCTATCCTGTCCTCTGCTCCATTGTCCTTAGTTTGAGCACCCTTTGCCCTTTCTGAGAAGACTGAAGCAAAGAGGATGCTCAGTAATTCTGCTTTTTCTCTGTCTCCTGTGAGCATTTTGCCGTCTTCTGCACGCAGTGACCCAACCGTTTCCTTCTTCTTCCTTTTGCTGCGGACATATCTAAAAAAGCCCTTTTTATTTTTCTTAACCTCTCTAGCAAGTCTGAGTTCATTTTGCGCTTTAGCTTTTCTGACTTTATCCCTACATGTGCTGGCTATTTGTTTGAATTCCTCTTTGGTGATTTCCCCATTTTTCCATTTTTTATACATGTTCTGTTTAAAATTTAGCTCAGTTGTAAGTTCCTTGGTCATCCATACCAGTTTCTTGAGACATCTCCCATTTTTCTTCCTCATTGGAACTGCCTGAAATTGTCCATTTAGTATCTCCCTTTTGTGGAACTCCCATCCATCTTGAACTCCTCTTTTAGTGTTCTTGACCATGGGATCACCCCTAGTATTTCTCTAAGTTTATTGAAATCAGCTTTCCTAAAGTCTAGAATGCATGTCTGACTATGCCTAGCTTCACCTTCCCACTGTATAACAAACTCCAGGAGGACATGGTCACTCCCACCTAAGGATCCCACCACTTGCACTCCATCAACTGTTGGTTAAGATCAGATCCAAAATAGCTGATCCCCTTGTTGCCTCTTCCACCTTTTGGACAATGAAATTGTCTTCTAGGCAAGTGAGGAATTTGCTAGACCTTGAGAATATGGCTGAGTTTGACTTCCAGCAAATATCCGGGTAGTTGAAGTCCCCCATCACTACTACATCTCTCCTTCCTGATTGTGTGGTCATTTGTTCTAGAAAAGAATCATCCAATTCTTCTGCTTGAGTTGGGGGTCTGTAGTAGACTCCCACAGTAACATCCCTGTTGCTTCCCTCTCCTTTAATTTTTATCCAGACACTCTCCACCTGGCTTCCAGTATTGATGTCCTGGATCTCTTCACTTATATAAATATCCCTGACATATAATGCTATTCCTCCTCCTTTCCTGTTTGGCCTATTTCTCTTAAAAAGGTTAAACCCCTTTATTGCTATATTCCAATCATGAGACTCATCTCACCAGGTTTCAGTGATGCCTATGATATATTTCCCTTGTAGTGCTAGGAGTTCATGTTCATCTTGCTTATTTCCCATGCTCTGTGCATTAGTATAGAGACATCTAAGACTGTGTGTCCCCTTTGCTTGCCACCTGTGCACATATTTTTGCCTCCTACTGTTGTGTCCTTTCACTGTTTGCCTTGTTCCGTCTATGACAGTATGACCATTTTCTCCAGCACTTTTGTCTCCCTTCCCCAGATCATTCAGTTTAAAGCCCTCCTGATCAGATTCTTGAGGCTGTTGGCAAAAACGTTTTTTCCAACTTGCATGAGATGCAGCCCATCCCTTGCCAGAAGCCTCCTCTCATGAAACCTCAGCCCATGATCTAAAAATCCAAGTTGTTCTCGGCAACACCAACTGCGGAGCCAGTTGTTGACATCTGCGATTTTTCTCTCTCTTCCTGGACCATGCCCTTCAACTGGCAGAAGAGATGAGATGACAATCTGTGCATCCATTTCTTTCAGCTTCTTACCCATAGCCTCGTAATCACTTTGTAATCCTCATTGGAGCACATAACATTTTGAAGGCTGTGTCTTGCTGTGTCATTCATTCTCACGTGGACCAAAAGGAAGGGGTATTTGTCAGTAGGTTTGACCAGTCTTGTCAGTCTCTCTGTCACATCACGGATATTTGCCCCAGGAAGACAACATACCTCCTGAGACATCTTGTTAGGCTCACAAATCACTCCTTCTGTACCCCTCAGCAAGGAATCCCCCACCACAACCACATGCCTTCTCTGAGGCTTAGCAGCAACTGTTCCCTGTGATGGAATTCTTAGGCTCCCCTGCTCTGTTGCTGAAGTCTGTCCCTGCTGCTTTTCACCATTCTCATTGATAAGGGACAGAGCTTCAAATCGATTCTGTAGCTCTCAGAACGATCCCTGGCTTCCCTTGGTCTGTGTGTGACATTCCTCTAGCTGTCTTCCTCCTGTGTACATGAAGTGACAGTCTCCTCCACAGCGACTTCCTCTGTATGGTCCCCATCTAAGACCGTTTGTTCTGTTCTGTCCAGGAAAACCTCTTGCTCCCTGATATGTTGAAGTGTAGCTACGCGGGCCTCCAGCTGCTGCACTTTCTCCTCCAAGAAGGGCTACCAACTTGCATTTGGGGCATGTGAATTTTCCCACATTGGTAGGCAAGAATACAAACATCCCACAAGTGTTGCAGGTGACTGCGGCAGGCCCCTCAGTGTCCATACTGAGAAGTCTTAGTTAGTCCCTGAAATAGGATTATGGGCTTCCCCTTAAAAAAGACCACCCAGAAACTGCTCTCCTTCTCCTTCTCTCCAGCAGGAACTGGTCTAGAAAGCCACTTATTTCTGTGCATGAGGCATGGGTTAATGGGAGAGAAGTGCATCAAAAGGAGAACTTTGGCAGATCTTCTGTTCTTTCTCACATGAGAAGGAGTGGCTTGGCTGGTTTTAGGAACAAAGATCTAGGAGACATAATTAGAGAGATGGATTGTACACTCAGAAGTGATATTAGAGACCATATAGGAGTTCCTGGGAGTGATACTGAGAACCTGAGATGCCAGTTACAGTCCACTACTACAGACCATTTTTTGTCATGTCCATTCCAGAGGATATAATTCATGAAAACCTTTGAGGGCTATACATTATTCTCAATGGTAATTTGTTGGTAGGTCAATTTGTTGGTAGGTAAACTTTCCAGTTCTCTGCCTACAAAGTCAGTGAATGCTGTTCCTTTTCATTGTGATAGCTGAAGCCCATCTAAATGCTTGTTTTAAGTGCTAGGAAATTCAGAAAAGCTCCAGGTGTTATAGTGGCAATGAATTTAAAAGGTGATAAAATTGGTGCATATCACATCTATAATCAAACGGAAGGTGTCTGTGTTTTTTTCTTTAGACAGTTCAGTATTCAGCACAAACTGATCTATCACTACATTTTGATTACATGAGAAGCAGAATATAAAACATTACTAAAGTATGTTGTATTTTTAAGAATCTTGCATACTCTGAATGTTTTGACTCATCCTGTAAAACTAGATTCACACAGGAATTTCATTACTGATTCAGATGTTCCTGTCTGTAACCTTCTAATTCAAGGGTTTTTATGTCTTTGGCATAAAGGGTGCACAGTTCACTCTTCCATCACTCATAATACAACAGATAGACACACAACAGCCTAGTTAAACAACTTGGAAGAACAAATTCCCATAGACTTGGCGTACACAGAATCCTCCCCAGCAGGGATGAGTAACACCACCCCCCCACCAGCAATGGGGAGCTGTGGCCCTCCAAATGTTGTTGGGCTACAATTCTTGTCATCTGTAGCTAGCACCGTCAATTGTAATGGATGCCAGAAGTGCTCTATAGATTGGGATCTATGTGTTGTCCACCCTTGCATTACATAGTTCATCAGGTGATCAAAATTAACTAGGTGCACTACTATTCACAATTCAGTATGCAGCTTTGCAATGGTTACTCCAGTGCACATGCCTGTGTAGCCTGCAAGCATACATGAATTATGATTCATTCTAAAATATTCAAAGGATAGGAGCCATGGCTTTGTGGTACAGAAACTAATTTGAATGCAGAAGGTCCCAGGTTCAGTCCCTGGTATCTCTAGTTTAATGGATCAGATGGTAAGTTATAGGAAAGACCTATGGTTGAGACTATTGAAAGCTATTGGCAGAATGCACATACAGTATAAAACTGGGCAAGAAAGTTTTGGACAAATAATCTCATCTAGTCTAAGACATTTGCTTATGCCCAGATATGGTTGTGTATCCCACAACCACACAAGCACCACTTAAGAATGTAAATCAGGAAGAAATACCTTCCTGCTGATACTGCAAAGATGACTGAAACATGGAATCCATCCATACAGTTGCCATCTTGTTCAAATGGAGGCAATATATGTTTTGCAGTATAGAGCACACTGTGCATGTACACTCCCCCATCTGCTCTGTGTGTAGCTTTCGCATGACCTGACTAAATAAATAAAGGTCTGTATTTATGTAATCCTATCAATACTGTAATGGTAAATAATAGTTGAGCAGCTAGTGTGCCAAAATTAGCCCCATTCTTATTTAATGATCTTTGTTTCAAATAACAGTGGTAATCATAGAAATATTTTAAACCTTGGAACATTATGGCTACCACTCTCAAATGAACACAACAGTATCTCCACCACCCCATTTTTATTTTTATTTTAGTTTTTAAACAGAAATTCCTTTGTTCATCCAGCATTTTAGTCTATCTAGCCTAAATGTTGTTTCCTTACCCCTTAATTTTACATGGGTAAAACAGGAAACAAAAATAAAAGTCTTGTTTTAAAAATATTTTATCTTAAATTCTCTAACCACTTATGTGAAATTTAACCTAGGGGCTTTTTACATTGGCAAGAAAGTGTGACCTGAAGTCGCCTTTATCTTAATGCTTAGCAGCTACATAGCAAGCCCCAGGTGTGCATTAAAAAAGTGCAGAGCTGCTACACTGAGGGGTGTGGGAACGACTTATCTGAGTGGTCTTTTCTGTGGCTCAGCAGTTACATGGGAAGCTGTCAGAACGCTACAAATACAGGCGGATTTAATTTTTTTTTTCCTTGCCGGCTGCGAATTGCGCTGTTGCGCTGTTCGTGCCGCCGCGAACAGCGCTATTGCGAGGGTCGAGGCTTGAACTGCGCTAGCTTGAACTGCGCTATTGCGCTGTTTGCGGCTGCGAATTGCGCAGTTTTAAATGATTTAAAGGGGGTTTGGGAGCTTTAAAAAACTGCGCGGTTAAACCCCAGCTTTTACACCTGGAGGGCATAGAACGTTTTAATTAGGAGTGAAGTCCACACCACGCATGCTCCCAACCCACGATCCATTCTGATTCGCACCTGCAGCGCAGCCTTTAAATGGGCGCCTTAAGGAAACAGAGCCCCATTTAACTGCGCAACTACACCTTAGCCTTTAGATGTACTAGCGCTGTAACACACTTTTTAAAAAAGTAGTGGGTCAACCGAACTACTTTTTAAAGGCGCATTTTTTCCCTTAAAACGCCAAAATGGCGTTTTCATGGCACACTTTCCCATTTTCTAATGTAAAAGCTGGGTTTTCAAGCAGCCTTCACAACACCTCTTTTTGCCAATGTAAAACGGATCCTAGATTGCCTTTCTAGATCTGTTTAATCCTTGCCTCCAGATGCAATGCTTATTTTAAAAATATTAGGGAAAATTGCCCTGGAAGATTTACCACCGCAAAAAAGAGAATTTCAGGAAAAAAGCAGTTCTAATGTGACTAAGAGAGCCCTTTCCAAGGCAAACAAAGTGGCATGAAATTTGGCTGTAGAAAGCACGTAGGCAGTGAATGAACCATCTGCACATTTGCAGTAAGGACATTAAGGGAAAAGTCTGTAGACTGATTTTGCCATTCCATATGCTTTCCAGCAAACCATTCGCATGGATTTATTGCTGCAGCTGAGTCTGGGAATAACCCCTTCATTAGGAGTTTTTTAGGGATACATTGGGCTCAAGGAATACAGATTCCTAACCCGTTTCCAGTAATGGTTCATGACTTCTGTATCAGCAGGGTGGTGAATATCCTCTGAATTTTAGTTTGAGGTATCTAAGGTATTACACCAAGTACTAATTAGGGCTGACCCTGCTTAGCCTCCAAAATCAGATGGGATCTGATGCCTGGTGGTCAGTGGCATCAGCAGCAAATAAGGGTGTTATGCATTCAGAGAACCGGTCAACAAATGAAAGCTAAGATAGAAGCAACACTTTAGTAGTTGACAAAATGGTGTTTTGAATGTTCTGTGATAAAGGCTGGCCCAATTTTTAAGCAGAGTGAGGCAGATGCCTTCAGATACAGATTTTAAGACTTGGGCAGTGGTGGGGAAGTGCTGAGTTCAAAAACTAATTTGATGCTTTCAGATGTAGCAAAAAATCTTTTTCTATCATTTGATATAAGATGCAACTGACAGTCCTTTTGGTTTTTGTACATTGTATGGGGAGAGCCACCATCTTGCCTTTTACTTCACGCAGCAAAATATCTGAAGTCACCCCTGTCAGTCAGTCTCTCCTCTTCTGTAGCATGACTTAGTCAAATAAAAACTGGAGTGTATATGACAGATTTTCAAATTCTGGCAAAGACTGACACCATAAGAACATAAAAACCTAAGAAAAGCCATGCTGGTTCAGGCCAAATGTCAATCTACTCCACTGTTGTATTCGCACATTAGCCCACCAGTTTGCACTATAAAAAGACCAGTAGTGGGGCTTGAGAGTAACAGCACCTCTCTGGTCATTCTCCCCAGCAGCCGATACACAAAGACATGCCCCCTTTGCTACTATAAATTGATGTTTCTTATGACTTTTAGTGTGGGTGTAGTCCCATACTCCATGGAGTTCTGTTCTCTTTTAAAACCGCAAAGTTGACTGCCATCATCATTTATTTATTTATTTATTTATTTACTGGATTTATATCTTATTTTTTCATGAACTACTGACCTGCAATTAACTAACCAGGGCTACCAGTTTTTGTCTGCTTACTGCTCTGCTTTAAAACTTCTGAGTATTTTCAGATTCTTTAAGTAAGCATTCAACATGTTTCTTTGTCTATTTATGATGCTTCTGAAATGCCCTGGATACAGATAGATTCTGGGATACTGTAAAAATATAAAGAATCACACCAAAATAAACACAAACTGATAAAACACATCTGTAATGATTTAATAAACAAGAGACAAATAAAACTGTTAAATGCATGCTCAAGCACCGGAATATCTTTGGCCAATGTGCTGGGCACAAAATATACACAATAAAGTAAATATAGTAGCTGTAGAGTGTATTTAACTCTGCCAATTCATGCAGCAAAGAGTTTCAAACATTAGAAATGTAAACCTGTAGTAAATAGCCTTGAATCTCTGCCACAGAGCTGTATAGCAGTGTAAGACATGTGCAGAAGGTAAAGTAATAGAAGTTTAGATGGCTAGCTCATTCCTGGTTTCTCTACTAGACTGCAGGAGGTAGAGTAACATCTCAGAAGGACCCAGTGCTGGCATAGGGTATGAGCAGTGGGGTGGCCATACCTTGAGCTGTCCATGGTTTTATACAATTACAAAATAATCTGACCTCGATGTTTTCAGAGTAAGGTTGGGGAGCATGATTCCCAGTTCATAGAATAAAGGAGGTCATTGGTTGTATTCACTATTGTTTTTATATGCTTCATCCCGTCTTCCCTTGGAATACTGGGAAGGACTTCCTATGTGCACCTATCACTTCCCCACTTCCTCAGAATCTGCAGATGTTACTCCAGAGAAGCTAGCCAATATTCCAAGGCAATACATCAATCCTTTCTTATGTGCGCCAATGAGGATCATCATCATGGTGATGATGATAGCAATGTTATTATAAGTGAGAAGAGCTCTTGTTCTCATTTATAGATGGGAGCAGAAGAAAGGACTGGTAAGAGTTTCTTCACTCTTTCTGGTATTCTATCATGTTTTATCAATCTGTTTTGTCTAATGTTACCAACTCAGTACTGGCCACTTAATGTCTTTTCAGACATTATAAAGAAAACAGTGAGTCCTGTAGTGCCTTAAATAATAAAAATATTATTGTGTAAGCTATTGTAGACAACAAGAGAACTCACTTAATCACACAACTTGTTTTTGTGTGTGCAGATACAAACACATGTATGCACACAGAGATGTGTGCACACACACATTTCTATTTGATGGTATATTTGATTTTATTTATATACCATTGTTCTCCCAAAATGGGACTCTAAGCCATTACTGCTACTGCTGCGTAGTGGCTTATATGGAGAAACAAAAATCACAGAGATTTGGAGACCAATCATATAACAACTCTTCAAGCATTTTCTCTTTATGCTAGTAACCTCCTGCAGCGATAATGGGGCAGCATGAGGAGTGTAGCTATGGTGGTGAAAAATGAGGGCACTGCTCCCTCAAATAAAAATTCTGCCTCCCCAAATGAACTTTTCCTGCAGCTACCAAATTGCTATCTTTGCAGAGAGTGAGACATAGGAGCTTATCCCAATAGCAAATAAACCGGCTTACCTCTTCTGGCCTGAATTCAGGATCTGGGATTCCCCTGGATGTTATCATATCAGCCTCAGCTATAAATACTCAAAATAAATAATAAATAAATAAATTGCCACCTATCTCTTTGCCAACAGTCTGAAGAATCTGATCAGGAGGGCTTTAAACTGAGTGATCTGGGGAAGGGAGACAGCAGTCTGGAAGGCAAAACGGCTAGAAAAAATAGTCAAACTGACATAGAGGGAACAAGGCAAACAGTGCAAGGACCCAACAATAGGAGGCAAAAAAACATGCACAGGCAGCAAGTAAAGGGGACACATGGTCTTAGATGTCTCTACACTAATGCACAGAGCATGAAATAAGCAAGATGAACTTGCACTCTTAGCACAACAAGGGAAATATGATATAATACGCATCACTGAAACCTGGTGGGATGAGTCTCACGATTGGAATATAGAAATAGAGGGGTATAACCTTTTTAAGAGAAACAGGCCAAACAAGAAAGGAGGAGGAATAACATTATATGTCAGGGATATATACACCAGTGAAGAGATCCAGGACATCAATACTGGAAGCCAGGTGGAGAGCATCTGGATAAAAATTAAAGGAGAGGGAAACAACAGGGATGTTACTGTGGGAGTCTACTACAGACCCCCAAGTCAGACAGAGGAAATGGATGATGCTTTTCTAGAACAGATGACCACACAATCAGGAAGGAGAGATGTAGTAGTGATGGGGGACTTCAACTACCCGGATATTTGCTGGAAGTCAAACTCAGCCATATCCTCAAGATCTAGAAAATTCCTCACTTGCCTCGAAGACAATTTCATTGTCCAAAAGGTGGAAGAGGCAACAAGGGGATCAGCTATTTTGGATCTGATCTTAACCAACAGTTGATGGGGTGCAAGTGGTGGGATCCTTAGGTGGGAGTGACCATGTCCTCCTGGAGTTTGTAATACAGTGGGAAGGTGAAGCTAGGCATAGTCAGATACGTATTCTAGATTTTAGGAAAACTGATTTCAATAAACTTAGAGAAATACTAGGGGTGATCCCATGGTCAAGAATACTAAAAGAGAAGGGAGTTCAAGATGGATGGGAGTTCCTCAAAAGGGAGATCCTAAAGGGACAATTTCAGACAGTTCCAATGAGGAAGAAAAATGGGAGATGTCTCAAGAAACCGGTATGGATAACTAAGGAACTTACAACTGAGCTAAATTTTAAACAGAACATGTATAAAACATGGAAAAATTGGGAAATCATCAAAGAGGAATTCAAACAAATAGCCAGCACATGTAGGGATAAAGTCAGAAAAGCTAAAGCGCAAAATGAACTCAGGCTTGCTAGAGAGGTTAAGAAAAATAAAAAGGGCTTTTTTGGATATGTCCACAGCAAAAGGAAGAAGAAGGAAACGGTTGGGCCACTGCGTGCAGAAGATGGCAAAATGCTAACAGGGGACAGAGAAAAGGCAGAATTACTCAACATCTTCTTTGCTTCAGTCTTCTCAGAAAAGGCAAAGGGTGCCCAACCTAAGGATAATGGGGCAGAGGACAGAATAGGGGAATTTCAGCACAGAATAAGTAAAGAGACAGTACAGGAATACCTGGTTAATCTGAATAAATATAAGTCTCCAGGACCAGATGAACTACATCCTAGGGTATTAAAAGAATTGGCAAATGTAATATCGGAACCAATGGCAATCATCTTTGAGAACTCCTGGAGAACAGGAGATGTCCCAGCAGACTGGAGGAGGACAAATGTTGTCCCAATCTTCAAAAAGGGGAAAAAAGAGGATCCCAACAATTGTCGTCCGGTTAGTCTGACATCAATACCAGGAAAGATTCTGGAGCAGATCATTAAACAGAGAGTCTGTGAATATCTGGAAGATAATTCCATAATCACAAAAAGCCAACATGGGGGCTTTCTAGATTGGAAAAAAGGAGTGTGTTCATGGCTGCATGAAACTCTAGCCTTTAGATGAGAAAAAGGGAAAGTGTGCCATGAAAATGCTTTTTTTTTTTTTTTTTGCATTTTATGGGAGAAGAAGCGCCTTTAAAAAGGTGCTGGTTTTTTAAAAACTGTGGAACAGTGCAGCTCCATCTAAAGGCTGCAGTGCAGCTGCTAAGCATTAAGGAAAAGGCAACTTCATGTCACACTTTCCTGCCAATCTAGAAAGCCCCATGGGTTTCAGAGAAACAAGTCATGCCAGACAAATCTGATCTCTTTTTTTGATAAAATTACCAGCTTGGTAGATGAAGGGAATGCTGTGGATATAGTATATCTTGACTTCAGTAAGGCATTTGACAAGGTTCCCCATGACATTCTTTCAAACAAGCTTGTAAAATGTGGACTAGACAAGGTAACCGTTACATGGATTTGTAACTGGTTGACTGACCGAACCCAAAGGGTGCTCAACAATGGTTCCTTTTCATCCTGGAAGGAAGTGACAAGTTGGGTGCCACAGGGTTCTGTCCTGGGCCCAGTGCTATTCAACATCTTTATTAATGACTTGGATGACAGTATTGAGAGCCTAGTTATCAAATTTGTGGAAAAATGAAATGCACAGATATAGGATGGGGGACACCTGGCTGAATGAGACAACATGTGAAAGGGATCTAGGAGTCCAAGTAGACCACAAGTTGAACATGAGTCAACAGTGTGATGCAGCAGCTAAAAAGGCCAATGCAATTTTAGGGTGCATCAATAGAAGTATAGTGTCTAGATCAAGGGAAGTAATAGTGCCACTCTATTCTGCTTTGGTCAGGCCGCACCTGGAATATTGTGTCCAGTTCTGGGCACCCCAATTTAAAAACGATGCGGAGAAACTGGAGCGTGTCCAAAGGAGGGCGACTAAAATGGTGAAGGGTCTGGAAACCTTGCCCTATGAAGAACGCCTTAGGGAGCTGGGGATGTTTAGCCTGGAGAAGAGAAGGTTAGGTGATATGATTGCCCTGTTTATATACTTAAAGGGATGTCACATTGAGGAGGGAGCAAGTTTGTTTTCTGCTGCTCCAGAGAACAGGACTCGGAACAATGGATGCAAACTGCAGGAAAAAAGATTCCACCTCAACATTAGGAAGAACTTCCTGAGAGTAAGGGCTGTTCGACAGTGGAACACACTCCCTCGGAGGGTGGTGGAGTCTCCTTCCTTGGATGTTTTTAAGCAGAGGCTGGAGGGCCATCTGTCGGGGATGCTTTGATTGGGAGTTCCTGCACGGCCTGGGGTTGGACTGGATGGCCCTTGTGGTCTCTTCCAACTCTAAATTTCTATGATTCTATGATTCTAGGCAAGATGTTGCCGCCCAGATGCATCCCGGGTCAAAACCACACTCAGGCAGCACTTTTTCCAAGTCGGGGAGCTTCCAACTTCAAAAACTGGCCTGCTGAGCTAGGCTTTGACCCTGGATGCATCCGCTTGGTGGCATTCCACCTAGATAAGTGGCGATTTAGGTATGATTACATCCAGAGGCATACCGGATCCTGAATTAAAGCCAGAAGAGTTAAACCAGCTTATTTGTTAATGGGATAAACTCCATTGACTATTTGTTCACACCTAGAACTCTTCTATTTGCTAACTTCACAATACTTTGGTATCTTTGCCTTCCCCTTTCCTTGCCTAAACTCTATTTCTAAATGCTGAACTGAAATTTAAAGTTACTGCAATGCTAGAAATCCAGGCATCAAAGGAAGAATCCTTATAGGGAAGCAATGCTCCCAACCCCCCTTCCACATGCCCAGACTGAATACATTAACTCTGCCCCACTATACTTTTCCCTGCCAGCTATGTCCCATGGTGTTCTTTGCCTCATGGGAGGAGAAGGCCTGAAGGTGGTGAAGAGGGGTAGAGGTTTATTGAATGTGTTACAGTTCTTCCTAGGTAAAGCAACCCTGCACAGTGGAACTCACATGGAGAGAATAATGCCTGGATAGGATTCTGCCCTGAGTTTTTAAAAATCGTGATATTAAAATTTTTTTGCAATTTTTGCAATGTACATTCAAAAGGCTGATAAAAATCCAAAAATAATCATGCTTGGAGAATCAAGTTTTGTGATGATGATGATAACATGTCATTTTTTAAAACACACACACACAGTTCCATATTCAGATAAAATTACCTGTACTGTATATATTTATTTGAAAGAGTCAACAAGAGTACCCTGAGCAGTTTTTCGGGGTGGTGGTGATTGTAAGACAATGCTATAAGCAATTTTTGTAAAAGGATAAAAAATATATAGAAAAGGGAACCAGAGAGTTAGGGGGGAGATGTGCTATCAGCTGCCAAACTGAGAAACCATCTGTGTAGAGGAATGGCTAAAGAAGGTTATTGCATTATCTTGTCATGCAGATTGGCTGCTATTGTGTGAGTATGGATGGAGAGAATGAAGAAAAGAGAATGCCTGGCAATGATTCCAAATAGAAGAATAATGATAATGTCATAGATAGAGCATTGTCAAATATGATGCCACAGGGACAATACTGGAAATATATAACGCCACAGAAAGACTGGTCTTACTGCACTATTGTTTATGGATATAGGAATTAGCAGGAGCACCCAGCTTTACATGACTAAGAAACCCCTTAGTTACCACCCACCTAGGAACTTGTACTCTTTCTTTACCCAACAACTCTTCCCTCACTGACCTATCCTGGAGTTGTTTCTCCCTGTGAAGTTAACAAGGGATGTAAATCTTTGGTCTTGTTTGCACTAACACAGGGTATCCTGGCCCAAGAACTGCCCTGACTCTCTCCCATTGCAAAGGGTCTCCATTTGAGCACTGAGCAGCTGCTCCTATGCTGCTCAGCATGCCCACCACCATTGTGGTTTACTTTGCTTGGAGACCAGAACAAGGTGCCCAGCCTCCATCACATGTCTGGGCACCTCATTCTGATGTCAGAGCAAGTGACTGGCAGCAGTGGTGGGTGCATGAGGTGGCAAGGCCTAGGTTGCATTTCAAACAGCTGTCTGGCATCAGAACAATGAGCTCCATATTGTCTGGGAAGATCTGGAGCAAAGGGTGATGTATTTAAATCTGTGCTAAGGGTGATATATCCCAGGTCTGGTGCAGAACAGGCCAGCCATCATCACATCTGTTCACACCCGAACTGAAGTTTGGTCTGCACGTTGTCCAGTCTGCATTCAAGAAGACTGCAGAGGGCACTTTATTTGGCCTGTGCTGACTGGGCCCTTGATTGTTTTGCTGTTGCATGCAAGGACAAATAATTAATGTTTTCTCTCCTGCAGGAGAAAACAAATATTCCTGTGCAGCTTTTGAATGGTATTTGCAAATCCCAAGATGTTTTAAGAACTTATTATATGCACCTGCCAAAACATGTTGGTTAACATGTTGGGGGATGTTGCACACAAAAATGTTTTCATGCAACAAAACCAACACATCATTGTGCAAAAAACTCACACACTTTTCTGCACAGAATAATTTCCCCAAGCAATTTCAGATGTTTGAATACCAGATGAAAACTGTGTGAAATTCTTGCTTTTCTGTTTGGGGGGGGGGGGGGGCTGGGCTGTTTTAGGCCTAGGAGGGGCTTTATGAGTGATACAGGTGTGTGTAGCATTCTTAGTCTAAAAATGAAGCTGGGAGCCGATGGCGCCAAAATAACCCAGGAGAGCCATGCGGTGCTCTTTCCCCATCCCATACAGCCATTCACCCTGATGTGGTACAAGAAAGATAGCCCTTGCCATTAGGAATGACTTGGCAGATGACAGCCTTTATCCTAATGATAAATAACTCTAAAGAGCAAAGGAACTGGTGTTTATTTTCTTCCCCTCACCTAGTAAGGTCAAGCAGTGGTTTTCCTCATCCTTCCCAAAGTGATGCATAACCGGCATTGAATGTTTCACACAGCAGTCCTGGGACCTTTCACACTGCAGGACAATAGCATTGTGATTTACTTTAACTGCCATGGTTACATCCTATGGAATCTGATGTTCTGCAGCTTAGAGAGGTGTATTTAGAATTCTTTGCCAGAGAGAAATCCTAGGAATCCATGGCAGTTAAAATGGAATCATTGTGCTCTAATTGTGTAGTGTGAAAGGGCCCCTGAGGAAGGGACTACTCTGCAGATGTCAGAAGAAGGTTCCAGCATTGGGGGGGGGGGGGGGGAGATGCAGCAGCTCCTAAAACCAAATACATTGTCCCACACCTGAGTTCCTGATTTTCCCACATGTTTTCAGACAAACTGTGTGTCATTTCTTCTTCTCTGTAACAAACAGACACATCTTGTTTAGTGCTGACAATCCTGAGGATGACCGTTTGTGAAAGATAATCTGGAAAAGATCCTGACTTACACATCTGCGCCTTCTGCACCAATTTGGACTAGGCCCGGTCATTGCAATTGCATCTGGTCTTCATAATGCAGGTTGCATACAATCACATTCTCTGAAACAATTAATCTTCTATTCTCCCCCTTCCCCTGCTGCCACTGAAATACACACACAAAAATCTGTCTGTTGGCAGCTTACCTGGCCAACGCAATAAGCACATGACAGATATTGCATGCATAATGCCAAGGTGCTTTGTAGTGGAATGGAATTTTTCCTGCTGTTTATCTTTTTACACAGCATAGTATGTGCTTATGTGCAGTCTAAATAGGTTATGATGCACATTCTGAGCACTTATGCCATACAGCAGATCACAGAATTGCAGGTTTCAGAAAGGCACCGAATTTTTGTTGTGCCAGAGATGGCCCCTGACCATTTAGGACCATTATTTGGTCCTAAATGCCTATCAGATTTCTCATTTTGCTATCAAAATGTTATCTCTATTTCACTTGCAAGTATCAGGAAACTATTTTTGAGCTGTAAGAACATGGAATATACAGGCATAAAATGAATCTATGCATTGTTTCTGTATAATGTTATACACATGAGTGACAATGAACTATATACAGGTAAGTCTCAATTTGTGTTGCCCTAGTGGTTCTGGAGTGGGGAGAGTGGGGACATGAAGAAACTGGAATCTTTCCATTATTGGAGGAATGGGTATCCTTTTGCTGCTTGGGAGGGGATGAGGTGAATAAAGAAAATGGAATCTTGAAGTTTTAGTGTGGATGGAAGTGGTTTCTTCTTATTAGATGAGAGATGAGCACCTGGAGCCTTATCATAATTGATGTTGTTGTTAGCTGCACTCGAGTTGGTTCCAACTCATAGCAACCCTTTAGAAGAGACATCTCCAAGAATCCCTATCCTTCACTGACCTGCCCAGATCTTGCAAGTCCTTGCCCACAACCCCCCTAATTGAGTCTATCCATCTGGTTTGTGGTCTTCCTCTCTTTCTTCTGTCCTTTATCTTTCCTAGCATTATTGTTTTTTCTAGTAATTTGTGCCTTCTCATTATGTGGCCAAAGTACAATAGTCTCAACTTGATCATCTTTGCTTCTAATGAGAGCCCTGGTCTGATCTGTTCAAAAACCCATTTGTTTGTCTTCTTGCATGCCCATGCTATCCCAAGTACTCTTCTCCAGCACCACATTTCAATTGATTTGATTTTTCTTATTGTCTGCTTCCTTCACTGTCCAGCTCTCACATCCGTACATGGTAATTGGGAATATAATGGCCTGAACGATTCTGCCTTTAGTGCTCAATTGTATGTCTTTGCTCTTCAGTATCTTTTCCAGTTCTTTCATAGCTACCCTTTCCATTCCTAGTCTTCTTTTTATTTTCTGACTGCACTCTCCATTCTGGTCGATGTTTGATCCTAGATATGGGATTTCTTTAACTATTTCGAATTCCTCATTGTCTACATTGAATTTTTGTATTTCTTCTGTAGTAATTATTTTTGTTTTCTTTATGTTCAGCATCAGACCTGCCTTTGCACTTTCACCTTTGACCTTCCTTATTAACTCTTCCAATCCCTGATTTTTTTTCTGCTAATATTATGGTGTTGTCCATGTATCTTAGGTTGTTAATGTTGCTTCCTCCTATCTTCACTTCTCCTTTTTCTGATTCTAATTCTGCTTTTCTTATGATGTTTTCAGCATATAAGTTAAACAAGTAAGGTGATAGGATGCAGCCTTGCCTGACCCCTTAGCCTATTGGGAACCACTCTGTAGTCTATGAAACACACGCTGATTCTTTTAAAAAATTCTTTGGTGCGCTGCATTAGCCATCGCATATTTGCATTGTGGTCCCTAGTGCCCCTTCCTTTTCTGAATCTCTGAGTGCATTTCTAGTCCGCCCCTCTGAACAAGCAATCGGGGCGGATTACAACAAGGATTAAAACAATATTAGTTAAAATATCCTGTCCTTTCCCTTACCACCACCACCCCTTAAAATAAGAATTAAATCACAATTAAATTAAAACAGTAACTAGCTAAAATAAGTAATAAAAACAAGATTAGGGAAAATGGACCCAAAGCCAAGATTGTGCAGAAGTGGAAATGGGGGAGGGAGGCTGGGGAAAAAAGCCACTCTGAAACCTAGATTTGGAGCCGGGGAATGTTCACATTCTCTGGGAAGGCCTGCCAGAAGAGATGCATCTTTAGGGCTTTTTTGAAGCCTTCTAAAGATGAAATAAGACACATCTCATCCGGCAGGTCATTCCACAACCTGGGGGCAACAGCTGAAAAAGCCCTCTGGGAGGTCTGCACCAGCCTGGTCTTCATGGGTTGCAGCAGGTTCCTCCCAGAGGACCGGAGTGTGTGTGGGGGATTTGTATGGGAAGAGGCGGTCCCTTAGATAGGATGGACCCAAGCCATGTAGGGCTTTAAAGGTTAAAACCAACACCTTGTACTGTGCCCAGAAACTGGTCGGCAGCCAGTGGAGACCTTTAAGCACGGGAGTAATGTGCTCTCTCCTATATGTTCCAGTGAGAAGTCTGGCTGCCATATTTTGGACCAGTTGTAGTTTCTGGGTTAGGCACAAGGGTAGCCCCATGTAGAGCGTGTTACAGTAGTCCAAACGTGAGGTTACCAGTGCGTGTATCACAGTTTCCAGATCCCTCATCTCCAGGAAAGGGCGCAGCTGGTGTATCAGCCGAAGCTGATAGCAGGCACTCCTAACCGTCGCATTCACTTGACTTGTCATGTGGAGCGACGGGTCAAGGAGTACCCTCAGACTGCGAACAGAGTCCTTTGAAGAGAGTGTGACTCCGTCCAGGACTGGAAGTTGTATTCCCAAACCTCGTTTCGGGCCTGTGACTGTGAGCACCTCCATTTTGTCTGGATTAAGCTTCAATAGGTTTTTCCTCATCCAATCCATTATGGCCACAAGGCAGTCACTGAGAGGGGAGATGCCATCGGAGGTCTGAGCAGATGATCTGATCACGGAGAAGTATATCTGGATGTCATCAGCATACTGGTGACAATGAGCTCCGTGCCTCTGGATGATCTCACCCAACAGCTTCATATAGATGTTAAATAACATCGGGGACAGAATGGCGCCCTGGGGGACGCCACAGCTAAGCTCGATCTTAGAGGAGCAACTGTCCCCGAGTCTCACCCTTTGAGATCTGCCGGAGAGGAAGGATCGGAACCACCGGAGCACGGTGCCACCGATCCCCAACTCTCTCAGCCGTTCCAAAAGGATGGAGTGGTCGATAGTGTCAAAAGCCGCTGAAAGATCGAAGAGCACCAACAGGGTCACACTACCCCTGTCGATGCTCAAACGGAGGTCTTCAGTCAGAGCAACCATGGCAGTCTCCACTCCATATCCCGCCCTGAAGCCGGTCTGGAATGGATTGAGATAATCAGTTTCATCCAAGACAGCTTGGAGTTGGGAGGCGACGGCTCTCTCAATCACCTTGCTGAGAAAGGGCAGCAAGGAAATTGGTCTATAGTTGTTTCTGTCCAGGGGATCAAGGGAAGGCTTCTTCAGGAGGGGCTTGATGGCCACCTCCTTCAGATAGGATGGAACACTGCCTTCACCTCCCGAAGGAATGTTCTCAATGCGTCTCCTCCCTGGACGACCAGCCAGGATGGACCTGGATCGAGGGAGCAAGTTGTCCTCCTCACACATCCAAGGAGCTTGTCCACGTCATCGGTACTCACCGATTTCATAACTTTCCATAATCTATACAATCAAATGCTTTTCTGTAGTCTATGAAACACATGCTGATTCTGTTTTAGAATTCTTTGGTGTGCTCCATTATCCATTGCATTTTTGCCATGTGGTCCTTAGTGCCCCTTCCTTTTCTGAACCTTGCTTGCACCTCTGGAATTTCTCTCTCCATCTATGGTTGGAGTCTATGCTGCAGAATTCTGAGCATTATTTTGCTTGCATGTGAGATTAGTGCTATTGTCCTATAGTTGCTGCAGTCTTTTGTATCTCCTTTCTTGTGGATTGATATGTATATTGAGAGTTTCCAGTCTGTTGGCCACTGCTTTGTTTTCCATATTGGTTGGCATATTTCAGTTAGCACTAAAGTTACATCTGTCTGTACTCATTGTAGCAGTTCAACTGGGATATCATCTGTTCCGGTGATTTATTTTTTCCCATTTCCTTTACTGCAGATTCCACTTCACTTCTTAGAATTTGTGGTTTGTCTTCATGTGGAACCTCATTCCAAGTGTCATTCATTCCCTCATATCTTTTGTATAACTCTTCTGTGTATTACCTCCAGCATCTTTTTATTTCTTCTTGTTCCTGTATTATGTTCTTTTTTTTTCTTCATAGAGCATCCCTGCCCTCAGTTTGAATTTGGCTTAATTTCTTGGATTTTTTGATAGAGGTCTCTCATTCTTCCCTTTTTGTTGTTTTCTTCTATTTTTCTGCATTGATCATTGTAGTATTTCTCCTTATCCCTGCATGTCAGACATTGGACCAGTGGGTTCATACTTCTGGCTTTGTTCCTATTTCTCTTTGCTTTAGCTTGTCTTCTTTCTTTTATTGCATGAAGTGTTTCCTCTGTCATCCATTGTTTCTTATCTTTCTTTTTGGTCACTTTTATTGTTTTCTTGCATTCATCCTTAATTATGTCTTTGACTTCTGTCCACAGTTCTTCAGGTTCCTACTTGGTTATACTCAATAGTTCAAATCTGCTTCTTATATTGTCCTTGAATTCATCTGTAATGTTATTCAGGTCATATTTTGGTATAATGATGGTTTTTGCTCTCTTCTTCAGCTTAACTCTGATTTTTGTTATGAACAGTTTGTGGTCAATGCCAAAATCAGCTCCTGGTCTGGCTTTGGCCACAAGGATAGAGCTTTTCCATCTTCTGCTTCCAACTATGTAGTCCATCCGGTTTTTGTGTTTACCATCTGGTGATGTCCAGGTGCATAGTCTCCTATTTGGTTGTATAAAGCAGGTATTTGCAATGAATAGATTGTTGGCCTCACAGAATTCTATCAGATGCTCTCTTGCTTTATTTCTTGTTCCTAATCCAAATCTTCCTACTGTTTTTGATTCTTCTTTATTGCCAACTTTAGCATTCAAGTCTTCAATGATTAGTTTGAAATCTTGTGATGGTATGTTTTCAATTTCTTCCTGAACTGCATCATAGAATCTCTCAATTTCTTCTTCATCTGCATCTGTGGTTGGTGCATATACCTGGATTATTGTGATGTTTATAGGTTTAAAGCTTTGTTGATAATATATGGTCTGACTTTGAGTTGTATCCTTTGAGTGCTCTGGCTATATCTTTCCTTAGTATGAAAGCTTCCTTATTTCTTCTTGTTTTTAATTTCCTGAATAGATCACTGTGTAGTTGATCACTGTATAGTTGTCAAAATGACCCATTCCTGTCCATTTTACTCACTCACTCCTTGTATTGTTATATTCATGCATTCCATTTTCTTCTTTACTATTCTAGTTTTCCCTGACTCATGCTTCTCACATTCCATGTTCCAATTACATGTGTAGTGTTGCTTCTAACTATGTTTGTTTTCATAGAATCATAGAGTTGGAAGAGACCACAAGGGGCCATCCAGTCCAACCCCCTGCCAGATGGCCATCCGGCCTCTGCTTAAAGACCTCCAAAGAAGGAGACTCCACCACTCTCCGAGGGAGTGTGTTCCACTGTCGAACAGCCCTTACTCTCAGGAAGTTCTTCCTAATGTTGAGGTGGAATCTTTTTTCCTGCAGTTTGCATCCATTGTTCCGAGTCTTGTTCTCTGGAGCAGCAGAAAACAAACTTGCTCCCTCCTCAATGTGACATCCCTTTAAGTATTTAAACAGGGTGATCATATCACCTCTTAACCGTCTCTTCTCCAGGCTAAACATCCCCAGCTCCCTAAGGCGTTCTTCATAGGGCAAGGTTTCCAGACCCTTCACCATTTTAGTCGCCCTCCTTTGGACACACTCCAGTTTCTCCGCATCCTTTTTAAATTGTGGTGCCCAGAACTGGACACAATATTCCAGGTGGGGCCTGACCAAAGCAGTATAGAGTAGCACTATTACTTCCCTTGATCTAGACACTATAGTTCTATTGATACAGTCTAAAATTGCATTGGCTTTTTTAGCTGCTGCATTGCACTGTTGACTCATGTTCAACTTGTGGTCTACTTGGACTCCAAGATCCCTTTCACATGTGGTCTTGATCAGCCAGGTGTCTCCCATCCTATATCTGTGCATTTCATTTTTCCGTCCTAAGTGCAGTATCTTACATTTATCTGTGTTGAATTTCATTTTGTTAGCTTTGGCCCAGCTTTCTAGTCTATTCAGGTCATTTTGAATGTTGATCCTGTCCTCTGGGGTATTAGCTACTCCTCCTAATTTGGTGTCATCTGCAAATTTGATAACTAGGCCCCCAATAGTGTCATCTAAGTCATAAATAAAGATATTGAATAGCACTGGGCCCAGGACAGAACCCTGTGGAACCCCACTGGTCACTTCTCTCTGGGATGAAAAAGAACCATTGTTGCGCACCCTTTGAGTTCGGCCGGTCAACCAATTACAAATCCATGTAACAGTTACCTTGTCTAGTCCACATTTTACAAGCTTGTTTGAAAGAATGTCATGGAGAACTTTGTCAAAGGCCTTACTGAAATCAAGTTATACTATATCCACAGTGTTCCCTTCATCTACCAAGCTGGTAATTTTATCAAAAAAAAAAAAAAAAGAGATCAGATTTGTCTAACATGACTTGTTTCTCTGAAACCCATGTTGACTTTTTGTGATTATGGAATTATCTTCTAGATATCCACAAACTCTCTGTTTAATGATCTGCTCTAGAATCTTTCCTGGAATTGATGTCAGACTAACTGGTTGATAATTGTTGGGATCCTCTTTTTTCCCCTTTTTGAAGATGGGGACAACGTTTGCCCTCCTCCAGTCTGCTGGGACTACTCCGGTTCTCCAAGAATTCTCAAAGATTATTGCCAGTGGTTCTGAAATTACTTTGGACAGTTCTTTTAGTACCCTTGGATGTTTTATTCGACATGCTTTTTGTCTGGCCTCCCCCTCTCTAGTTGTTGATTTTTGAACTGTCTCAACTAAAGGATTTTCTTGATGAAATGGTCTCGCAAGTGCCTCCTTTTGTGCAGTGCTGACAAGTGTCAGCTATGGTGACACTACTATTCTCTCTGTGAGAGTTGACTTCAATGTCACCCACCACTACTGCTGCAGACCAGTAGCTGTTCCTATATTTTATGTCTGTTATTCCCTTCTTCCCCCAATTCTCCTTTCCCTTTTTTTTTACACTCCTAGGAGTTTATCAGACGATGGAAATTGGAAGTATAATCTAATGGCAATCTGAGCACAATTATTGCATGTTAAAGTATCTCACACAATTTCAGGCAAAAGGGATGTCATTCCAAATGCAATCATGAGTTTTACATTATTTCGTATTAAAGCATCTCACACAATTTTGGGCAATGGGCAGTCATTTTCGGGTAAAGGGAAATCATTCTGAATGCATTCCGAACGCAACTGGAATTCACATAAATTCGCTAAACTAGCAAATTCACGTGAATTCAAATTGGCTCCAATTGGCTCCATTCGAAATAAAGAGAAATTCCTCCCATCTGATAAACTCCCTAGATGTTTTTCCCACCATCCCCTCCTCCTCCCTGCCTCCTGCTTTGTCCCTATCAATGGCATCAGTGTCCTTCTGATCTTCTTGCTGGGGAGGGCCCCGAGGTTCCTGGGCTGTGGTGTTGAAGCCTCCCTCTTTGTCCATCACCTTTCTGGTCTCATGGGGGAGGGAAGGCTTTGATGTCCCTGGTATCCTAAACCTGCCTCTTTCTCCCTTTGGATGACAGCTCCCTTCTAGTTTCAGGGGGAGGGGAGGCTCTGATATACTTGGTCCCCCTAGCCTGCTTCTTTGTCCCTTTGAATGGCAGCACCCTTCTGGTCTGATGGGGGAGGAGCAGCTTTGATGTCCCTGGTCTCTATGCTTTATGTTTTATGCTTTAAACCTTTTGAAAACTGGAGGTGGATTGAGTAACATCATTA
This sequence comes from Urosaurus nigricauda, assembly GCA_034509955.1. Classification (NCBI taxonomy): domain Eukaryota; kingdom Metazoa; phylum Chordata; class Lepidosauria; order Squamata; family Phrynosomatidae; genus Urosaurus; species Urosaurus nigricauda. The sequence continues at coordinate 103,752,583 of JAOEGL010000001.1, forward strand.
ATTTTGTGTCTATTTCATTTCTGTAAGAATGTGCATCCCTGGTATCCCATGATTCTCTATGAGACTGGCTCCAACATGACTTCAGTCTCAGTTTACATTATGGCAAAAAGCCCAGTTTCATGGACAGAGGTGACTGTGATACCCCTCTATAGTGCTTGGAAATGTTGTTGTTGTTGTTGTTGTTGTTGTTGTTGTTGGAATACAACTCCCGGAATGTGGCTGGCTGTGCTCCTGTGCTCCTGTGGCTGTGCTGGTTGATGGCTCCTTGGAGTGGTCCAGAAAAGTGATTTTTCCAACATGTGGTGTGGCTTCACTAATTGATTAAAGAAGACTATCTCAAGCATTGTCTCCTCCTGTGCCTCCTACTGCTACCTTATGTTCAGCTGTAGGTGTTCAGGCAACTGACAAGGTGGATAAGAAGATTGTGTATTTTATATCAAAGGCCAGTGGCTTATAGCATTCCAATCTTAAAGGAAACAAGACCACCTAACTTACCTGGGCCAGCCTTGTTGCAGGAGAGAGCCAGGGGTGCCCTGGCCACCAAGGGCAAGCAAATGAGGGCACCTCCACCAGCAGCAGAGGGTCTTTCCGCCCCCCTCATCAGCCCTGATGAGCTGTTAGAGGGCTTCACCCACACCATCTAGGACTTTGTGGGGCAGGTGGGGCAGACAGGTACCCTGCCTCCCACAGAGCCTAACACTATTCCCCTCCTGGGGACACCTTCAGTGTCGATTCCAGTGAGACAAGAGAGAGGCCAGAAATAACAGCAGAAGAAGGGGCATGCCACATCTTCTCCCAGAAGCAGTAGCAGCAGCTCAGCCAATACCACCAGTAGCGACAGCAGCATCACCATTCAGCAGCTCATTGAGCCCTGAATTGGTCAGTGCTTCCTCTGCTACCAGGAAAAAGAAAGGCAGGAGGAAGCATAGGAGCAAGAAGAAGGCCAAGGAGCTAAGAGAGATGGGGTTGGTGAGTGTGCTGATTTAGTCAGCAGGAAGGACTACTGGTTGGAACATACCCTAACCCCTGGGCTCACTCCGTGGGCCATCAAGCACAGAGCCAGGCTCCCAGGCTTGGAGGGAGGGTGGGAGGACTCCCAGGCATCCACTTTCCCTATTTTTATAAACAATGAAGAGCCCCCTGTCCTTCCTTTGCCCAGGAAGACCAGGAAGAGTATCCTTGGAGGGTACTATGTGGATGTTTTCACCCTGCTTAAGCCAGAGGGGGAGGAGGGTTGTTCCCCTGGATCAAACAGGAAGGGTGGGAGGCCAAGAGGACCCCTGTTGAGCAGTCTCTCACCATCTGTGTGATGGACTATACAATTTACATGGGGTCATGTATGTCATACCTTGATAGAGGCTGGCATCTGAACAACCACAAGGTCAACATCCTCAGGGCTCAATATACTGCTGGGGAGGTGGCAATCATCATGTATGATGCCACCTTCCACAAGCATGCATCCCAGAGCAGCAAAAGCAGAGCAGCAAAAATCTAGCTTGCTGAGGTGGGGCCCCACATCAGGACAAAAGGGGACCCCTCATGGTCATCAAAGAGGATGGAGGGGAAGGATCAGTGCAGGCTATTGTGTTGGGGGTTCAATTTGGGGAAATGTGTGTGGGTGCAGTGCAAATTTGAGCATTGCTGTGAGCTTTGCAGGGTCCCCCATACTGAGGTGCTCCCCAACAGCCCTTTCACACAGGATGCCCTGGCTTGGCAGCCTTCGATAAGAAAGAGGGAACTTCAGGTCGGGGCCCCTCATGGCCAAGTGTGACATCCAGTTGGCATTTGGGCTGCTGCCTGTCCATCTGGATGATTTTTGCCTCTTGGGTTTCTTTGACAAGGCCATGCCCATGGGCTCCTCCGTCAGCTGCATGGCCTTTGAGACTTTCAGTACCTTCCTGGAGTGGAAGGTAAAAGGCCATGCCATGTCCCCTTTGGTGTCCCATTACCTTGATAATTTACTTTTCATTGGAAAGGCCAAAGGGGAGGGCTGCACAAAACTCTTGACCACCTTCCAGGCCCTAGTTGCTGAGCTGGTGGTTCCATTAGCATCAGAGAAGACAGAGGGCCCCACCACCTCCCTCACATACCTGGGAATTAAGTTGGATTTGGTGGTGGGAGTGTCACACCTGCGAGACGAAAAGCTCCGCTCCCTCTTTTCCATGGTGCGGGCCACCCTTGCATCCCAGGAGGCCACACTCAGAGAGATCCAGGCCCTTATGGGACACCTCAATTTTGCATGCAGGGTCATTTCCCCAGGCAGAGCTTTCTGCACCTGGTATGACAGGGTGACTGCAGGGGTCGGGGAGGCCCACCATTGCATCCGCCTCATCAGGCACATCAAGGAGGATGCAGGAGGAGATTCTCAGGGATTTCAATGGGGTGTCCCTGTGGCAACACCCTTAGGAGTTGTGGCAAGGGCTTCAGATCCACTCCAATATGGTGGGGAGCCTGGATTTTGGGATCTTCTTCCAAAGCCACTGGTGCATCCAGCAATGGCCTACCCAATGGGAGCAGAAGGGCATCTTCGGGGACCACACTTTTCTAGAATTCTTCCCCATTTTGGTAGCAGTCCACGTCTGGAAGGAGGCCTTTGTCAACAAGGCAGTATGCTTTTGGTGTGACAATCAGGCAGTGGTCAGCATCCTCAGCTGACCACTGCCTGATTGTCACACCAAAAAGTCAGGGCGGGTCATGCTCCTGGTGCACCACTTGGTTCTGCTGTGTCTTCAACAATACCATGTTCAGAGACTGTTTTGTGCCTGGCCTGGAGAATGGAATTGCAGACTCTCTTTCTCATTTTCAGGTGGCCAGGTTCTGGCAGTTGGTGCCTGAAACAGACCCCTTGCCCACATCTTTCCCAGAGGATCTGTGGGAGGTTGGAAACTTGCTGTGATGGAGTGTGTGCTGTCTTTACTGGCTCTGATTACTCTCAGGGCCTACAAGAGGGCAGTGTCCAAATTTTTCACAGGCATCAAGGCCCACAGGCCAGTCTGGTCCCACACCATCCTGCAATTCCTTGTATGGTTGAAGGAGTCGGTTATCGCCCTCTGCACCATGTCAGCCACTTTGACAGGGATTTCATTATTCTCTAAGGCCAGTGGGTTCTGGGACCCTTGTGCTTCCTTTTCAGTCAGGAGGGCCCTTGAGGGGTGGAGGAGGACATCCCATAGAGAGGGCGATGGCAGAAAGCCATTTGTTTCAAGCTACTTTGCAGCCTTTCCCTACAGCTAGATCAGATGTGCTGCTCCAGTGCCAAGGCATGACTTTTCAGAGCCTCATTTGTCACTACCTTCTTTGGGGCACTGCAAGTGGGCAAACTGGTTCCCTCCTCCAGGCAGCATGGGTCCAAGCATTCCCTTCAGAGGGAAGATGTCTCAGTGGTAGGAAACACTGTGTTTTTAGTTCTTTGCAAGTCCAAGAGCAATCAATTGGGGAAAGGGTCCACCATCATGCTGAGGAGGCTCCATGGTTGCACCTGTGCCACGTCTGAACCTTATGCAGATACTTGGCATCCCATCTACACTCTACTGACCCTTTGTTGCTCACAACAATGGAACTCTGCTCACTCTATACCAATTTGTGTCAGTGCTCTGCATGGCCTTGCAACAGGCTGGACTGCAGGCAGAGGACTTTGGTGGACACTTGTTCTGGATCAGGGCGACTATCACCACAGCAGGATGTGCTCTGCCTGTGGACTTCATTAAGAAGATAAACAGGTGGAAATCTGGGGCATTTGCTGGATATGTCCATCCAGGCCTGAACCCTTGCTCAGGATGGCCATGAGGAATGTTAAACAGTTGGGGATGGGTGCAGCTTTCAAGGGGGTTGGTGGAAGCTTTTTGTGGCAGTAGCATGGGCCATAGATCTGGTGGATGTGGTTTCCTATACTGCGGCACACAGGAGTCCCAAGGGGACCTGGGGGTGCTGGGAGTGTTGAGGTGTTGCCATCGTGGGAGTAACTCCAGAACAGAGGGTGACAAAGGGGCAAGGAGGAGAACACATGCCATTATTATTATTATTATTATTGATTACCCTTTCTGTTATTCCAAAACCCGGCTGTGACCAGGCAATTGGGTTTGTTGAACAACAGGCGAGTTGGTTGATGACAGATCCACACCCATGCATTTGAGCCAACCCTACTTGTCAGCTGTATTCAATAAAGTTGTGGCCTTTTTCCTGCCAAATGGTGTGTCCTGGTATTACTTACTGTGGTGGCTCACCTTCCTCTGCAACTGTTTATTTACTTTGGAGAGTCATAGAATTATACAGTTGGAAGGGACTGCAAGGGCCCTGTACAAGTAGTCCTATGCCCTACCATTGAGGGAGGAACAACCCAAAGCACACCTGAGAAATGGCCATAAAACTTTTGATTAAAAACCTCCAAAGAAACAGTATCCATCACCCTCTGAAGATGCACATTCCACTATCAAACAGCTCTTACAGTTGTTATTTTTTAAGTCCATCCTACCCTGTTTCCCCAAAAATAAGACACCCCCATAAAATAAGACCTAGCAGAGGTTTTGCTGAATTGCTAAATATAAGGCCTCCCCCAAATGTAAGACCTACCAAAGGTTTTGTATATTAACATATATGCAATATATAATAAATGTGGGGTTTTTTTCTTCTTCAAGAATAAATGTGAATTCTTCTTCATGGAAAAATAAGTCATCCCCTGAAAATAAGACCCAGCGCAACTTTTGGAGCAAAAAAATAATATAAGACACTTTCTTATTTTCGGGGAAACACGGTAATAGTTAGGTGGGATCTCTTTTCCTGTAATTCTCATCCATTGGTTCCAGTTCTGGCCTCTGGAACACAAAACAAGTTTGCTCCATCTTCTACATCCCTTCAAGTATTCAAACACAGTTCTCACGTCCCCTCTAAATCCTCTCTTTTCCAAGCTAAATGCCGGCCTGCCGGACCCTCCTGAAGCAAGCACCAGCACCAACACTTGAGCTGCCCTCGGAGGACTTTAAAAGGAGGGACGCCGGTGGGAGCAGCGCCCTTTTTGAAATGCCGGCCTGCTGGACCCTCCTGAGGCAAGCACCAGCACCAACAACACCTGCCGACTCCCCTCTCCCACCATAGCAGCAGCGCAGGAAGATCTTTTTCTGCCCGCGGAGGACTTGCAAGGGGTGGAGTGCCGGTGAGAGCGGCGTTCCACAAAATGCTGACCTGCCAGCTTCCCCTCAACAGTGCCAGCACTGGAAGACCTTTTCCCGCTCAGTGGAGGATTTGACGACTGTAATGGACTGACCTATGCTTAGTGTAATTGTATTGTAACCATAACCGTAATTGTAAGTGTATTTGATTGATTTGTTTATATTGTGAATTATGCTATTGTTATAGTATTGTATTGTACAAGTTTAAATTGATGCCATGCATAGGTGATATCATGAAATTTTATTGATACAGTATTATGTCTATATGTTAAAGTATTAGGTTTTTATTTTAATTTTATTGATGTATTGTATATTTATGTTGTATATGTTGTGCACTGCCCTGATCATTGGAAGGGCGGTATAAAAATAAAGATATTATTATTATTATTATTATTATTATTATTATTATTATTATTGAACATGCCTGTATCTCTAAGCCATTCCTCATACATTAGTTTCCAGACCTTTTATCATCCTGGTTGCCTTCCTTTGAACATGTTCTAGTTGGTCAATGTAGTTGATGATGGTGTCCAAAACCGGAGACACCATTCCAGGTGAGGTCTGACCAAAAAGAATAGAATGATGCAACAGAAATATGAAAGGAAAGAGGTATTTTCAGCTAATTACTTTGGAACTATAATCATGCCTGACTACTGTATCTAACTTCTTCCCTCTGCTACCTACATCACCCCTAACCCCATTCTCTGACAGGTTCTTCCCACAGTGAGGTATCATAGACAAAGTGGGCAAGATAGCCTTTGAGAACCATTGGTCTAAGGTGCTTAAGGAGAAAGGAAGCCATAAGGGCCAAAGCAACATATCAAAGACAAATTCTATGCAGGGATCTGTGTAACTGTGAGGTAAGGACTGACTTCCTAGCACTAATACCATGAAGAAAAAGCTGTTGACAGTTCTATTAGTGGTGATGTGATTGGGGCATCATCTCGAGTTACCTGAGATGTGAGGCTAAAGCTTGATTAGTTTTTACAATACATAAATAAATACAGCACTGGCAGAATAATGCATGTCCTGTTACAACCGTATTTCTTACATTTCTTTTCAACAAGTCTATTATTTAACAAAAAGAATACTTTCACATTAGCATTCAGGGTCTGACATAAATCCATAAGACACTGAAATTTAATTGATGTTGGAGGAGGGTTTTGTGTGTTTAATTCCTTTCATTTCTCTCGTTATTTCTGACAATACTACAACTTCATTTGTCATAAAATTGGTTTGGCTTTTACACTAGTACAGGTACTGAAATGGCTTCCCTCTGTAGCACACATTGTAATGTAATTGTAACACACCACAGTGCCTTTGGTAATTTGCCTCATAATATATTTTAACAGATACCTACAATAAAATTGCAGAGGGAATTCGTAATTGTAAGATACTGCAACTGTCTCCTTTTCCTGCTCTCATTTTAACTTTCACAATGAGATTTTCTTTGGTAATGTTCCATTTAATGCATATTTTCCTGCCTTCCAACTTAATAGGTTTTACAAGGTATGTTTGGACCAGACTTTCAAAAAAGTTCAGTATCATTTAAGGTTTATGGTATTTAAACTCAAGAACTGCTAAACTTTTGAAAAATCTGCGCTATCTTCATCTCATATGGGGATGTCATATGGGAATGCTCTTTTAAACCTATTTTGCCTTTTAAAAAACTTTTAAGTTTGTTAATATTTTTTATAAATCTGTAACATAGGACTCTTTCACACAGGAGGCTTACCATGAGTAAATCACCATGAAATTATCAGAAATCGGGGTTCACATCTCTGCGTGCTTCTGTCATCAATAAATCATCATAGAGATGTCAGGGATTGCTCCTCCCATTAGTAAAATATCCTGGGAGCCGCCATTTGGTAATAACAGGATCTTCCGTTATTGCCAAATGGCAGCTCCATGACAATTTACTGATGGGAGAAGCGAGCTCCAACACCTCCATGATGATTTACTGGCAGGAGAAGTGTGCGGGGGTGTGAACCCCGATCACACTTCTTTCATGATTTCTGATGATTTCATGTCGATTTACTTGTGGTAAGCCTCCCATGTGAAAGAGTGAGTGTCCCAACGTTTGTATCTGTTCCTGTGTATAGTATTATAATTTTGCAAAAGATTGTAAACTATTTTTTCACTTTTGTAAATAGTAGCTTTAGGCAACCCTGCAATGAAACAATACGTGGTCTCTCTTTCTTGAAATTCTGTTGTCTGCCTTCCAGTTTATAACGTTAAAAAAGATCTAAGAATAGGAGCTACTAGATGACAATTATTAACAATGGCTGAAACCCTACATCACTGTCTATGTTTTGTAACTTTACAAATCTGTAGATACATTGCCGAAATACGACAAAACCCTGTTCATGAATTGTGAAGATATGCATCTGGGCACCACAAGAGTTCTCCAATGCACATTTGGACACTTCTTTTTTAAAGTTTATTTTTTAACACACACAAAAAAAATTATTAAACATATAACCACAAAATACACATAAAGGTAAAATTAATATATTACAACAATAAACAATAAAAATACTTTCTAATCTCTACCCTATGGTTAATTACTGTTGATGTTAATCACTTTTACTACTACTCGTCATTTATCAAGAAACTACTTTATTTTCATTATAGTAATCCTTGTAGAAACCTATCCTTATACTACTCCAAAACTATATTTATACAACCAAATGCTTCAATTTTCTTTCTTTCTTTCTTTTTTTGTGGGGTTTTCAGGCTATGTGGCCATGTTCTGTAAGAGTTTATTCCTGACATTTCACCAGCATCTGTGGCTGGCATCTTTAGAGAAATTCTTCAGTTTCATACTCTTAATTGTATACTCCTTGCCACCCCGGAATGACTTTAAGTATTCTAACATTCCTGACAAATATTTCTTAAATCCATTGATCCATTTCTAATAAAATACTGTGAGTTAATTTATCTATTTCATTGTAATCAAGTATTTTCCATAACTATTCAGACATGTCTGGGCATTTGGGCATTTCTGATGTGCATCAGGCTCTTCTGATGAGCACTGGGCACTTCCAGTGGGCACTGAGCATTTCTGAAGTGCAGCTGATGCTTTCAATGTGTCCTTGCACTTCCTAGCCCATGTACAGATACAATTTGGGAGTACTCATTAGCCACTGCACATGGAGTGCATCATTATCCACTGCACATGGAGCCATCATGCATCAGTCACTCCACTGGCTACCATTGCACATTGAACACCCATACGTTGTTACATCATAGCAGCCTCTAAGTGAATATGGATTTTGCTAAATTGCTCAATTCAGTTTTGCGTACACAAAAGTGTAAGTCCCAAGCAGAATGCTACCTTTATCTTTTCCACTGCTAATTGAATGGGATAGTTATTTTACAAGCAAGGACATTGACAGTCACAACAAACGTAATTTATGGGGAGGATATCTGCATGATGGAAAAGTGGCATGTGTATTGATATGGAATACAATTCCCCTTGGGAGTTTTTTCCTGGTTTTATATGTCTGGTTGAAACATTTTGCAACTTTTGTTGCATTATATAATCTAGACATTCAGACTGCATCATCTGACATGATCCGATTCTATTCTATGGAACACGGCTTTGTCCCATGAAACACTGGAATATGACATTTGCTGAGACATTAATTCTTCCCTGAACTACAGGATTAGAGTTCCCCAGCAGGCATTTTTCTAAATCCCTCAGCAAACTAGAAATCCTAGGGTTCTTTAGGATGGATCAATGACAGTTAAAGTAGTATAGCATGGCTATAGCAACACTGTTAGTGATAATATGTACCTTGGCATGTAATACCATAGAGGATTTTTTGAATTTCAAGTTTTTTGGTGAAAAATTCATTTGTGCACAAAAAAAAATTAACAGACTTCTGCAAAAGCGGTGTTTGTGCAGAAAACATTGACTGGCATTCCATATTGCAGTTACAAATTCATGACTAGGAGTTACAGATCTGTAACTGATCTGTATTCAGTAAGACTACTAATTCACTATTAATCTCCACTTTAGGAAATCCAGTCCATTTTAGGAAATCCATCTACCCCTGCCTCAGGCTGCAAATACTCTAGATCAGCCCTGCAGACTCCCTTTCCCACCAAAGACAGAGAACTGGTGGGTGAAAGGAGAGACGCTTTAAAATTATGCTACACCAGAAAACTCACCACCATATAGGACAGTGATCTCCCATTTTCAGGCTGCCCTTTTGACGAATCTCTCACAATGAAAGGTTACTGAAATGAGGTGAAAGCAAACATTTATTGCTACACCATGCAACTTACAAAGCCTTCATGTGTTTTTCCTCCCTTTCTACTGTGTATTTTATTCAGCTTTCAATGAATGTGAGTGCTTTCAGAATTTAGCAGCCTCCCCGCTTCTCCTCTTTACAACAATACACCATAATTTGGCACAGTTGTTTCACTTGCTTCAGGAGCGGCCTGGCATTATGATTAGTATGGAAGCTGTAGATCAGAATTTAGTCCCACTGGCAGAACTCTGTGGAAAAGCTTTCCTGCCACCTGCCTGAACGATGCCTGACTCAGTCTTATCAATATGAATACTCACAACATTAAAAAGAGCCCGGGAGGGGGGGGGGGAAGAAAGAAAGAAAACAAAATTAATGGCACAAAAGCAGTACAACTTCCACCTATGAAGGACATTTTTTTTTCTGTCAGTACAGACAAAGAGCCAAAATTTGGAAGCTTTTGAAGGAAAACTGTGTCTGAACTTCTGGGTAAATGAGAAAGTATTGAAAAGCTCTGGGTTTGTGAGCTCCTCTGAGGTAACTTCTTCGCTTTGAGAGAATCTTTCATATTCTTTAGAAGATGCCAAAAATGCAAGACTTGGCACTTTAACAAAACAGGAAAACGAAAATACATAATCTTCTTAACTAGTAAGTCTTTGAGCCCAGCATCACATTGTTGCCATATAATAAAAAGGATTGCTTTGCAATAATTTGGGCAGTTAAGAATTCTGTACATGCTCAAAATCATGACATTTCAAGGACAATAAAGTTGGCTGGCTGTTAGCCATTGGCTGTACAAAGTGGGGGGAAAAACCTGTTTTGTCAGCTGGTTATTCATACTGCATTATAAAACAAGTTTCCAAACAGATAGCTACTCTTTTATTTCTAGTATGTTACTCCAAAAAATGTATGTATATTTTTAATTCAGGGTATTTACAGGGCTTATTTAACAAATGTCAGACCCATACAAAATGTTCTCTCTACAATATGTTGTAAGCTATTCTCCTTTATGTTTGTTTGACAAAGGCAATGTGGGAGAAAAGATACATTTTCAGAATTAAAATTATGCCTTGTTAATGTGAATTTTTTTAACAACCACAACTTGTGGATGGTGAGGGAGAAGTAGCATGTCTTGGGCTGTGTCAGTGTTTCGGCACAGAAAGCAAACCCTCAAAGAACTCGGTTTTGTAGGCCCTTTTTATATATGACCTTCAACACAGCAGCATTCACTTTGTTACAGCGTGACTCTTTCCCTCACAGTTCAATAACTTCCGAAGCCTACAATCACATGGGAGGGGACCATTTTGTGGTTCCATACAACATCACTGTTCCAGGATCTGAGAAGAGCAATAGTAATATGGCAAAGGGACTGAAAACATTCCACTGGTTCCTCATAGCTGGGTTGTATGCCAAACTAGAGCTTGGAAAAATTACTTTGGAGGATACCACTCCCAGGATCCTCCAGCGTCTGCCCTTGGCAGCTGAGAGATTCTGGGAGATGTAGCCTCAAAGTAGCTTTTCCAAGCTATGCTCTGTACTCTCATTTAAATTCAGCTTGCTCAGATTTGTTACCCCTTATAGATAGGGTTACCAGATTGGATTTGGGATAAAGCTCCTGCAGTTTTAATACTTAACAGATCTTGCAGCAGCACTAATTACTATAAAGTTCCATCAAGTAGGACAAAGGTATCTGTCCTCCCTCACTTTCCAACCCTAGAACAATACCTCTCTGAGTACTTGTCTGTCAATAAGAACAGAGCTTGGACCTCCTCTATGCACCCTCTCTCTCACTCTGGCCTGCTTTCCACTGGCAAGAGTGAATGAACACAAGGATCTGGAAGGTGGTAAAGGACAGGCACTTTCATCCTGCTTGGTGAAGCTTTATGGTATCTCATTCTGCTCTAAAGAGTTTATTCCAAGGTTGAAATCCTGTGCAAAAATAGGATTTAAACAGTAGAAAAAAACCACAAAAGTGGGTTGAATTTCACACCGTCATTGTTAAACTTGTGTTAACCCAAATGGAAACTAAACAAAACCCTCTCCTTTGTACTTTTGAGATTTTTCCAAAAGAAAAAAGGAATGACTTTTATCTACTTTGCCTCCACTTTCCATTCGGGTTAACATTAGTTTAACAATGACATCGTTTAAAAATCAACCTGCTTTTGCAGGTTTTTTTCCATTTTAAAACCCCATTGTTGCACAGAATTTTCCCCATGTGATTAACTCCTAAAATCTGTTAAGGATTAAACAGGAGCCCCATCCTGGAACTAATCTAGTAACCCTACTTGTAGATCTCTTGTACAGATGCTTGTATAAATGTCTACTGTATATTCTACCCAGTCTTTCTACTATAGCAATATATGTTTATGGATGAAGCAGATTTTTTTCTACATGTGCAAATATAAGTCCTCTGCAGATGTTAATCAAGTGAACAAACAAGGAGGAGAAAAATTGCACTAACTGTTTAATGTCCACATATTCAAAGAAGTCCATCACTCACAAGGGCCTATGTTTGAAGATGTAAATGGAATGAGTCCCTCCCCTGACACAGTCTGTACTTTGAAGAAATAAGTGTAGGGAGTCTACAGTCCTTCAAGTGCATGTATGTATTTTGCCATTGCAAAATAGGAACTTGGAGAGGTGACGATGTTTAAGTTGGGTCAGTGTGTCTGCTTCCGATCTCCATCCATTCATCTGTGCCCTCAGAGCAGTCCACCAGGGGATCAAGACATGTCTATTCCAGGTCAATTTGTATAGACCATAAGATTGGAGATTTAGATGTGGGCACATCTTTCCTTCCAATCTAAAAACCTGGTTTTGTTATATACTCCAGTGGGCATTTCAGTTCATGGCCACCTCTTAACAAACTAGAGGTATGCTTGGTTTTTTAAGCACTTTTTGGAAAAGCTTGAAAGACTACTTCCTATTAGATGGTTCCATAACAGTTATGAGGATATTTCTGTACTGTTTGCTAGGAATTACACTACAAACTTTTTGAAGGCTAGTACATCCAGAGCTAAGAAATGCTTTAGCTGATATCTATCAAAAAGAGAAAGACAAAAGGACAGACAGACAGACAGGGTGAAGGACAAGCAGTGATGGCAGCACTTATGCCCCAGGTGAAAAGAGACAGAACAGAGACAAAAAGTGGAGACTATGACTATAGGGTTCACATCAAAGATTCATGCCATCTCAGGTTGGAGTCTGTCTAAGGTCTCTTTCACATTATACAGCTATAGCACTGATATTCCACTTTACCTCCCATGGTTCCAAACTCTAGAATTCTCAGATTTGTAGCTTCATGAGGTATTTACAATTTTCTGCCAGAGAACCCAAGAGCCTCATCAAACTGCAAATCCCAGGACTCCATAGGATTAAGCCATGGGAGTTAAAATGGTATTAAACTACTATCACAAATATCATGTTAAAGAGGCCTGACCCTTAGAAAGTCCCACAGGGACTTTTTCAAGAGCCCATTGCAAGTATGGGGGAGAGTCTTGCTTTGTCCATTCCTAGTTTCCTTTATCCTTACGTCCTGAGCTCAGAAAAGAAATAACAGCCTAGGAATGCAACTGTTTCCACCTTCCTTTGCCATGTACACCCAGGCCCAGTCTTTTTAAGGCAACAGGTGAAACCAGAATATAATGGTGTTTTATTATCTTCCAATCCCCTGAGGGGAGCTCCCTTGGAACTAGGCACACAGTCCCTAATTAAATTTCAGAGTGCTTGAATGAATAGCTGAGGCAGGATTAAATAATAGATACTCGGTATACTATTTCACATAGAGCATTCTTTTAAGTCAACAGGGTCTCCCTGACATGATGGCTAATTGCGCTCACTCTTTTTACATGCAGACAGCATTTCCAGTGTTCATGTTTTGCCAGAAAATAACAGAGGTAGCAAAGCAAATAAATACAGGTGAGCAAATTTTGTCCAAAAGAGTTTGGCCTTTCTCAGGCTTGAAGGTTAATAGATTACAAAATGATTGCAACAAAAATTGAAGCTTGTCTATTGGGAGACTTGTTTTGTCTTTCTCTACCAGCAGTCAACTGACACTCATTCCTTTCGTTCTCATTTCAAGGAGGCAACCGATTTCATTGACTTGATTTTCCACATAACCGTTGATCCCTTATGGTTCTTGTTGACTAGGTTTTATAAAAATGAAAGTTATCAGCAGTAAACTTGACCCTGCTGATCCTTGAAATTTATTTATTTATTTGTGGAAGGGGCAGACAGTCAAGGGAAATTAAACTGAAGCAGCTGATGTTTCCTCTAATAATACTGCACCAATAATAATTTTTTTTTTAAAAAAAAATGAAGGGTAGCCTAACAGCATACTTTCAAACCTTGAAGAATCTTCTTACTTTAATAGGAAAGACATCAGGTTAGCAGGGCAAATAAAGTTTTCTATTCATCCAGGGGAAATAGGGACAGAGGTAACTTTCAACAAAAACATTTTATTTCCTGGACTAACAGTTCAATTCTATATTTATTTACTCAAAAATATGTCCCCATTGCATTCAACAAGCTTACTCCCAGGTATGTAGGAGGGTTGTGTGTATGCAGCTTTTAAGCCATGTGATATTAGTAACTATTTTACCTGTATGTTATCTTTAAAAACAAAAAAAATCTTGGTCTTAAAATATGTGTCTCAAATCTGGATTTAAAATTGGCATGGGAGTAAATTGGAACTATACCCTATGAATCCTTCCACTAGTGTGTGTGTGTGTGCACGTGCGCGTGCATGTGCATGTGCACATGTGTGCACATGCACATCATGTAATGATACAGTGCAGAAGCATCCTGGGGAATATGGCCTTTATTATACTCTTAGTCTAGATGTAGCATGGCTTACTGCACAAAACAACAGTCAAGCATGACTATAAAATTAGACTACCTCCTTCACAGGTTTTGGGACACATTTGTAACTAGTTTTATAGCAGGGCAACATGCCTGATATGATGCATGCAACTGATAGAAATAGAATGCTGGATGCTTTGGGGTTTTTGTAAAATGAAAACTTGGTTTATAAATGCTGGAAATAAAAATCAAATGAAATTAAATCACAGAACACAGGAATCTTCCATGCACTGAGTTGGGCCTTCTATCCAATTTGCTCAGTATTATCTTTACTGACAGCCTATGACTCTTCAGATTTTTAGACAAAAGATTTTGTCAGTGCCTTTTCCAAGCAAATAGGCAGTACTGAGCTCCTAATATATCTGAACAGAACATGGAAACATTATTTTAAGAGTCTCATATCTCTCAGTGGCCATGATTTCTGAAGAATTTTCAGAACTGTTGTTCAAGGAAGAAAAAATTATATATATTTTTAAAATTAAGTTTTATAATCCATAACACAACATATATAACAAACCTTTACAAAATATTATCATTATTAGCTCACATACTTTTTGCCCGTCCCTCCTTTCTTCCCACTGCCAGGGCTATGACCAGGCAAATTAGTATCCAGTACCCATAATGTAGAATATCTTATATTTAATTATATCTTATAATTTCTTCAACTTCGTTGTACCCCTTTTTCAACTTTAACTTTCTTAATCCAACATCCCCATTTCTCTCACCAGACCATTTCGTTTATTTGACTATTATATTTTCCTTTTCTTTCTCTTAAATATTCAAAAAGATTTTCTGCAATATCATGTGACCAATTCCCTCCCCCCATTGTTTATTTTTCCAACCCAATGCAATTACAGCATGTGCAGCCCTTAACACAATTTTCATTATGTAACCTTCTGTTTTATCCAATCTGAATTTTCTCAAATTCAGAGTTAAACAACTCTCCTTATCACATTGATAGTTTCGCCTCATCATCCTGTTTATCTCCTGTTTAACATATAACCAAAAAATTTGTACATAGGGGTACTACCACCATATATGAATGCATGTTCCTTTTTGACCACATCCATGCCAACAATTTGGAGAAAGGTTTTTTTTTATTTATCATTGCTATCTGATGTGGTGTTTTATACCATTTGCTGGTTAACTTTAATTGTTGTTCTCTTACCTTTATATTTTTAATTTTAGTTATCTGAGAGAGCCAAAGTGTTAAATCTTCAGTGTTTATCTTTAGATATTTTTCCCACATAGCCACCAATCCTTCCTTTGTTTCTCCAAAAGAAACTTGTAAACCTTTCCTATTAACCCTTTCCCCCTCCTAATTCTTCTTTTCAATATATCCTCAAATTGTGATGTGCTGTCACCTATTCCTTTTATTTCTTGTAAAGTTCTATTTATTGACATTAACTGAAGCCAATATTTCTTGCCACTAGTTCAGTTAATTTTTTAAACCTGATTGGTTTCCCTCTTTCTTCAAATAAGTCCCCTATAATTCTATATCCTTTATATTTTATTACTTTAATTACTCTTCCTAACTCTTGATTTCCTCCTTTGTTTAGATATTCTAATGGGTACCATTTTAAATTTTAAATTTTTATACTTTTAGACCATTTGTTCCATACATGTTGTATTGATAGAAACAGGCCCTTCTTCATGTCCGTAGTCTACTAACTTGGTTTCATTTGAAATCAAATTTATATGGACTGAATGCAACCTTCTCAACCATGTTTTTCCCCTGGTACTTTGAACCTCAGCTTATCAGAGAGATTTTTTTCCATTTTTTGCAACAATGCTACAGGATAGGATCACTTATGTTTTCTTTATTTATTCATTGTAAGAACTCTATTATTTTAATTGCAGAGCCAAACTAAACTCTACTAACAGATGGTTTCCTTTACCATTTTTTTAAATTACTCAATAAGGGGCTGTCCAAACTTGCTATTTAGCACAAAAGGAAAATAAGAAAATCTTCTATCACTATGTTTCGGAGCTCTCCTACAAGGATACTGGTAGAACTGCTACCTAGCTGCTTGTTATCCCACTGCTATGCCACCACAGTCTAGTGATGTGACAGAAAAGTGGTGAGTACTGTGGATAGATTTCAAGCATAAACATAGGCAATTTACAATATTTCACCAGGAAAAGATGTGAAGAATCTACTTTCCCAATTTAGCTACCCTAATTTACTGTTTGTCATGTGGCTTGCTATCTCAACTGGCAAACAATATGCATCTTTTGTTGTTGTTAACTGCTGTCAAGTCAGCTTCAACTTATGCTGACCCTATGAAAGAGTCGTGCTAAAGACTTGCAAACTCAAAGTCATGGCTTCCTTGACCGAACCAGTGTTGTAGTCTTCCTCTTTTCTTACTACCCTCAACTTTATCTAGCATTATCATTTTTTCTAATAAGTCATGTTTTTTCAGGATATGTCTCAAATATCATTTAATCGTTTTGGTTTCTAGTGAGGATTCTGCTTCATTTACAGTTTCCAGTCATTATATATGTGATAAAAATGGATTACAACAGAGGTTCCCACTGTGGAAGAAGAGCTTCCACCAAATAATATTCAGTGTTGTTTTGTAGGTTAGTGAACCCATTGCATGAGTGTGACTGATTGCCGAACTATTTTCTTCATCCAAGAGTGATATTTCCATAGCAGAACTGCATAGAAGAAAAGATGAAAAAATGAAGGATGCATGGAATGAAGAGCAATATGGAGAGGAACCACAAATTCTAAAAAGCAAGGTAGAAGATGCAGTAAGAGAAATGGGGAAAATACATCACCAGGAACAGATGGCATTCCAATCAAACTACTGCAATCCACACTGACAAAATCAACTCCATTCCTAACCAATATATGTCAACAGATATAGAAAACAAAACAGTGGCCAGTAGATTGGAAACTATCAATATATATCCCAATTAAAAAAGAGACAGCAACAACTATAGAACCATAGCACTAATGTCACATGCAAGCAAAATAATGTTCAAAATTCTGCAACATAGGAGATTATGGCCTGTGTATTTTTTGCCTCATCCGGACACGGGATGGGATCAAGCTGCAACAGGAAGAAATGGGTGTTATCACACATGAAATTGCTGCTGCGCTGCCGGCCGACCACCACCCATCCCTGAGCCATACTTGCTTATCCTGCTGATTTTGTAAGGACAGAAGCCTTCCGTCCTTCAAAATCACCCAGCTCAGGGACAAGTGGTGCTCGGCCAGCAGTGCAGCAGCAATTATGCATTAAGCCAAGCCCTCCCTCCAGACCATCTGCCTTGGTCTGGGCCTCAGAGGAAGAGAAGAACTACTGGACCTCATCCCCTTTCCTACCACCATTCCCTTCATCTTTTGTGTTGTATCTTTTTAGATTGTAAGCCTGAGGGCAGGGAACCATCTAAATAAAAAGATTGTATGTACAGTGCTGTGTAAATTTACAGTACTATATAAATAAAGGTTAATAATAATTATGATGATAATAATCTAATGTGCAATAATACCCATTTCCCCCTGTTGCAGCCTGATTCCACCCCGTGCCCAGATTAACCACCATGGCTCAATGCTATGGATTCATTGGATCTGTAGTTTTGTTGTGGCACCAGAGGTATCTAACAGAGAAAGCTAAATAATAATAATAATAATAATAATAATAATTTTTATTTCTAGCCCGCCCCTCTGAGCAAGCAATCGGGGCGGGTTACAACAGAGGGGATTATGCACACAGTAACAATATACATGAATTAAAAAACAAATGGCAATGTATTAAGCAATAACAACAAAATCAGATAGCAATTAACAACAATAATAACTAGCAAAATACATAACAATTATAGCAACAAAAATACATAGTAATTTAAGTAACAGTAAAATTAGCAAAGCAAAATACATAACAATTGACAAAGCAAAAATTCACAGCAGCTATAGCAACAACAACAAAATACACAGTAATTATAACAAAAAATAACCAAAAAAAATTAACAAAGCAAAATACATAATAATTAACATACCAAAACAAGTAAAAAGAAAATAATCCCCATTCTCAACCCCCCATCCCAATCCCAGAAACAATGTGAACTATACACAATCTAAAAAATAATAATAATAATAATAATAATAAAGGGGGGGGAGGAGACAAGTCTCACAAAACTACAAATCCCAGAATTCTATAACATGAATCCATGGCAGCTAAAGTAGTGTCCAACTGGATTATTTCTGCAGTGTTGATGCAGCCTAAGAATGGGGAGGGCAGTTATGGAAAAACTACAAAAGGTCCTAATGAGAAAAGATATACAGTGTGCTCTTGCCTTACGTGGGGAAATCTGTTCCATACACACATACACCCAAATAAGGCAAATTCCATGTATGCTCAAGCCCCGTTGAAAATAATGGGACTTGTGTATGCAGCATGGTGCACATGTCATGTTCTGTTTGTCACACAGCTTTCAGTGTAAGCTGAAAGCTGCGTATAGCATGCCTGTGTATGACACAGCCGGACTGTGCAACTAAGCATGAAAGTTAGAAGGGTACAAGCAATTCTTTTCCCCATTACCATGTATGGATGCAAGAAAAAATAAATTCATTTGAGAATTTGTGCTGCAGAAGAGTGCTGAGGATACCACAGACAGCCAGAAAGACAAATAAATGGATCCTAGAACAAATCAGGCCTGATACCTCCCTGGAAGCCAAAATGAATAAATTGAGGCTGTCATACTTTGTCCACATCATAAGAAGACACAACTCCTTAGAAAAGACAATAATGCTAGGAAAAGTGGAAGGAAGGAGAAAGAAAGGAAGACCACATGCTAGATGGATAGACTCAATTAAGGAGGTTACGGGCATGGATGTGCAAGAACTAAGAAAAGTAGTTGAAGATAGGGAGTCTTGGAGGTGTCTCATCTGCAGGATCACCATTAGTTGAGATCTACTCAAGGGTAGTTAACAACAACAACAACAACAACAACAACAACAGAATTGTTGAGGCACCCTCCCAAATGAAGCTGAAGTCCAGGGGCAATCAAATGATAGATCTTAAAAGCTGGAGGCACTGTACCACAGTGACTATATTCCTTTCTCATTGATTAATTCTAGAAAGCTGCGCTGAAGAACAAGTGTTCAGTTTCATGGCCCTTGTGCTATGGTGCATCTGTGTGGGTTCTATTTTGTTGCCCCATTCTATTTGATATGTAATGTAGGACTAGGGAATCAGATGTTGCCGAATTCCCATTACCATAATGTCCGGCCAAATGATGACAAATGATGGTAGTTCAGCCATATCTGGAGGGCTGAAGGTTCTCCAGTTCTGAGCTAACGAAGCTACTTTCAAAGCTACATACATGAGATTTAGCATGAAATATCGGCACACAGTATGAAATAGATGATGCCAGTTATGGGCTGAACAGAAGGGTAATAAATGGTTATTAATCCAAACAAATAGGGGCATTCTGTTGGCCAGGGATCTGTTTGTCCACAATGGCAATATTTCTAGCCCACAGAACTTGAAAGTGATTGTAAATCCAGCTCTGTTAGCTAGTGACACTGGCTGCATAATGTGTCTTTCAACACTTTGGTTTGGAACACCAGATGCTCCCTTTCTAGTAAAAAATATGATGTAGCCACAATTACCCATGCTTTCTCATCATATATGTTTGATTATTGCAAGGATTGATATTTGGGTTTGTCTTGCAAAAATAGATGAAAAACTTCTGCTGGCTCAAAATATGACCACTACCTGGCTGTTAACTGACAGTTGCAGTGAAGAATATATTTTCTTAGTGCTCATTTTTTTTCTATTTCTGGCTCATTTCAAATGACTTGTCAGAGAATGGGAATATGCAAAGTAAAAGCCAACCCTTGCCCCCATTTCCTCTGTTGTAATAGCAGAAATATATTGTTAACTGCTGGGTCATCTCCATTAATAACTTCATTATAAACCTCTGAAAGTAATAGTTTATAACATAGTGGAGACGACCTGTCTCACAGCATGCTGTTCTATGGTATGTATTTGTAAGTATCTAGGTAGGTGTGTGAGAGAGACTGAAAGAATGGGGGTGAGAAAGAGAGAGTGGGAAAGAGAGAGATGGGGTAATAAGAAAGGTTTAGGAGTTTTGTGCAGTATTGTACAGTTCATAAATCCACACCTTGAACAGTCTGAAAAGACGGAAGTGTCACTGCTCTTCTAAATCACTCTGCTCAAGAGTTCGATAGATTAACTCTCCAGTCATCCCAGGTCTTTTAAAGGGCTTTTCTCTTTTTATTATCCAATTAGCTCTACATGTTAATAAGAAATTTTCTTTCTTATAAAACTGTGCAAATTTCTTCTCCCTGTCTGGGGTGATATAAATAGACCTTTTCACATATAATTCCAGTGCCCTGGGACTGATTTGTGGGTATATATTGCTGCTCGGGAAGATTATAATTTACAGGTGATTGTTTGGAGGAGTTCAAATTACCAGCACTCATATATATGGATATATAAATAAAAAATGAAGCTTCTCAAGAGATTCTGCACAAACAGTTTTCTTCAAGGAGAGAGAGATTTCTCAATAAAAACTAGTATTTTTATATCTCATACCTCTGCATAAAGTATTGATAGATTATTTCAGCCCTTCATTTCTATTTCAGCATTTCTGAACCATTTCCTCTAACATTTTATCTTTCTCCCCATCATCATATAAATTCTCATATATCTCACTCCCCATGGAATCAAGCCATTCCACGGTCAGAAAAGAAAAAAAAAACCAAACAAATCTAGGCTGAAGAATCTAGGTTTGGGAGAAGGATATGATTACTTGCCTCCAAGCTGAAATGAGAAGAAAAGATCAGCCAAGATTCTGTAAATAACGAAGTAACTCTAACACCTTCCAAAATGAATTAATGTCATTCAGCATTAGGTAAAGAGACAATTCGCTAGGGGATGTGCTGTTTCAAAAAGGACAGAGAACACAAGTCAACTGTAGTAAGTAAGTAATCAGAAGATGGTCGCTCTGCATTGCATTAAATAGATTTGGAAAAGATCCAGATCCATGGGCATATTTGAGTAAATTATGATTACCAGAAATGCAATCATTCTTCTGCTTGAACCTCCACAACTCCCAGCTGTGTTTTATCTGTTTTTGTAAAAAAAAATAAAAATAAAAAAAAATCTGTACCTGACAAATAGCTGAAACACAAGGGAGGGGAAGGGTTGTTTACAATACTTCCACTGATTATTTTTTAGAATGTCTATATTCTAGTTCTGTGTGAATTCTTCAAAGAAACATAACTCTGGAAGACTGAAATATCCCATCCTGAGGTTTTTGGGGTAAACACACAACAGCTTCATTCCCACTTACGAATAAATAGGTTTGTGATCAGAATCAATGGATCCATTCAACAGTTCACATTGCATTTACCCCGAGTGCATTTTATTGTTGCACTTCTCATTGCATTGACCAATGATTCAATTCCAAAGGGACTCTCTTCAGTGGACAATCATCTGATCACTTCATAAAAAAGAATTGATTCTGATCCATATCCCATTCACACTTGCCCTGAATCGATTTATTGCAAAAGTGCTGTGTAAATTTACAGCGCTATATAAATGAAGGATAATAATAATAATAATAATAATAATAATAGACATGGAAAAAATGAGCTTGAAAAAAAAGCAAGTTAAATGGGTCTGGCTCATGACACCCCTCTCCAAATCGCTTCAGCAATTCAGCTCATATTTCCCTATTTGAACCACTTCAAACCTATTTGCAAACTGGTTTAAAACATAGTGGGAATGAATCATAGAATCATAGAAATTTAGAGTTGGAAGAGACCACAAGGGCCATCCAGTCCAACCCCCTGCCGTGCAAGAACTCCCAATCAAAGCATACCCGACAGATGGCCATCCAGCCTCGGCTTAAAAACCTCCAAAGAAGGAGACTCCACCACCCTCCGAGGGAGTGTGTTCCACTGTCGAACAGCCCTTACTGTCAGGAAGTTCTTCCTAATGTTGAGGTGAAATCTTTTTTCCTGCAGTTTGCATCCATTGTTCCGAGTCCTGTTCTCTGGAGCAGCAGAAAACAAGCTTGCTCCCTCCTCAATGTGACATTCCTTTAAGTATTTAAACAGGGCGATCATATCACCTCTTAACCTTCTCTTCTCCAGGCTAAACATCCCCAGCTCCCTAAGGCGTTCTTCATAGGGCAAGGTTTCCAGACCCTTCACCATTTTAGTCGCCCTCCTTTGGACATGCTCCAGTTTCTCCACATCCTTTTTGAATTGTGGTGCCCAGACCTGGACAAAGTATTCCAGGTGGGGCCTGACCAAAGCAGAATAGAGTGGCACTATTACTTCCCTTGATCTAGACACTATAGTTCTATTGATGCAACCTAAAATTGCATTGGCCTTTTTAGCTGCTGCATCACACTGTTGACTCATGTTCAACTTGTGGACTCCTTAGACTCCTAGATCCCTCTCACATGTGGTCTCATTCAGCCAGGTGTCCCCCGTCCTATATCTGTGCATTTCATTTTTCCACCCTAAGTGTAGGACCTTACATTTCTCTGTGTTAAATTTCATTTTGTTAGCTTTGGCCCAGCTTTCTAGTCTATTCAGGTCATTTTGAATTTTGATCCTGTCCTTTGGGGTATTAGCTACTCCTCCTAATTTGGTGTCATCTGCAAATTTGATAACTAGGCTCTCAATACTGTCATCCAAGTCATTAATAAAGATGCTGAATAGCACTGGGCCCAGGACAGAACCCTGTGGCACCCCACTTGTCACTTCTTTCCAGGATGAAAAGGAACCATTGTTGAGCACCCTTTGGGTTCGGTCAGTCAACCAGTTACAAATCCATGTAACGGTTACCTTTTATCAAAAAAAGAGATCAGATTTGTCTGGCAAGACTTGTTTCTCTGAAACCCATGTTGGCTTTTTGTGATTATGGAATTATCTTCCAGATATTCACAGACTCTCTGTTTAATGATCTGCTCCAGAATCTTTCCTGGTATTGATGTCAGACTAACCGGACAATAATGGTTGGGATCCTCTTTTTTCCCCTTTTTGAAGATTGGGACAACTTTTGCCCTCCTCCAGTCTGCTGGGACTTCTCCTGTTCTCCAGGAGTTCTCAAAGATGATTGCCATTGGTTCCGATATTACATTTGCCAGTTCTTTTAATACCCTAGTATGTAGATCATCTGGTCCTGGAGACTTATATTCATTTAGATTAACCAGGTATTCCTGTACTGTCTCTTTACTTATTCTGTGCTGAAATTCCCCTATTCTGTCTTCTGCTCCATTATCCTTAGGTTGAGCACCCTTTGCCTTTTCTGAGAAGACTGAAGCAAAGAAGGTGTTGAGCAATTCTGCCTTTTCTCTGTCCCCTGTTAGCATTTTGCCATCTTCACTGCGCTTTAGCTTTTCTGACTTTATCTCTACATGTGCTGGCTATTTGTTTGAATTCCTCTTTGGTGATTTCCCCATTTTTTCCATTTTTTATACATGTTCTGTTTAGAACTTATCTCAATTGTAAGTTTCTTAGTCATTCATACCGGTTTCTTGAGACATCTCCCATTTTTCTTCCTCATTGGAACTGTCTGAAATTGTCCCTTTAGTATCTCCCTTTTGAGTAACTCCCATCGATCCTGAACTCCCTTCTCTTTTAGTATTCTTGACCATGGGATCACCCTGTATTTCTCAGTCCCCAAGGTTTGCTTGAGTGTCCAGTTAGGATGAAGTTAAATATGAAACAAGTCTTTCATCAGGTAAAAAGGTGTTTTTGTGTGGCATCTGTAGGCTAGAGCTGAGAAAAGAATACAGCACTAGTTTTTTACCCATCATCCCATTTCCCTTTATCATTGTTTGAGAACCCATCTCCCCTGTACATCCCTCCCTTCTTCTTCTCCTGTCCTTGAGAAACAAGGAACTGAAATCATTTTGGAACTGAAATAACTTGGGAAAATTAAGCCTCTTATTCAATCTGAGCAGCTTATTTTGGAAGCATTTTGAGGGACACTTGACTGCATATTTGTTGTGTTTTAGCATACAAGGTAACATCCATATACACACTTGCCAAATATAACTCATTTGTATAGTGTAGGAATTGTTTAGTAATCCTGCTAGTTGCCCCTGTTTTCTGACAGGACATTTTTAACATTATTGGAATTCATACTTTAATTGTAGTTTTCAGATAACACAGTCTGCATTAGCTGACTTTTATTCTTTCTCGCACTACCAAACCAAAAAGAAATGCTAAGTTTTACCTTGAGCCTCTACTCCACCTCGTCCCCCACATAAAGGTTTTAAAGTTGATTGCTATTTCTTTAAAAGGAATTAATGCAATCTATATGCCAGAGAGAGAGAGAATTATCTATTTGAAAGGAATATTTCTAAAGTGAGATTACCTGATCCATGAACCATTAATAAAGCTCAATTCAATATATGCATTCCCTGGGAGTCAGAGGTAGATTTATTGCTTTTATTGCCTGTACAATCTCTTGTGATGGACGGGGGGGGGGGGGGAATTCTGAGCTTTCCAAGCCTGTTTTACCTAGGAGTTGTGAGCTGAGAGAAAACTGGATAGGCTCTTGTATATCATTGATCTCCTGGTCACCAAATAGTGATTCAGATTCACAGAGAGATCTGTAAAAGTCTATGGTTTATTACTGCCTTGTATCTCTATATTAACCACCTCATTATCATCCCAAATGGAATATAAATCTAGCAGTATCCAGTCGCTTTAATCTGCACGCTAGCTCCTCCGCCATCTTTATCCTGTAAATCTTAGCCCTCCATAAAGTGAACAAGTGTACAATTACCAGGTTCTTGAATAGAAGACAATTATAGCAGATATATTTCTTTTGCTGGGAGGAACAAGAGGGAGGGAGGACACGGTACACAATGTTTCATATTTCTTTAGAACACTTCCTTGCTCTACAACAGACCTCTTTGCACAATTGATCAAAAAGGGCTGCCAAATTGTGGAGGGGCATCAGAGTTTCAACAAACCAAACCAATATGATTCTTCCTCCTTTATTGAAGGAATGGATGACATGTGGCCCTGGGGCCCGAAGGCAACTTTTGCATCCTTTCCAGATTCCCTGGCTCTCCCTTTTTCTGACCATCTAAAAGTATGAATGGGATATCCATCTTTTACACAGATTAAGTCATCACCGCTGGACCTGTTTAATGCCCCCCTATGCCAAATTCAAAACCAGAAGTGGACTTCTGAAGGCTTCTGGTTTTGGTTTTGCTGATTTGTTTTGTTTTTGAATGTTTAGCATCTATGTGGTGCCTGGAGGCTCCCAGGGCCAGAAAAGTGACCTCCAGTCTCATTGGGACTTTCCAGACTGTCAGGAGAGGGCGACATAGAGTTGCCTTTTCCCAAATGCTTAGCAGTTACTCTGCAGGTCCCAGGGGTGTATTTAAAAGGTATAGGGCAGCTACACTGAGGAGGTGTGGGGACGACTTATCTGAAGTCTTGTCTCTTGCTCAGCCACTACATTGGAAGCTGTCAGGATGCTAGAAACACAGGCAGAGCAGCTGCATGGGTGGAAATGAACAGGGCTTTTGGCCACACTGAACCTTTAATTTTTTGTTTGTTTGTTACCAGCTGCGAACTGCGCAGTTGCACCAGTACACCATACAGACAATTGTATTGCTGGCTGCGAACTGCGCAGTTGCACCAGTACACCATACAGACAATTGTATTGCTGGCTGCGAACTGCGCAGTTGCACAGGTATATCACACATGAACTGTGCAGTTATGAAGATCTGTCAAATTACCATTGCAGTTTCGCTTCCCTTTTTTAATTGTGCAGTTGCACTGGTGCACCATGAATGAACCCCTTTTTTTATGAATAAACTTCTTTATCTTATGAGTGAATTGACATTTTATGTGCAGTTGCATAACAGTTACAGCATCCCAGAGTCCCTACTGCGCATGTCTAGGGTTTGGATTAGGGCTGGAGCTAGGGTTTGGGAGCTTTAAAAAACTGCACAGTTACACCACAGCATTTAGATGCAGCTGCACAGTTACACCCTTTTTTTAAAAAGTGGGGAAAAGCAGCTCCTTTTTAAAGCTGCTTTTTCCCCACTAAAACACCAAAGAAGTGCGTTCATGCCAAACTTTCACTGCAGGTCATCTAAAGGCCACACTTTCATGCAGGCATGAACACACCCCTTTTTGCCAGTCTAGATCAGGCCATTGAGGTTATCCACCTTTGCTTTACCGTCTTCTTCTCAATTACCACAGAACTTTGTGAACTGCAGAGAGACCATCATAGTGGACATTTCTGGGATAACATTTTGCTGTCCAAATTCTCTATGTGTCTCTTTGTTTGTGTATGTGCCTTCAAGTCACCAGTCAATTTATGATGACCCCATGAAGTTTTCTCAGACATATTTCCTTCCTCTGAATATATAGCGAGAGGGAGAGGAAGGAAGAGAGATAGAGTGAGGACTATTTCATACAATACAATTATAGCACTATTATTCCACTTTAACTACAGTGGACCCTTGTTTTACACAGGGGATTTGTTCCGGACCACCCCCACCCCGTGTAAAGTGAATTCCGTGCATGCTCATGCCCCATTTCAATGAATAGAGCGTGCTCCCATGTGCAGTGCAGTGTGCACACCATGGGCATGCATGCTATTCATCTAAATGGTGTGTCTCATCCGTGTGACCTCTAGGCCGCATATGGGAAGCTTGTGTATGGGGCGGGTCAACTGTACCATGACTGCATCCAGTGGAATCCTGGAGTTTGTAGTTTGGTAGGCACCAGAGCCAGGGTTCCACAGGATGGTGCTATGGCTGTTAAAGTGGAATCACAGTGGCATAACTGTGTAGTGTGAAAGGCCCCAGAGGCTCTTTACATCCTTTAGCAACCAGTATTCCATTTGATCTTTTATCCAAGTGATCTCCTATCCAAACCAGACCCTGCTTAGCCTTCAATATCAAACAAGGTGACCTTCAGTACCTTTAAGCATGGTATGTCTCCCCCTATCCTATAGTAATGTAAGCCTCTGCAAGTAAAAACTCCACATTGCTCAGTCCAAGGATAACATCAATACCTATCTAGATCAGCATCCTGTTGCCAGAAATGGCTAATCTCTGAGAAGCTTGCAGTAGGGCACAACTGCAAAATTCCTCCTGCATTTTCTGGTGGTGGCCATTCTGACTACAGGATTCTCAAGGCTGTAGTCCACCCCTTTTCTAGGTACCATATGGGGACTCAAATTACAGTTGCCATACCCAATAGCTGTCAATAGAATATGAATTATACATGAATTTATTACTTTCCCCCAAAGTTATTTAATTCTTTGAATGTTCTGGAGACTATTTTAGTATGAGCAGATGCATTTTAGCATGAGTTATAGCACATGGTTCCTATAACTTTAAACATTTTATAAATCTAAGAATTCATCAGGAAAAAATCAGTGTTCCATCCACCCAAACTGTGGAATCACACCTGGGGGAAAAGTGCCGAGGAAACATCTACCGCGCAGCAAAGGACTTGTGTGGGGGCAGGGACGCTGGTGGGAGTGGCTCCCTCTATTTAGCCAGCCTGCCGGGACCCAAACCAAGCACCAGCGCCGAGGAAACATCTACCGTGCAGCAGAGGACTTGTGTGGGGGCGGGGACGCCGGTGGGAGCGGCTCCCTCTATTTAGCCGGCCTGCCGGGACCGAAACCAAGTGCCAGCACCGAGGAAACATCTACTGCGCAGCGGAGGACTTGTGTGGGGGCGGGGATGCCGGTGGGAGTGGCTCCCTCTATTTAGCCGGCCTGCCGGGACCCAAACCAAGCACCAGCGCCGAGGAAACATCTACCGCACAGCGGAGGACTTGTGTGAGGGCGGGAACTCCGGTGGGAGCGGCTCCCTCTATTTAGCCAGCCTGCCGGGACCCAAGCCAAGCGCCAGCGCTGAGGAAACAACTACCGCGCAGCGGAGGATTACTTAAGATTATTGAGGAACACCTATCTTTGACAGCATTGTTATTGATCTTAGGGATGTTAACTTGGGATGAAAGAATCATTGATAATATGCTTTATCAAGGAATGCCTATAGGAGTGGTGCGGGTCAACGGGAGGTACGGCGTTAACAGAGTGGCAAAAAAACAAAAAGGAAGACGAGATCGATGTTTGATATCTATCCCGTCTTCCATGCACTCTGCTAACCCAAAAGAACCGAGGGTCATCCCATCCATACCACAATCTCTTACCTTGCTCCTTTTTAATGCCAGGTCAGTAAAAAAAACAAGTCTTATATCATCCATGACTTATTAGAGGAAGAGAATGCTGACCTGGCTTGTATCACAGAAACCTGGCCGAGTGATGATAGTAATATAACTTGGGCTAAGGCCCTCCCAGCAGGATATACTGTTCAGGAGCAGATAAGAGAGAGTGGGCGAGGGGGGGGTGGCCTTAGTTCATAGAAGCGCTATCAACTTGACCAGGAAACCTATCCGTAAAACTGACCACATCGAGTGTATCCACCTTACCCTGAAAGCCAGGGACAGTTTGAGGATTCTGTTGGTCTACCATCCACCCCGTAGCCTAACAGACTCCCTGACCGAGCTGACACAGCTGGTCCCGGAGCTGGTGCTGGAGTCTTCCAGGCTTCTAATCCTGGGAGACCTCAACATCCCCTTCGAGGCCGGCCTATCAGATCTGACAGGTGCAGCTCGGGAGTTCATGGATTCCATGACTTCCATGGGCCTGTACCAATTGGTTTCAGGGCCGACATACTGTGCGGGTAATACACTCGATGTGATCTTTTGCACAGATCAGGAAAATCCGTGGGCAGAAGTTATCGATACTACTGCCCTGTCATGGATGGATCATTTCCTGGTCAAAGCGAAACTGAAGGCCACTACCCATATCCCCCTCGGGGGTGGAGGACCTATTAAGATGGTCCGCCCTCGAAGGCTGATGGAACCCAAAAGGTTCCAAGATGCCCTAGAGGGATATATGGTTGGGAATGATGGCGATTCTATTGATGCCCTAGTCAATACCTGGAACACCGATCTCTCCAGGGCTATAAACAGCATTGCTCCCGAACGTCGTCTCCAACTCGCTTCCAACAAAAAACCATGGTACACACAAGATCTTCGGAAGATGAAGCGAGAGACGAGACGACTAGAGCGCAGTTGGCGCCAACACCGACGCCTATCTGACAACACACTCCTAGAGAACCTATTAAGGTCCTATGGAGCTGCAATGATGCAGCAAAGAACTCGTTCTATGCTGCTCGTATTGCATTGGCAGAGTCTCGTCCAGCAGAGCTATTCAGGGTGGTTAAAGATCTAATTCGGCCCCCTCCAACCCTGAATGCCTGCTGTGAATTAGAATTAGAATGAATTAGAATCAACTAATGCCTGTTGTGACGCTTTTAATGACTTTTTTGTCAATAGGATCTCTCAGATAGGAGCTGATCTAAACGCGACTGTTAATATAGAAACTATGAGAGAGGTGTCCAATGACTCCGTGGACTTAGTTAAACTGGATCATTTTGAGTTTGTAAATACTGAGGAAGTGGACAAGCTCCTTGGAAGTGTTAGGAGGACGACGTGCCCTCTCGATCCCTGCCCATCCTGGCTGTTCAAGGAGGGGATGTTATGAAGACCCTGCTTCAACTTATCGTTAACATATCCCTCAGGGAGGGCAAATTTCCATCAGAATTGAACCAGGCAGTGGTTAAACCACTTCTGAAAAAGCCCTCCCTGGACCCCTTGATCAGAAATAATTATAGACCAGTTTCATTGTTACCATTCTTGGGCAAGGTGATCGAGCGGACAGTCGCCCTCCAACTCCAAGCTGTCTTGGATGAAGCCGATTATCTAGACCCATTTCAAACTGGCTTCAAAAGGGGGTACGGAGCTGAGACAGCCATGGTCACCTTGGTCGATGATCTCCGTCTGGGCATCGATAGGGGAAGTGTGACCCTATTGGTGTTCTTGGACATCTCAGTGGCATTCGATACCATAGACCATGGTATCCTTCTGGAACGGCTGAGAGCGATAGGAATTGGGGGCACTGTGCTCCAGTGGTTCCGTTCCTATCTCTCAGGCAGGTTCCAGATGGTGAAGCTGGGAGACAGCTGCTCTCGTAAAAGAGAGCTGACATCTGGCGTCCCACAAGGTGCCATTCTGTCCCCCATGCTGTTCAACATTTACACTAAGCCGCTGGGAGAGATTATCCAGAGACATGGGGTGCAGTGTTATCAATATGCTGATGACACACAAATATACTTCTCCATGTCTCCGACTGCTGCAGTGACCAAGGATGGCATCTCTCCTCTAAAAGCCTGCCTGGAGTCGGTTATGGGCTGGATGAGGGAAAATAAACTCAAGCTGAATCCAGAGAAAAAGGAGGTACTTGTGATAGGTTCCCCTGTCCCTGGGATGGAGATTTGCCAACCTGTCCTGGACCGGGTCACACTTCCCCTAAAGGACAAAGTTCACAGTCTGGGCGTACTCCTGGATTCGTTGCTCCAGCTGACACACCAACTGGAAGCGACAGCCAGGAGTGTGTGGTATCAGCTTCGGCTGATACGCCAGCTGCGTCCCTACCTGGGCAAAGAGGACCTTGAAACATTGGTACATGCATTGGTAACCTCTCATTTAGATTTCTGTAATGCGCTTTACATGGGGCTACCTTTGTATCAAGTCCGGAAGCTTCAGCTAATTCAGAATGCAGCAGCCAGACTATTAACAGGGGCAACAAGATCAGAACACATTACCCTGATATTAAAATCATTACACTGGCTGCCAATTAGCTTCCGGGCACAATACAAAGTGTTGGTCGTTACCTTTAAAGCCCCATATGGTTCGGGCCTGAGTTACTTGAAGGAGCGCCTCTCCCTGCATAATCCGCCCCGCACCCTCAGAACGTCGGGGAAGAATCTATTAAATCCTATTAACACAAGATTGGTATCAACTTCCCAAAAGGCATTCTCTGTGGCAGCCCCAAAGTTGTGGAATAACTTGCTGGAAGAGATCCGTCTAATTACCTCTCTGGATGCCTTTAAAAAGGCTATTAAGAGGGATCTCTTCCGGCAGGCCTACCCGCCCGATCTAGTCTAATGGATCGGGAATGAATGAACAGAACTAGATCAAACACAGATATACTGAGATTGATAAGAATAAGAATATATGCTGCAAGCTTTGTTGATTATGGAGTTTTAAATGTTTTTAATGTTTTTAATTGTACTGAACTATGTTAGTATTTTAACTGTTGGAATCCCGCCTCGATCCGAAGGGAGAGGCGGGAAATACAAATTATTATTATTATTATTATTATTATTATTATTATTATTATTATACTACAAACTGCTCTTGTTTAATGTTAACCTGAACAGAAATTTATATTTGATATTATCAACAAAAAAACTATCCTCAGTGAAGACAAAGATGTATATTAGAGAAGTAGATCTCAGGACCAAGAAAAAGATGGGGTCTTCTACCACAGACTATATGAATAAGAGAGGAAGAGGTGTGTGAGGGGAAGTCAAGCTTGAGAGAATCAGTGTGTAGATGAGGAAGCAACAGAGAAAGTAAGACAAAAGTGAAAACACCAGGCATCCCACACTACTTTCTGCCTCTGTAGGTATGCTCCACTTCCAATGCTGAAGTTTTCTTTCAAAAAGTAATATAAAAGAGATAGCACAGAAACCCTTTCCCCTGTTTCATTTGATCATTCTAGACTGTAGAGATGAATCATTAGAGTTACTGGAGGAATTTCAATGGTTGAGATGGTTTTAGGAACATAAAACTTATGTCCAGAATGTACACATCTCACTTGTCCTGTTAGGAAAGATCGTTTTGGAGAGGGGTGTTTTTCCTAGATGAACGTGGCATCTATTATAGACCTTGGGGAAAAGCAGGTATACTTGCTGTCTGCAGAGAAGGATGAGATTCTCCCCCATTACACTCCACGTCAACCAAAATCATACATGAATCATACTTCACATTATTTATAGTGCATTTGAAGGCAACTGGCTAGCTTGTGAGATGCAAGGTAAGCTGTTTCATTAACACATACATCTGTAGCCTCCAGGACCTCACTTCCATAGTCTCCACACATATACACACCATGATTGGCCATTTAATACAGCCATCATACAAATGGTATGGTCAGTCCCACTTAGGACAAAAAAAAAAAATTCTTGAATTTCTTCAGTATTCAACGAAGCCCAAATATTTCTTATCACTTGTCAAATTCAGGGTTTACAGTGACCTGGTTAACTGGTTAATCCCCACTAGAGCAGATGTGCTGAATCAATTGTCAAATAGTGAGTCAATATGTAAGTAAATCATGTTTATTCAATAGGTCTACTCTACTTAATACAATAGATTCAGACTAATATTTTATAGCTCCAGTACTGTCTGACTTGTGTCATTTAGTCACTAACTGTTGTAGGGACCTATAGCTTATCCAGCTGTGATCTGTATACCCTATTTACCCAGAGAAGAAAATCCAGCCAAGTTCAATAGGATGAGCATTGCAAAACAGATGGCAATGTGACTATACAGATGAGCCTCCTTTGGAAATGCCTGATGAAATATATCCATAGAACGCGAATTAAAATCTCTTTTGCTGGATTGCAGGCAGGCCATTCAAATAATGGAGAATTTTGCCTTGCCATTGCTTAAGGAAAGCATACATCTGTTAAATTACACAATGTCCAAACTGCATAGAGCACTCCCAACAAATCGTTCCATGCAGCACATCTTACACACAAGGTAGCTATCATACCCTGGGAGCAATGCTGTGGCTGTCCATGGGGTTGGGGTGGGAGAGGTAACCAAGCAGAGCAACAGAAACTAGGAGAAGAGAAGTGAGGTTGCTGTCTTTGAACCAGGAGAGAGATCTTATTTCTCTTCCCCAGTTGCAACATTAATGGGGCCAGCTGTTTCCTGATTAACTATTCCCAGAGACCATAGTCAAGAAGTCAGAAACTGACTAGGACTGGGAACGACAGCAATGAAACAACTAGACAGGATCCTAAAACGTAAAGATATATAACTGAGCACTAAAATTAGACTTGTCCAAACCATTATATTTCCCATCACCATGTCTGAATGTGAGAACTGGACAGTGAAGAAAGCAGATAAGAAGAAAATCAACTAATCTGAGATATGGTGCTGGATAAGTGTGCTGAAAATACAATGGATGGCCAAAAAGACAAACAAATCGGTCCATTGGTCCAAACTCTCCCTGGAGGCCAAGAGGATGAAACTGAGGATATTGTACTTTGGCCACATCATGAGAAGGCATGAATCACTGGAAAAGAAATAATGCTAGGAAAATTAGAAGGCAGCAGAAAGAAAGGAAGACTACTTGGCAGATGGATAAACTCAGTCAGGCAGGTCACAGGCCTAAATCTACAAGACCTAAATAGGGGCAGATAGTGGGGCTTGGAGAAGGCTACTATGAGTCCAGGGCAATTCAAGGGCAGCTAACAACAACAACAACAACAACCCTCCCCCATTCCCTATGCCAGCCAGTAAAGAGCCACAAAAGTACACCCCTCATGGGACTTGATAGTAGCCTTGAAGGTGGAGATTTGGATTTGTCGTGCAAGGAACTAGTGAATATCTGCTTACATCATGTCAAATACAGTATAAGGCATACACATGTGAGGCTGAGTTATGCACATTCCTATCACCAACAAGATTTCAGCCACTGTAGAACTACTTCAAGTTCTGGCTAGCCCTCATCCTGACCTATGAATGTTATTGTCCCAAAACTCAGAGTGAGGTAATGGCCCCAGCAGAGGTAACCAGGAAATAAGACATAATTCCTCAGAGAGAAAAGAACTATATTGCAGTTTTACAGTTTCCTCCAATGTAATTTATGAGACACTCCCCTTTAAAAGTAGCCTCATGCTACAATGTCTAATAGAGCTCAAATCCTCTTTATGACCTGTATGCTAGTACCTGGCGGGAAGGTTTAATAAAATTATATAATTCAGGGGTAAATTGCAGTGTAATTAAAACACATTTGACACAACAATAAAAACAGCTTCTGCTTCAAAATATGAGACTCTAACAAATGTTCTGCTAGCTCAGCCAAAAACACAACAATCCCATCTGACACAATCTAGATGCAGCTCTATATTTCAGCTGAGGCACAGTCTAGGAACACCTCTATATTTCAGTGGAGCCATACCCAAATTACATGCATTGAAGACATGCTCCATGGAGCTGGAGCTCTCTTATTTAGGTGAAGTTTTGGGGGAGAAATCCCATTTCCTCAATTATAAATCCAGCCAGCCTACATTTCTGTAAGGTGGTCTCCCCTTCTTAACCAATATATTGTTTGTGACTGTTGTCAACAGTAATTTCTTCACAGTTTCTTCAGTGACTCCCTTTCACTTCCATCTGCTTTCACTACAAAATGAGAGAGCCCATTATTTAATCTTCCCAAAGTGCTTCAACTGAGTCAGTTCAAATCTGATGCATTATTTCAAATTATTTTTTAAAAAATAAATAAATAAAAAATCTTCCTGCTTGCCCTTAAAAGAAATGTAGTGCATTTCTCTTTCCATTAATGCTAATTACCAAACAATTCCTGTTTGAACAGAGGCTTGATTCCTTATTTCCCCCTTTACCCATCCACTCAGTATTTGTATGATTACAATCTGATGCCATGGAAATTACTCTAACATTACAGGCAGAGAATAATGAATCTATTGCTTGAAAATGGTGAAGAGAGGAGATAGATTGTAAAAAGGAAAGGTCTCGTTTGAATAATGATACTACTAGTTTGAAATAGAGAAAGGAGCATGATGATGATATTGAAATTACAGGAAACCTGAATATAATTCTATATATAAATATTAGGTTGAAATGCGCTTATTAGGGAAGGAGATGATATTTTTTTATCATTCATCTCTGATAAAAAGAAAGAAGCACGAGCTAAAAGAAATATTCTTTATTCCTCAGATATTACATGGAAGAACTTTTTTGAAATACTTGAAAATGAAATCTTAATTCTCATGGTATTTAAACAGTATTACCAATTTCTCAGAATAAAAGCAATTAGAATTGGGTGATTAATGCTAAAATATGATTAGTGATAACAATTAATAATCTAATAATAGTTGTTGATATTAATTAATAATATTAACATTAAGATAAGCTTCAATCCTGGTGTATTCTCTGCAAATGCACACACAGCCAGACCTTTGAAAAGATACAGAAGTTTTGTTCTCCATTACCACCATGGCCACCACAATCACTGCTGTTTGGTCATGAGTTACTATGAAGGCAAAACCCTTTTCTAGTCAGATGAACAAAGGCACTGCTTGGTCGAGTTTTAGCTGGGTTCTGGGTGGAATTATATATACAATGAGAACATCCAGCTGTTGAACTAGGAAAGCTTTGCTTCAGAATAATACTCTAAAAGCAACTTCAGGCAAGACCCAGGCTGGGCTAAAACTGGATCCATGTGCAACCAGTTCTGTTTTTAAAAAAATAAAAATCTCTAATTGCCTTCTAAACACACAAGACCAGTATATTATAAATGCAAAGTTATTGCTTATACCTTTCCCAAAACTGGTAGGTTAGATATTCCCTACATCATCATGATCAAATACTCTTGTTTTCTGTAAACATCTAATAATTTCTGGTAGGGAAGATGGAACCATAGACAGACATAGCTGCCTGACAATTCTCCAGATATCGTGCCTTCCTCCTCAGGTATCATAAACTAGAAAAAAGCTAAGCAAATGCAGCAGCATGAGCTGAGTCACAAAGCTGGTTCTGATTTTGTACCATCTGTGTCCATGTCACTCCTAATACAAGTGACTTTAACTTCAAAGAGATAATTCATAATTCTACCAAATTGTACTGAGTTGATACTAAAGTAATGAAGGAAACAGAGCGGGGAAAATTACTTTTTGAACTACAACTCCCAGCTCTGTGAATCATCATCCAATAAAAGTTGTATTTCCAAGGTCTGTTTTTTCTTGGCTACCATTTCCTCATACATTTCACATGAGCAATAGGCAGTGTTTGTTCAGACATGGAATGAGTGGCTCGCCATGTTCTCTCTCTCTAAACGTCCATATTGTGCCATTTCATTTGCTTGGTTCCATGAGAGAAGCAAAGGCCCCACGTGGAAAGAGACAGCCCTCCAAAAATGCTGTCTGAGACAAGGGATAAAATAATATCTCTCTTTTCTGTACAGAGGACAAAATACCTTTTGTTGTGTGCCTTCAAGTCATTTCTGACTTATGGCACCCCAAAGACAAACCTATTATGGGGTTTTCTTGGCAAGTTTCTTCAGAGGGAGTTTGCCATTGCCATCTTCTGAGACATTACATGTACTTTAATGCTGTCAACAAGCTAGCATCCTCTATCTTATCCAAGGAGAAGAGTGGTTCAGTGACAAGCCACTTATCACACATGGCTCTCTCTTCCATAAAGAGAATGGCCAGGAGTCTTGGGTGCAATGACTAAGGGTTGTTATTGCTATCCCAGCATCAAATGTGTGAAATGGTTGTCTAACTCTGCATATTGATTATCACTTAGGGTTGCTAAGTTAGTACATTCAGGGACCAAGGAATGGTTCTAGTGACATCATTAAGCATACTACACTAAGCATAAACAGCAATTACATTTTATTATTATTTATTTATTAACAAAAATAAACTCAGAGTGTGTCACTCTTTTAAAAAAAATCAAACAAAAGAAATACACTTTTCAAGGCCATGATCTTGCCCTGAGATTCTTCTGCCTTGCCCTGAAGAATCGAGAGGGAAGTCCATGTCGTGGTTGCCCCTACAGCTGAAAAGGCCCTGCTCTTTGGGCCATCTACTGCAGTTTAGCTGGTGAGCAGATATGGAGCCAGCTCTCTGATGTTGAATAGAATGGGCCATGTCAAAGAAAATGAATATTCATATAAGTCATATAAGATTTTAACAATATGAACTGCTGTCTTGAATTGAACCTGGAAACCACTGTAGCTGGTAAATAGATTCACTAGACTGTCACTGAAAAGCAAGGGAGGGACATTTCCACCCTTGATTTTCATGCCAGGAAATGGTAGAACCAGCATCATCGGAAGTATATAGATGCTGAAGGGAGTCATCCTCAGTGAAATTTGGCACCTATAAAAGGGGTGGAGGAAGTAAGGGAGAGACTTGAAATATAGACCTGGACATCCTCAGTGCTAGCAGACCTTGTGGGATGAACAGAATGGAGTGTTTCCAGTTTGGGACAGAAGCTAGAAGGACCTGTGAGGGACTGGATCATCTACTCAGGGTCTGGGCAATTTTTATCTTGTTTTTAGCTTCTTTAAAATGTTATGCTTCTTGAAAGCCAGATGTTCTTCTGTGTTCAAGTTTAATAAATAATGTTACTTGACACTATCTTTGTGTTGTGTTGCTTCCCATATACAAAAGCCAGAAGGACAGGTGGGGGGATACTTAGTTAAAGTACTCTGATAAAGGAGGAGGAGGAGGAGGAGGTGTAAAAGAGAGGTCTATGGTAAAGCAAGGAGGTGAATGGAAATTGCAGCTAAAACTTCTGTCTGTACAGCTTATCTTTTTGTTGTTATTCAGAAAATTGTATCAATAGGCTTTTTCCTACTAAAATTATCCCATTTATCACCGTTGTTTATTCCTTTGAATTAATTTTAGCTATACACTCTACTTAACCTCTTTTTGAAGGAAAATGATAATGCAGTATTTCAATATTGTGGATGTTTGGATACCATGGTGATGAGTACAATATAAATTCCTAATGAGATGGAATAGATTGACGATAAATAGATTATGCAAAATGGTTGCCTTTGCCAAAAACATTGGTCTGATTTATGGCTTCATCACTAACACTAAGAAACCGTCACTTTTTCAAGGCTTCATGAACCTTCTGAACAAACTAAGACTATGCTCCAGTTAATCCTGAAACTGTTTTAATACATTGGTCTTTTGAATCTTCTGATAGCCTCATTAACTTCAGATGTTTTTATTATAACCAGGAATCAAAGGATAGGAAATCTATGAGAGATGCAAAAAGGATCGAGACATTTAAGGAAAGAAAGAGTGGCCCAGTTTGCTTTCAGACTTCTTTGCTTTAGAGAACATTCCTCCAAGGAGAGTGAGAAGGAAAAGGTATCAGGATTATACTGGATACTGAAAGAAAGAGAAATTATGAGCTGCTGTTACTGGTCTCACTCACTTCTTTGCCACAGAGCCTCAAGGGTTGACAGAATGCCATTAAGTCTTATTAGATAGATTATTACCAAATGCTGACTGATAGGCTTGATGCTTTGTGGTTTGCAATTACTAGTATTGTTTTGGTGTATCTTCTGTGGGAATTGCCAAAGTCTCACCATTTGTCTATATCTACAATATCCCAGCAACCAGAATGCCATGATTCTTTAGAAAACTCGTACAAAGGGAAGAGTAGAAAGGTGATGGCTCCACTTAGTAAATGGCATTGTAGAGGATGCAAGATGGAGGCCCAAAATGGCCCTTCAAGGCAGGAAGAATGAAGGTGGGGATTATCACACACTAAATTATCGATGGAGGTGGGGATTTTCACACACTAAATCACTGCCAAACTGCCAGCCACCATCAGCCGAGGTAACAGATGGGTCCATGCCACACTGCACCAGCACTTTTTAGAAGTTGGAAACTTTCCAACTTCTAAAAAGTGCTGGTGGAGCATGGCTGGGACACGGGCTGATGGCAGCTGGCAATTCAGGAAGGATGGGATAATGATGTCCTGTCCCCCATGTGATAATATCCAGTATCACTTTGCACTGGCATAGCAGCTATCAGTTTTTATTTAGCCTACAGAAATGGCTCAGAGTGAAGTTAAACAAAATAATTTACCTATTGGATATGTAGCATGGACTTCCATTAGGGTTGTTTTTTTTAATTCCAAGTAAGAAAGCCAGAGACCTGGTCTGAATTTGAGCCATAATGTTCAGCAATGGGAGGCTTCCTTTTCCCCTGCCTGTTCTCCCTCCCCTCCACAAAGAGAGATACTAGTCAGAACCATCCTAGACCTACCACTATATGTGGTTGAGTCATTTGAGCAAGGGAGTAAAATGGCCTGATACTAGGCCTAAATTGGCTTGCCAAAGTTCCAAGTTTGGCTTGCAAAAGGTCTGGGAAATGCTCTTCCCTGAAACTTTTCCCAAGATTCTCAAGACTTATGTTCCTGGTGAAGAAGGAGCATTGGAATGGGGCGAATTCTGATGTTATCATCAATTGGAAACAATAATAGGATTTCACACTGCTCACATTCCTACTGGGAAGAGCAAGTAGGATTGGGTGGAATCTTGCTGTTATCTCCAGTAATTAGTAGTAGTAGTAGTAGTAGTATTTTATTTATTTATATCCCCTCTTTCTATTGATAAAAGGACTCAAAGTAGCTAACAAAATTTAAAACAGTACAAGTTAAAGACAATACATGCACTAAAATGTACATACAACATTTTTTTAAAAAAAAAGACATTTAAACAACTTGAAAAAGTAAAAAACATTGCACATTAAAAATTAAGATACATTAAAACTCTATACAAAATTCTGTACAAAACTTACTCAGCATTTAAAGTCCACCCCTTGTCAGTTAGAGAAAGCCTGGTGGCACAGGAATTTTTTATTTGCTAGCAAAAGGACAGCAAGATGGAGCCATTCTGGCTTCTAGTTTCCAAGCACTTTTCAGAGGCAGCCCACATAGAGCACATTACAGTAATCCAAACAGGATGTAACAAGGGATGTACAATGGTGACTAGCTCTGACTTCTCTAGGAATGGATGTAGTTGGCACACCAGTTATAACTGTGCAAAAGCCTCCTGGAAACTGCTAATACCTTGGCCTTGAGGCTCAGAACTGAATCAAGGAGGACCCCCAAACTGGAAACTTCTGTTTTCAGAGGGAGCATAACCCCATCTAACACAGGCTGAATCCTTATTACCAGATCTGTCTTTTGACTGATCTTATCTAGATTAAGCTTCAGTTTGTTTGTCCTCATCCAGTCCATCACAGCTGCCAGGCACTAGTTTAGCACAGGAACAGCTTCTTTGGCATTAGGTGGAAAGGAGTAGTATCATCAGCATACTGGTGACACCTTACTTCAGAAGTGAGAGTAAGAGTGAGACCACACCGAATGCAACTGGGGAAAAGAAGCACATGGAACTCTACCATTCTCAATGTAAACTATCTTACAAGGTTGTTGATTGGGTACCCAGATATATCAAGGCCTGGCCCCAATTCTCTGCTTAAACTTGGGCATCCCCACTCAAGAGTTTAGTTTTATTTATTTTATTTTATTTCTTCCCCGCCTTTCTCCCAAATTGGGACCCAAGGCGGCATATATATATATATATACACACACACTGTACACACACACACACTTTAAAACAACACTTTAAAACAAAATCCTGGGGTGGATCCTCTTAATTACATCCCACCCTAAAGAGGCTCTGTCCCAGTATGTCTAAACCATACTAGATAGTGAACAGTCCATGACAACAGAACTACAGAAAGTTCTTCCAAACCTGGATCACTGGCATCCCACCCAGAACAGAAAATTAGATCCAGAGCATGTCCTGCAGCATGAGTGGTACCAGATATTACTTGGGAAAGGCCCATACTTGTCCTTGCAGACTTGAAGTCCTGAGCCATTCCTGTCAGGGTAATCTCTGCATAGATGTTGAAGTCTCCCAATACAACACTGCAAGGGGACCCCAATAACATTGCTGAGACTAACTCAGCCAGGTCAGGAAAGGAAATTGTTGAGCAGTAGAGATGGTGATATGCCAACAGAATCCCTATTCTGTCTTGACACCCAACTTCAAACACACCCACTCAAACCCAGCACACAGGATATCTGATCAGGGAGACAGAATCCTGGTAGACCCTCCCCCCCCCCAAGACCTCACCTGCTGCTGTACAGGGAATTGGAGGTTGATATCCCCACCCACCCCAGTCTCATCCAGCTAGGTCATACAAGCCAGTATCAAGTTCTGGATTGAGGATGTTTTTCCATGCAATCCACAGGGGCCTGGGGGGGGTGTGGTGGTGCCATGGCTATCCAGATAATTTAAAGCATGGAGAGCTTGGGGGTAATCAACACCCTGTGCCTCTCCCCTCTACCATGATAACAAGACTGTCCCCTCATACCATCTCTCTGTCCCCCTTTCATTGTCATTAAACAGGCAGAGTGGGACAAAACCATGGTGATTCTATGGAGTTTATCACACAGGGGACAATTGGAAGTATAAATGGTGGTTAACTCATGATAATGGTTTCACATGATGTCATGTTCAAAGTGATATTATCCCGTGAATAATGCATTATTATCATACAATTGTGATAATGGTTTTCACACGAAATCAAGGTGAAACATGATTAAAGTGCCATTTACCTGTGAATAATCAAGCAAGAAATAGCAGCAAATCATTCACAGGATCTTCCTGTGAATGACTTTTTGCTGTTTATTGCTTGGTGATTTCCTGGTGATTCACAGGATAATGGCTCTTGTGTTAATCTCATTTTAATCACATTTTAATGTCAATTGTGCAATTTTCTCAGGTTAATAACTATTTAAAATCCCAATTTCCCCCTGTGTGATAAACTCCTATGTAAGGGTTGGGCAAAGTGCTCCCTGTGGACTGCTTGCAGACTTGGGACATCTAGTCCTGAATCTCCTCAGAAGCCAGCCCAGACCCCCAGTTATTTCAGACTGATTTTTCTGCAATTTCTTTGCCGCCAAACCAGTCAAGATCACCTCAAACTACCCACAAAAGTTTTTAATTCTTTTCAACCCAACCTTCGGGTGATTTTTCATCCAAACTCCTGGCCCAAGACCCTCAAACCCCTCACAAGTGCAACAGTTGGCTCCCTATATTCTCCCAAACCTCCCATCTCTTTGCCTCAAAAAAACCCAAAGAAAAAAATCAGCTCAAATGATGGCTAGAAGTGATGTTACATAATCCAAAACATACCACTGCAGCCCACAGTGTGGGTGTTAGGGAGAGGGAATGGACACCCCGCCCTTTCACAGTTGCCCATCTCTACTCTATGAAGTATGGGACACATTTTTAGTTTTCAAAACAATATTTTCCCCCCCAAAAAAATGTTGAAAAGACTGGGGACCTCAAAATGGCCTTGGCGCCTCATGCCAGCCATGTGCCACATTTTCTTCAATCCTGTGACAAAGGGATTGTATTTCTATGTTGTTTCCACCCTTTCTTTATATTGTTTTCTTTTTCCATATTAAGAACCTTTGGGAAGAGACAAGTTTTATGGTGGAGGGATACAAGAAGCAAATTAAAATTCCATAAATATATTTTCTTGTGAAAATGTACACATTCCATATTCCTCGGGTATCTAATTAGAAGCAGAGAAGAAAATAGCCCTGGAAAAGGATAGGCATTTTGTTCAAATAATTTTTAAAATTGAGCTAAATAATGGTCATTTTATACAGCATGCAATATAATTGTTCTTCTTGTACTGGGGAGTAGTTATAAATTATCTAGGATCCCAGTGGGCCTGGTTGCCATGCAGAGCTCTAAACAATTGTGAGTAGAGTTCTTGGCCGCG
The DNA here is from genome assembly GCA_034509955.1 of Urosaurus nigricauda. Lineage (NCBI taxonomy): Eukaryota > Metazoa > Chordata > Lepidosauria > Squamata > Phrynosomatidae > Urosaurus > Urosaurus nigricauda. Next base: position 103,795,406 of record JAOEGL010000001.1, read on the forward strand.
TAAATCCAGGGTTTTCTGACAGCGCGACTGTTATTGTAGCTACTAACTAACCTTCTGCATTAAAAGTGGGGGAAAGAAGTGAAAATCCCCATGAAAGAATGGGCATTTATCTAAGTGCTGACATTGAAACACTGTGAATAACTCTTAGAATCATTTGTATTATTATGAGCAGAAAATATAATTACCGTAATCAGCCTTGAGTCTGTGGCAGTGTTGTTTAAAAAAAAAGTGGGGGTTGGGGAAAATCCAGAACTGAGCAAACGAAAATGAACCTTGATAATAGAACAACCTTGAATTCCACTTCATTTATCACACTAATGGATGTCAAGATGACCTCAATCAAACATTTTGTTTTCCTGTTTCCAGCAACAGAAAGGCTTCCTTTTTTTCCCCTGAGGGAAAGTTATTCAAAGTGTTTCTTTATAAAATGATCATAGCCATTATATTACAGGAGAAGGTCAATTCTGTTATTGGATTATTTGATGAATGATAGGTGCTAATCAGAATAGGGGGGAATCTTGCTCACCACTTCCATAAATTTTGCTACCAAAAAAAAAAAAAGCTCAATTTAAACTAGAGCGTGCTGTTTCACAAGTGACATAAAGTACCTGTATCCTCTACTCAGACACCTGCACCTTAAGGCAACAGCATTGTAGGAAACAGCCCATAAGTGATCTCATTTGTTTAGCTATCCATATTTGCTGGCATGGCATAGTCCATAGGGAATGTGGCATCTATTGTCTAGAACAGAACCATTGCATTGATATTATGTTAGGGTCAGTGTGAAAAATATGAAGTTGGAATGTAAAATACTTTCCCCCAATGAAATTCCTTGTAACTTGAGGACATTTTTCTCAAAATGAGATGGAGAGCTGGGGAAGGCCAGAGGTGTCAATAGGGGTTATGGGGAGCTCAGAATGCACTGGGTGGCAGCCCCTAAGAATATACAGACTCCAAGGACAGAAGTTGTTGGTGAAATGCAAAACTACTGAGTGGAAGACAAATGATGGGAAGCGAGCAATAGAGCAATGAAGGGTGCATCTACACTGTAGAAATAATGCAGTTTGAAGCCAATTTAACTGCCATGGCTCCATCTCATAGAAGCCTGGGATGGCACCAGCATCCTTTGAGAGAGAAGGTTTAAAGTCCTTGTAAAACAGTAATTCCAGGACTCCGTAGGATGGAGCTTTAGCACTTAAAGTGGTGGTGTCAAACTGCATTATTTCTACAGTGTAGACGTTCCTGAAGACATCATTTGAGGACAACATGAAAAGAGGAAGATGGCTGTGGAAGAGGTGAAATGTCACAAGGGGATTCTGTTGGACTTCAGTGCCCATAAATCCTAGCCAACATATCTGAGACTGAGGGAACCTGAAGTTTAACCACAGCAGACCTCCACTTGCTCCAGTCTAAATTGACTGGCAGAATTTTAGACAATATTTTTCCCTAGACCAAACTGGAGATGGAGCGATTGGAGGTTTTACGTGCAAAGCATGTACTCTGACCTCCACTTCCTGCTCCCATCTCTGATATGGAAATAATACTACTACTCCCCCATGTTGCAGGATTGCTTTAAGGATTACTGCAGCAAAACATGATTTAGAAAGTACTGTACCATACAAATAGGGGATCTTATTATTATTCATACCTTACCCAAGGTATGTGGTCTTGCTACCTCCTTTTTGACCTTGTCTCTGTGGCTCTAATAGCCAGGATAATCTGGTCATAATGGATTTCTGGGCCTTCCAGAACTTTGTGCCTTTTCTCTTTCAACTCCCAAAGTCTTTATCCGTTTTTTCTGAGTTTTCATTATTTTGTTGTTCCTCTATAGGTTGGATATCACCATCACAAAAGAGTACCCCCTGTTGACCATGCAAATGTTAAAGGCTAAGGAAGATTGTACAATTCTTAATCTGTGATATTACCAAACATTGTTTATTGAGGAGCAATTAATGGTGAGGTGTAAGGCAGGGGAAGTTAAAATATGAAATTATGTAAAAAGGAAGACTTCTGTTTTTGTCAGGATTAATGAATGCTCTTCCTAGGTACTTCAGGTTCCATATGTACTTCAGGTGGGGTATGGAAAGGGAGAAGCTGTAATGAGTGTAAAGACAAGCATTTAAAGAAGAAAAACAAAAAGAAGAGGAGGAGGAGGAGAGGACGACCACCACCACCACATAAATTGGCTATTTTTTAAAAAAAGATTCTTCATGTACCTCACTCACAAACATTAGCAAAGGGGTTGGAAACATTTGTGGTGTGTACACGCGAACACACACACAATGCTTGCACTCTCTCACTCTCTCTTGCTGTCTCTTTCAGCCAAATCATGCAGAAGATGCTGGCAGCTGCAAAGATTCAATTATACACGACGCAAAAAATAATTTTAAAAAAATAATGGTACTTGAAAAAAAATGCCTCTCCAGAAATTGCGTGGAACAATAAATCCGTTAATTAGCTAATTAATATTCAATTGGGGTCAGTGGGCTTAATAGAACATTTTTCTGAGACCCAAGAAATTTTCGAATCACAATGTTAAGTCTGCCCACTTCCATTATCATCTAAGCGCAGGCAGCCCTTATCTGGCTGCCAGATGTCTTAGAACAATACAGAACCATTATCATCTCATTGCAGTGGGTGAGAATACTACATTTGGATATTGCAGGCTGTGAAGTAAAAATGCTTGAGCATTTAGCGTAATTGATATATGGTTTCTGCTATATTGTTTAGGGCTGTTTGTTTGCTCTACTGGTATTTAAAGCAGCTGAGCATCAGAAGATTGATTTTCATTGGCTGCCTCCCCCCTCCCTTTTTTTTTTCTTTTACTTCCACAAAATCAGGGACAACCTGTCAGTGCCAGATTCTGACCAACAGAATCAATCCAATATTCATGCAGCCCAGGTGTAGCAGGAAAATCGGGCCAGAACTGTGTGGTGTGGAGCAAGCAACTAGATAGATAGATAGATAGATAGATAGATAGTTTGGCATGGGTGTCAATTTGTTTTGTTAACCAGTGCTAACTGTAAAGTGAAATAGGATATTCTGCAGTCAAACTCATTTTCAATGAGGAAATTTAGCCATGTAGGATTGGCTTCAATGTGAAGCAATACAAAGAACTCACTTTGAGGGGCAGTTTTAGTGAGGATATTCCACTTGGCTTCAAAATGTGTACCATCTCTTTTAAAGCAACAACAAAACAGTAGCATCATTATGCCTTTGCCAATCTTGAAAAGTTAGAATAATTAGTGTTATTATACTTATTTTTTAAAATTTATTTCCCATTTTTGAGATATGTAAAAGTATATAATTGTTCTTTTTTTAAAAAAAAAAGTAACTATATAGTAACTATATTGTAACTATACAATAGATTTAAGGTTTTAGCTGTTACTTTTATTATACAAGATATTTTAACTTTTTTTAAAAAAAGATCAGTCACATTATCCTGGGAGAGGGGCTCACAGTAGTATGGGTTGTCTACAAACTTTCCCATTGTTCAAATTAGCTGGTGGTGAAGTCAGTGAAAGGTTAAACGACTGCTATCCAAGACATGATCTTGGATTAGTAGACCAACATGGATTTTATCACAAGAACTGAGGCTCCTTTCACACATCAGAATTATAGCACTGTTATCCCACTTTAACTGCCATGGTTGAATCTTATGGAATCCTGGGACTGGTAGTTTGATGAGACACTAGAGGGCTTTGGCTGAAAGTCCCAAATACTCCTCCTTAAACTGCAAATCCCAGGATTTTTTTAATAATGAAATCATAACAGCTAAAGTGGAAAAATAGCACTGTAATTCTAAAACCCCAGTTTGATGAGGCTGGAGACATGTAATCCTTTTCAACTTTCCCACCAGCATACAGCAATAGGCAAGACCTGGACAGTGAGAAGATAGAATTGTAGGAGTCTACTATGATTCTGTCCTTCTATATCTAATGTCATATCTGCTGGGTTTGAGTGTGTGTCTGAAGCAAATGACCAGGACATAAATTAGGGATTGTGTTGATGTACTATTTCCACTGCTCAACAGTCTCTTTCTCCCTGAGCTGATGCTGAAGTCCCTTCATCTTGTTGTGCTATGGAATTTCAACATCAACAGTGAACTGAGCTAAGTTTTAAACGGAACATGTATAAGAAATGGAAAAATGGGGAAATCACGAAAGAGGAATTCAAACAAATAGCCAGTACGTGTAGGGATAAAGTCAGAAAAGCTAAAGCGCAGAATGAACTCAGGCTGGCTAGAGAGGTTAAGAACAATAAAAAGGGCTTTTTTGGATATGTCCGCAGCAAAAGGAAGAAGAATGAAACGGTAGGGCCACTGCGTGCAGAAGATGGCAAAATACTAACAGGGGACAGAGAAAAGGCAGAATTACTCAACACCTTCTTTGCTTCAGTCTTCTCAGAAAAGGCAAAGGGTGCTCAACCTAAGGATAATGGAGCAGAAGACAGAATAGAGGAATTTCAGCACAGAATAAGTAAAGAGGTAGTACAGGAATACCTGGTTAACCTAAATGAATATAAATCTCCAGGACCAGATGAACTACATCCTAGAGTATTAAAAGAACTGGCAAATGTAATATCGGAACCACTGGCAATAATCTTTGAGAACTCCTGGAGAACAGGAGAAGTCCCAGCAGACTGGAGGAGGGCAAACGTTGTCCCCATCTTCAAAAAGGGAAAAAAAGAGGATCCCAACAATTATCGTCCAGTTAGTCTGACATCAATTCCAGGAAAGGTTCTAGAGCAGATCATTAAGCAGACAGTCTGTGAACACTTAGAGGCTAATGCCATAATCACAAAAAGTCAACATGGGTTTCAGAGAAACAAGTCATGCCAAACGAACCTGATCTCGTTTTTTGATAAAATTACCAGCTTGGTAGATGAAGGGAATGCTGTGGATATAGTATACCTTGATTTCAGTAAGGCCTTTGACAAGGTTCCCCATGACATTCTTGCAAACAAGCTTGCAAAATGTGGGATAGACAAGTTAACTGTTACATGGATTTGTAATTGGTTGACTGGCCGAACTCAAAGGGTGCTCAACAATGGTTCCTTTTCATCCTGGAAAGAAGTGACCAGTGGGGTGCCACAGGGCTCTGTCCTGGGCCCAGTGCTATTCAATGTCTTTATTAATGATTTGGATGACAGAATTGGGGGCATACTTATCAAATTTGCAGATGACACTAAACTAGGAGGAGTAGCTAATACCCCAGAGGACAGAATCAAAATTCAAAATGACCTGAATAAACTAGATAGCTGGGCCGATGCTAACAAGATGAAATTCAATGCAGAGAAATGTAAGGTTCTGCACTTAGGGCGGAAAAATGAAATGCAGAGATATAGGATGGGGGACACCTGGCTGAATGAGACCACATGTGAACGGGATCTAGGAGTCCAAGTAGACCATAAGCTGAACATGAGTCAACAGTGCGATGCGGCAGCTAAAAAAGCCAATGCAATTTTAGGCTGCATCAATAGAAGTATAGTTTCTAGATCAAGGGAAGTTATAGTGCCACTCTATTCTGCTTTGGTCAGGCCCCACCTGGAATACTGTGTCCAGTTCTGGGCACCACAATTCAAAAAGGATGTGGAGAAACTGGAGCATGTCCAAAGGAGGGCAACTAAGATGGTGAAGGGTCTGGAAACCATGCCCTATGAGGAACGCCTTAGGGAACTGGGAATGTTTAGCCTGGAGAAGAGAAGGTTAAGAGGTGATATGATAGCCCTTTTTAAATATTTGAAGGGATGTCATATTGAGGAGGGAGCAAGCTTGTTTTCTGCTGCTGCAGAGACTAGAACGCGGAACAATGGATGCAAGCTGCAGGAAAAGAGATTCCACCTCAACATTAGGAGGAACTTCCTGACAGTAAGGGCTGTTCGACAGTGGAACACACTCCCTCGGAGTGTAGTGGAGTCTCCTTCCTTAGGGGTCTTTAAGCAGAGGCTGGATGGCCATCTGTCAGGGATGCTTTGATTTGGAGTTCCTGCATGGCAGGGGGTTGGACTGGATGGCCCTTGTGGTCTCTTCCAACTCTATGATTCTATGATTCTATGATTCTAACCTGACTTGTTAGGAATAGGTCAGACCTTCATGGCCACCATGAGTCTGTCCCAAGTTGTATCTGGCCCCAGTCATGCTGCTGGGTACCCTTCGGTATATGTGCCAGGTGGGATGATGATTATTTTAGTGTGGAAGAACTTCCTATAGTTCTTCTTATATGGGCAGATCACTACATGGTTGGATTTATACCCACTGGAACTGAATGCCTCTGCAGAGATGAGACACCAATTACAGTCATCCATCCCAGGAAGCTATTCGATCTAAATGGTTTTCTGTTGATCCTTCAGGATCTTCCTGTCATTCCAGCAGGCAATTCTGTCGAAGCCTTTGTGGATCTCTAGGACTGGGAATTGGTGACAGTGATGAATACATGACTTCATCAAACTGGAAGTTTATAGCACTAAACAGTTGTTGCTCTTTTAATGTGAGTACAGGCAAAACTTCCATACTTTCCACATTTTGGGAAATATAGTACACTCTCTCTATTTAGAAAATGTAAACCTCACTGAAATGGGTTCCTTTAGCCAATGATGGAAACTGGAAAGCCCTCTTTTGTGATAAGTAGATCATCCAGTCAGGTGAGAACTCCTCCCCCACTCCCCCAGTATATAGGTATACTTATGTGTATGTCCTACAACCAGGTAAATTAAAACAGTTTGAAGTCCTGTCTCGTCTTTCTTCTGGGTCACACCTAGGAGGCAGAGGCTCAAAATGTTGGAGTTGGGGAAAAGATCCTGAAGCCCACTTTACCCCAGTCCCCTCTCTGTAAACTGAGACCACCAATATAGCCCACCAGGAGGCTGCCTTTTCCCACCTGAACAAGCCAGCGCAAGGTGCTTGAGGACTCTCCGTCCTTGTTTTCCTTTTATTAAACTTCTATACTACACAGTTAGAGCACTTTTACTGCCATGGCTACATTCCATGCAATCCTGGATTGCATGAAGTACTCTATTTAGAACTCTCTGCCAATGAGCTCCTCTAGTGCTTCACAAAACTAAAATTTCCAGTATTCCATATGATGCAGTGATGACAGTTAAAGTGATATGAAAGTACTGTAATCATATAGTGTGAAAGTGACCACATCTTAGCCTGGCCTCTAGACAGTCCGCATCATCTGGTAAAACTGCAGTGTTTAGGTTTGTATCAGCTGATGGCCTTGTATCAGCTGATGGTTGGCAACTTGCAGCTCTCATGTCTGTAGGGGCTATAGAGAGGTCCAAATTTGAAAGGAACTATCTAAAATGTTGAACAATTGTGGAGATAACGTTCAACATTTTAGATAGCTTCCTTAAAGTTCAGTCTAAAACAAAAGGGTGAAGCCACAACACCCTCTGACACAAGCCACTAATGGTCCCGTTCCAACAGCTGTGTGGTGGTTCCTGGTCACCCACCACATGGCAACATACAAATGTGCCACTTTTTGATTGTGCCACTTCAGAGTTCAGTGGTTAAAATAACAGATAGTACAGATAAAAAGAACCAATTATAAAATATACAGTAGCTAGGACTGGCAAAGTTAATAGCAAGGTGTGTAGAGGCATGTTGACAGGCTCCATTTCCCAAAATGTCACTGCCTGAACATGTTAAAGCTATGCCTATTCAAAAAGGCAAAAGTCAGTCTTATGTAGTTTCCCCCAATCTTCCCCTTAATCTACAGTTCCCAGATTCTCTCCTGCTGGCTGAAAGGTTCTGAAAGTTGCTTTCTGACAATTTCTGAAAGCACCATTTTGGAAAAGACAGTTCTAAGAAAACCTGTAAAGATTATGCAGTTATTCTCTTTTCTTTTCTTTTTTAACATTTGTGAGTTCTAATAAGAGGAAGAGAAGCATGGAACAATCATTTGATCATACTGCTGTACAGATGTGCTATTAAAAGTGAATGGTCAAAGAATAGCAATTCCACAGTGAACATCTAGTGTGTGAAAAGGACCCATAGGGCCGATTTAGATTGGCGCAAAGAGCCACGATAAGGGCTCTTTGCACCGCCTTTAGGGTTAGGGAGGGCACAGCTTTTAGACCCTCCCTAGCCCTAAAGCGTATGGGCACCGCCATTTTAAAATGGCAGCATCCATACGGACGCGCTACAGTAGCGTCATCACATGCGCAGCGTTTAGATATGTTGCGCACTTGATGACGCTTTTGTGCAATGGGAGGGCACCAATTGTGCCCTTTCCGCGGTGCAAAAAAGGAGCTCCAAATGGAGTTAGATTACACAAACATGTTTATGATGACAGGGTTAATCAATGAAGTATTTTCTCTTGAGTTTGTTTTGCATCCTTTGGTTTTTCTACTGAATTACAACAGTTACCATTGTTCTTCTTCAAACTCTGAGATGGAATCAAAAAATGGATAAGAAATATATGGAGGACAACTGGAGATGATCAAGATGAGTTATTAAAAAAAGAAAAGATCACAACGTAGTCTTAAAAATTATCCTGTAATCCAATATATTAAGGGGAAGTTATGAGTTAGATACCCTAAAGGCATCAGATCCCATCTGTTTTTGGAAGCTAAATAGGGCAGCCCTGGATAGGACTTGGATGGGAGACCACCAATGAATACTAGATACTGAGGGCTATATTTCAGAGGAAGGAATTGGCAAAACCACCTCTGAGTATTCCTGGCCTAGGAAAACCCTATGAAATTCATGGGGTCACGATAAGTTGACAAGCAACTTGAAGGAGCATGTGCATACACGTAAGATATTCAGAAGGATATTTAAGATGCTGTGAAATAGAAAAAGGCTGGCATAATATATCATTACTGCATAGTTACATAATGTAAAGGAAAGATAAGTTTGTAGTTTACATGGTAAACACTGGAAACCATGAAGGATTTCATCTTTCCCCTAATCACCACCTTCCAGATCTGATGATCTCTTATCTCTAATCGTTGAATGTTTTCCATGAATATTTGTAAATCTCAGGCATGTTATGTATAAAATCAAAGAAATAAAAATGCTATAACCTTTCTATGTGAAGGGTAGATATTATACTTTTTGATTAGTGTAAGATCATTTTGTATTGGGTTTCTTGTGAACTACTTTGGGTATCGTGTGTTGGCAAAGTGCACACAATTTAATAGTAATGATGCTGATGAGTTACACATTTACATGAAGCCAAACATGTCCTACTTTCTTACATTCAAATACATGTAGCTTAATCAAACACATAGAGAGCAAGAAAGAGAGCGGGAGGGGTACAGATATGGGAAATGTCATATGTGGAATAGGCCTGTGACTTCAGGAAATATAACTAGTAGCCTCCTTTTTAAAAAAGCCAAATGGTTACTGCTTCTGTTATCTTTTTTCCTAAAAAAAATCAAACTCAGAAAGATGGGAGTAAAAAAACTTAATACAAATCTGAAGACTGTTATTACAAACTTTTGGAGTTCACTGGAGTGTACACAGTGGTTTATGGCATTCCACAAAATTTTATAAAATAGTTGTGATCAGAATTAGATTTTTTGTTTAGTTGGTAGTAAATCCTCCAGGTTAGTTTAGGAAGGCCATTTAGGCCCATGCAGTTTGACATAGTCTCCTTAAATCACTGTCAAAACCCTTTGACATGTAATATACTCTTTTGATGATTAGACTGTAAATGAAAAATATAGTCGGCATTAATACTACCGAAAATGAACAGGATCTACAGTACTCGCCTACCTGCCTCTATGGCCCTTTGTGAGGCCTAATTTTAGCTCAGCAATTACCAATGACAGCCCATTCCCATATACACACACACAGACATGTGCTCATATACACCCACCCATACCCACATACCCCTTTCTAAAGTACAGACTGCTCAATCATTTTAGGTATTATTTCTTATGCTTTCCACACCTGTTTCCCCCGTCTGAATTGTTTAACTTGCAAAGCAAACTCTGAAAGAGGGGAAGTTTTCTGCATCAGTTGATCCCAAAGGAATAATTTTAGCAAATATCCATGCCAAGCAAAAGCACTGGTTAAATTATTAGAATAGTCTGGAATTTGATAAACATGTGTTAAAATTAATTTGTGGAAGCTATTACTATGAGATGTGCTGATAGATTCTAGTCTATTGTTGTAGGGACTGTGCAGACAGCCTTGAAGGGGCAGCCTCAAGCCACCCCTTTTACAGCTAGATCATGGTCTCAGCAACCGCATGCAATGGCCCCGATCTGGCCTTGGCAGGGTGCAAAAAGGAGATGCAAAAAGCAGCTTCTTTTTGCACCCACCCTGCAAGGGCATGATAGCTGTGGCGACATAGCTTTACAGTGCTCCTTCAGTGCTGTGTCATGCGGACACAGCACCAGAGGAGCATTGTGACATCGCACACTGTGTGGCGCATAGTGTGATACCACCCTGGGGGCAGAGCCAGGGTATGTGCCATGTAGATTCTGTGCCCCAACTCTACTCCCAACCCAGTTCAAACTACCGGTCTGCACAGGGCCGTAGTTAACTTTATTTATATCTCACCATTTTCATACACTCCAAGCATCCTGGTTTGGCAAGAACAGACTCAATTAATTTTCAGCCATCCCACTTGTTCAGCCACTCTTAAAATATCCCAATTTCTCTTTCCTATTCCCACTTTTCCTCTATGTCTTCCACTTACATCAATTGTGTCAAACTAAATTCAAAGTACAGATGTAGTTTGCATACAATTTACAGAGCATGGAGGAAACAGGGGTTGAACCTTGTCTTTCCAAGCAGACTCAGGCAAAATTAAACTGCTGCAGCATCACCAAGCTTGCATGCTCTTCCTCACTTTTGCCATCTTGACCATATATTGATGTTGCTCATTTACATCTGGCAATTTTCATCTGCAAAATTTTGGAGGGTGTTTTTCTCCCCAAAAGCAGGACTCAAGGCTACTCAGAGGACTGCAAAACAAAACAAAACAAAACAAAACAAAAGCAACATGTGCCAAAGAAACAGGTGTTGGGGTCAAGGTACCAGGGATGGCCACATTTCAGAAATTTCTGGGGACATCTGGCCAGCTACTGATTATGACTCCATACTGGGCTACATGAATCCTTGATGTAATACATTATTGGTCCTTCTTAAGTTCTTCTGTTCCACAGCTGTCCTGTGGAACAGAATAAAGAGGACTTTCCTCAATCTGGAGCTTTCTTGCAATTCTCATTAATGCTGGCTAGGAATGATTGGTGCTACACATCTGGAAGACACCAAGTGGGCAAAAGGAGCAAGACGAATCCCTCCCCCCAACAAAACAAAAAAAATGAAAAAAGAAGGGGGGAGAGGGGAGGACAAGGGAAGAAAAGAGTTGTCTGCTCCAAAATAATTACAAGCAGATAGGAGCCACTGTGATGTAGTGGTTTGAGCATTGGACTGTGACTCTGGAGACCAGGGCTCGATTCCTGCTTGTCCATGAAACCCACTAGGTGACCCTGGCCCAGGTAAACCCCATGATAGATTTGCCTTAGGATCTCCATAGGTCAAAAATGGCTTGAAGGCACACACAACACACAGAGAGAGCGATCATACTTAGACAAGGTAAAATATGAAAGTAACTAAAAAGGAACTGAGAGTAACAGCTTTATATAAATCAGACATCTATCAGTTTCCATTTATTTCCTTTACTCTTTGCTACAAAAAAGGAATAGGGTTATACATATCCTTAGCAAAGCTCTTACCAAAAAAAGCAAAACAAAAAACAAAAAACCCACTCATTACTACCTTGGTTTCCCCCCCCCCCCTCCCCATTACTACTCTTTGCAAGTTACCAGGCTGTTGTGTTTAATTCAGACAGAGCCTCTGTGCAATTGCTCAGATTAGATGCCAATTGCTACCTCTCTGCTATAAAGCTTAAGGACCCAAAACCTTAACAAGAAAAATGAAAGCTCCATTTTTTTTCATTTCTATAAACGGAAAGATGTTTTAAGTATTGAGAGACACACTGAAAGAAATTCTGCATTTTGAAGATACTTCAACTTAACTGCTAATTGCAGGGGACCAGTGGGCGTAATTTTGGCACTATATTAGCTCTGCTACTCCATGAATAATTTGCATACAAAATGCTTTATTTTGGCAATCTGTTAAAGAGCTATACAGTATTTGTGGCTTATCACATTCACGCAGGAAGTGGGATCCCTGGCCGTCTCGTTAAATTCTGTTGATGCATAACAATTTAAAGCATGGCACAAGCTGGTATGACATTTAAAAGATGCCTTCACTTAATTATATTACACAAATATTGGGTTGTTTATCCTTGGGAATAAAGTCTTTTTGAAGTCAGAGTTGGCATGTGTATAAAGGAGTAAATTTTAACTGATCCCTCAAGTGGGCCTCCTAGCTGCAAATTGGGGTGCTTGCATTTTTTAAATTATTTGTGATAAGAAGCATTACATTTTTTTGAATACAGTCATTGGAGTTTGGCTGTTTATCCCCCCCCCCCCCCTTCTATGGTGGAGAATGTGTTGCTTAACAATAAATCATGTCATGAAAACAGAAAGTCTGGAGTGTGGAGCAGTGGGGGAGAGATTGAAATTTTACAAACAATGCTTTCATGACAGTTGCTGGCTGCAAAAGCAATATAATTAAAATTGTGGGGTGCATAGTCTTTTTTTATTTATTTAAAAAAACTTTCTTGGAAAAGTAAAATAGCCACTGTAGCTTTAGTTTAATGTATTTGGATGGACCAAAGATGGGGAAAGTTCTTCCTCCCCAAAGTAGTTTTTTGCAATGTTGGAATGACCCCATCAAGGCAAAAATTGATTGCACACGTTGTTTCTTGGAAATAATGTATAGATAATGCATTGGATCCCAGCTTCGCCATTCTTAGATTATATGTAGCGTAATCAATAGGACTTAAGTTAATATCCAGAATTCAGCAGTTCTTCATGACACGACCTACAATATGATATTGGAATACTGTATGCCACTTTTAGAGCCAAAGGAGAGTTATGCTTCTGAAATTATGTACTCATTAAAACAGGGAAAAATAATTTATGCTTATGATGCCGACGAATGATGCCTTAGGAGGCAGACAGCTGGAGGAATGTCACAAAGAGAAGTAAACCAAGAAGGAATTGTTCGGGGAGCTTGCAGCTAGAGAATCGATTCGAAGCGCTTTCCCTTATCAAGGAGGATGAAGAAGAGCAGCATGGACAGACTTCAGGGACGGAGCAGGGGAGCCTGAGAGTCCCACCCGAGGGAACAGTCACTGCTAAGCCTCGGAGGAGGCGTGTGGTCGTAGTGGGGGACTCCTTGCTGAGGGGTACAGAAGCAGTGATTTGTAGGCCTGACAAGATGTCTCGAGAGGTGTGTTGTCTTCCAGGTGCAAAGATCCGGGATGTGACAGAGAGGCTGACAAGACTGGTCAAGCCTACTGACCAATACCCCTTCCTTTTGGTCCACGTGGGAACTAATGATACTGCAAGACACAGCATTCAGAACATCAAAAGGGATTACGAGGCGCTTGGTAGGAAGCTGAAAGGAATGGATGTACAGGTTGTCATCTCGTCTCTTCTGCCAGTTGAAGGGCATGGTCCAGGAAGGGAGAGGAAAATAGCAGATGTGAATAACTGGCTTCGCAGATGGTGCCGCCGAGAGGGATTTGGATTCTTGGATCATGGGCTGCAGTTCCATGAGGAGGGACTTCTAGCAAGGGATGGGCTACATCTCACGCCAGTTGGAAGAAATGTTTTTGCCAACAGTCTCAAGAACTTGATCAGGAGAGCTTTAAACTGAGTTCCGAGGGGAAGGGAGACAATAAGGAAGGCAAAAGGGATGGCGAAAATAGTCAAACTGACATAGAGGAAACAAGGCAAACAATGCAAGGACCCAACAGTGGGAGGCAAAAAAACTTGCACAGGCAGCAAGTAGAAGGGAACCATGGTCTGCGATGTCTCTACACTAATGCACAGTGCATGGGAAATAAGCAAGATGAACTCGAACTCCTAGTACAACAAAGCAAATATGATATAATAGGCATCACTGAAACCTGGTGGGATGAGTCTCATGATTGGAATGTGGAAATAGAGGGGTATAACCTTATTAAGAGAAATAGGCCAAACAGGAAAGGAGGAGGAATAGCACTATATGTCAGAGATATTTACACCAGTGAAGAGATCCTGGACATCAATCATGGAAGCCAGGTGGAGAGCATCTGGATAAGAATCAAAGGGGAGGGAAACAACAAGGGTGTTACGGTGGGAGTCTACTACAGACCCCCAAGTCAGACTGAGGAATTGGATGATATCTTTCTAGAACAGATGACCACACAGTCAGAAAAGAGAGATGTAGTAGTGATAGGCGACTTCAACTATCCTGATATTTGCTGGAAGTCAAACTCAGCAAAATCCTCAAGGTCTAGCAAATTCCTCACTTGCCTGGAAGACAATTTCATGGTCCAAAAGGTGGAAGAGGCAACAAGGGGGTCAGCTATTTTAGATCTGATCCTAACCAACAAGGATGACTTGGTTAATGGGGTGCAAGTGGTGGGATCATTAGGTGGAAGTGACCATGTTCTCCTGGAGTTTGTAATACAGTGGAAAGGAGAAGCCAGGCAGAGTCAGACACGCATCCTAGACTTTAGGAGAGCGGATTTCAGTAAACTTAGAGAAGTATTGAGGGCGATTCCATGGTCAGAAATACTAAAAGATAAAGGAGTTCAGGACGGATGGGACTTTCTCAAAAGGGAGATACTGAAGGCACAATTTCAAACAGTTCCAGTGAGAAAGAAAAACGGGAGGTGTCTCAAGAAACCAGGATGGATGACTAAGGAACTTTCAACCGAGCTAAGTTTGAAACGGAACATGTATAAGAAATGGAAAAAGGGGGAAATCACGAAAAAGGAATTCAAAGAAATAGCAGGCATGTGTAGGGGTAAAGTCAGAAAAGCTAAAGCGCAGAATGAACTCAGGCTTGCTAGAGAGGTTAAGAACAATAAAAAGGGCTTTTTTGGATATGTCCGCAGCAAAAGGAAGAAGAAGGAAACAGTAGGGCCACTGCGTGGAGAAGATGGCAAAATGCTAACAGGAGATAGAGAAAAGGCAGAATTACTCAACACCTTCTTTGCCTCAGTCTTCTCAGAAAAGGCAAAGGGTGCTCAACCTGAGGATAATGGAGCAGAGAACAGAATAGGGGAATTTCAGCACAGAATAAGTAAAGAGATAGTAGAGGAACACCTTGTTAATCTAAATGAATTTAAGTCTCCGGGACCAGATGAACTCCATCCAAGGGTATTAAAAGAACTGGCAAAAGTAATATCGGAGCCATTGGCAATCATATTTGAAAACTCCTGGAGAACAGGAGAGATCCCAGCGGACTGGCGAAGGGCAAACGTTGTCCCCATCTTCAAAAAGGGGAAAAAAGAGGATCCCAACAATTATCGTCCAGTTAGTCTGACATCAGTTCTAGGAAAGATTCTGGAGCAGATCATTAAACAGAGAGTCTGTGAACATCTAGAAGGCAATGCCATAATCACAAAAACTCAACATGGGTTTCAGAGAAACAAGTCATGCCAGACAAATCTAATCTCTTTCTTTGATAAAATTACCAGTTTGGTAGATGAAGGGAATGCTGTGGATATAGTATATCTTGATTTCAGTAAGGCCTTTGACAAGGTTTCCCATGACATTCTTGCAAACAAGCTTGTAAAATGTGGGCTAGACAAAGGAACTGTTAAATGGATCTGTAATTGGTTGACTGGCCGAACCCAAAGGGTGCTCAACAATGGCTCCTTTTCATCCTGGAGAGAAGTGACCAGTGGGGTCCCACAGGGCTCTGTCCTGGGCCCAGTGCTATTCAACATCTTTATCAATGACCTGGATGACAGAATTGGGAGCATACTAATCAAATTTGCAGATGACACCAAATTAGGGGGAATAGCTAATACCCCAGAGGACAGGATCAAGATTCAAAATGACCTGAATAGACTAGAAAGCTGGGCCAAAGCTAACAAAATGAAATTCAACACAGAGAAATGTAAGGTATTGCACTTAGGGCGGAAAAATAAAATGCACAGATATAGGATGGGTGACACCTGGCTGAATGAAACTACATGTGAAAGGGATCTAGGAGTCCAAGTAGACCACAAGTTGAACATGAGTGAACAGTGTGATGCGGCAGCTAAAAAGGCCAATGCTATTTTGGGCTGCATTAATAGAAGTATAGTGTCTAGATCAAGAGAAGTAATAGTGCCACTGTATTCTGCTTTGGTCAGGCCCCACCTAGAATATTGTGTCCAATTCTGGGCGCCACAATTCAGAAAGGACATTGAGAAACTGGACCGTGTCCAAAGGAGGGCGACAAAAATGGTGAAGGGTCTGGAAACCATGCCCTATGAGGAACGACTTAGGGAGCTGGGGATGTTTAGCCTGGAAAAAAGAAGGTTAAGAGGTGATATGATAGCCCTGTTTAAATATTTGAAAGGATGTCATATTGAGGAGGAAGCAAGCTTGTTTTCTGCTTCTCCAGAGAACAGGACCCGGAACAATGGATGCAAGATACAGGAAAAGAGATTCCACCTCAACATTAGGAAGAACTTCCTGACAGTAAGGGCTGTTCGACAGTGGAACGCACTTCCTCGGAAGGTGATAGAGTCTCCTTCCTTGGAGGTCTTTAAGCAGAGGCTGGATGGCCATCTGTCGGGGATGCTTTGATTTGGATTTCCTGCATGGCAGGGGGTTGGACTGGATGGCCCTAGTGGTCTCTTCCAACTCTACGATTCTATGATTCTATGATTCTATGAATACTTTGGATACTGTCCTTCATTTGCTCAAAGGCATTCGTATCACCATTAGGCAGTGGCAGGAGGAGCAGGTGGTCTTAGGGAGTTTTGAAGAATAGAGCTGTGTGTACCATGCTATGTCTACACTACCCACTGTTCCCACACCAGCTGCAGCAAAAATATTTCAGCAGTAGTGTTGAAATGAGGGCTCCTTCCCACAGCCAATACTCCTGATGAAAGTCAAATTCCTGTGTTCCTCTGTTATACACTTTGTAGTGATTTCCCCACTGCTGCATCCAGTCGTACTCTAAATATACCACATTGTGTAAACTTCTGCAGAAGCTCATTCATTCATTCATTTTATTCACAGTATTTCTGTACTTACAATCCATGGTCACCCATAGTGGAAGTAAGTACTAATCTACACTCCAGCTTCATAACCAGCCAGTACTTGAACTCCATTCAGAGCCACCTGCTGTGCTGGACACAGCATTGTCTGTTAAGCCAAGCCTCTTGATCTAGCTGGCCCCTGTCTATTGCAAATCTGGACCACTTTGCCACTGAGTCTTCAGTGGACAACCTGGCAGGTTCAGGTAGTGCAGGACACAGCTGACACACACTAAGGAGTCAAGTCAGCAGAGCTTACAGCACCATCAGTGATTCCCAGGCTGCAGCCACACTGAAGAAATAAAGCAGTTTGACACCACTTTATCTTTCATGGCTCAATGCTATGGAATTCTGAGATCTGGAGTTTGGTGGGGCACCAGATTCTCCGACTGGGAAGGCTAACTATTTCACAAATGTACAGTTCCTAGAATTCCATAGCATTGTGTGATGTCAGTTAATGTAGTTCCAACTGTTTTACTTCTTCAGTGTAGATGCACCCTTACTCTGCCTAGTGAGACAACAGAAAGGCAAGAGCCAGTCAACATTTTAGAGCCATAGACTGTCAAAGGACCAGAAGCTGAGGAAATCCTCACTAATGTATCAGTGGAACAAGTGGTCACTGGAGGAAGTTCAGGAGCAGTTATATGAATCCAAGTGGACTGCTGTGTGTTCTTTGGCCTGCTCAACAGCCTGCATCTGAGGCCCATTCTCCAATGCTTTACTCACTTGACTCACTGCTGCCTGGAGGGCACCAGGTGCTAGCCACCTGGCAGAATTGCAACAAAGAGATACCACAGCAGTGGAGACATCAGCAGTGTAGACTCCAGAATCACCCAGCAAAGCAGCAGCAACCCAAATGTCAGTGGGCACTCCAGGGCCAATGCCTGCCATGGGAGCAGAATCTGGGGAGACACTTGCTGACATATCAGTGGGGGAGGAGGACTTACCTTGGCCATGACATAGGTCAAGGGACTATCACTCCATTGTTAACTAAGATGGAAGCTACTCGTAATTGGCCTACCCCCTCATCCAGCAAGCAGGTTCAATGTGCCCATAGCCAAATGGAAGCACCTCTAAAATATTTTCCCAGGTTCCAAGAAGCCTAAGCAGTAAAGTGGACAGCTGAGTGCCGAAAAATATTCAGCTCCCTGAATAAGGCCTGCCCTTATGTCAGATCCAAAATTACAAGAACAGCCTTTGGCTGAAGCTACAATAAACACAATCTCAGAATCTTTTGAGGTTAATAAAAGAAATAATGTGTGTGTCTCAAATGTCACAGTTGGTTTGGGGAGTTTCCCAATATAGAAAAGAACAGATAGTATGTTGTAGTTTTCTGTGGCTATGTGGCCATGTTCTGGAAGAGTTTATTCCTGACGTTTCACCTGCAACTGTGACTGGCATCTTCAGAGGGTGATGACATGGAAGTATATGGACTACACTATAATTAGTTGGGAGGCATATATGGGGTATATATACTTGTTTGGGAGGAAGTGATTTACATGTTTATCTGTGTGTTGGTCTGGTGTTGAATGGCAAGGCCTCAGAGTGGGAGGATATGTGATCTATTTAATTAGCAATCTATCGTCTGCAGGGAAACCCCCTGACAGTGGGTAGTGCTCATCTGCATACACTGAGTCTTAATTTTGGTGCTCTTCAGGACTTTGTTTAGTTTCAGTATGTCTTCCGTCCTGTTGAAGTTGTCCAGGTGTTTGTGGGTTTCAATGGCCTCCCTGTGCATTCTGTTGCTGACATGGTCCAGAATTCAAGTGTTTTCCAATAGCATTTGATGTCCATGGTGGTTTATGATGTGTTCTAACACTGCCAATTTCTCTGCCTGGCCCAGTCTGCAGTGTCTCTTGTGTTCTTTGATTCGTGTTCGAACACTGTCAGCAAATACCAGGATTTTGGACTATGGTACAGTGTGACTTCCCCAAGCTCACCCAGTGGGTTTTTATGGTCAAGCAGGGAATTGAACCCTGATCTCCAGAGTTGTAGCCTAACACTCAAACCACTACACCATGCTTGTTCAACATATGCATATTATCACTTATTTATGGGCATATCCTGATATATACCTGTGGTCTTCCATTTTCCCTCAGATCTAAAGAATTTGCTCCTGTGCTGCTTCTCTACATTTCAAGGCAAGGGACAGAACAGTTATTTGGCTCTTCATGGGCCTACATTGGCTACATTGGTCAGGAGTGCCTGTTACCAGCTTCGGCTGATCCGCCATCTGCACCATTTCCTGGAAATGAGGGATCTGGAAACTGTGATACATGCTCTGGTAACCTCACGATTGGACTTCTGTAATGCACTCTACATTGGACTTCTGTAATGCACTCTGTAATGCACTCTACACCTGTGCTTAATTCGGAAACTACAACTGGTTCAGAATATGGCAGCCAGAGGACTTCTGGTGAGCGTGGGAGGCGTTCAGCTGCATTTTGCAGGAGCTCCGCAAAACGCGACTCTGTGCTGCTCCCCCCCCCCCTTTTTTTGCCACTTTAACATCTAGAGCTTGGCTATACTCCTTTGGCATAAGGAGCCCAGAGGCACCCCCACAGAAGCCTCTCAAGATGGCTGGGAGCAACCCTATCCCTCCCCTCTCAGGGGGAAGTGAGAGCGAGCTCAAAGAAAGCCGTGGAGAGGCGCGGGGAAAAGCACAGCAGCACAGCAGCAGCAGTAGCGACCAAGCCACAAACGCCAAACGCCACCTTTTTGCTTGCAAGGAAAAGCACCTAAAAGTGTAATTCAAGACTTCTCCACAAGCTGAGACAACAAAATATCAAAATTAAAAACCCTACAAGCACTAAGAGGAAGAGAGAACAATAAAGCTGAAAGCAAGATCTGAGAGATTAAAAGCGAGACAGCTGAGAATCCGGAGGCAGTTAAGAGACAGAAGAAAGAGGTGAGGTGTTTTTTTTGAAAGGACGTTTTTAAGAGAGGAACATTCGAATTAAAGAGGAATCAAGAAGGAAATAAGGTGAGACCGGGAAGTTTAAGGAGAAATAAGAATCTACAACAAGGGATTAAAAAAAAATCAGTGAAATTTAGAATTGGGTGAAACAAATATTGAGAACAAGAGTAACAGCTGCTGACCTCCTTAACGCCCTCTATTGAAACCCTCCCCTGAAATGCTCTACTTCTCCCTATCTGTTTACAAGACGCTCCAATATTATAAAGAATCTCTTTTAAAAAAATAATTTGGAGATACAATTTAATAGCAACAGTCTTAAAGACAATCTAAGGATATATGTCTAAAGGCAACACTAATACTGGATTTGAGGACAATCTATTGGGAACTACTGGCGAAGGACATCTGACTGGAACTATTATACCTTAATTATAAACCTAATTCAATTTAATCTTTGTACCGATTTAAACACTAATTTTTATATTAAGCTAAATAATCTGGACTGACTCACATTGCTTAGATTACTATATGCATTTTGTGAAGTTAAAGGAGTAATTAATTTCTACATTTGCAATTTTTTTGTTTTATTGTTTCGAGAACTGAAAATTGATAAAACTACATCTGGAATTGTTGGATTGCTTGCTCATTCTGCAGAATTAACTCTAATCGCCCTTTTAAAAAAATTGAGGAAAATTGATTTGGCGTTCTTTGTAATTTGACCTGTCCTAAAGAATTGCAATCTGTCTCAATAATTCTCAAGTTGATGACCTGTCTATGGGATCCTAGTGACTTGATCTGATTTAAAAGATTTAAAGGATTGCAATAAATATCTCAGGAAGCACCTATAATTGAACCTACTGCTTATTTATTGATTGGAAATATTACTTAATAAAAAACTGACGTGATTTAATTATATGATGGTTTTGAATTGATATAACATAAGAGACCATAATAAAGAACTGCGGGAAACATTATCAAGCAATTTAAAATCTGGACATCCAGTATATTAAATTACTGGGATTACACTAACCTATTTAATGATTAAGAAGAAACGGATGTGACTTTATTTTAGTTTCAGTGTCATCCCTTTTACTGTTAAAAAATTGATGTTTGAATTTTATATCTTTGAATTTAAATATATGAAAAGGCTATTAGAAAATAAAAAACAAGAATACTACAAATAGAGGTTTATTACTCTCCAACACAAAACTCATAATTCAAGACTCAAGGGAAAATGGCCACCTCAAAATATGCACCCTCTAATAGTATGGCGCAAACACAACGACATAGCAACAGAAGACAATCTAGTGACCAAATGTTTTTTCTTGAAGAAATAAAAAAAATGGAAATGGAACAAAATATGAAAAAAAGAGATGAAACTTTTAAGAGTGGACATTAAACAGGATATGAAATTGGAACTGAAAGATATTAAAAAATCATTGGACAAAGTAACTAAAGACATGAATAAAGCCAAAGAAAAATCTGGATAAATTAGAGGAAAAGACAGAAACTATAGAAGGGAAAATGGAAGATATAAATAACAAAGAACAAGCAGAGACAGAACGAAGATTAGATGAGAAAGCCCTAGAAGATTTAAAACAAAGAGAGAATTGCTTAAAAATCAGAGGAGTAAAGGAAGTAAAAGGAGAAGACCTATATGACTCTTTCTTGCCAATATTAGCAGAATATGCAGAAACACCACTAAACGATATGTGTTGGGAAATTAGCAAAATGTATAGATTAAACTCTCAAATAGCTAGAGAAAAAGGATGGCCCAGAGATATTGTAATATATTTTCTGAGAAAAAAAAAAAACAAGAGACCACATATTAGATCCAAGCTATAAGAAATCCTTTATGATTGAAGATGAAGAAGTCAAAAATTTTAAAGACATCCCCAAAAGAATATTGAGGAAAAGAGAGGAATATAATTTTTTTGACATCATTTTTAACTGAAAATGATATTCTGTACAAGTGGGAGAAATTAGAAGGAATTTCCGTGTTGTTTAAACAAAGATGGTACAAACTTAACTCTGTACAAAAAGCAAAAGACTTCTGGAAAAGATGTAACAAAGAGATAAAGAAAAATCTGGAAAAACTAGAAAATCCACATTACAAAGACAAACTAAGATCTGCAAATAAACCTCCAGAAAAACAGAAAGACAACTTGTCAGATATATCAGATGAAGGAGAACTCTCAGATACCTCCAATAAAGATGAAGATTTGAATAATAGTGACAAGAGCCTAGAAGACACGACAATAACGGCTGCATCAACACATCTACAGAAGGAGGATTGAAAACTTAGAAATTTGGACTAATATGAAAGATTTAAAATGTCTTTCATGGAATGTTAAAGGACTGAATGATAAGAAAAAAAAGAAAAGAAATATTCCATGAAATATCTGAGTTAAAATGTGATATTGTCTGTTTGCAAGAAACACATGTACGTAATAAAGATAAAAGATTGTTAAGAAATTCCAAACTAGGTTTAGAATTTGTATCAGCATTCAAACAAAAAAACTGCGGTGTTGTATATGTGACAAAAAAATTACAATGTAAAGAGTTATTTAATGATGAAAACAGTTTCTTTTTAGGAATTGAACTAACTATACAAGATAAGAAAGTCATATTAGTTGTGATCTATGCCCCTCAAGAACAAAAAGCTAAATTCTATTTAAAAAGAGGAAAATAAAGCAAGAATATATTGAATACGATTTTATAATATGTGGTGACTTAAACGCAGTAATAGACCCATCGTTAGGCAGACTATCTAGTAAAAAAATAGGACAAAAACAAGGGAAACTACCAAAAACTTTCTTTGAAATGTTACAGCTTTATAATTTGTCAGATGTATGGAGACATAAAAAACATAAACAAAAAGAATTTACTTTTTTCTCAGAGAGACATAGATCTTTAGCCAGGCTTGATATGTTTCTTGCCTCCAAGACTTTATGTAGTAAAATCAGTAAAGTTGAAATCCTTCCTCGAATTTATTCCGACCACAATCCAATAACCATGAAAGTTAAAATCTTTGAAACTGAGTTTAGATGGCAAATTCAAGATTATCTCCTTAATAATGATAAAATTATAGAGGAAGCTAAAAGTAAATTAAATCTTTACTTTCAGGAAAATTTGGGAAAGGGAACAAATATTGAGACAGTCTGGGAGGCCAGCAAGGCTGTGATCAGGGGTTTCTTCATTCAAAAACATATACAACTTCAAAAGAAGAAAAAGGAAAAACTGGAACAAATTACAATTGCCATATCTGAAAAGGAAAAGGAATTAACTAAGAGCAAGGACAAAGATAAGATTCTGAAAGAGATTAAACTTTTACAAAAACAATACTCAATAGAAAATCTAGACAAAATAACAAGACTAATGAGACAACTCAAAGCAAAACATTTCCAAAATGCAAACAAATTTGGAAAATGGTTGTCATGGAAAAGTAAAAAAGAAAGAGATAAAAAAAATAGCTAAGATACAATCGGGTGAAAAAATATTCACAGAATTAAATAAGATTAGAGAAGTATTTTATAATCATTTCGGGAAAGTATATGGCACTAAAAGAAATAGAAAATATTGGACTACAAAAATACTTAGATAAGTGTGACATCCCAGTTCTGGATGACGAAAACAGACAAAATATAAACTTGCCCATAAGTAAACAAGAACTACTAGAAGCTATCAAAAATGCAAAAAATGATAAAACACCTGGCCCTGACGGATTTTCTTTCAAATATTATAAGATCTTTAGAGAAGAGCTGTGTGAACCACTCTTACAGACAATAAACAACATAGGAATAGGTCCTCTACCCGCAACATGGGAAGAGGCAAACATAACTCTAATTTTAAAAGAAGGGAAAAATCCAATAAACTCTAATAGTTACCGACCCATCTCATTATTAAACACAGTTTATAAACTCTTTGCTTCCGTATTATCAAACCGACTAAAAAAAAAGTACTTAAAAAATTAATATCAGATGAACAATGTGGATTTGTCCCAGGACGACAAATTAAAGACAATATTAGGCAAATCATCGATATAATTGAATACTTTGACCTCCATATTGATAAGAAACTGGCTTTAATTATGTTAGATCTTGAAAAAGCCTTTGACAAACTGAACTGGAATTATATGATAAGTGTTCTGGAGAAGATGATGATAGGAGAAAAACTCCTCAGCTGGATAAAGGCAATATATAAAAAACAAACAGAGTAGTGGTTAATGGGACAAGAACTAAGATAATTAATATTAGCAACAGCACAAGACAGGGATGTCCCTTATCGCCAATTTTATTTAGACTTGTCATGGACGTCATTATGAATAATATCAAAAAGAATACAGAAGTTAAAGGTGTTAAGATAACAGGAGACTAATACATAATTAAAGGGTATGCAGATGATATTGCCATAACAATAGAAGATCCTTTAACCAGTGTCAAATCTTTAACAAAACAATTAAAAGAATTCGAAGAAATCTCAGGTTTAAAAATAAACAAAGAGAAAACAATTATAATCACAAAAAATATGTCAGAATCAGAACAACAACTAAAAGAAGCTACTGGATTTAACCTAAGTAAAAAAGCAAGATACTTGGGTATTATTCTGACAAATAAAAATTCTGATCTATACAGGAATAACTACGAGGGAAAATGGAAGGAGATAAATACTGTGGTCCCCCGGGTTACGAAGGTAATCCATTCCGGATTACCTTTCGTAACCCGGAAGTCTTTGTTTCCCGGGGGACCGCTATTTCTGCCGGACCGCGCGGCCGATTTAAAGGGGCCACGCGGTTTTTCTTATTCGCATCCCGGGGGATCCTTTGGATCCCAGGGGATGTTTTTTGGTCCCGCCGGTTTCAGGTCCCGGGGATTTCGTTCCCCGGGGGATTGTTTAAAGACTTGAAACAATGGAAAGGATTAAATTTAACATTGATGGGTAGAATCTCTATGGTAAAAATGAATGTATTGCCTAAATTTCTTTTTCTTTTTCAAACCATCCCCATAATAAAAAAGAAAATGATATTCAAAACCTGGGAAAAAACATATATTTGACTTCATCTGGGACGGAAAAAAACCAAGAATTAGGAGAGGAGGCTTTTCGGTTCCAAATCTGCGACTCTATTATGAAGCTTGTGCCTTATCTTGGGTTAAAGATTGGATGAAATTAGATAACAAAAAATTATTAAAATTAGAAGGATCAGAGCTGCGTTTTGGATACCATGCTTATCTATTTATAATAAAACATCAATTAATCGTGACTTTAATAACCATTACATAAGGGCCTCCATATACAAAGTTTGGAAAAAATATAAAGATCGTATCTGCCCAAAATTACCTATATGGGTCTCAACTCATAAGGCCTTCTACAGGACAGACGCCCAGAGAAAGGAGGAATGGTTAAAATATTGTAACATCTTTAAAAAAAAGAGAAAACAGGTTATGAAATAGAAGCATTAGAATAAATTAGATCTAAAGGTTATAACTGTGGATGGTTTTTATATTTTCAAATGAAATCAAGATTCAAAATAGATCAAAAAACAATTGGGATCACAAACATTAAAACTGATCTACAGGAATGTATAATGTCTGATAAACCTTCACTCCTATCTAGAATATATAAAAGTCTATTGGAAATTTATACTGAAGAAGATTTGATAAAAGATCATATGATCAAATGGGCTAAAGATTGTGGGCATGCATTACAACTTGAACAATGGGAACAATCATGGGGAAAAAAGATTGAAATACTCTAGATGCCAGGATGTGAAAGAGAATTTCTTTAAGATCTTATATAGATGGCATTTGTCACCTGAAAAAATAAATAGAATATATGGAAACGGAAGAAACACTTGTTGGAAATGCGGAAAAGGGAAAGGCACCTTTTTCCGCCTATGGTGGTTGTGCCCATTTGCCCATAAATTCTGGAAAGAAATGCATGAAAATATAAGAGAAATATTAAATATAAGTTTAGATTTTAAACCAGAAATATTACTCGTGAACATGATAGAAGAGAAAATTGAGAAAAAATTTGGGAATGTTATATTTTACATGCTAACCTGTGCCAGATTAGTTTATGCAAGATATTGGAAAACTCCAAAGGAAATACATATAGATGAATGGATTGTCTAAGAAACTGGATAGAGATTACAAAAAAACAAATATGGATGGATGGGACAAAATAATAAATTATTTAAAGAAAAAATGGGGATATGTCCTGCCAACAGAGCCTATAATATAAATTGGCAGTACAATAACAAAATAAGAACGAGAAATATGTACAACTTTGTAGTATTAACATAATTGATATTTGAAAAGTTAGATCTTAGATTCATTCTGAGAAACAATATATAGTACTTGTGGTGGTTAAGTAATATGTATGGTAGATTATATATGTATGTATAACTAAATTAATTTGTATACTACAAAGCAATTTGTATACTACAAAACTGGATTAATAAGGAAGGTAAGCTAAGATAGATCTTATATTAAATATGATATGAGGAGAATTAGACAAATTTATGAATCAGTGAGTGGTAGTCTTCGGAAGTCAATTTTTAAGATTTATTGTATGTCGTAGTGTAGTTTTTTTCTTTTCTTTTTTCTTTTCTGTATTGTCATTGTACTCTGTTTTATATTGTGTGTTTAATAAAAATTAAAAATTAAAAAAAAAAAGAATATGGCAGCCAGACTTATTACAGGTACATCTAGGAGAGAGCACATGACACCTGTGCTAAAATCTCTCCACTGACTGCCGATCATTTTCCGGGCACAGTACAAGGTGTTGGTTTTAACCTATAAAGCCCTACATGGCTCGAGTCCATACCGCCTCTCCCCGTACGACCCCCCCCCCGCACGCTTCGATCCTCTGGGAGGAGTCTCTTACAGCCAATGAAGACTAGGCTGACACAGACCTCCCAGAGGGCCTTCTCAGTGGTCGCCTCCAAACTTTGGAATAATAATAATAATAATGACTTGCCGGATGAGTTGCGTCTCATTCCATCCACCGATAGGTTTAAGAAAGCCTTGAAGACGCATCTCTTCCGGCAGGCCTTCCCGGAAAATGCTTAATGTCACCTGGCTCCAAACCTTTCGCCAGTCCCTAATCCTCATCACCCAATACAGCTCAAGGAACTTTTAGTTTACTATTTTTGACTGTCTGCTATTTGCACTATGTTTTAACTTGTTGTTGGTTTAATTCTTTTTTTAAGGGGGGGGAGGTGGGAATGGGATTGGATATTTTAATTATCTTGTTTTGAATTTTATCTTGCACCCTGCCCCGATTGCCTGCTCACAGGGGTGGGCTAGAAATTATTATTATTATTATTATTATTATTGGAATGTTGACATACAGCTCTTATTAAAGAATATGCAATTCTGCTGCATATTTTGTGGGGAGCACAATTCATATGATCAAACTGCTAGCAAGATGAAAGGACTGGGGATACGTTGATGACAAAAGCATCCACATTTTTCATTTTTTAAAATGGTAAACCTACATCTATCTAGTAAATGTTACTTAAGTGGATCCTTCTAGACAGTTGGGTCACCTTTAAATCACTGCCTGCTAACCCTGCTCAGACAGAGCCTGGATATTAATGCATTGCAAATAATCACATTACCCATAAAATGTTACTTTCTGAAGTAATGCTGTTATCTATTCATTTAGCCACACAGTGACTGGAAATGGTGCTTCTTTTGCTTATTATTTCCTTTTGTTGCAGGTATTTTTTTAAAGACATTTAACATACAAACATGCCCCCTAAACGTTTCTGCCTCCCAAACCAACAGCATTTCAAGAGTAATGAAAATGTGTTACATTTTTAACAGTAATGCTTATTGCTCCTAAAAAGTTACAAGAGGGGCATTTTTGTAGGATTTGGGGGCATTTTTGTATTTTGACTTTTTTAAAAAAATAAAACAAACTAAAAATATGCTGCACTATTAAAAGGTAAACTTTCAGTAATGAGGAACAAGTAAGGCAATGTCATCCTTTGGGGAAAAAAAATAGCAAGCACTAAACAACAAATCACTTTTTTAAAAAGTTCAGGTTCTATGCCAAACATACTAAGGAACCTGATTAATCTGTTTTGTTTTTACCTGGAAGTGTCTTGTAATTCATCAAATGGATGGGGGGGGGGGGATTCCATTATTACCATATTGTTGATGAAATGCACTATTAGAATGGGTTTTATTTTGAGGTTTAATTCACTGTGGTTGTCCTTCACTCCAGCTCTACAAAATAATGGGGGAAAGGACCATCTTCCAGATCATTTGATGTATAACCAAAAAATGTAGCGGGGCAATATCAACCATTTTATGGTCTGTTCTTCCTGCAGATAGCATTTTGCCAGGCCACACTGGACAGGAGATTACTTTAGTTGGGTTGGAAGTTGGGAAAACAACCCCATATTAGGCCTTTGAGGATATGGGAAAACAGGAAATGCATTGGATTACAAAAGTTGGGATGTGAAGTTGTCTGAATTCTCTGTAATCACTGAGGGACTAAATGGATCACTGTCAGATTTACGGTGAATCACAGAATGGTAAGAGTTGAAAAAGATTGCAAAGGGCAGGTAATTTATTCCCATACCAAGCAGCAGCAAACAGCTAAAGCACTTCTGATTCTGAGAAATGCCATCTAACTTGTGTTCAAAGACCTCCAAAGAAGAAGAGTCTACCATCCTCCAAAACAGGCTATTCCACAGCTGAACAGTTCTTGCTGTCAGGAAGTTCTTCTTAATGCCTAAATTAAACCTCTTTGCTTGCATTTTGAATCCACTGTTTTGTGTGCTAGTCTCTGGAGAAGCAGAAAACAAGCTTGCTCCAGCTTCTGTGTATCAACCCTTCAGGTATTTAAAGGTGGCAATTCTGTCAGTTCTCAAGGTAAGTATACCAAGTTCTCTAAGCTGTTCCTCATCAGGCTTGGTTTTCAGACCTTTAACAATCTTAGTCTGAAAACGAAAGGGACTTGAACAAGAAATATTACCCTATCCATCCACTTATGTTACAGCCACCTTGGATTCCATTTTGGAGAGAAAGATGGAACGAAATATGCTTAATATGACCCGATACAATGCCATACCCTGCTGTTTGTCATACCTCTCTCTCTGTGTCAATCTCTCTGTCTCTCTCTCTCTCTCACACACACACACACACACACAATGAGAGACATGTTTCCAAACAGCTTTTTAGGCATCACCCCCAAAAGATCCACTTCAGGGGCCTTAAGGATTTCAAAATGAGTTGCAACTGGAGGAAAAAAGTAAGCTTCATCTCGTAATATGAGTTGCTATATAGAACTTAATGGGAAATTTTAGCACTCCATCAACAATATAGTCAGCATCCTCGTGGGAGAATCAGAGAGAGTAGGCTATAGCAATTGTTAGTTAAGTCTATGTCAGGCTTAAATTTTATTTTCTAAAGGGGATCATTTCCTAACAAATCACATACATTTGCAATTTATACACAGCATTTACCAAATATTGCAGAAAACATAACTATTACATCCCAAACCATAAAAATTATATATTGATGAAAAATGTGCACACAGACCACATATGTAATATTTTCTCATAACAATAAATGGTGTATTATGCACAGGATTATTTTGTTTTTCTTAGTTTTACATTTATGCTTCTGAGCTTTTTAAATGGTTTGCTCTTTGGCTCATCTTGATATTTTAGATGTTCATCGGTAAATTCATGCAAACAACCCCCTTGTGTTACTCAAAGCATTCCAGAGCCTTTATGGGAGATGGACATTTTCTATTTTGTTACCTCGTTTCTGTTGCAGTGCCGTGTGTCCATGAGATTGGTTTTGGATTTATTCTAGTTGAAATACATACATAAAACTGTTAGATTTAAATAATGTTACACATCTAAATGTGTCAACCAGGAAGCTTATTTAAAGATGAGCTCATAAGCTGGATAAACAGGAAGCCAAGAAGGAATGGGCAACACTGTGGACAGATCCATATTGAGTTTTGTCAGGAATCTGTGACATGTGCAGGAACAGTCCATCTGCATCCATGGCAGTTTACACATCTTCAAAGGTATTATCTTAATCAATGTGTACTACACTTCAAGCAAGGTTAAGCTCTTCTTTAAATCTGTAATTGCAATGAAAGATAAGTAAGTGTTGCTCCATCTCTCTCTTTAGTGCCATCGGGGCAGGACTTTGGGATAAAGGTCTAGAGCCCCATTAGCAGAATGATCACTACGGTCTCCAGATATAACAGGTCTGTTCACCACATTTTGGAAGAAGTGAAATAATGCATGAGAGCCAATATGGTGCAGTGGCTTGAGCACATATGAAATTTTTGTTCTGACAGGGTTTTTAGAACTGAAGGTTTTTAAGGAAAGGGGTTTTAAGAAGGTGCCAGCCACAGGTGCAAGCAAAATGTCAGGAATAAACTCTTCCAGAACACAGCCACATAGCCCAAATAACCCACAAAAAACTATGGATGCCGGCCATAAAAGCCTTCAACGTCTCGTTGTACTGTTCTTAACTGCTTTGTAGCCTTTTAATTTAAGTAGCCAGTGTGGTGGAGGGGTGTAAGCACTGGATTTCTACTCCGGAGACCTGGGCTCAAATCCCCACTCAGCTCTGGAAACCTTGGGCAAGTCACACACACTCAGCCTCAGAGGAAGGCAAAGGCAAGTGCCCTCTGAACAAATCTTGTCAAGAAAACCCCATGATAGGTTCATCTTAGGGTTGCTGTAACTTGAAAATGGCTTGAAGACACACAACAACAACAAAATAAAGTAATACGTATTATTATCAGAAAAGGGGTTACCCTGTTAAATGGGGAAGGAATCATGCAACCCTCTAGAGATTGCTGAAATGCACTCCTTATCACTGGCTGTGTTGGCTAGGGCTGATGGGAACTGAAGTCCAACCATTTCTGGTGAGCAGGACAACTTCCCCCAATGTAGCATTGTCATCTCATGTAGGAACTGCATCATCCCTGTGGGATGAACAGGCTGGATGAACACGAATTTGTTGCAGTGGTGGAGAGGTGGTGGCAGTAGTGCACCTTCTCTTGTTTCAACCAGTGAAAGAGCTCAGATCAATGCTCCCTGCTTTACTGGGCTCTGGGAGCCAGACAGCTGCTCTCTAGTACAATGGAGAGCAGAGTCCAGTCACTGGTACTGTAAAATTCTGGCATACTCATCTGGTGTGAGCTTTGGGCTTCTTGTTAATAATATTTATTTCTATTCCACTTAATCTCAGGGAATTTTTTTTTATTTTTTTATTTTTTTGGCATAACATTTGGTGTTTAAGTGAAAAAGAATGATGAAGTGATTCATTAGCTGCTTTTTACAGGAAGCTGTTGGTGCACAGAGTAAAATATGTAAGTTCAGTGGTTAAGAAAAAGAAGTTTCCAATTGTTTGTGTCTAAACTAGCTTTACAACTACCATGGAAGTCAGATTCATAAATTTCTTGATGCCTCTGAGGATTATCTTCATACACACCTATTCAGAAATAAGGCTCATTGGGGCAATACAGACCGCCCAAAAGTCACCACTTTTTTTTTTGTTTTTTGCTGTGGAGCTTCACTGCAGCAGCTAGACACTGCGGTGTAGCTCCACAGCAAAAAAGGAGCAGTCAAACCATGCTCCTTTTTCGCGCCACTGTTGCGGCACAATTTACAAAAAAGGTGCCATTAGGCGCCTTTCTGCCAGCGCAACTGTGGAGCTGCATCTAGGCGACATTCTGTAATGGCAGTGGCGCTGTTACATGTTAGGATTTGTGAGTGTGCGAACACTACGCACTCATGAACCATAATGGTGCCGCCCAGGCGCCTCTTCAGGCCCATCTAGATTGGGCCATTGAGTTCAATGAGGTTTATGCCAAGATTAGTGAATATCCTAATGGTGCTATACATCTAGCTATACCCCAGTCCAATGTGAAATGATTACATGATCTGAAGAGATCACTGGACAATCCAGCAGATCTCAACAGATGACAAAATAATTTTGGTGTCTGGCTATAGGGACATAGCTATATAATTCTCCGATTCACCTATCACTTCCTCCGCCTCTCATCTTCCACCAGGCATAAAATGGTCATGGGGAGAGCTGCACTGGTTCTGCAATAAGTCCAAAGGGTGGTTAATGGCCAACCTGAACACAATTCTTCATGAAGAACTATTACGCTATGCTGACTCATACACTATGAATCCTGTTTTAACTGCAGAAGTGCACTCACTCTGTCATATAAAAGACCAAGAACTCAGCTCAAAATGTTACTTGCTCTGCTCTAAGACTGCTCTTGATGAGCTCTAGCAATTATCACAAGATCTAAATAACAAGCAGAAACAGGGAAATATGTGTTTGTATATAACCCCAAACATAATCTACAGCTCAGTTTCAGCCCCCCACCCCATTAATAGGCTGAAGGCTGACCTAATCCCTCTGGATCCCTGGGCTTTGATAAAATGAACTCCTTTACTCTCCACTCCATTCTTGAGGTCTTGAGGAAAGAGGACAGAAATAGGCTGAGCCCTATTAATTTGGTACAGGGCAGGAAAAGTGTAGTCCATGGGTCACATGTAGTCTTCAGGATCCCTGTTTACACACACACACACTTGTGGGGTGATTTCTAACTCATCCTCTGCTGCAAACTCCCCACACTCCCACATGTCTTGAAAGGGGGGGGGGCAGAAAAATGGCAGAAAATCTGTCAAAAAAGAAAAACAGAAGTTTCATGACATCATAGAATCATAGGGTTAGAAGAGACCAACATTATGATTGTATGAATCAGGCTGTACCTGCAAATCCAGACCCACATCCATCTTCACTTTGCCACCAGGACTGGCTATAATGTTAACACCCAATCCTGGGTTAGGGACAATGTCAAGAGTATACTTCACCTTCATTAGGAACTGTTGGCAGTATTCAAACATGTTCCAGATCAGCTATGAAAGAAGACAAACTGGCAGAGGTGAGAATAGGTTGATCTCCTGGCTTTTTTTCTCTCTTAGCCCATCTCCCCATACCATCTTGACTGCAAAAGGTGCATTTGTGACTTCCTCAAATCCACCTGAGTAGCTGTCTAAGTCAATGGAGGGATGAAAGTCTTCATTAAAGCATGCTTATTGAATGCTTTAATGAAATTGGAGAAAGTACGTGATAATGCTCAGGTGTTGATTTCCACAAAATACTTCACCTTTTTCATGCTTGAAATATGAATAGGGAACATCAAAGAAGGCAATAAAGTCTAATAAACAGGTTGGGGGCAGGTCCAGTCCATCAGTTCTGCATTTTCTAACTGATCTGCTGTATTGCATATAAGCGTATGCAAGACATTGCATATAAGTGTATGCAAAATCATGGAAAAGCTTTGTGACATACTAATCAGAAATCAGGCTCAACTTAAACATTAGAAAACTAAGCTTGTACAGTTCTGGAAAGCAAATGGAATAATTCACTGTGTCTCATCAGCATGTTGCAATCTACTTAGCCATGTATTTTGCATATTTGATGCTGCTGGTGCAAT
This sequence comes from Urosaurus nigricauda, assembly GCA_034509955.1. Taxonomy (NCBI): domain Eukaryota; kingdom Metazoa; phylum Chordata; class Lepidosauria; order Squamata; family Phrynosomatidae; genus Urosaurus; species Urosaurus nigricauda. The sequence goes on from JAOEGL010000001.1 coordinate 103,828,946, forward strand.
GCCACACTCCTTATTAGTTTTCAGTACATTTGGCTGACTTTCTAGAAGTTTCAAATGCAGTGCCAGAAGTGTTAAGCCTGTTCTTCCAGATGGGATTGAACAGTGATTCTCATTTAATTGTTACTGTAAACAGTTCTATTATGTGGTGTAAGACATGAAAATACAGGAGGCGCAGGAGGTGTGACAAAAGTTCTTGACTGGAAGGAACGTTTAGTTAACATTAATATGTGCAATTTTTTTATTGGTGACAGAAATGCCTTTGTGGAATAAGTGCTAAAGAATGTATCCAGCTTCCATTTGGATGAATTAACATATCCCATGAACCTGTGAGAAAGCAGGAACACTTCAACATTGTAATGAGTGCTATCATTATTGCTTCTGATAATCATTGAAATACCATTATCTGATCATCTGTCTCTCTTTTAAAAATCTAGGACCTCTAACATATCAGTGCTTCACTAGCAAATGAGGCTTAAACAGAAATCTTAAAATCAGGCTGTAACTGGTTGCTTTTCTAGATGGATGCTGCCATCTTCTGGGAGCCAGAAGCCTTGCTTTTGAACATCTAGTTGCCCAAGGATGGACATTCCATTAAATGTTTGTTATTAACTGGATGAGAGAAATAACGGCAGTGTAACACATAGCATCTGAATTTATTTCATTAGAACATAAGAACAACTTCACTGGCCCATTCCAAAAAGCCTGTCTTTTCCATAGTGGCCAACAAGATAGCTGCCCTCTCCTGCTGTTGCCTTGCCAGTAACTGATAGTCAGGTGCATACTTCTCCTGACAGTGGAATTAATATATAGTCGTCATGACTAGTAGCCATTGAAAGCCTTCATGAATTTGTCTAATGTCCTTTTAAAGTCATCTACATTCATGGCCATCAGTAGAAACAAAATCCACCATTTAACTAAATGTTTGGCAAAGAAATGTCTACCCAGTTCCTCTAATCTATGCATAATTTTACCCATCTCTGTTATTGGAAGTGATGAGAAACAGCAAATACTAAATTTATCATCAGACCAACACTGGTTATTATAAGAGTGGGAAAATGCTCACATTCAGAAAAATCCTCCCCTACAGAATGGAAAAGTTGCTTGCATAATATCGTACTATTAAAGCATCACCAATGTTCACAGTGCCTTATTTACAGGGGAAAAATGTCAGGTCCTTACCCTGAAGGAGTTGACCATCTAACGGGTTATTCAGAACAGTGTCTTTTAAGTATTGCTTCCCCTTCTGCCAATGTGCATCTAATATTGCTTCATACCATTTCATTCTGTATTTCTTCTTCAAACTAGTATGGAACCATCTCCTTAGGATGTTCTTCTTGTTTCTGTGATGTACCACTTTCAATGATCGCAAAGGTTGCTTTTCAGGTTTTTAAAAGGATGTGGCAGTGAAATTATTCCAGCCTATATGGCTCTATTCCTTTGGGAATCCCCAATTCATGCCTTCCCCATCCTCCCTTACCCACCCATCCAAATCATAAGATGAAAAGTGAGCAGAAGGAGCGTGGTGGTACCTTTGATCTGAAAAAATGCAATGCCAGCAATGATGATGATGATGATGATGATGATCTCCCACTGGATCGAGGTGGGATTCCAACAGTTCATAAAATACATGCATACAGTCAATATAAAAATATTAAAATCATTATCTTAAAACCATTAAAAACACATATTACTATAATACAATTCAATCCTTCGTCCTAGTCAGTTGCTGTCAGTTATTCCAGTATTGATCAATTTCTAGATATATCTTTAATAATCTTTTATAGTAAATCCGGTGGATAGGCCCACCAGAAGAGATCAGTCTTTAGTGCCTTCTTGAAGGCATCTAAGGTGGTAATAAGACAGATCTCTTCTGGCAAGTTGTTCCAAAGTTTCGGGGCCACAGCCAAAAATGCCCTATGGGAAGTCAACATTAATCTAGTGCTATTACATTCTAGCAAGTTCTTCCCTGAAGTTCTGAGAGTGTGGGGCGGATTATGTAGGGAGAGGCGTAACTCGGGCCCAAGCCATATAGGGCTTTAAAGGTAAAAACCAACACTTTGTAGTGTGCCTGGAAGCTAGTCGGCAGCCAATGTAAAGATTTTAGAGCAGGGGTGATGTGGTCCATTCTCAATGCCCCTGTAAATAACCTAGCTGCTGCATTTTGGATCAGCTGAAGCTTCCGGACTTGGTACAAAGGTAGCTCCATGTAGAGCGAGTTACAGAAATCTAGTCGAGAGGTTACCAGTGTGTGTATCAATGTTTCAAGGTTCTCTTTGCCCAGGTAGGGACGCAGCTGGTGTATCAGCTGAAGTTGATACCACGCACTCCTGGCTGTCATCACCACCTGTGAAGTCTGCTGGAGGGATGAGTCCAGGAGTACACCCAGACTGTGAACTTTATTCTTTAGGGAAAATGTGACCCCGTTCCAGGACAGGTTGACATATCTCCATCCCTGGGTTAGGGGAGCCTATCACAAGTGAGTATGCACAGGTTTTTATCAGGGAGGGAGGAAGACAAACAGATAGACTGACATACAAGGGGGTATAATAAAGTTTCACCTTTAAATAAATATCACCTTTAAAAAATTTTGACAGAATGTTTGTTTTCATTTGTAGTTGTTAACTTATCTCTATGTAGTAACCACCCAGATTTACACATTTTCCCTAGCGTTTCTTGACCCTCCAAATATCATTATTGTGTAAGTCTTCAGGTTACAAGGATTTTACACTTTAGTCACTTCTGGCAGAGCCAGTCACAAAAATAAAGTGAGCAATTTTCTCAGCAATGTGCACTTAGGGACCAATGATGACACTGACAAAATTTCATCAATATGCTATAATAACTTCCGGGTGATAATTATTACTTTATGATACCCCCTTGTAAGGCACAATCTGCAGACTTACAATATCAGGTATTTGGAGCATCAAGATACACTGGGGAAAATGTATAAATCTAGATAGTGACTACATAGAGGCATGATAGAGACGGCCCAAAAGGGCCATCCCTGCACCGTGATAAGGGCTGGGGAGCATTTGCACGCTCCCCAACCCTAGCACGTAATGACGCCTGCGTCATTACATAATGCCATTTAGACAGTGTGCATAATGATGATGCCACAGCTGCACAGCTTCTAGATGGAGCTGCGCAGTTGCAGCGGTGTAAAGGCGTCCAATGGCACCTTTTCCTTTTAGTGCTTTGCAACTGTGATGCTAAAAAGGAACGGGGTTTCCCCGCTCCTTTTTTGCTGCGCAGCTTCGCCGCAGTGTCTAGTTGCTGCAGCGAAGTTCTGCAGAAAAAAAAGGTAGCTACAGACCGCCCTTTTTGGGCAGTCTATAAAAAACCCCAGAAATAAGTTAACAACTACAAATCAAAACAAACTTTCTGTCAGTTTTTTAAAAAGGTGCCCATTAAAACTTTACACTACCCCCTCGTATGACATATAAGACTAAGTAAAAAAAACAACAACAACAGAAGACAATTTTTTTATTCTGTCTTTTCTCACCATTCCCATATTTTGCACAGATTAATCCTATGGATTTGCATTTCCAGAAAGATGAGAAGTGATTACTTTAAAGAGATTACACAGAGAGTATCTCCACACCCTCCAACTATTCCCTTTTTTCAGGTGCTTTTAAAATGTCCCAGTTTCTCTGTTCTACCCCCACTTTCTTCTTTTGTTCTCAGCTTACTTCAAGTTCTGCAAATTAAGTTCAAAATGCAAAAGGAGTCTGCATGCAGTTTGGGAGGAGAGAGGAGGAGGGGGCAGAGTCTTGCTCTTCTCTGTAGATGCCTGGCTTTTGTGTTCCTCCTGACTGGTAACTTTGCCACCTTGATCACACTCCGATGTTGCTTGGCTACATGTGTCATAGATTTCAGCTGTGAAATGCTGGAGAGCATGTACCTCTAAGCCAAGATATTCTCTCCTCCTCTTCTTCTAATACACAGAGAGCAGCAGAGAGAGGGAGAGAGGGGGAGAGGGAGGGGGGACAAAGCTGAGAAAGTGTGACTTGCCCATGGTCATCAAGTAGATTCTCATGACTGAGCAAAAATTCAAATTCCAGAGCTGAAGACCAGTACACTACACTCACTCTCATAAAACTGGCATGGACCCATAATAATCTGTTCCATCCAATTGCTCAACTATTAATGATCCTTACTATTAGACAACTGGAAATCAATCTGACTAAAAGTAGGAAAGTGGGAAAAGTAGAGGAGGGAGAAAATGGAGAAAGAGAAGACACCTACATTTGGACTGCCATTGTCATGACACCCGAAGTGACACGCCCACAGTGAAAATGCCACTTTGCAGGAGTGGGGAAATGTATGGAGAAAATGAAATGTGCCCAATCATTTTAATTTGGGGACTTATTGCTGAACAAAAAATAATCCTATTGATGTCAGAAATATAGCCTGAGTTAATCAGAGCAAGATCTATGTCGTCTGCATTCTAAATAAGAGACTATGAAGACTCCTGAATGAACAATTCCTTGAAATGCAAAAATTCACCTGTCTGATGATGAAGAGGGAAAACAGAGGAAGAGTAGAAGGAAATAAGACACCATATGTACAAAGACCCATAAGCAAAGTTATGCTACACCCAAACACACAGAGAGAAATGCATGTGTGTTCATCCTGCAAATAGATTCTTAGTTCACTCCTAGGCTCTACAGTGCTGGGCTGCTGCAAGAGTAAGAACAGGTTCCTACCTATGCATGTTTAATCTGAAGTAAATTCTACTAACTTACTCTAGTAAGGATTGCTGGAGCAAGGCAATGTCTCAGCCACAATTAATCCCTTTGCTGTATCACAGTCAGGATGCTTTCCACCTGCTGCACAATCCAGTGTTGCTTATTTCTTATGAAACATGATCATAGTGACAAATGAACAACTAGATACCAGGTGTGGGGTCCAGCATATTTTAATTTTCTTTTATACTTGGCCTTGGAGTTGTCATAGGACAGCAGAACTACAGAGTGGCACACCATAGCCACATCGACCAGAAAGAACACCAAGGGGTGGTGGGAAACTCTGCCACAGCAAGGGAGAACCCAGATTATACAGAGAGGCAGACATGCTCGCTTTGCCTTTCCCACCAGAAACATCACCAATCCAAACTTCATAACAAACAGGCGGTCCCTGGATTTGCTTGTCACCTCTTTCCACCTCTTTTCCTTTCATGTCACATCTTTTATATTGTGAGGCAAGGACTGTCTTAATTTTTTTAAAAAAAACAATTTGAGCAGGCTTTTTGGCCTGAAGAGTAGAGTAACAATGCTTCAAATAAGTGAATAATATTAATATTTCAATTATCTCAATCCCTTCTAATTGATTTTCCTTTCCCTTTGTAGACATGTTTTATTTTGCCATGCCTTGTCTCTGGCTAGGCAAAAAACGGAGAAGATAAAGCATCACTTTATACAGTTGTGAGAATAAAATGTTACGGCAGACATCATGTTAGCCATATAAATAAATACCTTAGATAAATTTCACCTCTTTGCATAGAAGCATCTACATTAAGTATAATGAAATGCTTCCTGTTTGTCCCTTTGCCTCACCAGTGTAAGCCATTTCATGAGAGGTTTTGTTGCTGCTGCTCATATTCCTCAATTCTCAGTGGCTTCCTTCTAGAAAAAGGTACAGTTGATGTTTTAGAATTGTCAGGACTGTTGTTAGGTAATTTGATGACTGAAGCTGAAATGCTAAGACTGTTACTAGGAGGTAAGCCCCATCAGACACAGCTGAGTAAACACACCCCACATGGCAATGAAACCATTCAGACTGGTGGTTGATGCTTCATCACTAGAAGCTAATTGTGGCAGGTGATCTTTAGCTGATACCTGGGAAATGTTTGGAGAGGTTCCCATAAGCCACATGACCACCAAAGCAGTCTTCGCTGGCTCTTCGGCTTAGAAACAGAGATGAGCCACTGCCCCCCTACTGTCAGTTACACTAAGACATTCATGTCAAGGGACTGCCTTTAATGTTATCTTTTTACGCATCCCACAGACCTGTCCCTTACTTCTGCAAAGCCAAAAATCAACTCACAATGGGTGTCAAGTTACTTCCCATTTGTAACCTTTTTCTATAACTCCCCCTTTGTTTTTTGTGGGGCTTTCAGGCTATGTGGCCATATTCTAGAAGAGTTCCTTTCTGACGTTTCACCAGCATCTGTGGCTGGCATCTCCATCTTCTAGAACATGGCCACATAGCCCGAAAGCCCCACAAAAAACTATGGATGCTGGCCATGAAAGCCTTCGACACCCCCCCCCTTTTTTTTTTCTTTGCCATTTTCAGGCCCATGCTGGGGCAAAACTTTCCAAAGCTACCCCTCCCAGCATTACAGCTTGAAGAAAGTATCATCACTCCAGCTGAGGGGAGGGACCAGTTTTGTCATCAGTAGACATCTAACTAAAAAAATTAAATAATTGCTTATGTTTATTATTATTATTAACCTTTATTTATATAGCTCCGTAAATTTACACAGTGCTGTACATACAATCTTACAATGAGACGGTTCCCTGCCCTCAGGCTTACAGTCTAAAAGAGGACAACACAAAAGGAGAAGGGGAAGATGGTGGGAACAGGATGAGGTCCAGTGATTCTTCTTTACCTCTGGGGTCTGGACCCAAGGCAGATGGACTGGAGGGAGGGCTCTGCTTTCTTAATACATAGTTAAAAGGAGGCATCCTGGGGCAGATGGCACAATCCTGGGAACGCTTCCCTAAACAATATAGTCTTTAACTTTAATCATCAGCTGAACCCAATCCCTTTGAACTGGACCGTTACAGCTAGCATAGTCCATTGCATTAATTAGCCTTTATTTAACCCTATCCATAATAGCTAATCATGAGGAATCATGGGAGTTGCAGTCCAACATATAAAGGGTTGCATCTTCTCCCACTCCTGGCTGAAAATAATGAATTTAAGTCTTATCTCTTATAGGTGTGATGTTAAAACATAAAATAGATTAGCAATATTGTCTTATTGCAGATGCAGCATGTGCTGTGATATGGGCCACAGAAGTCGCAACTGTAATACTGTTAGTTAGGGGAAGAATATATTCATGGCTATACTCAGTAGTTACTAAATTGAATATCTTCTCAGCTGTTTAGGCATTGCATGTACAGTACTCATTTCCTGTCTTGGTCACACCCTCTCTCCTTCTGCATCAGTCACTCTGAAGTTAGACTGAGCTTGTCCTGTTTTGTAGTTCTCTCTCTGCCCCCTCCTTGTTATAAGAACAGATGTTTGCAGAGCTTCTCACCATGGGATATTATGAAACTTACAGTATTTGTAGGAAGGTGAAAACAAAACAAAGCAGCGGTACAGGCTGGCATTTTGTGCCGGCCTGGCAGAGTAGGGCTGAAACGTTCTGCCGCTTGGCCACCATCATGGCATGCATTCGTCCATAAGGCGCATGCCATGATGGCATCCGTGGCACTCAGAGCAGCTTCTTTGGGGGCATGGATTGGTGCTGCAGCATGTGGTTGCTGTAGCACCGATCCAGTGCATACAGGGGCAGTGTTTAGACTCCCATCCTAAGACTGCAGAGGTGATGGTATGGGACTAGTTATTGCTCACCCTCTGCTTGTAATAATTACTCTTCTTGTGAGATACACTACTATTTAGGACAACTGACATATTGTATTTTAAACACTTTTGAAATAAGTACAGTGGTCCCCCGGTTTACGAATCCCCCGGGGAACGAAATCCCCGGGACCCGAAACTGGCGGGACCAAAAAACATCCCCCGGGATCCGAAGGATCCCCCGGGATGCGAAGGAGAAAAACCGCGCGGCCCCTTTAAATCGGCCGCGTGGTCCGTCTCCTAATGCGGTCCCCCGGGAAACATAGACTTCCGGGTTACGAAAGGTAATCCGGAACAGATTACCTTCGTAAGCCGGGGGACCACTGTAATATTATCTAAGAGTGATTTTCAATGGATTCTCACAGGAAACTGTGATTTAATTGCTACTGGCTAACTATCTTTGTCAACATTTTCCCAAACATAGAAGCCTTGCCTTCAATTTTAAAGAATAATACACTTATTTCTTCACACTGTAGAGAATTCATGTAGGTACACCTAAAGCCACATCTGAAATGAGGTTGTGCTACATGAGGAGAAAGCCTATGTACTGTACTGTACACTGTCATGGTCCCTTTAATCAACTGTTGTTGTGTCTTCATGAAAATCAATAGCATCATAAAATTTAAAAATATTCCTATCTTATAATTAACATGAATGTTTTGCCTGCCATGGATAAAACCATAGTTTGTCTGGCTCCAAAGGCAGTTGGCAGATGGTACGAAGGCTGTGTTCTCTAGTTTCTAAAATCCAAAATGCATCCTCCAGCAGAAAGGAAAACAGTGATTATCAAAAAGTCAATTGTCATTCTGTCTTTAGAAAAAATCCCATTAAAGATAAAGCCAATTTTAATTAGATTAAGTATCCAATTACTGTAATTACATTTTTTTAAAAATTCACATCAGGAGGATGACCCTTTTAAAAAGGGTTACAAGAATAATTAGTGTATTCATATTAACCAAAATGTATTGGATAATATTTATACCCAGAAGGCAAAGTACATTACACATATTTCACCTTTGGGGAAACCTTGTAAATGTTTTGGCAGTAGTATGAATATTTATAGGCAGGAATGTGCTTTAGCAAGATTATGTGAGAAAGCATTTATATGCTCACAATTTTTTACCCAAGGGTAAAGTATACATAAAATGTAGTGCAGAGATTATGGATATGCAAAGTACAATTTAAGCAGGAACATTTTATATCAGTTTGTTTAATTAATTGGAGCAGACTATTTTCTTTAATTTTTTTTTAATCCAAATGACCCAAGAATCCAAGTGTAACTTCTCTTTTCACTCCATAGTTACCAAGCAAATAAAACTTAACAACAGAACAAAAAAGATACGGCATATGGACTGAACATGGATTAAATGGGGGCAGAAGTTCTCTCAGCCTGTAAGCTTGTCACAGAAAAGGAACCTGATCTTGCCACAAATTTACCTGAAGAGATGCCATGGTTCACAGCAGTGTGTGATTACTTACTGGGTTTACCAGGGGCTCGTAACCTGGGACCCGCTTGGTAAGACATCTGATTCTGTCTCCAGAGAACAAGTCAGACTGATCTCCATGACTATTTTTTTTTTATTTAAACATGTTCTGTGCTAAAATGCAAAAACTATTACTTCCTTTAACAGTTAACATTAAAAAGGAATCCTGAAACACATATTTTTATTCAAGAATATTCTATTACCATAGTTACAACTTATCAGGCAAGAGTGAACATAATCTTTATACGTGTAGATCCAGTGGGCATAGATACTTACATAAATCAGCTCCTAGAAAGGTTGTCTTCAGTCTGGAATCAAGCAGATGCACTAATGTTTTCACAGAAAAACAACCAATGGCTTGAGGCCTAATTGGTTAGTTCCAGTTAGAGTAAATCAGTTGTTGAATCCATCGATCCAACAGAGAGGCACATCCCATTGATACAATGGATCCATTCTATTTGAGCATTCAGGTTTTTATTCTGACCACAGCACAGCTTAAAACAGAGGTGAGAATCACACAGCTTTCTAGATTGCACTATACTGCATCTTTCAGATAGGGAATTTCCACATAGGAGGAGGAATGCATCTGGACCCATTTCCAATATCTCCACACTGATCAGATTTAAAAAGGATCTCCTAGGCATGAGCAACTGCTCTGGCTGTTACAATACCTACATTTGATATAAAATTTTGGGAGACATGTGGACTGTATCACTACCCCTGCTTGACCTATTCAAAGGCCCTCCATAAGTCCCAATCGAAGAGACCACGTAGGCAGGCCCCGCTTGGAGGAATTGAATTCATAGCAAGCAGCTCTCTAGAGGAAGTACGGAGTCACCAGACTGGTTTCGCCACTGCCCTCCGGAGTAAATACAATAGCCTTGGCTTCACCCTTGATGAGCCAGTGATTGACTTAACCACTCAGCCATTAAGATGGCTTCCCCTCTGAATTGTGTCCAACCCAAGCGCATTGTACACAGATTATTTGCTCTTGGCTGAAGAAAGCCCAGGCAATCAACACCTTTGTCTAGCACAGATACATAGCCTCTGGATATGTTCAGCACTATATAAGGCTCCCATTTTGAATCGCTCCCTGATGCTATTCTCAGAGGACAGGCTGGTCCACGCCAGTTTGATTTCTGCCTATAGCTCCCGCGGCCAATCTCCCCTCATCCTGAAGGTTGTGTTCATCATCATCATCCATCTCAATCCGGCTTCCAGAAGAAGACTTCTATGGTAGATATTCCAGCAGTCTCTCCAACTCCCAATCTTACCCCTCCCTTTTCTCTAGCATTGAATGTGTGTGTGTGCCCCCTTGCTGTGTGATATTTATGCCCCCCTAATAAACTGTGTATTTTATTGGACTTATTTGGAGTAGTGTTACTTCTCTTGGGGTTTGTCGGCAGACCTCTAGTAGACAATATCGGGACCCGATCTTGGCGTAAGACTGTTAGGATCTTTCTCTCTGCATATTTGAGCTAATTATAATTCCCCTAAGTAAGAGGATTCCTAACATGGCATAGGAGCTCCTCTTGAGATTCCCTCATTCAGTGTGTATGGGCACAAGGGACAGAGTGTGATTTAGCATAAATTCAAATCTTTGACATAGGTGTTAAGTGTAAAAAAATATGTCACAAAACATAAATTTAGTTTATTAATGCACAATTTATTTTGGATATAAAACATGAAGTTGGTGCAATTTCTGGAACAGAAATTACGAATAGAAAAGTATGTAGAGCTATCTTGCAGCATCTTTTGAAAGAAAGAAGTTGGCACCAAATACTTCCCCAAATGCATCTGAGGAAGAAGACTTATGGGCCCGAACAGACAGGTCAAAATAAAGCTGTTTCGGGTCACTTTGGAGGTACTGGTATGCTGTTTAAATGATGCTTGTGTCCTAGGACTCTTTCATACAAGGCTAAATTGGAAGTATAATTTAAGGTCAATTCGAATGCAATCATGGGTTTTATGTTATTGCAAATTAACTCTTCACATGCAAATTCGGGCAGGAGGGAAGCCAATTCGAATGCAATCATGGGTTTTACCTTATTGCGAATTAAAGCTTCGCATGCAAATTCGGGCAGGAGGGGGTTAATTTCGGGTAATGGGAAGTAATTCCGAACGGAGCAGGGGTTCATGTAAATTCGCTAAACAAGCGAATTTACATAAATCCGCATTGGCTCCATTCGGAGTTGGGAGAAATTCCTCCCCGTTTGAAAGAGTCCCTAGAGGCTGGAAGCTGCGCTAAACCCACGCTCCAGCCCTAAGGACTGGCACGCAGCTTTGGTGCAGCTTCTGACCTGTTAAGATGCCTGTGCCATTTAAACAGCATACCTCCAAAGTGACCCGAAGCAGCTTTATTTTGGCCTGTCTGTTTGGTCCCTAAAGTCTATGACAGCTCACGCTGTCAACTTCTTTCTTTAGTTAGCCTCAAAGGTTGCTACAAGAACTACTGATTCTACAGACTAATACCGCTATATCTTTAAACGGAAATAGCGTGAGGCAGCGTCATCCTAAAGAATGGTCATTTAAAGTTTAAATGGTACTTTGTTGAATTCAGTGTGTTATTTCTTCCCTGGCTTTATGCAGGGCACAAACCACCCTTTGGGTCCGGTCAGTCAAACGATTACAAATCCATGTAACGGTGACCTTGTCTAGCCCACATTTTGCAAGCTTGTTTGCAAGAATGTCATGGGGAACCTTGGTTGTGTCCACACTGGAGAAATAACCCGGTTTGGGACCGCTTTAAGTTCCTTGGCTGAAGGCTATGGGATTCTGGGAGTTGGAGTGTGTTGTGGGTCCAGAGCGGAGCAGAGCTCCGCTCTGGACCCCACAACACACTCCAACTCCCAGAATCCCATAGCCTTCAGCCATGGAACTTAAAGCGGTCCCAAACCGGGTTATTTCTCCAGTGTGGATGCAGCCCTTGTCAAAGGCCTTACAGAAAGGAGGCTAAAAGACCCTGTAAAACTGCTAAATCCCATAACTTTCCACAGGATGGAGCCACAGTGCTTAAAGCAGCAGGGCCACACACTGCATTATTTATTTCTGGCATTGTAGGTTCAGCCTACGATTCCCAGCATCCCACTTGGCAAGAAGCCGCCCGCGCGCGGGTTCTTGGGAAATGTAGTCCTCAGAAGGCCAGAAGCGGCACAATTGAGTGGCGCAAAAGGAGAGAGACTGGAAGAGAGGCAGGAAGTGACGTCGCCTGGAGAGGGAAATGCAGGAAGTGACGTCGTCTTGTGCCCCCCCTTTTTCCTCTCCGCCTCGGAGGGCCCTCTAGTCTGGCCAATGGCGTACTCCACGTTCCGCCGGGTGGCCCTGGCCTCCTGCGTGGTGCTGTGCCTCTCTCTGCTCCTGCCCAAGGCCTTCCTCCCGCGGGGATCATGGAGGCACCAGCAGCAGCAGCAGCAGCAGGAGGGGCCCTCCGCCGCCCCGACGCCCACCTCCACGGGCCCCGCCGCCACCCAGGGTAAGCCTGCGCTTCCACACCGCTCTAGGCGCTGGCTGCAGCTCCAGGCTATGCGACCCTGGGATTTGTAGTCCTTCCAGGTCTGCAGTCCCATGGGAACCTGGGATTTGTAGTCCTTCCAGGGCTAGATTCCCATGGAGCCCTGGGATTTGTAGTCCTTCCACGGCTCGAGTCCCATGGAACCCTGGGATTTGTTGTCCTTCCAGGGCTCGAGTCCCATGGGAACCTGGGATTTGTAGTCCTTCCAGGGTTAGACTCCCATGGGAACCTGGGATTTGTAGTCCTGCCAGGGCTGCAGTCCCATGGGAACCTGGGATTTGTGGTCCTTCCAGGGTTAGACTCCCATGGACCCTTGGGATTTGTAGTCTTTCCAGGATTGGGAGTTCCTGCTCTGCCATGGAAACTCCCATTGGCCTTCCTCTTTTAGAACATGGCCACCTAGCCCCCCAAAAAATTATGGATGCTAGCCGTGAAAGCCTTCGACTTCACAATAATAAATTTATTTATAGTTTGCTTCTCCTAGAAGGATTGAGGTGGGTTACAACCATAAGATACATCAATAACAATATAAAACATACATAAATAGAAATTACATAATCCCCTTAGTCCCTTATTATAAATTAAATAAAAACATTATAAAATACAATTAAATTAATAAAATAGACATAATTAAAATGAGGCATCATGGGGCAGACAAGGGCAAACCATCTCAATATCACGGAATCATCAGCCAGGGATTTTATGCAGCTTAATATGTGTATTTTATGTAATGGTTGTGTTTTAACTGTGCTGTAACCCGCCTTGAGCCATGAGGAGAGGCAGATAAGTAATATCATTATTGTTATTGTTATTATTATTATTCAGGTGGCCATAAGTGGGGAAAGGACTTGAAGGCACACCACGACAACAACAACAACAACAGGCCCTCAGCTTTCTTTTCAGCTGGTGCCTCGTTGTTGTTGTTGTTCTCATGTGCCTTCAAGTCGTTTCCAACTTATGGTGACCCTAAGGTGAAACTATCATGGGGGTTTTCTTAGCAAGATTTCTTCAGAGAGGGTTTGTCATGGCCATTATCTGAGGCTGAGATAGTGTGCCTTGCCCAAGGTCACTCAGTGGGTTTCCATGGCTGAGCCGGGATTCGAACCCTGCTCTCCTGACTTAACCCTGCTCGCCTGACTACCTATGGGGCTTGAGCTGAGGCCTCTAACTACACACAGGCCACCCGTAGTGCTCCTGGTGCTGTGTTGTTTTGTATTCCTCACCTCCCACATCCTCGTCCCCTCTAGAAAGGCTGGATTAAAACTGCTATTATCCCCAGCCACCAAAGAGTGATGGGGCTTTAACGCACCACATAAACAAGTCAGGGAATGGCTGCTGTGGGCCTTGCTCTTTCTACACAGTAATTTGGAATGGGAGGTTAGGGTGGGATAAAGTGAGCTATGCAGAAAATAAAATAAACTGTAATTCTAAGAGAAAATATTGCGAGTCACATTTTATCACATTTATTTTTTATTGTAAAGTTGTTAAGATATGCTTCTTACATGCTTATGCTTTGTTTACTAGGTGGACGTTTAAGCTGCTTACCCTTCAGTCAAGGCCTGATATTTTTTTAAATAAAAAGTATGTGTGGGGGGGGGGAACTGTGCTGAAGAATAAAAACATCTCCCTTTTTAACTGTAGTCTTAACAAAATAATACACAATACACATGTGTAGTATTACACTGTTAATGTTCTGTTCTTTTCTTTCTTTCATTGTTTGACAATATAAATTTTTAAAATACTTCCCCATTAAAATCTTGAAGCATTTGTTTGTCAGCATCTTGCAATCATTGTACTCATGTTGTGTGGTTGTTGTTTCTTTGAATACACATTAAAAACCCATGCCCATCCTTGTTTTGCTTTTGATACATACTTGGAAATTTTGTATAAAATAAAAACTCATTTAAACTATGCACACTGTGTTCTCCTATTTATTCAAATCTTTTTCAGTATTGAGTATGATTGTCCTTTCTAATGTCTACATACATGGTAATCAATAATTTTTCAAGGAACTTCTTTGTTACAGTTGTTTTTGATTTTACATCTGAAAGCTAACCTGTGCACTTCAGTGTTAGGTGGCTAAAGTGCATGCCTCATTCATCTGCTGGTCATTACTTTCTCATTCATTTCCTGTGATGCCATCATTCACTCCTTATTTTCACAGTCTCATGCAAAGATGCTGGCAACAATTGAAAGGAATAGCTTTGGGGTGTATTTACATCATCAGGAACCAAAAAGTTCCACTCTTTCAGTTGTATTTGCACAAATCATTATTTGAACAATATAAAACTCTTATTAAAAATATGCATCTGTGACAAGACATCCCAAGAGCTGTTGAGCTGAAAACTGTAGGTTACAAGATTAGTAATAAGAAAATGCATCAAATAATTGCCTAACGCTGACCCAAAACCAGATAGAAAGTTTTACCTGTAACTGCTTGATCTGTATGGCCCTGGTGGCGCAGTGGTTAAATGCCTGTACTGCAGCCACTCATTCAAAACCATAAGGTGGCAAGTTCAATACCAGCAAAAGGACTCATGCTCGACTCAGGCTTGCATCCTTCCAAGCTTGCTAAAATTAATACCCAGATTGTTGGGGGCAAGTAGCTTACAGTTGTAAACCGCTTAGAAGCAGTATATAAATGAAGCTGTTTGATGTTTGTTTGTATGGTTAGGTAAAACTTGACATGATCATTTGCAGCTTACAACAGTTTTTGTTATAAATCAAGTTACAATTCTGTCATTGAACTGTTAAAGTTCCATCCCTGCAGCAAGTAACAAAGTACAGTAAGAGTATTTTAAATGTTTAGCTTAGCCATCATAAAATATGTGAAGGGCTTAGTCTAGAATCCCTAAATGCCAGTTGTCATATGTTAGGAAAGTGATTGAGCACCGTATTTGAGTATAAAACACACTGTAGATAAACTTACCTGGTACATTGTTTTTATAAACTATGGTGGGAGAACAAATACATGAATACCTTGTCTTTGATTAATCACTCTAAAAGCAAATATACCATGATCATTTTTTCCACAGAAATGGAGGGGATGGGAAAACCTGAGTTTTTCTTTCATGATTTTCCAAGTCTTCTCCAGGCTTTTTCATCTCTCTAGTTGTGATGTTAATATTTTATATTCTAAGGCCAGTGGTGAGCTAGTACTCACAATCACAGAACGTCATATAGAGCTATGGATTCCATACTTTTGCATATGAAAATCATTTCACTTTTGGATTGGTTGTTACCACTGAATAATGTTAAAGGGAGGGCCAAATTCAGAAACTTTGAAACAACAACACTAATCAATCATGCAATCACTGGGGATGCAACCATTTGTCTTTAAGCGATGCCTGTATCTGCCTTCCTTCTCTTTCTCCTGTCCAGTCCACCAAGAAACATCTGCAGATCTGCTGTAGAACTTTAACTTTCAGAGACCTCCAGGGCATGTTCTAGCTTGGATACCCGTTTTTTGTGGGCTAAGGCATGATAGAGCACTCTTGCCCTCCCCTTTTTTTAACTGAAAAATAAGAGCTAAAATACATTTTAAAGTAAACAATTCCTTAGCTAGTCATAGCAGAAAAATATTAGCATTGGTGGACAAGCTAACTTGCACGTTTGTCCAGTATTGCTTTTGGTTAATGAGTTTCTGTAAAACCTCTGAATTTTCCTGAATACAGGTTGAAAACTCTGGAATATAGATGTCTAAGGAAATGGATGAACAATATTTTAAATGTCAATGGATGTTTTGCAGTGTCCACATACTTCTGAGAATCAGCCAGGTTTTGTGTAAACTGCAAATCTAGCTGATCTGGTTAATATTGTTGGCCATTGGTGAGGAGGAGTTGCCACCCCTGTTATAAACAGACTGATCCAGCCTACATCAATACATTATACTTCTTAGACTTCTTCAGGCATCTTACAAATTGTTCCTTTGGATTTCATTGCACTGCCAAATTCAGAGGTCTCTCAGGGCCTTCAGAGCATTCTGTAATCTAGAGGGCTCACCAGAACTTCCATTATCACTTCTTTGAGGTAAAAGTGACTTTGTGCCAGAAGCAGGCTTGGATATTTTTGTGCTTGCTTCCCTATAGTAGATCACTGAGGCATTTATCAATAACAGCACAAGTTATGCAGTGAAAATTACGTACAGAATTGTGAATAATTACTGTTTGTTCCTTTGGGTTAATTATGTTAATGGATCTATACTTTTAATTAGAAACCATCAATTTGAAGATCAATACAGTTTTAGCATGAGCCATACAGGTCCTTTAAATAATCCAGATACAGTGCTTTCAAAAACTGATTTGACAAATTTAATATATAACAGGAAATATGAATTACTTGGAAACTAGGAGCTAAATCTAATTATTAGTCCCAAGAAGAGTGGACACATTAAATCAGAAGAAATTATTTACAAAGGCAGCATCCTGTTTGTGATACACACAGACATCATCATCACTACCACAGGTTCAGTATCCCTTATTGAAAATGCTTGGGAACAGAAGCACTTCAGAGTTGAGATATTTATTTATTTATTTATTTATGAGTATACAAGTAGCATAGTACACACCCGTAGAGTATTTGCAATGCAGGATCTGAAAAATGACAGAAGGCATGGATTCATGCCAAGCACTATGCCTCAATTCCTGCCATTTAACAGATCCTCAGTCTCGCTTTAGTTTCATATCTTTTTGCCACCAACTGCCTGGTTCAACCTTTGAGGTGGCAGCTGTGGCCATCCTGCTTGTTCATCACTCTCCAGCCTCATGTCTTGTTCGTTTGCTACTTCTGTGAGGCACAAGGCTGGAAAGTGACTTGGGATCTGAGAGTTGAACAAGCAGAAGCACTGCAGTTGCCACCTCAAAGGCAGAAGTGGCCAAAAGTATTGGGTGTTTCAGGTTTTCAGATTTCCAGAACAAGAAGTCAAAGTGGCTTATAATTTTAAAAACTACAGGTAAAAAAACAACCAAAAAAGTGAACATTAAAATGAAATTAAGCTATTGACATTATTAAAATGATTTAAAACTACATTCACCATTAAAGGAGAAAAGGCAATTAAAGCAGTTCAACTTAAAACACCCTCAGCCCAGTCTTTTAAAAAAATCCATTTTAAGAGCTTCTCAGAATAAAAAGGATTTTGCAAATGACAGAAGTACAGTGTAGGGAGGTCCTTCTGCCCTAGGAGCAGCCACCAAGAAGGCCCTCTCTTGAGTCCCCACCAGGCCTGCTTGTGATGGTGCTGGGACTGAGAAGGGCTTCTCAGATGATTTTGGGGTCTCTGAAAGCTCGTGTCTGAGACTGTTTTAACTGCCCTGGCTCAACGCTAGGAAATTCTGGGAACTGGAGTTTTGTGAGACACTTAGCCTTCACTTTCAGGAGAGCTCTGGTACAACAATAAACCACAAGTCCCAGTATTCTGTATCACTGAGCCAGGGCTGTTAAAGCGTTCTCAAACTGGATTGTTTCTGCAGTGTGTGGTCTGTCAGATAGCTTGAGCCTAACCCAAATAGGGCTTTATGGGTCAACATCAGCAGTATGAATTGTATTTGAAAACAAACTGACAGCCGGTGGAGCTTTTCTAACATGGGAGTAATATGGTCCCTGTAACCTGTCCCATTTAACACTGTCTTTGTGCTAGCTGAAGTTTCCAAACACTGCTCAAAGTCAGCCCTATGTAGAGTTCATTACAGTAGTCCAAATGGAATGTAACTGAGGCATGTACTACCATGGCCAGATCCAGCATCTCAAGAAATAGGCACAATTGGCACACAAGCTTTAAATGTACAAAAACACTACTGGTCACCACAGAAACCTGGGCAGGTTTCCCAGCTGAGTCCAGGAGTACACCCAAGTCGCAAACTTGCAACTTCACAGGGAGTGCTATTCCATCTAACAGGCTGGATCCCTATCCCTGATCTACTTTTCAACTGATCAGGAGTATTTCTGTCTTGTTTGTATTAAGTTTCAATTTGTTTGCCCTCATCTAGACACTGGTTTAGAAGCAAGACAGGATCCTTGGATTGGGGTGGAAAGGAGAATTGGGTGTCATTTGCACATTGATGTCACCATACCCACAAACTCTGGACAACCTCCCAGCAATTTCATGTATATGTTAAATAGCATGGGAGACAAAACGGAACCCTGATGAACTCCACAGATCAGTGGCCAGGGTGTCGAACATGAGCCCCCCAACACCACTTTCTGGATTCACTCATCCAATGCCTCCAAATTCCATCCCAGCAAGGCAGCCCAGAAGAATAATATGATTGATGGTACTGAAAACCATTGAAAGGTTCAGCAGAATCAACAAGGGCACATTTCCTCTGTCCATTTCTCAGTGTAGGTCTTCACAATGGCTGTCTCTGTTCCAGTTTATGCCTGCATATGTATTTTTATACTTTGTGTGGATGGGATAATTTAGCATCACCACCCATGTTGCTCCCCTGAGCTCCTACCTTATCTGGTATCACCTACAAGCACATTGAATGGCTGGGGCATAAAGGGATGGCAGCCAGGCAACAGCTAGCCACAGGACAACAAAAGGATCTTCCTCATGTTAGGGTTGTTGCACAGGCCACGTTGTACCACGTCAACGTCTGGCACCAGGACTATCACCTCACGAGCGACAGGCAGCTTTGTGCAGACTGGAGATGCACCTCTCCCCTTCCAGAAGCAATGAACAGAGACTCTAGCCAGATGTCTCTTCACGAGGTTCTTTAATCTTAGAAGTTCCAATATATACAGCTTGTCTTTGCTGACAACAATCCTCCAACACACCAACCACTGTCCACCAACATAAACTCCACACAACCCACACTGTGAATAGAGGCTCCTCCCTTATGTACCAGGGACACCATGAGGCCAGCAAGCTCAGCCTCTTCCTGGGGTGTCACATCTAGCTCTGTCCCCCATGCAGGTAACTGCATCTTTGCAGCACCTGATGACATCATGCTGATCACACTTCCTGTGACTCAGCTCTTTGGAAATGCACAGTCATCATTTCTGCTGGTGACCTATAGTTACCCCCGTCACCTTTACCCACATTGGACATTTTCCCTTGGAATTATATGGCAACACCTCAGAGATCTAGGAGTCCTTAGCAGTTGGGGAAGATGATCCTGGGCCCATACAGACAGGCCAAAATAAAGTTGCATCAGGTCACTTTGCAGGTGTGCTGTTTAAATGACACACTCATCCTTAAGAGGCCAGAAGCTGCACCAAAGCTGTGCTCCAGTCCTTAGGACTGGAGCGTGACTTTGGCATGGCTTCCAGCCTCTTAGGATGCTTGCATCATTTAAACAGCATACCTCCAAAGTGACATAAAACAGCTTTATTTTGCCCTGTCTGTTTGGGCCCTTCCTGTTGCTGGCTGCTCAAACACAACAAGCCACTTGTGCCTGCCATCTCTATAATCCCTTGCCATCAAATGACCATGGTGAGCACCCCAGCACCAAGTGAGGTAATAATATTGGAAGGTGGCTGAAATTGGGAGAGAGGCAGGCCCTGTTTGTTTGTGCTTTATAGGCAGGAGAGCTTAAATGGTTTAGGCAAGGAAGCTTCAAGCACCTGAACTCTTAGATCTTAGTTTTTAGACACAGAAAAATAAATCTTTCTGAAAAATTGTAAAAGGAAATTCCAGTTTTAAAAAACCTGTGTAGTAATTGCAGAAGTGTTTTACAAAATATTAAAGAGGAAAAACAGATCTGCAGCTATTTCTTGTATATTGTTGTGTGTATGTATGTATGTGTAAGATATGGCAGCTTCTTTAGGAAAGTGAAGGAAATACAGTCATCCCTCCATTTTTGTGGGTGACTTTGTTCTGGACTCCCTCATGAAAATGGAAATTCACACATATTCAAGCCCCATTGGCATGAATGGCTGTGCACCATGGGCACACATGCCATTTTAACCCTCCCCGCTTTCTGGTCTGCGAAAGACCAAGACCACAGGTTCAAAGTCCACAAAAATGTAGGGAGGACTGTATTATCATTCTCTTGTTTAATTGTCTCTAACCATCTGTACATGAATTAGCATAGTAACCCCCATGTAATTTATTATGTGTGATGAGCCTCTGTGTGGATTGTACACTCCATATGAATACATTGGAAAGCTGCAAGGTTAAGAAAACAGTTTTGCAAGGAAGTCTCTCCAATATGTATGAAAGCCTACTGTCAGAATCCTTGTAGTATTCTTCCAGATATGGGTTAGTAGAGGTAGTTGGGGATGATGGTACATAGTTAGTTGCTAGATAGAGAGGAGGAGTGCATAACGGTGCCAGGAGGATTTATCAGTTGACCTTGGGGCTGCTCGGCTCTGAGCTTGGAATGCAGCAGTTTCTGGTGGGAAGCATTGTGAAGGGGGGAGATAAGGTGGAACCGAAACCTATGGAAAAAAACTGGAATAGATCTTTCGCGGGCTTTTGTGAGAAAGAGGGAGGTGTGGTACTTTGGAAGATATAGGAGTGCTGGGCGGGGACTGGTCAGTCTCAGCTAAGAAGCTGAATGGTGTGGTTTTGCTGATCCTGGAGCATCAATAAAGTTCTGTTTATTCTACATAAAGCTGACTGGTTGATTGTCTGGGATTCTGGACCCCTATTCTGACAGTTAGCTGAGACTCTCCAAACCATCAACTCTTCTTTGAAGCAATGCAGGAGCAGGAGACTTCCGAGGAGCCTTTTACAACTCAGACGGTGGAGGAGGCCAAGGCCTCGGCAGCGGGGGCAGGTGCGTTACCGAAGACCACGAGACCTCCAGTGCTACAGACTCCGGTGAGCGGAGGACAGTGGTTTGGACAACCGGTGGCTCCAATTCGGACCCGAGAACGGAGGAGGGCCACTCGGTGGTCGGATTGGGACACGGGTCTCACGCAGCCCCTGAAAGTACAACCGGGCGAGGAGGCAGAGCTGGGGGAGCAAATGGCCTACCTTCGGGCCGACGTGGACAAATTGCATGACCTACTGAGGGAACTGCTGGCTACACAGAAGGGACGCCCGGACGGGACGAGAGAGGGGCGAGAGACTGACGGCGCGGCGGTGGCACCAGCGGGCCTAGGCCAGGACGAGGCCCCACCACAGGACCAGCAGGTAGTTCGCCCGGCACCAGACCGTCCGTTAGACCCACAGGCCCGGAAGTTGGGGGTTAAGTTTGACGGGGACCCCCAGACCCTCCCCTACTTTTTGTCCCAGGTGGCTGACCACATGGATGAATGGGGGCCCACCTTTCCCTCAAAAGCGGCTAAGGTGAAGTGTGTGGTGAAGCACCTCAAAGGGGAGGCAGCCAACTGGCTGGTGCAGCTGTACGATTGCCAAGCGGCCGAGCTGCGGAATCTGGCGGACTTTATGAGAGCCCTGAGAGCCAGATTCGAAGACCCGTTCAGGGCTGACACTGCCCTGGCCAGTCTGAAGACCCTAGACCAGGGCACCAGATCCGTCTCCGAGTATGCTATGGAGTTTCGGAGATTGATTGCCCAAGTGCCAGACTGCACCGAGGGGATGAAGATCCAATATTTTAAGGAGGGACTGCGTCCAGACATTGTGAACAGGGCACTTAACCTGGGCAACCCCCCTACGGCCATGGAGTGGCTCCGGTTGGCTGGAGAGGCAGAGGCAGTGCTGCACGAGATCCGGATACTAAACCAGCGGAGGAATAAGGGGGCCCAGGGAAGAGAAACCCAAGTCATTGGGGAAAGAGGCAAAGGCAAGATTGGGCAGACAGCCGGGGAGGAGAGAGAGCGACGCCGCCGGCTGGGGCTGTGCCTGGGTTGCGGGCGCAAAGGCCACCTGGTCGCCAGCTGCCCGGATCGTATCCCGGAGAAGAAAACGTCCCCCTCCGCGCCCCCTCCAGCGCAGGCTCCCAAGAAAGGGAAGGGGAAGGCAACGGCGAAAAGTTACGGCGATCGTGGGTTCCAGGTGGTGACGGAGGCCGAGGAGGAAGTCTGGACCGACGACGACAGTGCCGATGGAGAGGAGCCGGCTTTCGTAATCTAGAGGCCCTGCAAACTCCCCGAAAGCTGACTCCTAAACAGAGGAGGTGGGCTAAGGACTTTTACAAGTACAAATTCAAACTAAAGTTCCTCCCAGGAAGACAAAACATTTTAGCTGATGCCTTATCCAGGCTCCCCCAGCATATGGGGAAAGAGCAAATTCCTCTGCAAGCCATTTTCTCCCCTGAACAGTTGGGACTAGCTGTAGTGACTCGTAGCCAGGCTAAGCAGAAACCGGTCGACCCTTTGCCCCAACTGGATGGGCTGCTGCAAAAGATAAAAGGGGAAGCCGAAAAGGATGAGTGGCTTCAGAAGCACAAAGATCGGTTGGTTTTGAACTCATTAGGGTTGTGGGCTAAGGGCTCTCAAATTTATGTTCCTGCATCGATACGGCCTGAAGTTCTTAAATTGTGCCATGATTCGAAGGCAGCGGGTCATTGGGGATATTTAAAAACTTGGCACAAGCTTCGGAAAGCTTACTGGTGGGAGGGGGTGAGAGCTGAGGTGGAAGACTATGTGAAGAGCTGTCCGGTGTGTGCCCGTGCCAAACCAGTCGTCGGCAAGCCCAGGGGGCTTCTGCAGCCACTGCCCACTCCTGGGGGACCATGGAAACATATTGCCATGGACTTTATCACCGATCTGCCTGAGAGCAAGGGGAGAAACACTATTTGGGTGGTTGTGGACCTTTTTTCGAAGCAAGCGCACTATGTAGCTTGCAAGGGGATGCCTAGTGCTACCAAGCTTGCGGACCTGTTCATAGCACACATTTATAAGTATCATGGGTTGCCAGACAAAATTGTGAGTGACGGGTAGCACCTTCACTTCAACCTTTTGGAAGGTGCTGCAAAGAAAATTGGGGGTAGAAGTGGCCCTGAGCACCGCCTGGCACCCCCAGTCTGACGGGCAGTGTGAAAAAACGAACCAGGCTCTCGAGAAGTACCTCCGATGTTACACTAATTATTTGCAGGATGATTGGTATGACTTATTGCCCCATGCTGAAGTGGCGTTCAACAGTTCAGTGCATCGGAGCACTGGCAAATCGCCTTTCGAGATTGTCTATGGATATGAACTCAGGACCCTCCCGGCCTTGCCAGCTGACCCTTCGGACCCTGTGACTGTGACTCAATGGGTTCAGAGGGTTCAGGCGGCTTGGTCCCAGGTTGCCAAGGCTCTGGAGATGGCTAAAACAGACTATAAGAAACATGCTGACCGTAAGAGATCGGTGGGGTGGGACATCAAGCCTGGGGATCGGGTGTTTTTGTCCACGAAGAACCTGAAATCTAGGCACCCGTCTAAGAAATTGGGACCCAAATTCATAGGGCCTTTCCTGGTGAAAAGACTTGTCAATGATGTGACTGCGGAATTGGACTTGCCTAAATCGTATAGACATTTACACCCTGTATTTCATTTTAGTTTGCTGAAACCGGACCGAAGCACAGAACGTTGGAGACAGGACAAAGAACCGCCCCTGCCCATGATGGTTGAGGGGGAGCAGCATTTTGAGGTCGCTAAGATCTTGGACTCTAGAATGCACAGAAACAAGTTGCAGTACCTGATTCGCTGGAAACACTTTTCAGCGGATCATGATGAATGGGTGTTAGCTAAACATGTTAAAGCCCCTGCTTTGGTTATGAAGTTTCATCGTCTGTATCCTGACAAGCCTAAATAGTATTTTGTTGCCTTTGCTGTTTCCTTTAATGTACTGTGTTTATCATATGTAGGGGGGGGTTTCTTTTCGGGGGGCCGACTGTCAGAATCCTTGTAGTATTCTTCCAGATATGGGTTAGTAGAGGTAGTTGGGGATGATGGTACATAGTTAGTTGCTAGATAGAGAGGAGGAGTGCATAACGGTGCCAGGAGGATTTATCAGTTGACCTTGGGGCTGCTCGGCTCTAAGCTTGGAATGCAGCAGTTTCTGGTGGGAAGCATTGTGAAGGGGGGAGATAAGGTGGAACCGAAACCTATGGAAAAAAACTGGAATAGATCTTTCGCGGGCTTTTGTGAGAAAGAGGGAGGTGTGGTACTTTGGAAGATATAGGGGTGCTGGGCGGGGACTGGTCAGTCTCAGCTAAGAAGCTGAATGGTGTGGTTTTGCTGATCCTGGAGCATCAATAAAGTTCTGTTTATATAAAGCTGACTGGTTGATTGTCTGGGATTCTGGACCCCTATTCTGACACCTATAAATCTTTCATTACCTATCACCACACACTGACTTATAAAAGCAGATGCTGCCAAATATTTTTCCCATTAAACTTTACAGTGCCTTTTCAATGATACCTACCTCAGTTTATGGGAAACTTTGTATAAAAATTAGTAACAGTGAAATAATTATAGGTATGTTGTTCTTCTTGGGCACCTTTTTGTGAAAAAAAAAAAGGAAAATGAAAGCTTGTGTATACATTGTAAAGGGAAACTGGTAAGAGAGAATATAGTCCTTGAGATAGATAACCTATACCTGGCCAATGTATTATTATCATTATTATTATTATTATTATTATTATTATTAATTATCCTTTATTTATATAGGGCTGTAAATTTACACAGTGCTGTACATACAATCTTAAATTAGACGGATCCCTGCCCTCAGGCTTACAGTCTAAAAGAGACAGCACAAGAGAAAGAGGGGAAGGTGATGGGAAGGGGATGAGGTCCAGTGGTTCTTCTCTCCCTCTGGGGCCAGGACCAAGGCAGATGGACTGGAGGGAGGGCACAGCTTCTTAATACAAAGTTAAAAGGAGGCATCCTGGGGCAGATGGCACAATCCTGGGAACACAACCCTAAACAATATAGTCTTTAACTCAATTTTGAACCTGGTTAGAGAAGTGATAAGGCGTATATGTGGTGGAAGAAGGTTCCAGGAGTGAGGGGCAGCAAGTGAGAAGGGATGAATCCGAGACAGGGCAGTGGAAATCCTCGGCTGGGACAGGAGACCTTGACTACCAGAACTGAGGGTACGAGAAGGAGTGTGAGGAGAAAGAAGGTCAGACAAGTAAGGAGGGGCCAGTCTGTGGAGGGCTTTGACAATCAACAACAAAAGCTTGTACTGGATGCGGAAGGGGAAGGGGAGCCAATGAAGGGAGGAGAAAAGAGGAGAAACATGGTCAAAGCGGCGAGCAGATGTGATAATACGTGCAGCTGAGTTCTGGACAGAGATTAAAGGATGGAGAGCTTTAAAGGTCAAAACCAGCACTTTGAATTGCTTCTAGAAACAGACCAGCAGCCAGTGGAGTCGTTGCAACAAAAGCGTTGTGTGATCCTATTTGGATCAGATGAGGCTTAGAATCATAGAATCATAGGGGCTTTCCAGACCGCCCAAAAGGGGCGGTCCATACTCGCCCCAGGAAGTGACGAGATGGGGCAAAGGCTGTCACACCGGCAGCCTCTGCGGCCCCATCCCGTCGCTTCTGGAGGCTGCAGGGAAATGGAAAACTGCTGCTTCCCCGCAGCCTCAAAGTGGTGTGCTGCAGGTGCCCTGGGCACCCGCTACACCCTGCTTCCCTCAGCAGGGCTTCCCTCAGCGGGGCCGCAGCCCCTTTCTCCCTGGGTCTTTGCCATGGCCATTTAAAGGCCATGGCAAAGACCTGCTGCAAAAAAGGAGCTCCATTTTGGAGCTCTTTTTTGTGCTGCGGAAAGGGCACGCTTTTTGTCCCGCGGTGCAATGGCCTAATGATGCACACAGCATTTCTAAACACTGCATGAGTCATGACGCCATCATGGCGCATCTGTATGGATGCTGCCATTTTTAAATAGCAGCACCCATACGCTTTAGGATTCAGGAGGGTGTAAACACTGCACCCTCCCGAACCCTAAAGGCGCTTTATTTAGCCCTAAACACGCCTCTTTAGGTGCGTCTAGATCGGGCCATAGAATCATAGAGTTGGAAGAGACCACAAGGGCCATCCAGTCCAACCCCCTGCCATGCAAGAACTCCCAATCAAAGCATCACCGACAGATGGCCATCCAGCCTCTGCTTAAAAACCTCTAAGGAAGAAGACTCCACTACACTCCGAGGGAGTGTGTTCCACTGTCAAACAGCCCTCACTGTCAGGAAGTTCCTCCTAATGTTGAGGTGGAATCTCTTTTCCTGCAGTTTGCATCCATTATTCTGCATTCTAGTCTCTGGAGCAGGAGAAAACAAGCTTGCTCCCTCCTTAATATTATTCCCCTTAAAATACTTAATAATAATAACAACAACAACTTTATTTATACCCCGCCCCTTTGAGATCAATCAGGGCAGCTAGCAACAATAAAATACAATTACATCAAATAAAACAAGCTACATCCCCCCCCTTAAAAATTATTAAATCTGTTACACATTAAAACCAATAATTTAAAACCAGTACAAAATTTAAAATCAATACAAATTACAATAAACAGACAGGCAGGATAGTGCAGCAACATTCTACATTAATTTCCAAGAAGATAGTGGGAAGTCCTTCAAAGGAGGTGCCTGAGGCCGGGGTATCTATCCAGGAAAGGCCTGCCAAAAGAGATCTGTCTTGAAAGCCCTTTTAAAGCTGTCTAAAGATGTCAGTTTACGGATCTCATCCGGCAGGCCGTTCCACAATTTGAGGGCAACAACAGAAAAAGCCCTCTGGGAGGTAGCCGAAAGCCTAGATTTTTGAGGCTGCAGCAAGTTCCTCCCAGAGGACCGGAGTGTGCGGGGAGGATTGTAGGGGAGGAGGTGGTCCCTGAGATAGTTTGGACCCAAGCCATTTAGGGTTTTAAAGGTGATAACCAACACCTTGTACTGGGCCTGGAAACTAATAGGCATCCACTGGAGGGACCTTAATACCAAAGTAATATGGTCCCTCCCAGATGTTCCTGAAACTAGTCTGGCAGACATGTTCTGTACTAGCTGTAGTTTCCGAACCAAGCACGAAGGTTGCCCCATGTAGAGTGCATTACAGAAATCTAGATGAGAAGTTACCAGTCTTGGGGTCCCTTACTTCCAGAAAAGGGCGCAGCTGGCATATCAGCCCAAGCTGATAACAGGCGCTCCTGACTGTCGCATTTACCTGATTCATCATCAGGAGCGACGAGTCAAGGAGTACCACCAGACTGCGAACACAGTCACTGGGGGAGAGTGTGACCCCATCCAGGACTGGAGGTTGCAGCCCAATTCTTTGTTTCGGGGCCGCTGCTGTGAACACCTCCGTCTTGTCTGGATTCAGTTTCAATCTGTTTTTCCTCATCCAGCCCACTACCGCTCAAAGACATTCATTGAGAGAGGAGACGCCATCAGAATTCAAGGCCGACAAACGGGACATGGAGAAATAGATTTGGGTGTCATCAGCGTACTGATAACACCCAGCTCCATAACTCTGAATAATCTCACCCAGCGGCTATCATATCACCTCTTAACCTTCTCTTCTCCGGGCTAAACATCCCTAGCTCCCTAAGTCGCTCCTCATAAGGCATGGCTTCCAGACCCTTCACCATCTTAGTTGCTCTCCTTTAGACACGCTCCAGTTTCTCCACATCCTTTTTGAATTGTGGTGCCCAGAACTGGACACAGTATTCCAGGTGGGGCCTGACCAAAGCAGAGTAGAGTGGCACTATTACTTCCCTTGATCTAGACACTATGCTTCTATTGATGGAGCCTAAAATTGCATTGGCCTTTTTAGCTGCCGCATCACACTGTTGACTCATGTTCAACTTATGGTCTACTTGGACTCCTAGATCTCTTTCACACATACTTTCATTCAGCCAGATGTCCCCCATCCTATATCTGTGCATTTCATTTTTCCATCCTAAGTGCAGAACCTTACATTTCTCTGTGTTGAATTTCATTTTGTTAGCTTTGGCCCAGCTTTCTAGTCTGCTCAGGTCATATTGAATTTTAATCCTGTCCTCTGAAGTCTTAGCTACTCCTCCTAGTTTAGTGTAATCTGCAAATTTGATGAGTATGCCCCCAATTCTGTCATCCAAGTCATTGATAAAGATATTGAATAGCACTGGGCCCAGGACAGAACTCTATGGCACCCCACTTGTCACTTCTCTCCAGGATGAAAAGGAACCATTGCTGAGCACCCTTTGGGAACAGTTGCCTTGTCTAGTCCACATTTTGCAAGCTTGTTTGCAAGAATGTCATGGGGAATTTTGTCAAAGGCCTTGCTGAAATTAAGGAATACTGTATATACAGCACTCCCTTCATCTGCCAAGATGGTAATTTTATCAAAAAAAGAGATCAGGTTCATTTGGCATGACTTGTTTCTCTGAAACCCATGTTGACTTTTTGTGATTATGGCATTGGCTTCTAAATGTTCACAGACTCTCTGCTTAATGATCTGCTCTAGAATCTTTCCTGGAATTGATGTCAGACTTACTGGACGATAATTGTTGGGATCCTCTTTTTTTCCCTTTTTGAAGATGGGGACAACATTTGCCCTCCTTCAGTCTGCTGGGACTTCTCCTGTTCTCCAGGAGTTCTCAAAGATTATTGCCAGTGGTTCCGATATTATATTTGCCAGTTCTTTTAATACCCTTGGATGTAGTTCATCTGGTCCTGGAGATTTATATTCATTTAGGTTAACCAGGTATTCCTGTACTATCTCTTTACTTATTCTGTGCTGAAATTCCCCTATTCTGTATTCTGCTCCATTATCCTTAGGTTGAGCACCCTTTGCCCTTTCTGAGAAGACTGAAGCAAAGAAGGTGTGGAGTAATTCTGCCTTTTCTCTGTCCCCTGTTAGCGTTTTGCCATCTTCTGCACACAGTGGCCCAACCGTTTCCTTCTTCTTCTTTTTACTGTGTACATACCCAAAAAAAACCTTTATGTTCTTCTTAACCTCTCTAGCAAGCCTGAGTTCATGCTGCACTTTAGTTTTTCTGACTGTACCCCTACATTTATTTGAATTCTGCTTTGGTGGTTTCCCCATTTTTCCATTTCTTATACATGTCCCATTTAGAACTTAGCTCAGTTGAAAGTTCCTTGGTCATCCATCCTGGCTTCTTGAGACATCTCCCATTCTTCTTCCTCATTGGAACTGTTTGAAACTGTGCCTTCAGTATATCCTTTTTTAGAAACTCCCATCCGTCTTGAACTCCCTTCTCTTTTCGTATTCCTGACCATGGGATCACCCCTAGTATTTCTCTAAGTTTATTGAAATCTGCTCTCCTAAAGTCTAGAATTCATGTCTGACTATGCCTGGCTTCTCCTTTCCACTGTATAACAAACTCCAGGATAACATGGTCACTCCCACCTAACGTTCCAACCACTTGCACCCCATTAACTAGGTCATCCCTGTTGGTTAAGATCAGATCTAAAATAGCTGATCCCCTTGTTGCCTCTTCCACCTTTGGGACAATGAAACTGTCTTCAAGGCAATTGAGTAATTTGCTAGACCTTAAGGATTTGGCTGAGTTTGACTTCCAGCAAATATCTGGATAGTTGAGGTCCCCCATCCCTACTACATCTCTCTTTAATGATTGTGTGGTCATCTGTTCTAGAAAAGCATCATCCAATTCCTCTGTCTGACTTGGGGGTCTGCAGTAGACTCCCACAGTAACATCCCTGTTGCTTCCCTCTCCTTTAATTTTTATCCAGATGCCCTCCACTTGGCATCCAGTATTGATGTCCTGGATCTCTTCACTGGTGTAAATGTCCCTGACATATAATGCTATTCCTCCTCCTTTCCTGTTTGGCCTGTTTCTTTTAAAAATGTTATATCCCTCTATTTCTATATTCCAATCGTGAGACTCATCCCACCAGGTTTCAGTGATGCCTATTATATTTACTTTGTTGTGCTAGGAGTTCAAGTTCATCCTGTTTATTTCCCATGTTCTGTGCATTAGTGTAGAGACATCAAAGACCTTTTACTTACTGCCTGTGCAAAAATTTTTGCCCCCTACTGTTGGGTCCTTGCACTGTTTGCCTTCTTCTCTCTATGTCATTTTGACTATTTTCTCCAGCCCTTTTGCCTTCCAGAATGCTGTCTCCCTTCCCCACATAACTCAGTTTAAAGCCCTCCTGATCAGATTCTTCAGACTGTTGGCAAAAACATTTCTTCCAACTGGCATGAGATGCAGTCCATCCCTTGCCAGAAGTCCCTCCTCATGGTACCGCAGCCCATGATCCAAGATTCCCAACCATTCTTGGCGGCACCATCTACGAAGCCAGTTATTCACCTCTGCTATTTTCCTCTCCCTTCCTGGACCATGCCCTTCAACTGGCAGAAGAGATGAGATGACAACCTATGCATCCATCTCTTTCAGCTTCCTACCCAGAGCCTCATAATCCCTTCTGATGCTCTGAAGGCTGTGCCTTGCAGTATCATTGGTTCCCACATGAACCAAAAGAAAGGGGTAACGGTCAGTAGGCTTGAGAAGTCTTGTCAGCCTCTCCATCACATCACAGATCTTTGCCCCAGTGAGACAGCACACCTCCCGAGACATCTTGTCAGGCCTACACACCACTGCTTCGGTACCCCTCAGCAAGGAGTCCCCCACCACCACCACACGCCTCCTCCAATGCTTAGCAGCGGCTGTTCCCTTCTGTGGTACTTTCAGGCTGCCCTGCTCTGTCCCTGATGTCTGTCCCTGTTGCTTTTCCTCATCATCTCTGATAACAGAGAGAGATTCAAAGCGATTTTGTAGCTGCAAGCCGCTCACAGAACATTCCCTGGTTTCCTTACTTCTGTGTGTGACCTTCCTCCAAGCATCTACCTCTGTTGTATGTGGAGTGTCCTCCTCCACCCCAACAATTTCCTCTGTGTGTTTCCCATCCAAGACATTCCGGTCTGTTCTGTTCAGGAGAACCTTCTGCTCCCTAAGATGCTGAAGTGCAGATACCTGGGCCTCCAGCTGTAGTACTTTCTTTTCTAAGAGGGCTACCAACTTGCATTTGGTACAGATGAAGTTGCCCACATCTGTAGGCAAGAAGACAAACATCCCACAAGTGTTGCAGGTGACTGCTGCAGGGCCTTCAGTTTCCATACTGATAAGTCTTAAGGAGGCTCTGAAACAAGACTGTGTGCTTCCCCTGCTAAATGTGGCCTTTGTTCCAAGCTTTGTCACTGAGCTTCTTATCATTCTTCAAAGACAGAACCTCTTCTTCTTCTTCTTCTTCTTCTTCTTCTTCTTCTTCTTCTTCTTCTTCTTTATATAGCCCCGTAAATTTACACAGTGCTGTACATACAATCATATAATTAGACGGATCCCTGCCCTTAGGCTTACAATCTAAAAGTTGAGTGTATTACAGTAATCTAACCAGGATGTAATTAAGGCATGTGTCACCATAGCCAGATCTGATGTCTCAAGGAACAGGCACAGGAGGTACACAAGTTATAATTGTGCAAATACACTACATTCTAACTTGTTAGATTGTTTTGTGAACTTTATATTCATGGGTAGTGTATGCTTATGGTATGTGGCAAACATTTTAAGCAGGTATGATTGTGTAATATTTGCAGTCTACGTGTGGCAAACCTAACTATAAGAATGGCTTGTTTAGATTTCTCCTTGCACATTTGTCCCTACCATGTTGGTTTCAGAAAAGATGTTTTCTACCTTGATTTTCAGGAAAGGCCAGTCGGTTTCCTCCAACCATGCATCCCCAAATATCTCCAGAAGTCAGACCAACTGCTACCCATTTTCCAAGGTCTCATCTTGCAGAAGCAGTTGCCAAGGCCAAGGGTGGAGGAGGAGGAAGTGGAAGTGGTGGTGGAGGAGGAGGTGGAAGTGGCAGCACTGGACGAGGACTTGTGGGACAAGTTATCCCAATATATGGATTTGGGATCCTTTTATACATATTGTACATTCTTTTCAAGGTAAGAAATTGACCTATTTCCTTTACATTTATAGTTGTATTGATTCAGTTTCTTGGAAGAATTCAGTCTGGAGCTAGTTGTAAGGGAGTTGTTATGATGAAGGCTATATTTATTTCAGCTCCACTGAAAATTGCCAAGATGGAATGAAATGCCTGAGTAACAGATGGGTGCATTCGTTCTGACAGACTTTGCTACAGCATGTGCTATAGTCACAGGTTGTGGAACCAAGCTGGGTTGTTGAGGCACCATTAAAGAGCCACCACTGAGCCTTTGTACAAGTGAAAGGCACATGGTTTTGTTTCAGATTTGGACGCTGCAAGGTCAGACTTTGAACAGCCAGAAAATCTTTTCCGTCTTTCTTTTTTTCAAACACACAATGGAAAACAAATGACATCAAATTTAAAAGGAGAATAATTTCACAATTTAACTTCCTTTTATAGTGGCTATTCTCAAATAGGACAGGGAGGAGACTTGAGAACAATCTCAGTTGTTTTTTGATCTATCAGTTGCACTGAATGTTTGGGGTTTTTTTGTTTTGTTTTGTTTTTTACATATTTTAGTTAACCATGGATGCAAAGGCTTAGTGGTTAAGATGCCAATTCTGACGACTGGAAGGTTGGCAGTTTGAGGACTGAGTGCTGCCTGATGGGGTGAGCTCCTATCAGAACTAGTCCCATCTTCTGCCAACCTAACAGTTCGAATGCATACAAGTGCAAGTAGATAGATAAGTACCCCATTGGTGGGAAGGTAACAGAGTTCAGTGCAGTCATGCTGTCCACATGACACCAGAGTAGTCCTTGGATAATGCTGGCTGTTCAGCTTATTAACGGAAATGAGCACCGCTCCCTACTTACTCGGAAGTATATTTGGGTGTTGAGAAAGGGCAGTTACCAAATCTGATATTATCTGCAGCAGGAAAGCAAATTGTCAGAAATCAGGCAAAGGAAACTTGTGCCAAAGTTCCCAATTGAGGTAATAGTCTCCTCCCATTGCAGCCTATTAAGATGTGACCTGCTATGTTTAATGGGTTCCCCTAATTTTCTGGAGAAGGGAGTACAGGGAGCAGTAATAGAAAGGAAGGATCCATTTTATGAGTTTGTCTTTGCTTGCATAGCACGAGATACTGCTCATTGTTTCCTTCATGTTGCCAGTTAAACATAACAGGAAGCTGGTCGTAGGTCAGAGGAGATTTGACAACTTTCACTTTCAGTTCCACTGTCCACATTTTCCAATGACTGGCATGTAGAATTTGTATAAATAGCAGAAGGGCAACTTCCGGGTGTCGGAGGGCCAGTATTCTGACCTTGAGACTCATGGGTCTGCAAAAAATACCCCCAAATGAAATCAAAAACAGAACCTAAAGTAAACAGAAGTACACTTCTGGTTTTGAAAAACCATTTTGGGTAAACAGTGCATGACATACCGTGTTTCCCTGAAAATAAGACAGTGTCTTATATTAATTTTTGCTCCCAAAGATTTGCTAGGTCTTATTTTCAGGGGATGTCTTATTTTTCCATGAAGAAGAATTCACATTTATTGTTGAGCAACAACAACAAAAGAACATTTATTATATCCTGCATATATTTATATACAAAAACTTTGCTAGGTCTTACTTTTGGGGGAGGCCTTATATTTAGCAATTCAGAAAAACCTCTACTAGGTCTTATTTTCTGAGGATGTCTTATTTTCGGGGGAACAGGGTAGAGGGTCTGTGACGTATTTACAGGGTGAATAACTGTTCCTTGTGATGTCCAGAAATGCAATCCATCTCTTTTTGCCTATAAAAATAAGGTAAAAGTAGCCTGTAGGTGGCAGGACACCATAAATATAGCCTGAGGAGCTTTACTTTGTCCAGTTCTGGTTAAAAAATACACCAGTTTCAAACTGTAATTTAATCCTGATCCAGGTTTGTTTGTAACTGAGTTTAAACAAACCATATTATCATGAGTTTGGACAGAATGAACAATGGTGATTAGTTTATAACTGGAAATGAGAGTTTTCTCCTCTTCCATCATGCAAAGAGGGAGGGTTTTCCACAGCTTACTTTCATAACAGGCAGTGATGGTTCCCTGTTATGTCTGAACTGAGCCCTTTCCTCTCTTTGTTTTCATGTCTGTGAGAAGCACCTTTGCCACTGTTGACCCCATAGTAACCATTTTCAATTAACAGCTTTCTTCTAAGGGGAAAACCACAATGGTTGAACGGAAATGTCCATCTTCATCATCTGGAAATATGAACAGGAAGATCAGTAAGTAGCATTTCCAGAGTTGTCTTGAAATTGTGTCCAGAATTGGCCTTTTCTTGGAAAGGTAGTCCAGCACCATAGTAGATGAGGCAATTTGATGACCAGTGTATTAATAAATCATATGA
Organism: Urosaurus nigricauda; assembly: GCA_034509955.1. Classification (NCBI taxonomy): domain Eukaryota; kingdom Metazoa; phylum Chordata; class Lepidosauria; order Squamata; family Phrynosomatidae; genus Urosaurus; species Urosaurus nigricauda. The sequence continues at coordinate 103,863,646 of JAOEGL010000001.1, forward strand.
AATTTTCTCAGAGCATAACACAAATAATCCCTTGTACATAGGTTTTTGTTTTTGTTTTTGTGGGTCCAGACATTATAATCTTTTACTTGGAACTTTCCTGTGTTTACCCACTGCTTCTTTCTCTTGGAAAATCTGAGAAATAGCTGTGTAGTGTTTTAGTGAATAGTAGGATTATTTCTTTCTGTGTTGTGTTTTTTGTATTTGAAGTCATCTGTTTGAAGCACCAAGCATAAGAAGGGCCATAGAGTAATAGAGATGGAAGGGGCCTCATGGGCCATTGAATCCAATTGGGCTATTGAATCCCTTGCTCAGTGAAGGATCTCTAGATTAAGCATCCTCATCAGATATCTTGCCATCCTCTTTTTGAAGACATCCAGGGAAGGAGGATATCTTCATTGGTTCCATTGCCAAACTGCTCTTACTGCCAAGAAGTTCCTTCTAATGTTCAATCAAAGTCCTCCTATAACTGGTTCTACTCTGTGGGCAAACTGAGAATAAGCCTGCACCCTTTTCTCTGTGACAGCCCTTGAGATATTTAAAGAATACAATAATGTAACCCTTAGTCTTCTCTTGACCAAGTTGAACATGCCCAGCTCCTTCACCCTTTCCTCATTAGGTTCGTTTTCCTTAATTTTTATTTTCCTTGTTGCCCTTCTCTGAACCATTCCAGCTGGTCTATATTCTTTAAATGAGGTGCTCAGAACTGAACACAATATTCCAGGTGAGGCCTGACCAGTGCAGAATATAGTAGGACTATTACTTCCTAAAACAGGCTAAAATAGTTTCTACCTTCTTTGCTGCACCATCACACTGCTGGTTCATGTAGACTGGTAATGTAATTGGGGGAAAGTAGCCTTGATAAGTGAAAGAGGGTTCTTTTTACTGTGTGTATCATTCAGAGGTGTGAACCAGCATGCTATAGTGGTCTGAGTGTTGGACTATGGTGATCAGGATTTGATTCCCCACATGGCCATGGAAACCCACTGGGTGACCTTGGGCAAGTCACACACTCACAGCCCCAGAAAAACCTGTAACAGGTTTGCCTTAGGGTCACCATAAGTAGGAAATGACTTGAAGTCACACAACAAGAATAATTCAGAGATAATTATGGTCTCCATTTTTCTTTCTATTTTCATGCTTGTCTTCTTGCATGACATATTTTTTAAATTTAAATTTTATTTATTGGATTATTATTATTATTATTATTATCCTTTATTTATATAGCGCTGTAAATTTACACAGTGCTGTACATACAATCTTAAATTAGACGGATCCCTGCCCTCAGGCTTACAGTCTAAAAGAGACAACACAAAAGGAAGGGGGGAAGGTGATGGGAAAGGGGGTGAGGTCCGGTGGTTCTTCTCTCCCTCTGGGGCCAGGACCAAGGCAGATGGACTGGAGGGAGGGCATGGCTTCTTAATACAAAGTTAAAAGGAGGCATCCTGGGGCGGATGGCACAGTCCTGGGAAAGCTTCCCTAAATAATATAGTTTTTAACTCAGTTTTGAACCTGGTTAGGGAAGTGAACCTGGTTAAGGGCTTTTTCTTGCTCCTATCACCATCACAAATAAAGTTTTTGAGGACATGGGAGAGAATTCCCTCCCTCAGGAGGCTAGATTGACTCCCTCTCTGCTCTTTTTCCATTGGCCGGCAAAGGTCTTCTAATTTACCTTGGTCTTTTAGCATTAACTAGACATTGGCTGTATTTTTATAATCATTGTTATGTTTTAACTGCCTTTTCAACTGTTTTAATTATGGCTGTTTATTTAATTGCTTTTTAACTATTGTTTTACCCATTGAACTGGATGCAAAGGATCTTGTAGTACCTTCTGTGTGAAAGAAGTTGAAGCATAAGCTTTCATAGACTTGGGCTACATCTGCGCTGCAGAAATAATGCAGTTTGGCAAAATTTTAACCATCATGGTCCAAAGCTATAGAAGCCTGGGATCTGTAGTTTGCTGTAGCACCAGAGCTGTCTCACATTGAAAGCCAAATATCTCACAAAACTACAAATCCCCAAATTCCATAGCGTTGAGCCATAGCAGTTAAAGTGGTGTAAAATTGTGTCATTTCTGCAATGCAGATTAAACTTCTCTCTGCTTTGTACTCACATGTATGAAGTGAGCTGGATTTAAGGTAGGTAAAGATATTCCTGTTGACAAGGTTGTCAAGTCATGTCCGACCATAGGGGGTGGTGCTCATCTCCATTACTAAGCCAAAGAGCCAGCGTTGTCAGAGACTATTGTGTGATCATGTGGCCAGCATGATTGCACAGAACACTGTTTATCTTCCCACCTGTTTATCTACTTGCATTTGCATGCTTTTGAACTGCTAAGCTGGCAGAAGATAGGACTAGTGATGGGAGCTCATCCCATTGTGTAGCATGCACCTTGAACTGCCAACCTGCTGATCTTGCAATCAGCAGATTCAGCATCTTAACCACTTGACCCATCACATCCCCTGGATTTAGTCTTAACATGTTGTGAGTTGCCTTGGGTCACACGCTGGGTGAAAGGCAGGATATAAATAAAAAATACAAAAAAAAAATGCAAAAAAAAACCAACCTACAAAAAAGCCCTACGTTGGCCCATTTTAGATTGGCAAAAAGAGGTGTGTTGATGGCTGCATGAAAGCCCAGCCTTTAGATGAGAAAAAGGGAAAGTGTACCATGAAAACACTATTTTGGCATTTTAAGGGAGAAGAAGCGCCTTTAAAAAGGAGCTGGCCCATTTTAGATTGGCAAAAAGAGGTGTGTTGATGGCTGCATGAAAGCCCAGCCTTTAGATGAGAAAAAGGGAAAGTGTGCCATGAAAACACTATTTTGGAGTTTTAAGGGAGAAGAAGCGCCTTTAAAAAGTAGCTTGATTTCTCCACTACTTTTTTAAAAAGGGCGCAACATTGCTATTGCATCTAAAGGCTAAGGTGTGGTTGCAAGGTTAAATGGGGCTCTGTCTCTTTAAAGCACCCATTTAAAGGCAGCGATACAGGTGCGAATCATAATGGATCATGGGTTGGGAGCATGCGTCGTGTGGACTTCACTTCTAATTAAAACACTCAATGCCCTGCAGGTGTAAAAGCTGGGGTTTAACCGCGAAGTTTTTTAAAGCTCCCAAACCCTAGCTCCACTCCTAATCCGAACCCTAGACATGCGCAGTAGGGACTCTGGGATGCCATTGCTATTATTCTACTGTGGATAACATGTCAATTCATTCACAAAATAAAGGGGTTCATTCATGATGCACCAGTGCAATGGCACAGTTTAAAAAGGCGGAGGAAATGCAATGATAATTTGACGGATCCTCATAAGTATACATTTGTCCTGTGCAACTGCGCAGGTTTGCCGGCTGCCGGCTGCGATGATAATTTGACTGTATGGTGTAACTGCGTTTGCGCAGTTCGCAAATCTGCGCAGTTGTGCAGGACAAATGTATACTTATGAGGATCCGTCAAATTATCATTGCGTTTCCTCTGCCTTTTTAAACTGTGCCGTTGCACTGGTGCATCATGAATGAACTCCTTTATTTTGTGAATGAATTGAAATGTTATCCACAGTAGAATAACAGTAACGGCATCCCAGAGTCCCTACTGCGCATGTCTAGGGTTCGGATTAGGGGTGGAGCTAGGGTTTGGGAGCTTTAAAAAACTTCACGGTTAAACCCCAGCTTTTACACCTGCAGGGCATTGAGGAATTGCGCAGTTCGCAGCCGGCAAGGAAAAAAAATTTAAAGGTTCACCGCGGCTAAAAGCCGTGTTCATTGCCGCCCATGTAGCTGTTCTGCCTGTGTTTGTAGCGTTCTGACCGCTTCCCATGTAGCTGCTGAGCCACAGAAAAGACTTCAGATAAGTCGTTCCCACACCCCTCAGTCTAGCTGCCCTGTACCTTTTAAATGCACACCTGGGGCTTGCAGTCTAGCTGCTGAGCATTAAGGTAAAGGCAACTTCATGTCACACTTTCCTGCCAATCTAAAAAGCCCCAAAGATATCTAAAATACAACACCACCTGAACTTTCTTGCCTCTTCTCTCACTGCAGCCATCAGAGTTGCTGACCACTGGCTCCGGGCAGTTTCTTAGCTCTCTGAAAGCAGGTTTTTATGGAGCATGAGGGGAGGATTTGCAGTGGCAAAGGAAGATCTGCTCTGGTTGTTTTTGTAACAGCACTAGCAGAACACGTTATAAACCATCCTGGGCATAAAATTCTGTTTGAAAACACTGAAGTTCTGGACCATGCCAACAACTATCAGATCAGAATGCACAGGGAAGGCATTGAAATCCAAAAACATCTGGACAACTTCAATAGGAAAAAAGAAACCCTTAAAGTGAACAAAGGGGCTGTACAGACAGCCCTGAAAAGGGTGGCCTGTAGTCACCCCTGAAATCGGTGGATTGGGGCCAGGGCAGCCTCACTGGCAGCCCGGCAGCCCCAATCTGGAGTTTTTCTGGACCATGGAGAAGCTGCAAAATGCTGCTTCTCTGTGGTCAGGAAAAGGGGTGTCCTTGGGTCTTCATGCCCTCGGACACCCTGACAGCCACAGCCATGGGAGAAAGGGCTGACCGGCCCCTTTCTCCTTGGCATTTATTCCCGCAGCCATTTGGTTGCCGCGGGAATGATGTGCACACCGAAAAGGAGCTGCCTAGAGCGCCGCAACCAGGAAGTGGTGCCGTTATGATGTCACTTCCTGAGCATAACATGTAGTCGCAGCGCGGTGGCACTGGTGTCATGGTGGCCCCCATGTGGACAGGAGACTGCCATGAGGCCGGTGCGGTTCCATGTTAGGGTTAGGAAGCGTGTGGATGGTGCCCGCTCCCTAACCCTAGTATCACCACAGCTACATCACTTAATGGCCGTCTGTACCAGCCCAAAACAGCAAAAACAGCAAAATCTGTTTTTGAAAAACAGCAAAATCAGAATTGAGCAAATGCAAAGAAAAACTACACAGGGAAAGGGTTTTTCCCCAGCAGACAATGATCACTAATTGAGCAGACACTAATCCTCTTTGCATATCCTCCCACCCTGAGGCCTTGCCATCAACAACAGAACAATACACAGATTAACATGGAAATCATTCCTCCCTACACAGTAGGGTCACACAGTATATATATATATATATCCAACTCTCTTCCATGCCAGCATTCTGCAAAGATGCCAGCCCCATATGCTGGTGAAATGACACGAATAAACTCTTCTAGAATATGGCCACATAGCCTGAAAAACCCACAAAAAACTAAAGTAAATAAAGTTTCCAGTGTTCTTGTTGGGATAAAGAAAATTCAAAGGCAGAATTGACTTTTCACACGTAGGGCCTTTCACACTACAGTTGTTCGTTCAGATTCGCAGCTTTGGGATTCACGGCTTTGATTATTCATGAGTCCCTAGCTGTGTGAGCATGCACTCCTCCCCCTCCGTCCCTCCTAGGCTTTTCCCCTGTGAGTGAGGGAAAAGCCAAAGACAAGAGAACAACCACGAGGGCGTGCACACACAGCTAGGGACTCGGGAATAATCGAGCTCCCTGAAGTCACCAGCACGCCTTTCTTCCTTCGTCCCCAAGGCATAAAGAGAGGTCTCCAGACCCCTCTCAATCCTTGAGAAAGAAGGAGTCAGTGCCCGCCCTTTTTCCTTCCCTCCCAAGGCAAGAGAGGGGTCTCTGGATCCCTCTCTTGCTTTGGGAATGAAGAAAGAAGCAGCCAGACCATGCTTTTTCCTTCCCTCCCAGGGCAAGCGGGGGTGGCCAGCCTGCCCCTTTTCCTTACCTCAAGGTATTAGAAGGGAAGCATGCATGCACACTTGCACACATGCACACTATTCCCCCTCCCCATTATTCATAAATTTTCATAATTCACAAGAGTCCTCTGCCCCTAACCCAAGCAAATCCGGAAGGATGATTGTGTATAGTTGTAGCACTATGATCCAGATTCCATGCTCCTCAAACTGCAAATCTCATGCACCTGAGGAAGTTAGCTCAAATCTATGAAAGCTCATGCTACCAGTTTCTTTCTTTCAGTTAGGGCTGAAACAGATGGCTAGTAAAGTCACCTTCCTGGTGTTATGAGGGAGTGGTGTTTAGATGCCATGTGTCCCCAAGATGTGTTGAAGCCACCTAGCTGTTTAGGCGTGGGTAGTTTCAAGATGCTCTGGCAGCACAGTGTTTATATGCCTCAGGCCGCCAGAGCACCTTACAGCCGGCTTCAAGCTTCTGCTGGACAATAAAACCAATTTTTACCAGCTGAAAAAGGAGCTGATCTTTGCCACTCTTTTTTTTTTGGCTGGCTTCAAGGCAGATTGGGGCCGCGGCGTGTGCTTCTTGCTTCAGCAGAGGAGGCTCGAACCATTCCTTTGGGGCGGTCTATTTCACCCCTTAGTCTCAAATGTGCTATAAGATCCCTTTGCATTAAGATAATCTGCTAGTGAGCCCTCTAGCCCATTCCCTCAATTTCAGCACTAGAGCTCTGTGATTCTAAGTGCTTCACTAAACTACAAATCCCACATTCTCAGAGACTAGAACCTTCACGTTTAAATTGTAATCAAACTGTTATAATTATATAGCTTATATACATTCATGGATGCAACAACAAAGGATTCTTAAGCCCATTTTTTTTCTTTGATTGCTTTTGTTATTTGTTGTTGTTGTGTGCCCTCAAGTCATTTCTGACTAATGGCAACTCTAAGGCAAACCTATCATGGGGTTTTATTGTCAAGTTTCTTCAGATTGGGTTTGCCATTGCCATCCTCTGAGCCTGAGACAGTGTGACTTGCTGAAGATCATCCAGTGGGATTAGATAGCCGAGCTGGGATTCAAACCCTGGTCTCCAATCATAGACCAGCTATGTCCACTACATAGTCCACTACCCCACACTGGCTCTTATGCATGTCTAGTTATGGGTATAAAAAGAAAACCCACCCTATTCAATGCGTCTAATTCCCAAAAAACTGTGCATAGAACAGCAGTCTTGATTTTCTTCTTCCTGACCAAAATAGTCATTAGCTTTCCTGCTGAATATTCTTGATGCCATTAGGTTAGGTGGCTTGCTGTTTCTCAGCCTTTCTTGTCTGTAGGCATTTTCAGTCAGCCAGTTACTCAGCAGGTAGCCGCTACTGATGAGCAATTGGTTGCATTATATATGCTTTCACTAACCTTAGGGACATCTCCTGTTTCATCTCCTGCCTGGGAAGAATAAAAGACCATTTCCATTAGTTCTGTTGACTAGCAAAACCCTCTTAGTCACCACTCATGGTTCGCTCAGAACAAGTTCCATTTGTGCTTGCTGTGTTCTGAAGGCAAGCTATACCAACTTAAAGGAGTGAATTGAGAGGTGAGGCAACTGACTGATGCCTCTCGGGACCCTGTTTGTATTGCAGCTGACTATGAACTGGCCCAACTTCAAGAAAAGCTGAGAGAGACTGAAGAAGCCATGGAGAAATTAATCAACAGAGTGGGACCCAACTGTGAAAGGTATGTGTTCATTATGTATTTAGCTTCACATGTGAATTGTTGTTTTGTTCTTGTATTTAGAACATGAAGTACTTTAAACTTTTTAAAATGTTCAGTGGATGCTCCTAGACCAGAAATCCCTTCCTATTCTTCCATCAGCAGGCAAATACTTTAAAAAATACCTGGCAGACTTTTGAGGATTGACTAAAGAATGGGCTTTAATAGAGTATTGTAGTATATTGTTTTAATATTATTGGTAGTCTAAATATATTTTCATTCTAATGTTTTATATATTTTTATTAATCTCTCCAAATACAAATATGGTTTTAATTCAAAATGTACATCTCTTGGAGATTATCAAGGAGAGGTTACTTTATTATTCAGATGCTGCTTAATCATAAGGTACTGCACTCTTTCCTCTTCCATTTTTTGGTTCTGTGTTTAAATCAGAATGTTCATTTTGTCTAGCACCCATATGATTTTTAGCGTAAGTATTTCTACTGGCTAGTAGTTTGCTGGTCTGTTAAAAGACACAGAGATGGATAAAGAGATCTTAACAGTTTTGTAAGATTATATTCTCTCTGAATAGACTGATATGTTTTGTACCTCTATAAAGTATTCACGTATGTTATGTAATTTCAGAAAAAAATCCTATATTCTGTGTACAGTAGATAAATGTCAGGAATAGAGGAGAGCATCACCATGGGGGTGGGAGGGAAAGAAATATGTTTCTTTAGGGGGATTGGGTTGACAGAGAGTTTCTTCTGCACACTTACTATGCCATTTGTATTTGTCTGGATCATATTTATTTGAACCATCCTTTCTATCCACTTTGGTAGGAATATTTATGAGTACAGAATTTAAAATGCCACCTTCTCCTTTCTGCTCATTACACATTTGATTTCTGAGAATGACCGATTTGCTACCCTTTTGAAAGAGATTGTATGAATAGATTCAGCATTCCTTTACCTGAAGTGCAAATCACAGATCCAGTCCTATTCTCTTCATAATACCATTTGTTCGCTTCTAAGAGTGCCCAAATATTTTTGATCAGAAACAAGTTTCCTGGAACAGCTTGAGTCCCATTACTTTCAAATAAGGATGCTTGGTTAGAGTTGCAATCTAAGGCAAAGTCCCTAATGAATCTTCCTTCAGAGATTGGTCATCCATTTTTAAAAACTAAAAACACACACACACACACACACAGTAAAAACCCTGGGCTGCACTTGAAAGTGTCTCTTTTTTGTTTTTTGCTATTTGCTTGTTCATACAAATGCTTGCTAAAGTTGTGACAGACATCTAATAGATCTTTGGGAAAGCTTCATAGCAATTGAACTCTAAATAAAATGGTATTCGTGAATTCTCTCAGTAGGGTTGTGCATTTCATACTTGGGATATGCAGAAAGCATTTGTTCGGGAGTATCCTTGCAAGAATTGACACTGTGAGTAGAAAAGGTCTGTGGCAGATCCTGGAACAACTAGGATGTCCCCCCAAATTCCTCAAAATGATTATCTTGCTACATGAGGGCCAGCAAGGACAAGTCAGATATGGCGATGCTCTCTCAGAGCCCTTTCTAATAACTAATGGTGTGAAACAAGGTGTGTTCTCGCTCCAACTCTATTTACAGTCTTCTTCAGCATGATGCTCCAAAGGGCTACGGCAGATCTCGAAGAAGAAGATGACATCTATATACGTTACCATACTGATGGTAGCTTGTTTAACTTAAGCTGAGGGCTTGCACAAAGACTCTAAACTATCTAGTCTGTGAGCTGCTTTTCACTGATGATGATGGCCTTGTTGCCAATACAGAAGCAGCTCTGCAGCGCCTAACATCCTGCTTTGCAACAGCTGCAGAGCTGTTTGGGCTGGAAGTCAGCCTGAAGAAAACGGAAGTTCTCTACCAGCCTGCACCACAGGAAGAGCACTATCATCCCCACATCACCATAGCTTAAGTCCGTTGAGCAGTTCACCTACCTGGGAAGTATCATCTCCTCAAACACCAAGATTGATAAAGAGATCGATCACAGATTAGCAAAGACATATATTGCATTCGGAAAGCTTCACAAAAGAGTCTGGAGTAACAAACACCTGAGTGAAGCACAAAAATCAGTTGTGTACAGAGCCATTGCACTGTCTATTCTCCTCTATGGGTCATCAATTGCCAACATCTACGACTTCTTGAATGCTTTCATCAGTGCTGTATACGCACAATCTTAAATATACACTGGACTGACTATGTGATGAATGTTGCGGTCCTGGAGCTAGCAGGGATCACCAGCATTGAGGCTATGCTATTGAAAATGCAGTTGCGCTGGGCAGGGCATGTTTCTAGGATAGAGGAACACCGCCTCCCAAAAATAGTACTTTACGGTGAACTCGCCATGGGTCAGCATAAGAAGGGTGCCCCAAAGAAGAGATACAAGGACTCCCTGAAACAACATCTCAAGCGCAGCCAAATTGATCACCATCAGTGGTCTGCCCTGGCCTCACGTTGGGAGGCATGGGGATGCCCTATCCACAATTATTTAGCCTCTTTCGAGAACTCACGCCAAACAAGTCTCGAAGAGAAACAACAACGCAGAAAGAACCACAACCTGGAAACACCACTCAAGGAAACTTTTTGCTGTGCTCTCTGCAACTGGACTTGTTTGTCTCAAATTTGCCTTTTCAGTCATCAACGCGCTTGTAGAAAGCATGGGATGAGTCCTTCCTGAATCTTCGTTAGTGAAGAAAAGCCAGAGAGAGAGAGAAAGCATTAATGCAACTTATTATAAGCAGTTTGAGCTGTGTCTGGTACTCACCAGTGTTGGATAGTCTGAGACTAGCAGGCAACTAACCATCCATTGGGTAACATTCATAAAACTTAGAATCGGATCAACCATCAGCCCTCAGATTTCACCCAATGTACATTCCGAGGTAAAACTGCTCAGGTGGAGTAATGCCTTCAGAAAGCGAAGGGAAGCCACATGAATTATGGCAAGACTAGCAAGCTCTCTCGAGCAAACAATTCTACAAATCCTTAACAATTCCTTTTATGTAGGATATATTGTATGAGCACGGCTTTGTCTCCTTTCTTTAGAAACATATCGTTTAAAATTCCTGTTCTTTTAACCCTTTCAGTCCTGCTGGTTATATTGTTACTGATAATGTGGTAACAAAAGACCTCACCACGCTACTTCATTTGTCATTCTGAGAGGAAAAAAATCTCTATTCAATATTCAAGCCAGTTCAGATGTAAAGCAAAATAAACCTTTGATTTTTCAGCCATTCTTGAAATTAAAGACTTTGAAAAGCTACTCTTAGCTTGAGAGCCATCAGGGAAATGATGGGCAGATATAGAAATCTTGTGGAATCTGTTTTTTCTAAGACCCCATGATCCACCAATCAAAGCCTTGCACATAAAGTATTCCTTAAGTCCTATTTAGGTATTCAATACAAGGTGTTCTAAATGCATGGATGAGCGCAAACTAGCTCTGCCCCCTTCACTCTTGCTTAACTGGAGAGTGGTAATCTAGAAATAAATTTTAGTCAAAAATGAAACTTCCAAAAAAAAAAAAAAACCACAAACCAACAACAACAACAGGTTCAGCTTATCTATGGCTCAGTGTAAGTACTGTACCTTATCAAAATAGAAAGCATCCCTTTCTCTGAGTAGAGTGGTGAAAGGCAAGAGCTTAGTCCATTCTGGGAAAAACTAAAAGAAGCATTGACCCTCCCCTGGACTGTCTCTGCTGCAGCTCCACCAGTTCCACCTTTGGCCTTTTTTGAATACTGGGGTGAGAAAATGGCAGTGTTCTTTGTTTTTCTTTGCTTTATTCTTTGCAACCTTTGTTACTTGTCCCTCAGTTTTACCCTTGATTTATCCATGAGTCATATCAAACTCCATAATTTGGGCTCCAGAATATATAGGTCAACATACAGTAGATTATAAACAGTAAATGCTTTTGCTATGCATGGGAGCTCTCACCATAATCTGGATAGAATTAACCTGAATTCATGAAGAGTGAGAACCATTGCGAGGAGAGACTGCATGCGTAAAGGTAGATAGGTAGTTACCCTCCCTGTAAAGAGAGAAGCAACTGAATAGAGGGACTAATTTAGCCCCCTCTCTTCATATTTCCTAGGTAATTCTATCCTACCACCATCTCAGTCCTGTCTGGTGAGGGCATGGAAGAGAGCCTTTTTAGTGGCTGCTCCCACGCTGTGGAACTCCTTTCCACAGGAGGTCTGGTTAAGCTCTTCCCTGCTTTCTTTCTGTCAGCAGGCTAAGGCATTTGATTTTGAGTTATACATACAGTATCTAAAAGTAGTAAGTTCTGTGTTTTCCCCTTGTATCATCTCAGTTATGTTTTCAGCATATTTTAAACTGTTTTGAACAATGTGCATTTTTAATAGAATTGTGTACTTTAAAAAAACCTTCTCTAAAATAAGTTTTTAAATCTAATCTTTTATCTTAACATTTTGTAAGATGCCTTGTGTCTCATTCCAGCAGAAAGGCAGGTTAGGTTATACATTGTTTTTTTTTTAAAAAAAAAATGAATAGAATTCTGAGCATAGGAGTTGTTTTGAATAACACAGCTCAGAGTCCTGCCACACAAAAATCCATTCTTGCCTACTTCAAACTTTCTTCATTTCAGCAGTATAATTTAGGGCAGGGTGCAGTTCACAATTGTTAAGAGTTAGATATGGTTCGTGATCTATTGCAGATCAACCAGAGAGCTGTCAGTAGATCCAGACCTATTTTTTCTCACCTTCCCTGAAATGGAGATGCTAAGGGGCAATATAGATGGGCAGCTGCACGCCACCCCTTTCTGCCCTGGATTGGTGCCACAGCAGCAGCACGGAACAGCACCAATCCGCTCCCTCTTGGGAGAAAAAAAGAAGCTGCTCTAGGCAAATTCCTGGAAGGGGCACCTTTGGCACGCTGACATGCCATTTGTGCACTGTTTGAGTGCTGCACTGCCAAGGTATCATCATGGTGCGTGCCATATGGATGGGCACACACCATAATGGTGCCCAGGCGGTGCAACAAGGGCTTTGAGCTTGTGAATGCTCAGCTGTAGCTGAACCCTAGTGCACATTCAGGCTGGCACAAAGTGCTGGTCTGTACAGTACCTAAGAAACAGAAGAATTTAAACAGGAGGTGGATGCTCTTCTGTTTCATTCATTTTAGAGTATTATGCAATGTGGAAAATGAGACAGAAAGGAGGTCATGCAGAGACTAGGATGATGTTCGGAGGTTTGAGACAAAGGGATATATATATATATATATTCCACAAGATCAGTGCCAGACACACTTTCTTTGTTTCATGCCTGTCACTGGTGTCTTTTTTAATTTGAGAATATATTACATAAGTAGCTTGAATGCATTTCTCTTTCTGTGATATCTACTCAGCATGGGAGAATAGTGTGATAACAAATTATGAACTATTTGATCCTTTTCAGGAGATGAGTGTGTTAAAAGTCACTCTTTCCATTTATTTTGTAGTTAATAATGCCTTTTTAGCATATTATATAATTGCCCAATGCCTAGATTATCTTTGACTAAACATTGACATGAATTGCTATCTAAAGAAACAGAGACTTAGCCAAAGGTTTTAGATTGCTGTTTCTAGTCATCATGTTTCAGGTCAACATCCTCACTGGTGACTTGCCTATTCTCACCCCATTGACTCTTTAACCATTTATTTCCTTTACATTGTGTCTCTGGCCTTCACGGCAGTATTTAGAATTTTTGTGACTAGTCCATGAAATCTAAAACAGCTCAAGGAGAATGCAAACATATTCCTGTCCAAGGACTCCAGTGCCAGAGACTATATGAAACAATAGGTTGTTACTGCCTCACTACATCTGTCTCTAGAATGCCCTTCTGGAGAGCAGAGGTGGAAGAGAATTTCACTGGAATCAAGAGTGTCAACACAAGTATCTCTTTCACACTTCCTAATATTTGTCAGGAGACAAAAGCATATCAGGTGAATGAATTCACATGCTTGTAAAGCTTGAATTGCATTTTGGAGAAAAAACATTTACATGCATAAAGCCATATGTATGGTTTTAAAATGTGAACAGTCACAATTGTGTATAACTGAAAGAATGCATACAAACATGCTTTAGTCAATGGAAAAAAGGCTTACAAAAATGCATATTTTCCAGGCGGAAAATGTGGGGAGAAGCCTTGATATGAACGAAAGATGCAGGCTTCATCTGAAGGAACACAATCAAATTGAGATAGAAAATTGTTCACACCTCTGCTTTAGCAGCATTTGAAGCTTACTGTGGTGCAAGGTAGCTTCACACACCTTTCTTTTTTTAAATCTGGTCTCCCATCCATCTAACTACCTACCCACAATTCGGCATTGAACAACTGTGTGTCCAGGCTCTTCCTTTTGACATTTTTTTTTTTTTTGAGAACAACAGTTGTGAGCTTTCTTCCTCCTCTCCCCCCCCCCCCCAAATATCCCATGAAGCCTCAGTAGGACAAAGCTTTGAGAACCATTCTTCTAAAAGCACTTTCAGCTATTGTGAATCATGAGCATCGGTAGGTTCATGCTATGTGCTGTTTGTTCTTTTTTCATTCCTGTCATGTAGCAGGGCCCAAAATAGTACTACTGACCAAGAGAAAAGACTGCTTCAGCAACTCCGAGAAATTACAAAGGTTATGAAAGAAGGCAAACTTATTGATGGAATCTCCCCAGAACAAGAAGCTGAGGAAGCTCCATACATGCAAGACTGGGAAGGTAAGCAAGATGACGTTTCGTTATTATGTCAAGTGACCCAGAGGTTAGTTCTTGTTTTTCATCTTCAAGAGCAGCTTCTTAGAGGAAGCAAATCATCATTTCAAGGGACATGAGCATCCTTTGAAGACCTGAACAAGAGAATCACTTCAGGAACTCAGATTACAAGTATGTTTTGTTACAGTACAAGGGTGACAACTTTAGGAAGTCCATAGGCCAATTCCCCCGCCCCCCCCCCATACACACACACCTTGGAGTAGTTATACATTGCCCACTTCTGCTATACCACATGCTAAACAGGATTTTTTTAAAAAAGCTGAAAGGCAAGATTGTATCGGGGCTATCATTGAAATTAACATCATTTCCCCGACTTGGCTTGGAAGGGTTGCCAAAAGAACCAAGGCTAACACAAGAGTTGTGTAAGTGGTTTTGCACAGCTGAGGAAGATTTTCAGCATAGTAATGTTCAATTGGATTTGGGATAATCCAAGAATCAGGGACATGTGGGTCACAGGCCATATGCTATCCCCAGGCCCTTTCTTCCAGAAGTCCAAGAAGAGTCCCCATACTTCTGAAAATCGGGGATGAAATGGCCAATATTTCAGCCAAAATTGGCATCAAATTATCAGTTTGCAAAAACATAGTGATCTGGGTCCCTTACTCTCACCAAAGCAACCTCTCATCCCAACATACATTTTTGGGCAAAAACTGGCAAGATATCATTTCCAATTGTGCCGAGAACAATGCTGAAACTGTGTGTGTGTGTGTGTGTGTGCGCGCGCGCGCACGCGTGCGCATGTGTGTAAATCATCCCCCCTTGTAGTTTTCCACTCCAGTTCTGATCTGTTGACATTTCAACAGAGAAACAAAATAGTCTGGACCAGTGTCCTAATTCCACTGACTAGAAAAAAAAGTGCAATGGAAATTAATGGCATTTCTCACTAATATTCAAACATCAAAGTTTGAAATCCCTTCATTGTGCTTATCTAGTACTGTTATATGATAAGGTGTTAGGATGATTATTCCATCTAAGACCAATTTATTTTATGTCCTAAGGTTATCCAGAAGAGACCTATCCTCTCTATGATAATTCTGATTATTTGAAGCGCAGACAGGACACCATTCTTGTGGATTGCCCTGACCTGAGCCAGCCTTCTGCTGAAGAGATAGCAGAGCAAATGGAATTTGTGGACGATGAGGATTATTTGTGTAGTGAAACACTTTTATCTGCTCTCACTATAGTGAATGATGAGCCTGAAGCAGGACACGAGAAAGACCGGCACACCACTTTCTGTGATCAGAGTGGGACTGGACGCAAGTTTGAAAAATGCTACTGTTGTCACTATGAAGAGGATGACCCTGCTGTGATAGCTGAGAATGCAGGATTCTTCTCTGATAGCTGTAGTGACACAGAAGACCCAACCAAAGAGGAGTCGTTGGAAGATTCTGAACATGAAAACTCAGTGTCCAAAGATCAAAGTGATGGAGATCCAGATGATGTTGGCATTCTGAGGAAGCGAAATACAAAGGGAATAGAATTGCTGGGACAATGAGGACAATGCCCTCTTGTATCATTTGTATAGACTGTGATCTTTGCTTCAAGGGACAAACGTGTACCTCTTCTGTCATGTACCTAGCTGAAATCCCATAGCAATGGCTGCTTATGTCAGACAGGAGTTAATGGTTCTTCTGACCCACTTAGCCCAGCAACAATAGTGCCAACTGCTTGCTCTAGCCGACCAAGGAATCTGAAAACAAGATAATTCCCCCAATAGTTTCCATGTGCACTTTCTCCTACAGCTTTTTGTCTCCTGTCCTGAAGCTTAGCTTCACCACATCCTCTAGTCCTGTATGAGGTACAAAAAAGTCATCCAGTATCTTTTGCCTGTGAGTTTATTTGCTGTGGGCACCTCTGACTTTACCATCAGCCAGGTTGAGGCAACCCATTTCAGATACCACCACAGGTAATAATTAAATACTCATTTTTATATTTGATCCTCTGAGGAGATGCCATTTGCCATTAAACATCCAGAAAATTAATTTGTCTTTTGGGAAGAGATACAAACCATCTCATTATGAGAAAGTGAAAAGGATGCTTTTAATGCCTTTGTTCTCAAGCAAATACTAGTTGTATATTTTAGCTGAGAGAAAGAGAGCAACTGTATATTAATTGAGTGATTCATTCTATCTCTCTGTAATTAACAAAAAGCAAAGATTTGCTCTCTCCTTAGTCACTAATGATGTTAAAGGGAATGACTAATCAGTTTTACATCACTTGCAGCTTAGCATTTTCAGCCCTCAGCTCAGCTCACAGCTTCTTTCACACGTTCACTTAATTTTTGTAGCCAGCCTTTTCAAAATTTATAGTACTTCTGCTTGAATTATAACTGAGGAGAAGGATTATGTAGGGGAACAAAACAGTTAACAATGGCCAGTATGTTTGGTGTGACAGAGAAGTTATAAGTATGGCAGGAATCCAGTGGTTTAGGGAATGTTTTTCATTTCTGGCATTGCATTGCAACTCCTAGAACTTGTCAGCTGGCATGGCATAAGGGATTTTGAGAGTTGCAGCCTAAAGAAATAATTTCCAAGCTGAAGAAAATGTCATTCAGTAGTACTGGAAAACCCAAGAAACAAACGGGCTTATTAGGATCAAGGAATACATAACAAAACAATGTAATATTCTTTCTTTGAGGCCCAAACTCCATTTTTCTCATTTATTTTTCTTTTCTCTTGCTTTTCCAGATGCAGCCACAGAGGCTGTTATCTAATGCAGAACACTAGAGGGGGACAGATAAACCTCTTTCTCATTTAAAATATCCCCCCCCCCCTTAAATATGTGGGATTTTTTCTAACTAAGGGTTTCTTATTTTTATTTTTGATAGAACTAATTATATTTTATAAATTATAATAATTTATTACAGTACTTTTACATTATGTAGTTGATTTTAAAAGGAATGCAGAAGATCACTTTCTCTTATTCCAGTCTGTTACAGCCCAATCCTAGGCATGATTACTCAGAGGCAAACCCCAGTGTGTCAAATGAGGCTTGCTTCCAGGGGAGGATGGAATAGGATTGTTGCCAGCCTCACTTAATTTAGTGATATTTATAACTGAATTTTATAGAACTTACTTTTGAGTAGAGATGCATAGGATAGTACTGTCAGTGGACACATCAACCATTGACGCATCACACCTATGTAGCATTTCTCCAGGGATTTGCTAGGAATCTCAGGGGGAGGGGGACAATGTTTGTTTGTTTGTTGTCCACCTTTCTCCCAACATGGGACTTCAGGTGACCTGCAACATAGATTCAAACAAAGTACAGCTAAAAAAATAATGTTAAAAAGTCCTAAAAACTAAAGCTATCCTTTGAAGACACCACTATTTAAAACAGTAAGAGGCATTTTAGACAGCCAGTGTGATGTAGTGGTTTGAGTGTTGGACTACAACTCTGGAGACCTGTTTGATTCCCAACTTGACCATGAAACCCTTTGCGTGACCTTGGGCAAGTCAGGGGAAGGTAGTGGCAAATCTTTGGACAAATCTTGCCAAGAAAACCCCATGATAGGTGTGCCTTAGGGTTACCATAAGCTGGAAATTACTTGAAGGCACACAACCCATAGAGGCATTTTAAAGGTATTTGAGCCAGTTCCATAGAACTATTAGCTCCATTTAGTTGTGAAAACATTTTTTTCAATGTGGGAATAGAGGAGCATCCAGCCTGTCATTGCTTTTCCTTACATGAAAGTGATGGGCATAAAAAGGAGAGGTTTCAGTTTGTGTGAAGCAAATGGGCTTACTAAATGGCTGAACAGGGCTGCAGTGGATGTGTTTTAATGGAACCTTATGGCTTCTGCTTCCCTAAGGAAAGGGCCGAAATGTCACATGTTTGGTCAGCAGATGTTTTTACCTGCTTCTGTTCCAGAAATAAGAAACTTGGATCATTCCAGGTGCCAAGAGTTTCAGGAAAGCCTACCTTTGTGAATTTGTTCATCACAGTTCAGCAACATTTTGTGGATTAGAGAAACCTGAGTTGAAGAGTTTGCAGCAGTAAAGTAATGGGAAATGGTAAAGGAAATATTGTGAGCTTATTTCTCCTTTTGACTTGATATTTATGTTTACCTTATTTGAGTAAAGTGCAGGACTGCATTCCAATACCATTTTTCTTTATGTTTATGTGTATGGTGTTTGTTACAATGCAGAACAAAAACAAAGAAAACCAGCTAAAGTTTCCCCTTATTCTTTTTTAAATGGGTGAAGTTAAACACCAGCTGGAATCTTGTTGGTTAAGTCTAAGTGCAGTAGACCATTCAATCCATTATTAAATGGTGAATCAACACATAAGTAAATAGAATTGATGCAATGGTACTACTAGAATTTGGACTAACAATAGGATTTAACCACCATTTCTGCTTTCTCTTGTACTTTTAATGAATTACTGACAGAAATTATGGAGGGAAAGTTTTATAAGAATTAGACAGAAACTTGACTGCCTGGAGAATCTCCTGCAATATGTGCCAACATTAAAGTAGTAGCAGTTACTAGAAAACAGAGTACATGATCCATGAGTACTTGAAAAGAATATACTTTTAAGGATACTTTGAGGAAGAAGGCACGATTGTTTGAAACAAATTCAAGTTTTAATTTTTTTTTCTGCACAGGTTTTCTGTCTTGACATATACGATAATCTCTACAACATAACACAATGTAATTGTGTGAAAATACCAAATTAGTTATACACATACTGATAAATAAATACATTTGCTTCAGAATACCAAAGTGTTTTTTTAAAAATTGACTTCATAAAAGCACATTTTCTCAGATTTATCTAAAACTCCATATAGTTTGAAACAAACAAATGCTCGACTGCTCAAACAGGACAAAACAGTCTTGTGCAAATTGACATAACATTCTAAGCATTATGCAAAAATATGACTCCTTAAATATTTGTTCTCAGTTCTAATTCTCAGTGCCCACCCACCGCACTTTTTTTTTTTAAACTGAAACACAATTTAAAACAAATTGAGACAGGAACATTGTCAAATTCTACTAGAATGATCATTGGTTTACTTTAAGAAAGGCACAGTGATGAATTAGAAAATGTTAGCCAGGGATAAAGCACTGCTAGCAAACTTTGTTCACCTAGCACTTCCAGTTTCTGCTTTCTACAGTAGAAAAGCCAGCTGAATATAAAGACAAAACACATTTTTGAAAACACAGTTAAATATTCCAGATAGTCTGGGCTCAATCCTACAAATATGTATGCCTGGCTATATTATTTCACAATCCATTTGGTTTCTGATAGGGGTGCACCCTTCAGAATTACTGCACACAACAGAGATGTGAAGAAACCTAGTAGAAAGGAATCAACCGCAGTTAGTGAGTTGTTACTGAGACATATATTGGAGCTCATTATCAGTTAACCTTTTTTCTCTTTTCTACTACAGTAACTTTCCACTGCCTAGCCCACAATAATGTTCATCTTGGAGATCAATTACAGGACTAAAGGCAAATATTACTTGTAGACAGTGTCTTTACCCTAGAGTAAATATAAATGACCCCATCTTTCTTGGCACCCTAGCTTGGAAACGAGAGTCTCTAATCTTCCTGCTACTCTGGATTGGGTTTACTGCACCTTCCATTTATATTACAAAATAATGACTCATTAAACATTTGACCATTATTTTCCACTATATATTATTGTACTACTTCAGAGTCAGGACTCAGCTTAAGTGACAGGGCCAATTAAGAGATCTGCCTCCATTTACCATCCAGTGCTGGACCCTTTTGAGAAATGGTAATTTGGCTGTTTCAGAACATAAGGTATAACATCAAATGCAGCAGTTTCCTTGACAACCTTGTTTGCTTTGACAGTTACCTTTTTTCTTTCTTTACTTTTTCTCTTTCTTTTTCTTTTCTTTCTTTTTTCTTTTTTTGCAACTATTTTCTATAGTTTTGTTCATTGATTTGTAGGGTTGACCACACACAATCTTACTGACAATCAAATGTGCCCTGAGCATTGTTGGTGGGGAAGTTTGCAGGAAATACTAAAACAATAATGTTTGGGCAATAATGAAAGTGAGCAATGCATCAACATATGGACATGCTTTTGCCAGCTTTTTTATGCCCTAAAATCCTACTTTTCAATTATGCAGAGAAATCCAGTGCTTGGCAGCTGAGACTTACATTTATGCAACCTGCCATGGACAGACAAGTGCCACCCAGTGAAAAGTAGCCCATACAGACAGAAGTGATGAGACAAGACTGTTCCTGGTTGGAACCTACTTCAGACTGGAGAAGAAGGGCAAGGGCAAGATTACATAATTGATGCAATCTATTACCATTTTAAAATACCTGTACATATCAAAAACTAGTCATTCAGTGGAAGGGCCTAGCCAAGTTTTATCAACTAATTTTTTAAAGAATTGAGAACATTCACATGTGATTTTCCCCAGCTGCATTCAGATGGTGCAGTTTTGCTTAAGCAACAGAGCCTAAGTGAGTAAATAAAGCAGCTGCCTCCTTATTACTAAAATCAGAAATCAGTCCTTAGTGTAACAGGATTTAGAGTTGGCTTGGTATAGAAATGCATTTTAAAATAGGTGTATCTAGCTCTCAAAACATTTATATTTCCTTTAATAGAAATCTAACATCACCTAAGATACTACATACTGGAGTACAGCCTCAAGGCTTGTTGTTTTGAATACAAGCTCTCTGTAAGTTATTTTAGGGGAAATGCACTCTGTTGTGTAATATGGTACATTTTGTCCACAGTATATTGGCATGGAACATTGTAGCTTTTAAGCTGTTTTTTGTCTTGCATGATTTCTTTTTCTAGCCTACCTACAAAGTGCATATCTAAAACATATGCATTTTGTACAGTTGTCATTTTCTTGAAATTTCCAAATGTTACTTGGAAAAGGGATAGGATTTACCTTTCATGCCAAAAGCCTATGCTTTCAATGGGCAGAAAAACTACTTTTCCAAAACCCTATATTTCCCAAAATACAAACAAACCTGATTTGAAGTAATTCTTTGTTCTTTCAAGACCCTCTTTAGAGATTTGACAGCTGTGCAGATTTGAAGAGAGTCAGTATTCAAAACTGGAGATAAGTGATTTGCTTCTTTTGTTGATGTGCATGGCTTTGATAGATTCCCACCCCCTCTTCATGATCCCACTGTCAGTAAAAGCTAAATGACTATCAATAATGAAGTGTCTCATGAATAAGGCACATTAAGTCAATGGCCAAAGTCTGTACAGATGAACCTCAACTTTTGTGGGTTTAATTCTCATGGATATGATTATTTGTGAGTTTGCCATCAATAATTAAATGGGAACCTTTTTGGAGTTTTGCAGCCTACTGCCGAAAATCACCAATAACATGCATAGACTAGAAAAAGTAAAGAAAACTAAAAGTTTAGTAAGTCATAAATGCATTAAATAACACCAAGTATCCCTGCTTACTCTTCCAGCCCTAGAGCCTCACCCAGCTCTGGTCATCCTACCATGGCCACTTTCCTCCTGTCCAGTCATATACAAGACTACAAGGCCCAGTATGCCCCTCGACAGCAGGACAGAAGAAGTGCTTCACTTGGGTTCCTTAGCCCATAGAGATAAAAATATCGAGTGAGTTAAGATTTTAAAAACCTAGAGATAATTGTGGTGTTTTTTTTTCCATTTCTGTAGGAGCCCGGCACCCCTAACCTCCACAAATGTGGAAGGGCTGACTGTAGTGGGATGCGAGGGAACTAGGATCCATCTGAATACAGTAAAACAGTATACATCAAAGTACAAAATACAGGATAAGTGTACCTTATAAACAAATTTGTTTCCTATCACACATGGCTTCATAGTATCCTGGGAACCACTGGTAGGGGTGCTGAGATTCTCTAGTAGTGGTCTTTTTCAAACTTTGTTATGTTTAAGAAACCTTTTCTGTAGAGATGTACCTGCTGGGGAACTCCTGCACATTGGCCACAAATGTCCTATATGTTTCAGAGAATTCTGGGACACATTTCTGGACGCACAGGCCAGTCATAAGGTATACTGTAAGCTTTTTAGAGCCTCAGCATCACGTCAGATGGTTGTGATAGCAACAAAATGAACAACAACACTTCATTGCAGGCAGTGTTTGCTATTCATGCCCAAGATTTCTTAAAGGACGCTTGTCCATCATTACTTACTTCCTCACTGACTAACTATCAAGCAACCGGAATTCTCTGAAACATAATCTAAAAACTACAGTATACCTGGCTCCTCTTGCAGAAGAAAGGGGTGAGAAAAAGTTAATCTAGTTTAAGCCCTTTACATAGATAATCTTTTTGTTTCTGGTTCCTGTCTTTATTTTTAAGAATAAATATTAATACAATCAGTGCTCTTTTTTTGTGGATCAGTGAAACCCCAAATAAATTAACAACAAGAAAGACACAAATATAGGAGTGGAAGAGCTAGAAAACCTATGGCACTCCAGACACCATAGGCTGCTCAAGCAAAGGGATCTTTGCTTAAAATATTACTACAGGTTCAGTCTTCCTTATCCAAAATGCTTGGGACAAGAAGTGTTTTGGATTTCAGAATACCTGTATATGTATATACATACATAATGAGATATCTTGGACACCATAGACACTTGTGCTAAGTACCACTTGGTGCCTTGCATCTCTTTTTTAGAGGGTGCTGAAATGAGCCATACCTCATTAATCTTAAGGGCAGTTCTGTACAAGAAAACCAAACTATACCATCAATGCAATCCTATGAATACACTCCAGTTTTAATAAAATTGTGCTCAGTTGGGCTGGACCCTGAGTATGTATTTTAAGGGTGACAGCTTCAAGATTTAAATAAAAAAATATGCATGAAGTTCTAGGCTAAACTTTATTCATGCTAACTCTGGGGAAAATGTAAAAGGAATAAAAAAGAAATATAATTCTGGAGTATTTTATAAGCTGGCTTTCATTTATTTGTTTTTCATTTTCATTTTCATTCAGCACAAGTGACATGGCTATGCCTACTCTAATCTTTTGCTTTCCTGACATTTACACAACAATTACCTTGATATTTCTGCTACTGGAGTAACACCACCACACCAAAGAAAACTATGCAAAGATTTTTTTTAAAGGGCACTGTCTAGAGAAAATGCAGAAGCATTGGTAGCCAATTTTCTCCTCTCTGGGTACACCTATATACAGTTCATCTCTGTATAGTTTATCTATACAATATGGAAAGCTTAGCTTTTAGTTCTTTGCATGGAGGGGGTAAGTAGTGTATGACTGCATCTGCACTGCAGAAATAATCCAGTTTGACACCACTTTAACTGCCATGGCTCAATGCTATGGGATTCTGAGATTTATAGTTTGTTGTGTCACCAGAGTTTTATGACACAGAAGGCTAAATGTCTCACAAAACTACAATTCTCAGAATTTCATAGCATTGTGACACAACAGTTAAAGTGGTGTAAATGATTACTTTTGCACTGCAAATGCAGCCTATTAGGCAGATACCTCCTTTTCAGAAACTACTTGTTACATCACTGCCTAACAATCTCCCATACGGACATGGTCTTGATAGTCCTCAAGATAGCACCACCTTTATTTTTCATTGTTCTACACAGGCCATATTTGCCCAAGGAAAGAACCAATGGGATTGAGGTTGGGAAAGTCTAATTGAAAATAACGTGACATTTTTTTCAAATCCCTGAAATTACTGCTCAGGAACTTCTGTCAGGAATTCCAAGGAGACCTCAAACAACAGATGTCCTTACTTACTTATGCGCATTCACACATACTGTCTGGCACATGAAGCAAAAGGAAACTATACTATTAAATGCTTTATTTTCCAAGATCCTCTTGCTAGAGACATTTAAAACTTTGAAAATATTACCTGTGCAATGACACCACTATACATCTTTCAACATTAAATTCTCTCCAATTTTAGAAACATAACAACTTCCATTTTCTAGTGCACAATAAGCCAACACCACGGGGAGAAAAATACAATTCCATTTAAGTAAAAATGAGAACTGGACAAGTGCATAGTGCCTTCTTCTTCAGTATTCTGGAATTCAAAAAATCTTTGACAGATCATCTGAATGCATGTTAGCATTGCACATGGAATTACAGATGAGAGATTTTGCACCACCAGGGTTTATTTGGTGACCTCTGTATGCATGGTGCCTGCTCTTGGAAAGGTGGTTGGATATTCTGCATTCTTTTTCACACACTCAATTTGCTGTGCAAGTAATGCACACCTGTTTCTAGTTTGTGGCATATAGTTTTCACATTTTTCAAGAGGGTGCACACATGACCAAGAGGATGCATACTTGGCATTTCTTTTCAATGTTCACATACAACTGTTAAAAAAATTAAAAAAACTAGGAAGACACTACTCTTCCACTAGATACTGTAGCACATTCATGCTGATGTGATTGCTGAGTTTTATTGTGGCACTACATTAGGGGCTCTTATTAGACAAGCAATTAGTAAATATTAAAAATAAGTATTGTGCATTTGTGTAAGTATATATATATATATCTTTACAAAATCCTACTCTTGTTCACAAACATGATGACATTTATGTATGCTATGGCAGATGTAATGGAGTTAGTGGCTTATTTTAAACCAGGTTTCAGTCTTACCACCTGATTCAAATGCCAGTGGACTTAAAGTCCACTATGTGAAATAATACGAGTTCCTTTGAGCACATGCAGAATGTTTTTCCTCACCTAGTGAAGAACTAGAACCAGATCCTATAGACCCAGGGTCCGAGTAAGGCAGAGTAAGCCTTCCTGGAAAGCTTGAGTTCCTCTCCTTGAGGACTTAAGAATCCAATAGTAAGTATCCAATAGGTAGGATTGGACGTGGGGAAGCTTGCTATACTTTAATTTACTCCCACTTAGAAAATGCCATAATGTAGATAATACAGGAGACCCTGCTGATTCAGACTAAAGATCCATCTAACACCATGTCCTTTCTCTTTATACCAACCAGATTCCACAAGCAGGGCAAGGAGGCAAAAGCCCCTTCCCAAAGCTGTGCCACTTAATAAGCAGGTAGCATATTCAATGATATACTGCATCTGCACCAGTGTACCCCTATTAAGCATACATCTAATATTTGCTGATAGGCATACAGTTTCTTCTACTACAGTAGAATATGAAAAGGTTTTGTTTTTTGGTTTTAATTGTTGTTGTTGTTTTGGACTATGAACTCTCAGAACCCATTAGCCAGCATGGGGGAAGTTGTACTCCAGAAAAGTAACTTTTCCAGTCTCTGAAAATGTTTGGTCATTTTTTTTTTCATTTTTAAAAAGAATATATCATTGCTCCATCCTGTCATAATGAGTTCCATATATTAACCGCACAACATGTGAAGAAAGGTTCGCTTGCTTTCTTTATCTTGAATTTACTTTTAATCTGTCGGCTGACCTTACATTGTACTATATTTTGATGTAAGGGGGGAAATCATCTTTACAATTTTCTTCACACCTTGCATACTTTTACAATCCTCTATTTCATTCCCTTTCTATTCTCCTGCACATTTGCTTTTTTCAAGGCTTGCTCAAAGCCAGGTGTGATTTAACACAGAGATTCTTACAAAGATGAAAAACAGTTCTTTCTACAAAGTACTGTCATATTATTACTACTGAGCTTGAGGCTGTGAGATTCAGTTCAAATTATTTCAAGAACCAAAGTAACAAGTGGGGATGTAGGAGAGCCACCCAAATTAGCCTTTGGAAATTATTTTTGTTTTCAGTGAGGGTAGTGATGGAGATCAATTATATGCCTTCCCTTCACCCCAAAACAATGCCACAGTCCTGAAATTCACCCTTAAGTTAAAATCTGGAGTTCTTTGGTGCTAAAATATATACTTTCTTGCCTACTGTCCTGCAGCCCCAGGCAGAAAGATCCAGGACAGCCACTTGTCCCCTCAGCCATCTCCCTTCCTTAGAGTGAGGCACTATTGTCAGGGTGGCAACAGAAACTGGCTGTGCTGCCAAAGAACCCCTTGGCAAGGCACAGAGGCACGTGGGGGACTCTGAACAGCTACGACCCATCCGTTTCCCTTTTGCAAGCCATACTGAAGCTGGGAAATAGCACCATCCTGCAAAGTTAGCCCCCACACTACCCTGCTTTGGAAAGCAACCAAGGGAGGCCTCCAGAATGGCAGGAGATGTAGGCTTCAAACAGACTCCACCTGCCTTTGGCTCTGGCTGCAGCCAGACAGTGATCAGCAAGGCTGGAGAGTGACCAGAGGACAAGGGACCCCCTCCTGATGGGGTGGGGTGACCTGCTGGCTATAGTGAAGAACAACAGGAACATGATGTAATGCTAATCTTTCCAAAAGGGGGGGTCCTCTCCTCTTCTTTTACACTATAACAGAAGCAGATGTGAATACAGAGGACCTTGCATATATAGAGTGCATATATAGAATCACCAGCATTATTTGGAACATTTTTGGTGGCATGGTTGAAGGGATGAATAACTCCCACTGAAATCTAGAGGGTTTCTACTGCCCACATCAAAAAGCATTCCTCTTTTTGGGTGATTCTACTGAAAGTCCTCATAATTCTATGACAGAAGGACTTTTTTAAAAGCTACAATCCAAATACAGACATGTCCACTGAAATTTGCCAACATTTGTGGAACACCCGAGGGGAAATGCACAGAACAGATCTATCTGATTCCATAAAATTACACACTCCAGAGGAGCATTAACTGTCCTGTCATCATAAGCCAGCCCTTTCTGATTACAGGGAAAATTGTAAGCTAGGAAAATTGGATCTCATTATCTTGCTGTATAACAACACAGACAAATATGTAGCCATAACTTAGAGTAGATCTCACTGAAATCAATGGAACTTTAATTAGTCCCTATTAAATTAGGTCTCATTGATTCCAACGGGTGTATTCTAAGCATCACTAAATCTGAATCCAACCAGATACATAGAAATGTATTGTTAAAAGTAAGCTACAGATTCCTATCATGATGAGTACAGTACTCTTTTCAACTAATGCTAGTGTTCTGAAGCTGTATTCCCAGGTACCCTTATTAGGAAGTACTTTTGTTAAAATTAGTCTAAATAAAAGTACAGTCCCTATATATCCCTTTCAAAAGTAAGTACCAGTGACATCTGTATGGCTTACTTTCAAATATGCATGAACAGTACTGCAATCTTATTCTACATGTAAGTGTAATCCTCAATAAGTCTCTTAAGATTTGTGCTAATTTCATCCCATTTTATGCATTGTTAAGAAAGGGACAACCTGCAACTTTCTGGAACTGGCCCTCAACTAATCCATAATGTGAAGTTCCATAGCTCTCTGACTTATTGCATCTTTTTTCTCCTAACCTAACAAAATGCAACAGCCACTTTTTTTCCATTTTATCTTCTGCCCTTGTATCAATATCAGACATCTGCTGGGTGAGCTATACTTATATAGATCTTTCCATAACCAGTGATACAGTCACAACATCTTTGTCATGTGTTTCTACTTAGTTGAGAATAAAAAGTTGAAAGTTCAAGATTTTTGTTTTTTAAAAAAGAAATACAGTAATAAATTATCAGGGGTGATCTGACTGCACAACAGGAATGCCAGTCTGAGTATATAATAGGGCAGATTCAAAGATCACCATCAGCATTCTTACATTGGCATAGAACTGATTGTGTATCTGCAGAACTGGATAAATGTCTGCATTTACTATAGTATCATGCACAAAAGCCACTCAAAGCAATATTGATGACCCTCCTAAAGCTTAGCCAGAGGTATTCACACTCAGCCTGATGTCGCCAGAAAAGTACATCCTCATACAATATCTAGACCTTTTCCCCTTTGTATTTTCCTTATAGTGTCTTTCCTATAATATCTTATTGTGTGCAACTAACCTGGAATCAGAGCTAAAGTAGTCATTCTTCTTTGAGAACAGAATTATGAATCAATCTCTAGTATTTGGAGCTGAAAATTATCCAAGAAAATAGTATATACTGTATTATGAAACATTTTGATCCATAAATGAAAAGGGTAGTATCATAGCTATTAAAAGAAAATAATTTTCAAGACAATTTTCAAATCAGTCTGGATGTTTTCGCATGCTCCCTCTAATACAAGGTGGAAAAAACAGGCTTCAGCTCAGTTTCTGAGCTCAGAAAAATAACTTTTCCAAGCTCTGCTCAGTCACTTGCACTTTCATACTCGCATCAATATGCAGCCAATATATCTTTGTATGGAAAATAACAAAAACTCATATTGTATATGGAAAGGAACAAGTCAAAATTATAAGGACATTTTATGATAGTTCCAAAATCTTCTACATGACTGCCTTAAAGAGGCAGGTGTATGAAGAAGTCTTCATCTGAATAGTGAACCTCCAATTATTTAAAATCATTACAGCCTATGAAGCTGCCTTAT
The DNA here is from genome assembly GCA_034509955.1 of Urosaurus nigricauda. Classification (NCBI taxonomy): domain Eukaryota; kingdom Metazoa; phylum Chordata; class Lepidosauria; order Squamata; family Phrynosomatidae; genus Urosaurus; species Urosaurus nigricauda. The sequence goes on from JAOEGL010000001.1 coordinate 103,892,215, forward strand.
ACCAAGTCAGACCTCAACCCTTTGGTCTGTCTTGATGGGCAGGAGTTCTCTAGTCTGTACAGCGCTGTGTAAATTTACAGTGCTATATAAATAAGGGATGATGATGATGATGATGATGATGAGAGGGTCACAGGCAGAGGTCTTTCCTAGCTGTGATGCTCCAGAATCTTACCAGAACATGTCATAGATGTAGCATGAGACATCAGGCTAAACACATGCACTCTTTCTGACCAAAAAAAAAAAAAAAAAATTATTCCAGTTTTGAATTACTATTGTAATGCCACATATATTTCTAACATCCATATGATGATGTTGCAATATTCACCACCACCCTTTATAAAATATCAGTGAATTTGTTATTATAAGTGAGACTGAAATGAAAATGCAATTTATGACACCCTGGAATACAAGTGACTTGTGCAATATTTAATTTGTGCTTCCCACTTCTCCCCCATCCATCCTCTCCAGAATAAAAGATTCGTCAGGTCCTGCCCACATAAACAATATCCCAAATGAAGTGCAGTCTTAAATGCTACCTTTATCTGTTTTTCTTTCTGTTTTTAAAAGTGCTTCTTTCTTGTAGTCTTGTTTCTACGGTGGATGATGTGCAGTTCTCATGGTATTTTTTAATTTATTTAATGCCATTTTGCAATTCCCTTACTGCCTCTGAATACTTCTTAAATCCAAAACCTGATTTGTGTTGTAGTAGCTTTCATGGATTTATGGAGAAAAAGACACACCACTCTCAGTGGTGATTTTACTTCAGCCATGATATAGTACATCATGACACATCTTCATAAAACAACTGAGAACAATAGATAGGACTTCTATTTACAGATTTCTGCTGCCACTTCCAGAAAAATAGAGAATGGTTGTGTGTAGGGGGGATATATTTCTTGAAAGTCCTGAATTTTAAAATATTTTCTCTCCAGCGAAAGGGTTGGTCCTTTGCAAAAAAAAAAAAAAAAAAAAACAACCCTGCCCCATGACAGCATGAAACCACTAACAACACCAGAGAAAAATGTGGAATGTTTGTCTTCTTCCGGTGGCACATGGTTTTGGCTGTAGACAGGCCTGAATGTAGCTTATTCATTCACAAGCCAACTTGCTGTCAAAACTGGACAGGGCAATAGCAAAAGCTTGAAGTGCACACATTGGATAGTTGTAGTCCATGGTGAAAATATCCTCAGCCACACGGCCAAACTGCATCACTATATAGTCAGCTGAAAGAAACCACAAAGACATGCAGAAAATATGTCAAAAGAACTTGACATACATGAGCTCTGTTTGTATGGCACTAATAAAATATTTTTTTAAAAAAAAATCAGTAACAGGATCATTATTTTTAAAAGAGGATGTGGGAAAGCCTTTCTCCTTCCCTCAATTAGCTGAAATTTAAGCCAGGATTTTTTCCCTTTCTCTCAGTGCTGAAAAGGATCTAATTGAGCTAATGCCCAGCTGTGAATTATCTGGCACCTCTGGGCACAGCACAGATGTCCTCATAAAGGGCAGAGACAGGATACAAAAAGAGCAAAAGGATGCATAGATACAGAAAGGAAGAAAAGAGCAGCGGAAGACAGCTGCAGGAATCAGGAAGAGGCTCTAGGCAAATCACCCTTTTAACCCTGCCTCATCTCCCCAACATGCTGCCTGACGAAATCCCTGCCAGCACACTTTACTGAGATGTTACTCATCTTCACTCTAAGTAAACATCTGTAAGTTAAACCTTACAGCAAAGAGAGATTACAGTGGCAACGTTAGTGGGGAGGAGTGTATTTCTCTAGTTCTTCCCCAGTGAATATTTTGATATCCTGTGAGACACATTAAGGGGTGCATAGTCTGTCCAGGTCCTAAATTGTGGAAGTCTTTAGAGGATGACTTGTCAACTTGTCCACTATTCCGGTTTCAGCCTGCAAAATTTGTTTGGCTAGACAAATCACCAATTGAAGAAAAGAAATGAGTGTGTATCCCACCAGAAGCGATGTACTTCTCAGTAAATTTCTGGTAGTCTCAGATACTGGTGGGTGACAACATCTAAACATCATTATTAAATCACAATACTCGCTGTTCATAAACTACTTCTAAGAACTAGTTATTAATGTCTTACCTTATCAATTTCTGCTTTATGCCTATCTTGACTTTTTGCACCTTCCCAACTGGAGGTCCTCATGTGTAGCTGTACTTCAACTCCCAGCATCCCCACTTAGGTCAAGTGACTGGGATGATAGTAGATGTAGTCCAGCCTCTAGAAACTCAAAGTTGGGAAAGGCTTCCTTAGCCCAAGTCCTTGCCAAAGATTCTACAAATGCATCAAAATACAGTGGGTCCTTGGTGTCCAGTGAGATTTGGTTCTAGGACCCCCTGTGGATATCAACATCCATGGATGCTCAAATCCTATCAAACACAATGGCATAGTAAAATGGTGTGTCTCATATAAAATGGCAAAGTCAAGGTTTGTGCTCTCTCTCTCTCTCTCACTATTTTCAATCTGTGGATGGTTGAATCCGTGGATTAAGAATCTGTGGATAGGAGGGGCAACTGTAGAAGGAAAATATGTGGCAGAAAGGGATCAAAAGCAATAGAATCATAGAGTTGGAAGAGACCACAAGGGCCATCCAGTCCAACCCCCTGCCATGAAGGAACTCTCAGATCAAAGCATACCCAACAATTGGCCATCCATCCTCTGTTTAAAGACCTCCAAGGAAGGAGACTCCACCACTCTCCAAGGGAGTATGTTCCACTGTCGAACAGCCCTTACTGTCAGGAAGTTCCTCCTAATGTTGAGGTGGAATCTTTTTTCCTGTAGCTTGCATCCATCGATTAGGGTCCTGTTCTCTGGAGCAGCAGAAAACAAGCTTGCTCCCTCCTCAATATGACATTCAAATATCTAAACAGGGCTAACATATCACCTCTTAACCTTCTCTTCTCCAGGCTAAACATATCCAGCTCTCTTAAGTCGTTCCTCATAGGGCATGGTTTCCAGACCCTTCACCATTTTAGTCGCCCTCCTTTGGAAACACTCCAGTTTTTCAACATCCTTTTTGAATTGTGGTGCCCAGAACTGGACACAATATTCCAGGTGGGGCCTGACCAAAGCAGAATAAAGTGGCACTATTACTCCCCTTGATCTAGACACTATACTATTATTGATGCAGCTTAAAATTACATTGGCCTTTTTAGTTGCCACAGTCTCCAAGAAGTGTTAACATTCATTTTTCCTCCATATAATGTGTTAACAGCATGTGGTAATTTGACAAGGGGACTTACTTATGCCCACTACATGTCACTTTTTGACAGCTTTTCGGTAGTCTAATGAGCAATATTTTACCCCAATTTAGATAGAGAAGTCATACTTACGATCATTATCATGAATGATCTGGAAGTTTTTCACTGAGGCCTGTGTGACACGACCATGGAAATTTAAAACGTAAGACTGAGTGTCATCATTCCAGACAGGTGTTTTGTTGTGCAGCTCAATGACACTCTCAGTGTTTTTATTCTGCCATCTTGAGAGAAGTGTTTCATGTTCCTGTACAACACAAAGAGGCAATAGCAGAAGGCTATTTTCTGCACATTGTTTATTTAACATGAGAACTTTCCCCACTTCATGCCTCTAGAATATAAAAAGCCTTCTTAAAATGCAACATCTCAAATTCACCATTATTAACTAAAGCCTTTAATAAACACTTCTATTTTTGCCAAGAAGGGAATGGCACCAACCCTATTATCTTTTGGGCAAAAAATTAACGCCTGAATATGTATCTAGGCATTTCAAATACAATTGCTGCTTTGTGCCTTCAAGTTGTTTCCAGTTTATGGCAACACTAATCTGAACCTACTGGTACCTTAGGGTTTTCTTGGCAAGAAATTTATTCAGAGAGGAGTTGCCTTTGCCTTCCTCTGTGACTGTGAGAATGAGACTGACCAAGGGGGTTTTCATGGCTGAGTGGGGGTTCAAGCCTTGGTCTTCAGGGTCCTAATCCAATGCTCAAACCACTGTACCAAGCTGGCTCTCAAATAATATTGCTGGTTCTTTTCTCAGCTATATGATAGTGGGGTTTTTTTTAACCCACTGTATTTTGGGGTGGATGGGTTTGTATGGTGTAATGGTATGTTGGACTAGGAGTTCAGGAGACCAGCATCTGAAGCCCTGCTCAGCCACAGAAATTCAGTGCATGGCGTTGGGCAAGTCATAGACTCTCAGCCTCAGAGGAAGGCATTGGCAAATATCTGAGTAAATCTTGTCTTAGGGTTGCCATAAGTCAGAAATGACTTGAAGGCACACAACAAAAAGAAAGTTTATGCCAAGTCCAATATCCAATACAGAGTTTTGCAAACTGAACATTGTGAGGGAATAATTTGAAATATCCAAATGTTTGTCACATTCACTTTGCTTGAATTTACATTCATTTCCAAGTTAATCCTTGGATCAGCAAAATTCCCCTTAAGTATCTGTTATCACTGGAATAGACTTGGTTTGTTGACTTTAAGTTATGAGAATGCCTTACATTACGTGGCCTGATGGAAACTCTCTCATGGTCCATATTCATGCCTGGAATGATGACGCTCATTTTGCGAGGACCTTTGAAGCCCAAAACATTTGTCTCCTGTTTATAAACAAATAAGAGAGGCTTTTTGAGTACCACATTTTTCACTTTGGGTAGCAATCATTCCAAACAAACAGGAATTATACAACAGGAATTAACTTACAAAACTATTTTGTAACTTTCTACAAAGTCAACTCAATATTGACCAACACTGTTCAAAAGCACTTCATTTGATCATTTGTACCTTAGGGGGGAAAGTAAATTATATGATGTCCCTAATGCATCATTAGCATACAGTATGAAAGATAAATCAATACTATGTACATCTATGAAAAATGAAATAACATTCAAATAAAACCATAATTTAGTTACTTATTATTGAGTCCGATACCAAGAGAAAGATGGATATTGAAATAAATCAATAAATATTATTACAAGTACTGTTATTACTGGTGCTATTGCCACAAGTACTACCAGCAGAAGCATTCCTATAGCACATAACAGATGTATGGGAATTATGTGGCTTTCCAGCTGTTGATGAACTGCAACTCCCATCATAGACAATGGTGAGGAATGCTGGGAATTGCAATTCAGTAACATCTGGAGAGCTGCACAGTTCTCATACTTGCTTTAGAGTGTTCAAACTTCTTGGCATGTGTATTTTAGTAATCCTTACTGCAGTGCCACAGGTAGGTTAGGTTAAACTGCAATGTGTGTGTGTTCCTTTCAATGAGAAAACAGTGAGTGACTTAGGACAGTTCTTTTTAAACTAACCAACGTGGTGGACTAGCAAGCTGTTTTACTCAAGCTGCCACAGACCAGCACCATATCATTGCCCACTGGCTACAATTCTTTCTCTCTTGGAAACTTGCCACAGATTGGCAGTCAATGGAGATTATTACATGAGGTTTGGGACATCATAGTCCCATCCTTCCCACCTGATCACAGGAAAGACTTTCCAACCTGCACTTGACCCAGCAGGGAAGAGCAAGTGAGAGTGATCACGCAAATCATTTTCACACTGCAGCCTGCTGAAAAGCACTTTCTGCTGTCAGCTAAAAGTGCTTTCAGCCATCCTTTGCAGTCTTTTTTATTAACAGCTTAACCGGTTAATACCATGATGGCTGAAAGAGCTTTCAGCTGACAGCTGAAAGTGCTTTTCAGCCAGCTGCAGAGTGAAAGTGATTTGTGCAACCATTTTAGCTCGGGTCATGAACGGGAAAAGGAATGGAGAGTGATCCTGTCCCTATCCCATCCTCCATGTGATCCTGTCCCTATCCCATCCTCCATGTGATAATCTACAGGAACATTTCTGTAGGAACTCTGTCAAGTTCATGGCATCTATCAAGTTCATATCAGGGAACAGATTTGAACCAGAAATGTATTATGGTCAAATTTTTAGGCACTATCTTTCAATTTTACCTTTGAAGGATGTCCATTCTGAGAAAGTTGTGATGACCAAGAGGAAAGGGCCTCTGGGGAGCAGCTAGCAGACCCGTTTTCATTCAGTCCAAAGTAGACAAGGGCCTAATTCCCACTAGGGTTTAAACAGGATTGTGATTCAGAATGATCTGGTTTAAACGACCTCCTTACTGCCTTCTTTGGTCGCTGACTGGCATCCCTGCGGCCCCCTTGTTTCCAGTGGCCAGGGAAGCTGGGAAGGAGGTTGCAGAGAAGCTGGGGAAGCCTTGCAACCTCCTTCCCAGCTTTCTCGACAACAGGAAACAGAAGGAGGCCTCAGGGAAACTGATCAGCAGCTGAAAAAGCTGGTAAGGAGGTTTGGCCAGGACATCAGGGCCAGGAGAGGTCAGTGACAGGATCTGCCATTGCAGATGCCCCCACATCACCTCACCAATTGCCGAACCAATTCCTGAAACCAGCACAAACAGTGGGAACCACTGTGTTTGCTGAACTGGTTTCAGGAATAAGACCAAGATGGGGAGTCTCCCCTAGCATACTTTCCCCCATCTTCATTCTTTTGTTCAGCCAATGAGCCAATGTTCAGCCAGATTGGTCCCCAATACTTCCAGCAACTGACTCAATTATAATTTCAGTTAAGAAATTTCTTTTTCATTATTTCAAAAGCTCATATTTTATGTACTCAGTTATGTTCATGTTTTTCAACTAAAAGTTTCTTAGGCACATAAATGCTGCCATGCTGTAGCCCAGCTTGTTAATTACAAAATGAGCTCCATAGCACAGTTTTATCTAAATTAAATTACATGGAAATGGTCAAAAGTATAACAGGAAATGGTTTCTCCTCCTAGCAGCTAGCTGACTAACATGCTGGAATCTCTTCCTCTCTTGCAATTCTGACTGTGACCATTAGGTGAAGCTGAAGATTTATTAAATTCCTCAGCACCATTCCTGTGGGACAGCAAAAACTATAAGGAACCCAAACATGCTCTTAATTAAGTAATCAGGCTCTGAAAATACCACGAGAGAGTAAACATAAAATTTTAAAAATATGGTCTAAATCCAGTTTTTAATCCCAATGAGAGAATACCCACTAAATCAATGGGAAATTGGTGGGTCAAAATTTGTGTAAATTCCTTTCATTTAACGTGTCTTACTCTAATTGAGACTCACAACCAGATTTAGGCTTATGCATCCTAGGTAAGTTTTTAGGGAGTTGATGCCATCTGTAAAGTTGCCAGCATATACATTTTCTGACAAAATGTTTTATTAGAGCAAATCATGTGGATTTTCAGCCTTTCTTACAAGCTAGCAACTGGTTCCTGAATTTTGCTGTACAGGACCAACTGCCAAAAAATATTTTTCACACTTATACCCCACATAAGGATATTTGCAAAAGCCCACCCTTTAGATACAGAACTGTAAAATGTATTTTTAAAAGAAAAAAAAACTTAAAAAGGAAATAGTTTCTGAAACAAGTCATATTTTTTAAAACACACACACATTTTCTTTTCTTTTCTTTTTTTTTAAAAAGAAAGAACAGTCTCACTGGCTTGCACATCTTGAGGGGAAGCAAATACAGGTTGCATCTCTCTTATCTGAAAAGCTTTGGACCAGGACTATTTCAGATTTCATTACCCCCCCCCCCCCGATTTTGGAACATTTGCATACACATAATGAGATATCTTGGAGATAGGACCCAACTCACAGACTGACGGTAATTTTATGCACAATATTACTAATATTTTGTGCATGAAACAAAGTTTGTGTACACTGAATCATTGGAAATTTTCAAATTTTGGAATTCTGGGCAAAGGAGATTCAACCTGTATTTAAATCCATCAAGGAAAAAAACCAAACCTTTGTGGGTTTTCTTTCATGGTTTCCTTTCACTTTCTGCTACTGATCTGGAGACATGAACAGTCATTATAGGAATCCTTGTAAGAAGGATGACTTGGCAGAAAGAAAAGTGTCTTTGATTGTGTGTGAAGTAAACTTCTTTGCATTCCTGACGAGCTTTGGCCAGGTCCTATATGTCTAGGATTCAAGGTAATAGTTCCCAAACCAGAGAAAATGATTCTGAGGCAGGCTGCCTGAGGCCTCCCATGCCAGCCATTTCTCATTTTACAAATTAAATGCTGACTAGGGTTTCTCGCCAATCCTCTCATTCTTCTGCATATCTGGCAATCAACTGTGAAGTAACTACCAACCTTTGACTTTGCTTATGCAACTCAAACCTAGCGGGATGACTCAGAAGCACAGTGGAATCAGCAGTGAGCTTGACCCAAATGCAGCCAAAGGAGCACGTGAGCAGCATGAGCGAAGAGCATGCAGTGTACGGATCTGAGCATTTGCATTTGGTATATCAGATGCTCATTCTAGCGAGTTGCATTTGCTCCAGGGAAACCCAGGACTTGAGTGGAAAAGGATCATTTGAGGGTAAAGAAATCTTGAGAACATCTGTGCTATAACTGGATGACTCATCACAACAACCTTCACTATCATTGAAAAATTTATTTGCCTATGGAAAGAATCAGTCTATGGACATGATCACCAACCATGATTTGCATCACTAATGTTTTGCACCAAATTCAAAGCACCAGTATCAGTACCCTTAACTCTACTGACAGTAAACTGTGGTCTGTTTATACTTCTGTTATCCATACTTCTGTTAAGAATTCTAAAGAAGAGCATGAAATCTTGCACATTTTTTCACAAAGAACTGACTTCAGTAAGGCTTATTCACAGGTAAATGAGTATAAAATTTAAAAAATGGGTATAAAATTAAGATATATATGAAATAAATAATAAAGATACTTTAAAGTACTTTTCAGATGTTTCACTTTGTTCTCTTCTCATAATTTTACTAATATATTCAAAGATTTAGATTCTTCTTTAATATTAAAGCTTTAAAGCAGCTAAGAAACAAGAAAACTAAATATTTAAGTTTACACTAAAGAAAAAAAGTACCTAAAATAAAAGAAGTTGCAATGCTAATTCAAAGTTTAAGGCTTTGAATTAGCATTGCATCAGTGTTGTCAGATCCCAGTAAAAGCCTAGGGATGTGGTTCAAACTTTGCTAAGCTGCTAAACAATAAGATGCCTGTGAAATTCAATTTGGGAGGGCAAGCCACACATTGGATACCACTGTAAAAACAACAACAGCAAAGTCCTGCAGTTATCCACCACAACTGACTGGCCAGCCAGAGAACAGTCTCCAAACAAGATCTTAAGAAGTAGGCAGATTCATATGCGAGAAGGTGGACTGTCATAATACCTAGAACCTAGGCTCTTTAGGCCTAAGCCAGAATCATAAATTAGGCACAAAAGCAAACTAGTTGCTAATGAAGCTTTTAAAGCTCTGGTATAACATATTGATGGTGGGAGGGCTGCATTAACAATCTGGCCACTGTGTTTTGAAACAGTTAGAGTTTCTGGAATGGCTTCAAAGACAACTCCACATGCAGCACATTATAGCAGAAATAAAACTGTATAAACATTCAAGCTTCTTTCTTTTTGTAGAGTGATTTGTGTAGAACTATTGAAGACCAGGTAGGTGAAGACATGCTGAGGATCAGGCTAGCTCTGCCCATCAATAATGTCCTAATTCCATTTGCCCTATTTTCCGACTTGTTTTACAGGAGTTTTTTTTTTTTAATTAAGCCATGATTTACACAGACATCCCGTCTTTCTAAGGAGAGCCTATAGGGATGATATGTTCAGAGGCAGCCACTTTGCCAGGGTAATATAGGTAGGAGGAACATGCCTAATTACCACATCTAATTCCTAACAGCTACCTCTGTCATCCCAGATTTTGGAGTATGGGATATTTTTAAAAATCAAGAAGAATACTGGGCACAAATAAACCACTAGGGGCTGGATTTCCTCCATCCAATGAACTTGAGGGTTGACCTTCTTTGGGCTGGATGTCACTGCTCCTCCCTTATAGATACATAGGTTGGAGAAGGTAAAGTCTCTTAAGATAAAGAGTCCCCATAACTGCAGATGACTCCTGGGAATTATCTTATTTATCCAGTTTGAAACCAGACTATCTGAAAGACCACATTTCCCTATGTAAACCTGTCCACGTTTTAAGATTTTTGTGCATTCTGTCAGCCCCACCACTGTCACAGTTGTGCTTAGTGAGGACACATGGGAGAGCATTCACAGTGACTGCTTGCAGACTATGGATTTCCCTCCTATAGGACACTCAGTTGGCACCCTCTCTGTTCTCCTTACCAGTTGGCAAAACTATTTTTATTTTAACAAGTCTTACACTTTTAACTGATTGTGCAGAAGAATTTTTTAAAATGGGTCATGCTGAATTGATCTTTATATTGTAAACATATTTTCAAATGTTTTTAAATCAATTTTTAAATTAATGTGAATAATATTGTCTATTTAGTGGTTTTTTAAGGATTTAAATGATGAAGCAAAAGAAAATGATGCCAAAGTACCTACAAAATTCTTCTCACCCTAAATGCTGGATGAATGAGAGAGCAGAGGTGGGGGTCATTGCTTCCAGGACACATTAGAGTTTTGCTTATCACCAGGAGATGGTTCCCTTTTCGATGAGTCAAAGTACAGTATTTATATTGACCTGTGGAGAAGTTGACCCAGGTTTTTGGGGTCATTTTTTGGACTAAAATTTCTAGACTTATACATGAGTATATACAGTATATAGCTTTATATGCCTGATTATCAATCATTTTACTGAAATAAGTTTGTTTGTTTGTCCTACAAATTGTACTTACATAGCAAATAGCAGCCAGCTCCTGCCGCAGATTACTTGCTTCTAAACTCGATGTTGTTTTCATTGGATTTACTCCATTATCATAAACTGTAAACTTTGTCCCCATAAGGTTTGATCTATAAGAGAAGAAAAACAAAGTGACTGAGCAACTTGATTCATTATCATTATCTAAGCTTCAAGCACTCAGGGATGATTAAAAACAACAAAATATACAGCCATCTGATAATCCCAGATCGAAATTCAGCTCTAGAAGGCAAGGCTATAACAGAAGGAATGCCAGACTGAGATACCCTTTCTTATACAATTCTGACAGAATTTTCATGACAACTCAGATACAATTAAAGACTAGAGATACAATCTCATAAAAACCCAATTATGAGGAGAAATATGTTATTCTGGTTTAATTGGTCCAGAATGAATGCATGCTCTGGGGAACAAATTGGTACCATCCTCTTTCACTCTTAAAATCATCCAGTGAGATATAGAACAGAAAGTTGACAATATGTGGATAGAATGCAACTCCCAACATCCTTAACCAGTGGAGAGGAATACTGGGAGTGTGTCCCAACAACATCTGGAGGGCCACATTTTACCCATCAGAGAATTGGACAGTACCTTGCAGATCATCACCCAAAACCTTCTCATTGCACCACCGATAAAGTGGGATGCAGTAATAGTTTTTTTGACAAAGGCCATGCAGCCTTTGCTGAAACATCTCCAGTGGGGAATGTTCCACTATTGGACATTTCTTCCCCCTGGGAAATTTCTTCAAAGGTTTAAAAAATGCTGGCTTCCCTGCAATTCCCACCCTTTAGTTCTCTAGAGCAATGGTATGCAAGTCTTTCCTTAGCTGACAGCTGTTCAGCTATCTGAAGACCACTGTCATGCCTTCTCTAATACTGGTTGGTGAGTCTGGCCCTAGCAAGTTTCATGGCTGAGAGAGAGTTTGTACCCAAGTCCACTGTTCTATCCATGATATCAGACTAGCTTTCATATCTCCCTCCCTGGGATTCTCCATTTGGTTCCTATTTTGGTGATTTTGTACTGCTTTAATTATCCTGGCATAGAGAAACAAAAGAATAATTAAAGTGGATTAAAACAGTAATCAATCTTAATTAAGAGGAGTAATAGCAACTGCTCAATTCTTATGTGAATTCTGGTATAACTATGACTAAAATCATATTGGTATCACTCTTTCGTCTGCATCAACATCAAGGCTTTTTCTCCAATTTACCTCAGTTTTCCAAAGAAACTCTCTCCACCTCGTGACAAGTCTGTTGGGTCAATAGAGATGAGGTAATTTGAGGTTTTGCTCTTCTTTCGCTTTCTTCCAGCTAACAAAAATACCTAAAAATTAAAAAAACAAAAAAACACTCTAGGGAAAATCTGACAGAACCATTAGGGAAAAAAAGTGAATCTAATTTTCTTGTGGCTTCTCAGCAGTATCAGAAATATGGAAGGTCAAACGAGAGTTAGCAAAAAAAAAGGGGGGGGAGGTAAAAATCAGCACAGGAAACTACTCATCTCAATGCATTATTTATGATTTAAATAATTAAACCTAGGAAACACTGTTAAATGTTTAATTTGAGATTCAACCATCTCCTTCAAGTAAAGAAAAAAAAAGATGCCAGTTCGGGTCAGAAGGGTAAAGAACCCAACTGCTAATCATTGCAAGACTCCAAGGATAAAATACAATGAACGGAAATAAAGGTACCTGATGCCATGGGGGGAAAAACACTACTTTGTATCCCTAAACTCTCATTCCCCTTCACATATGAATTTTTATATATGATATCTGCATCTACAATGAAAACTCATGTATGATGTAAAAAAAACCACCTGTGAGCTTTGCTAAAACACAGAGAAAAGCAAGAGACTCAAAGCCAAGTTGTCAAGGGTTGTGTAATAGTAACAGTGAATTGTACATACTAACATTTACACATATTGCTGTTGACTGAAAAGCACAAAACAATGTTTGTTTGTTTATCCTTAACTTGCCACACAATCTTAAACTGGCTCAACAAGGGGCACTACAACTGTAACAATTTACAAAACAGCCTAAAATTAAATTATATGCCAAAGTACACATAATGGGAAAAGAGCTGTAGCTTGTGGGTAGAGCACATGGTCTGCATACAAAAGGTCCTGGATTCAGATCCTAATAACTTGAAGTACAACTTTCTGAAACCCACGAAAACAAGTACATCAGCAGAATTAAGAGAACCAAGCAGATACATGGAATTGGCTTTCTACACAAATGGATTCCTGGACATGATGTTCATTAGCCACAGTATTACATAGGTAATGTGGGAACTGGGAATATATTATTTGAGCATTAATTTGTTAGTTAGGACAGTACTTTAAAGAGACTCTTTCTCATTCCAGTCCTTTTCCCAACATGTCCTCTTTTTCAGAGCTAAAAGTTTCTGTCTGGGTGGATTTTAAAAATATCCTGGGATTTTAAAAATGTCCACTGCTGCTTCACCTCCTCATTACCCCTGCCTCCTCATTACTGTCTCATCGACTCCACTGACAGCTGCACTAGGAGAATCTGGCTTGCCAGAGTACACAGAGAAAGAGAGACAGAGAGAGAAAGAGATTCAAGGAGAAGAGGGGAAAGGGAAAAAATCCATAGTGGGAAGGTGAGCTACTGAGAGAGGTCATGCAGGAGTGATAGATCAGGGAGGCATGATAGATTGGGTGAGGCAGCTCTCAGAAAAGGTAGAAAAGGGAGAAATTAAAGTCAAAATTGTTGTTACTTAAATACAATAAAAGGTTAGGAATATTTCTAGTAAAATTAAGCTTATATAGTAGAGGGAAAGCTAAGAGTCATCATAACTGTTGGTGGTTTGAACTACAGTGTGCCCTTGGTATCCACTGGGGTTTGGTTCGAGGACCCCTTGTGGATACCAAAATCTGTGCATGCTTAAGTCCTATTAAATATAATGGCATAGTAAAATTGTGTCCTTTATATAAAATGGCAAAATCAAGGTTTGCTTTTTGGAGATATATATCTCTCCAGAATATATATAGTAAATTTCTTCTAGCTCAGGGTGGTTGAATGGATGTAGAATCCATGGATACAGAGGGCTGACAGTAGTCAGTTAGGAAGTATGTCCTCTTTTTTACCTTTCAAAATATGGTAACCTTAGCTCCTGCCTCTTTTGGAAATAGGGTTCAGCCCCTTGGAGGGCTCCTTGAGCCATATCAATAGGGCTGTACAGATTCAAAGCATCACTGACCATGGCCACCACCAACTGCAAGAGAAGTGTGCTATTGGACATATTTGCACAGGGGAAGTAAAATAAAATAGATTGTTGTTGTGTGTCTTCAAGTCAATTCTGATTTCTGGCAACCCTACAGGGTTTTCTTGGCAAGATTTGTTTACAGAGGTATTGCCTTTTGCCTTCCCCTGATCACTTGATTTGATTATCATTTTCCTACAACTACGTATTAATCCTGTAGACCTCCTGAAACATGGAGAAGAATGCTCTTTAACTATGTAATCCTATAAACATCCTCTCATAAGTAAACTACACAAAGTTTTCTCTTACTCTGAGACCTGAGTGTATAGGAGTTTAGCTGAAAGCAGGCTGATATAAATGTTTACCTTTCTGGTTGCTAAACATAACATACTAACTACTATACACTCTTATATGTAGGTGTTTGGGGAATGGAGGATACAAAAGATGGGCCTAAGGATTTTTCCCCACTTCTGCAACTCCATTTCTGCTCTGCTGTGTCATATACAACCAGCAAAATGTGTCTTATGACCTTTTTACCATCCTCCCTTTCCAAGTGGAGGTAGTAAGTAGGGTACATTCCACGGTCCATCCCCTTCTTGTCTCTTGTGATTCGGCATTTGACAGTAACACCCTGAGGAGCAGGCCTCACAGCAAACTCCTCCAGGTCATCAACATCTATTACAAGGTTGTTAGTTGAAGGGCTGGGCCCTGACGCTGTTTCCTAGAAGAGGGAGAAAAGTGTGAATGTATTAGAAACATAAATAATCAGATCAGATCATTCTGATGGTAAATGTAAGCAGAAGCCTGAGTGAAAACCAGAATAGATCTGGCATGTTTTATTGGATCAGATCATCTCTCTATCAACAGTGCATCTTGGGGTGGAACAGGAGGGACACATGTACCGGAGTAAAATTTGAAAAGGGGAATATTCATTAATGATCATGCACCATATTGCTGCTGTTAGAATAATTATGGCTTCCGCACAGTAAAATAACTGCCATGTGCTGGCTTACTCCAGAGGTGGGGGCTATAAGTATGCTGGTGACACCCAAATATATTTCTCCATGCCCTCAAAAGCAACATCAGCTAAGGATAGTGTATCTCCCCTGAATGACTGCTGAGAAGAGGATTGGATGAGGAAAAACAAACAGAAGTTGAAACCAAACAAGACAGAGGTGCTTACTGTCCACAGGTCCTGGATGAAAGACTGTGTTTGCAGCCTGGCAGTGTTTCCATCACTCCAAAAGACAGCTGATCCAGGTGTACTTACTATTAGTTTTGGCTGTTATGCCAGCTGTGCCCCTTCCTAGAGCTTGAGGATCTAAAAATGGTCTGGACCTCTGCAATGTGCTGTACATTGGACTACCTCTGTACCAAGTTCAGAAACTTCAGTTAGTTCAAAACGTGGCAGCCAGATTAGTTAGTGGTACATCTAGGAGTGATCATATTACACCAAGACTAAAATCACTCCGCTGGCTGCCAATTAATTTCTGGGCAAGGTACAAAGTGATGGTTATTGTCTTTAAAGCCCTACATGGTTTAGGTCAATGGTACCTATGGGATCTCCTCCTTCCATACAATCCACCTGTATGCTCAGGTCCTCTAGAGGACATTTATGCCAGCCAATCAGGACTCGTTGGCAACTGTCACCCAAAGGACTTTTTCCTCAGCCACCTCCTAGACTATGGTCTGCCAGAAGAAATCCAACAGCTGAATACACCATCTGAATTTAAACAGCATTAAAGACCAGTATCTTCCAGCAGGCCTTTCCAAATGATTTTCTTATAGTTGGCCCTCCACATTTGCAACTTTGATTATTTGAAATTTGATTAATAGGCTCTCTCTAGGAATTTCTAAGTCCTCCAGCCAAACTCTACTGGATGTTGACCCATACAGTCATGTGGGGAACCTAAAGATTTCTAGGGGGGGGGGGAACCTTCTCTAGGCAGTTGTAGCTCCTACAGTGTAATTCTATGGTCAACCTCTGCTGAATGTTGGCCACAGAGTTGCGCTGGAGGACACAAAGGAGCTTTCTAGATTGGCAGGAAAGTGTGACATGAAGTTGCCTTTTCCTTAATGCTTAGCAGCTGCATCACAGCCTTTAGATGGAGCTGCGCTGTTCTGCAGTTTTTAAAAAAGAAACTGGGAAAACCAGCACCTTTTTAAAGGCGCTTCTTCTCCCCTAAAATGCAAAAACAGCGTTTTCATGGCACAGTTTCCCTTTTTCTCATCTAAAGGTTAGACTTTCATGCAGCCATGAACACACTTCTTTTTGCCAATCTAGATCAGGCCAAAGATTCCAAGAAAGTTGTTCTCTCAGGTTAAAAAAAGTGGATTTTTTATTTTGGATTTTTTTCCACTTTCACGGGGTTCCTATGCCCCTAAGCCCAGTAAATGTGGAGGGCCCACTGTATTATTAATGTTACTTTATTCATTTTAAACTATGGACTGTTTTAATATGTATAAGTCTTATATGTTCTTTTAAACTAATGTTATATCTTTTAACTGGTTTATGTATTTTAACCGATGTTATGTGTTGCATTTTAATCTGCTGCTATTCCCTTGATTCATAGGGAGAGGCAGGTAAGAAATTGTTGTTGTTGTTGAGGGCAGGCAGGAGCCAGAATAGTTTATTTGCTGTTTCTCATTGGCTCTATTCCACCATAACACAGTATCTATCCCCAATCATTTGATATCACTTAATGGAGATTACCCTAAAGCCACCAAATCCCATCTGATATTGGAAGCTAAGCAGAGTAAGCCATGGTTAGTACAGGGATGGGAGACTACCAACAAATATCAGGTGTGGTAGGCTATATTTCAGAGGAAGGAACTGACAAGACCACCTGAGTATTCCTTTCCTAAGCAAACCCTATGAAATTTATGGGTTCACCATAAGTTTGCTGATGACACACGCACAGGCAATGAAGGCAGAAAGCTGCAATAAAACTGTAGGCAAGTGATGTCAGTCAGCAACAACCAACAAGATGGGTTGTTCTGTGTTTGTGCAACAACTTTTGATCAGGAGCAATCTATTTGGGAAATAAAAATTGGAATTTCAGGAACAGTTACCTGTTCAATATTTTTAAGTCTCATCAAGGGTATGGCTACCGGGGGCAAAAAATAAGGATATTGCTTTCCAAATTAGAATTCTGCTACTTGAGCATTTAGATATATAGTGTACACTTCCAAAGAAAACGGACAGGGAACGTTCCCAAGGGGATATGAACTCAGCAAATATAAGACTTGTAAATATGAATGAGTTTCAATGCCTCTTTCTCTGTAATGTTAGAAATTTAGGGAATGACAGAAAATTTGAGGGGCAGAATTCTCATTTAGGAGGATAATGCCCCAATTCCTGGCCTGCTAAACCCCTGATTCTCCTCAATGTTTGTCACTGAGGAATCAGGAATCTAGGAAACCAAAACTGGAGACATCCTCATGTTGTTTAAACCACTTCCCTCCACTCCTATTTGATGGCCCCAGAAATTCCTCTCCTAAATTTCTCACTGAATCACTGTAAGATAGCTGAGTTTCAGGATATACTTTTTTAATCACGTGAAAAGAGTAAGGCAAGAAATGATGCTTTGCAATTATGTTCTTGTCATGTGCCTTCAAGCCATTTCCAACTTACAGGTATTCCTTGGCAAGATTTGTTCACTGGTGTTTTGCCATTGCCTTCCTCTGAGAGAGTGTGACATGCCCCAAGTCACCCCATTGGTTTCCATGCTGAGCAAGGATTTGAATCCTAGTCTCCAGTTATGGTCCAGTGGTCAAACCACTGGCTCACATTGCCAGGGACTGCTTCCAAACTGTGAAGCTGATTGGGCAACTGTGCAAATAGCAGAAGGAAAAAAGCAGGAAATTTGTATTTCTAGGGGGAAAAATCCTTTAAAAAACATACAAAGAACTTACTGGGATGGCTTAAGTGTAAAGAATTCAATTGTTTCAAACAACTGAGCCAGATGATCTCTGAGACATGTTTTCTGGTTGCATCACACCTGAATTCTCACCTTGTTTGATTTTTTGCTTGTTGCAGAACCTGGTCGGGTATTACTATTCAACTGTGAAGAACTTGAACTGTCTTCATCCTCTTCATCCTCCTCTTCATCAAAATTCATGCTACTCGAAATACCTAAAGGAAATCCATCACACTTACAAAAACCAAGATTGTTGCAAATTCAAATTATTTACATCTAATATGCATCTCATTTGCAATATTGTATCTTATATTGTATCTTGTATATATTGTATATTGTTTGGCAGAGATGGTATTACTGGTAGCAGAAACTGGGAATTGCTTTAATATTATGCCAACAGGCAAAATAGTTAAGTAGGTATGGGAAATGTAATCTACAATATTTAGTCATTCATTCATTAAACTTATATTCCATCTGTCTCCTGGCACAAGCCTCAAGGCATCTTATTATACAAGTTTAATGCTTTAAAAATATTAAACAAGCAATCCTATTTTTAAATACTAATTTAAAATAGTTTAAAATACATTTCTGTTACCTCTTGCATTTCATGCTTGAATGGTACACGGAGGGGGGAAGCAGCAGTCATTTTTTCATCCAAAAATACACATAAAAGACCATAAAACCTTGTGTTTTATAGAATGCTACTGCAGATGTCACACTCAAATATAAGTTTCATAGAATTCAGTGGGATTACTTCCCAGGAAAACGTGTACAGGATGGTAGCCTAAACCTCTTAGGATATAACTCCTTTCACTTCTGCACAAAATACATGATCACTTGACATCTCAGAATTACTAGAATATAGCTTCTGCCTACCAATACAATGCCATTGAGACTGCTTAAGGTCCATTAAAGGCTGATTCCTTTCAATGACATTAATGGTTATGATAGCATCTGAAAAATGGGAAAGCGGTTAAAATGAAGGGAATGATTGCAGTTATTTAGACTCAATTTGCTAAAAAAGAAAATTGAAATTGAAATGGCAGAACATTTCCTAGGGGCTGGTGTGGCATATCTTCATAAAAGGTACGAAATAAAACAGTTGACTTTTCTTTATCTAACTGGTGTTTCCTACAGATTTCACTTACCTACAGGAACCAGATAATACTTCCTGGATGTTTCCTGAGGAGCAAACAAGTTCACAACACATCCCTGCCACCACTGAACAACTTAAACAGAATTACCTTCCAAAGTCAAACAATTCTATAGAAATATTGACAGACTGGTTATTGGGACATCCAGGAGTGATCATATCACACCAATATTACAATCACTCCAGGGGCTGCCAATTAGTTTCCAGGCAAGGCACAAATTGTTGGTTATTATCTTTAAAGCCCTACATGGTTTGGGTCCAGGTTACCTACATGATCACGTCCTTCCATATAGTCCACCTGTACACTCAGGTTTTCTAGGAGACATTTATGCCAGACAGTCAGGACTAGGTTGGCAACTGTCACCCAAGGGACATTTTCCTCTGCCACTCCCAGACTATATTATAGAACAACCTTCTAGAAGAAATTCAACAGCTAAATATGTCATCTGAATTTAAACAGCATTAAAGACCAGTCTCTTCCCGTAGGCCTATCCAAATCATTTTTAAATTGTGAATTTTAAAGTATGGATTGATTGTTTAATATATCCATGTTTTATTTGTTTGTTTTTAATTGATGTGTGTTTTTAACTAATGTGTTTTTAACTGATGTCATGCATTTGTTAACTGTTGTCCCTGACCTCAATCCATGGAGAAAGGTAGCTAAGAAATAAATTTTAAAAATTATTATTATTATTATTATTATTAATAATAATAATAATAATAATAATCAGTCGTAGTGGTAGTACAAATTTTGGGGGGGAACGCCTCTCCATTGCTTATAACCATAACACAAAATTGGAGATTAGGAGATGAGATTTTAGAGGAACTGCACACATCCATATGGCTAACTCACTGGTCAGTGAAAGCCTCACCTACATATTAAGCTAGAAAACCTGCTTACTGATAAAAATGTTCTCAAGGCCTATAAAGTCAGCTGAGTTCTACAACTGATGTATTTTACCTTTCTAGGACATTATATAATCCCCTGGCATTATGAGTTGGGGAGGGGTACACAGCTAAGCTGTACTCCTACACAAGACCTAGTATAATCTATTGATGTTAAGAGAAGTTGTGCAGCTAAGCTTCTGTGTTCTTCTGTAGCCCTTTTCCACAAAGTGTCACTATGGGTTCCAAGTGTGTAATTTTTAACAGGATTATGCCTTTTCTTATGAAAACTCTCAGTTAAACAAACAAACAACTTCATTTATATACCGCTTCATACCACCAAAGCAGTTTCTAAGCAGTTTACAACTGTAAACTACTTGCCCCAACAAGCTGGGTACTCATTTTAGTGATCTCGGAAGGATGCAAGCCTGAGTCAAGCTTGAGCCCTTTTGCTGGTACTGAACTCGTAATCTTATGGTTTTGAGTGAGTGGCTGCATTTAACCACTGCACCACCAAGGGCTCTGTTAAGAAGCCCCAAAGGTTTTTTTTTTTTTTTTTAATCAAGTCAAGTCATATTTTGGCTTAGAGCATGGCTATGAAGATCTTTTTGTTTGTCTTTCTATGATTTGGCCTTTGGTTCACAACAGAGTTTAGGTGAATCATACAGAGCAGAACAAATCAGCATGAACATCAGCAGGTTCCATTGAAAACTTACCTTTCTTCTGCATCGTTACTCTAAGATCCTGCTTGCCTTGTTGCTGACTGGAAGCTATTATCTCACCATCATCCTCATCTTGACAAGCTTCTCCAACAGTAAGGATCTGAACCCGGCTCCCAATTTCCTTTACATCATCTTGGAAAGCAGCTGGACCATCAATGCCTACCAGGCAGCAAAAAAGCCACACACACACACACACACACACACAAAAACAGTGTCATTATCAAAAAGAAACCACATGCTTCAATCTTTATTTATCTAAGAAGTCACACCTGGCATTCCATTTAAACAATACTTGGAATGGCAAAACCAAGAGCAGGGTGGGGAGAGGGAGAAATGCTCTCCTGTCATTCTCAATTGCTTCCAAAAGTCTTGATATCTTGATCTTTTAGCAGAAACAATCAGGAAATTGTACTGATGTCAATGACACAAGAAAACAGAGCAGTTAGCTCCAGGTGAGAACAAGAAATTGCTACAGACACATTTTCTCCACATGGGGAAAAGAAAAAAATAGGGGTTGAACCTCTTGTCTGCCAGAGCTTTGAGGGCCCACAGATTCAGGAAGAGAAGCTTTACCAAAGTCTTACTCAAACATATCCACACATTTATTTGTCTAAAGCATCTAGACATTGTCTTTCTGCCCCCCAGTGCCCCCAAGCAATGCACAATGGATAAAAACATTTTTAAAAATTCAGAGATTTTAAAATCTAAAAGCAAATACAAATATTCCTTTAAAATAGTTTTAAATAATTTTCAGCCAATCTGTTAAGAGCTAGACAGTTTGAAAAACCAAAGACGATGCTGAGTAACACTCACCAGTAGCTCAAAAAGATGGAACCTGCCTAACTTTCTTTGACAGGAAGTTCCACAGTCAGCACACTGCAACAAGGAGACAATCACACCAGGGCAGCTCATGGACCACAGATGGTGCAGCTTCCCCTCTTGCAGCCCATAAGCCGCCATTAAGAGGAGCCTGGGTGGCACAGAGGTTTAATGATGGTACTGCAGCCACAATGTTATGAATTCGATCCCAGGGCTATAAGGTTGACTCAGCCTTCTATCCTTTCATAAGTTAGTAAAATGAGTACTCAGCTTGTTGGGGGCCACTGGCTTACAGACTGTCAACCACTTAGAGAGTGCTGAGTTCACTATTAAGAAGTGTAGAAATGTAAATGCTATACTAATACACATGCACCTCTATCCATACAAGAAAATGTGGGGCACTCGTCTTGGTTTCAACTGCCTGGATGCCAAAACACTTGCTTTGGTTGGAAATAAGGAATGAATAAAGACGATACTTTAGAAGTAGGGAATGAATGGCAGAGAGATGTCTTATCCACAACACGACTAAACATTGAACACAGCCTTGTCCACACAGCTACTTAAAACATCAATGTATGGAACAGACGCTTGGTTTCATACAGATGATTCACCAACTAAGATCAGAATCATGCTGTAGAGATAAAAGTTCACTTCACTGTCTTTGAGGAGAAGCTAGTTTCATTTTATTATGATGGCAGGTGATCTTAAAAATGTAAATGCATTTCATATCCATGTTAAGACATTATGCCAATGTACAATTCTGAATCAGCCAACTTTTTCAAAAATTGCTTTGTACTGATATGAGATACAATAGTTTTATTCTTTTGGATAAAGGTCTACATGCTTCCTGCTCTATCAGGCTGAAAACTCACTTGTCAAGACAGAAATGGGAAGCTATTACTAACATGCAATTGGCTATTACAAAATGTCAACATCTTAATAAGATAGATCACAAACAGAAAATATTAAATAAGGAGAACCGTAGGCAAACATTAACTAATTCCCACTTCAGCTGATAACTTTGATTGCTTCATCCATTTTATTTTTTTAATTAGGAAATTTAATTAATTCTTAACACACATTCAAAAGTACATTG
This sequence comes from Urosaurus nigricauda, assembly GCA_034509955.1. NCBI lineage: Eukaryota > Metazoa > Chordata > Lepidosauria > Squamata > Phrynosomatidae > Urosaurus > Urosaurus nigricauda. The sequence goes on from JAOEGL010000001.1 coordinate 103,914,771, forward strand.
AAGAAACATTGTGAATTATGCTGATGCTTGATTTACCTTTGCACAACTCAGAAATGCCTTTAAGAACTGAAGTACATGATACATTAAATACACAGCATGCAGCTAAACATTTTCATTCTGTTTTAATTACAGGTAAATAAATCCACACACATAAATAGGAGACATTTAAATACCCCTACCAGCCACTCACTTTGCCTACTTTTGGTAAATAAATAAAGATAATAAAGCTTGTGGCACCAGTGGTCCTAATCTGCATTACAGCTCCTCATGTTTACTAGTAAGTAAAAGAGACCTCATCTACATACTAGTTATTTAACTTACCATCTAATTTCTTTCTAAGAATTTGCAACGAAGAATTAACTTAGTATAAAACTGTGACAATTGTCTTGCCTTACATTGTATATATATCTGAAAATTAAATAGGAATATTTTCTTAAGGAGCAAGAGGGTGCACTATAGCCATAATCATTCTACAAGTAATGGAAGAAGCAATAGTAGTCATGGAAACTAATTTATACTTCACAATAGAGATTTTCCTGGTAGTTCCCTTACAATAATTTCCTTTTACTGGAGATTTGCCAGATGCAGAACAGCACATATAATGGGCCACCAGTTGGACTCATAGCAGCAATTAATAGGGTTTTTTTTAGCACACTCATTAAGTCATATAAATCATCAGTATGCAGTGTGATAATAGATATGCTTCCAACTATGCATACAATGAAAGATGTGATGCAGGTGGACACAGAGTATCAGAACTGCAGGAGGCCTTGTTGGCCAATAAATGCATCTCCCTTGCTCAATTCAAAAATCCAGAGTGAAAGTATCCTCAAGAAATATTCAAGAAACATGGCTACACCTTCATTTTTGTATGTCTCCAGGCTTTGACACACAACATAATTATTCCAGTATGATTCCACTAGAACTGCCATGGCTGTATCCTAAGAAACCCTGGGGTTTGTAATTTGTTGAAGCTAAGAATTCTAAATACCCCTTCAAACTACAAATCTCAGGATTCCACAGGATATTGTCATGGTAAAAAAAAGTGGAACCACAGCATTATAATTGTGTAGTACAGTATGTAAAGGCCCTCCTCTCTTTCCTATGCTTTGTGTGCATGCACATGTACATACATAAATGCAAACTAAAAATGTCTATTTAAATTTAATGCTGCATCTTGAAATAATATTTTTATAAAGACAAATAAAATCATTCTTCTTACAGTGAAAACAAAAATGAAACTGTGTGAGATGTTTCAGCTCAGCCTCAACATATACAGGAGGACAAATAAATGTAGAATCCATGGCTCTTTTTCCTGGAGTAGTTACTGCACTCAAAAGCCTAGTGTATACAGTGGAGTGACATCTGCACATTAGAATTCTGAAGCACTGCTTCAAAACACATATCATCGCCATCCTGGCTGAAAACTTGGCAAGGCAATACTTCAAAGAAACACTAGACTGCTTTGAAATTAAGAGGAAGGATAGGAGGTTAGCAGTAAAAGAAAGCACAATCTATTAAACATTATTTATTTTTATGGACAGCTTACCAGAAAGACATTCTTAGCACTTTCATTTAATCCAAATCAGAACAGACCAAGCAGACAAATACTTTTTTAAATTCCTTGCCTGTTAAGAAACTATATCTATGACAGTAAAGCCTTTTTTTTAAAAAAAAAAAAAAGATTACTTTTACTGCTAATTGTGCAAGGAAATTAATAATAATAATAATAATAATAATAATAATAATATTTTTATTTATCTTTCCCGCCTCTCCCCACCATTACCACTGCACCCTTGGATCTACCATGTATTACCCCTTTTAGCATTCTACAATAGGTGAGGGAGGTGCTTAGCAATGAGTACCTTATGCATATATAAAACATATCAAGGTCAGCTATGTTAGCCATATAGCAAAGTATAATAACATCCAAAATCCACAAAACAGTGATACTTTTATTGAGACAACTAAAATGTATCATAGAATCATAGAATCATAGAATCATAGAGTTGGAAGAGACCACAAGGGCCATCCAGTCCAACCCCCTGCCATGCAGGAACTCCCAGTCAAAGCATCCCCGACAGATAGCCATCCAGCCTCTGCTTAAAGACCTCCAAGGACGGAGACTCTACTACACTCCGAGGGAGTGTGTTCCACTGTCGAACAGCCCTTACTGTCAGGAAGTTCCTCCATGTTGCAAGCTTTCAAAGCTCCACTGGTTTCTTCATCTGGTAAAGGTCTTAAAACTCATACAGGAGAAAGAAAGAAAAGTATGATACCCCTTCATATCTTCTGAACTCAGAACAACAACCACAACATCTTGATATACAGGCCTATGACTAGCATCATCGTTTTTGTTTGTTTGTTTGTTTGTTTGTTTCTCCTGTACGATTTTTAACATCTTTGCCTGATGAACATGCCAGTGCAGCAGTGAAAGCTTGCAACATGTATATTGTACATTTTGGCTGACTCAGTACAGATAACACTGTTTTGCGGATTGTGGGTATTATTGCACTTATCCATATAAAATACTTAATGTCCCCTGCTGGTTAACTAGAATAGTTACATGAAATGTCCAGACTCAGAAGAACGATATCTTCAGCTATCAAACACTGAGTATAGAAAATGAAGGATCACCATCGTTTCCGAGCTTCCACAGGCATTGTGTTAAATCAAATGAAAACAAAATTCTGGACCAACAGAATTGATCTGATCCAGCAAGCCAATGCTCTATTGTTAAGTGTTCCTCAGGCCAGCCTGAACAGAAATCTCATGCTCTATCACCACCAAGTTGCTTCTGAGTCCTGTGCACTGTATTACTGAAGAGCTCTTGCTACATGCACCTTTTACTTGAACATTTTACTGGCTTTGTTATCTAATTCATTCTTAATAATGTTTTCTGTTAAGTAAAACATAAGTGTGCACATCTATCCAATAACAACATTTATGGAGTTGGGTATTTTCATTAGGCACACTGTAGAAGGGAAAGGTCTGACCCACTTCACTGCACCTCCATGCAGTCCAGATCAAACATGTAAGCAAATACATATACAGTGGGCACACTGGAGCTGTGGGCCCCAGATCCATTGTTTTGAGTGATCATGGATTGTCACACCCCATGTTATTAAATGGTAGCAATGTGACCATGCACATTTTGGAGTATCCACGTTAACGTTCCTGCCATTTAATAATGGGGGCCATGATCATTCACATTTTTCCTATCCGGGGGGTGAGCGGGCTGGGACAAAAAACAAACAAACATAAATCCAAAGGTCCCACTGCACATGTAAACATGTTATATAGGAAACTGATCCAACTGCACGTCTTCCTTGTCTTATCCACTTTGACACTCATTGATGGTAACATTTTTTATTCATTTTATTTTGATTTGGAATTTGTCCTGGTTTGATTCTTATTAACTTAAATGTTTTCTTCTAATGCTTATCTAGAGACCCTTTCATATCGCATCATCACAGCATGATAATTCAATTTAATTTCCATGCTTCCATCCAATGGAGTCCTGGGGTTTGCAGTTCAGGGAGGGACAAAGAACTCCTCTGGTGTGAAGCCGAAAGCTTTCACAGCCAGCATCCATAGTTTTTTGTGAGTTTTTCAGGCTATGAGGCCGTGCTCTAGAAGAGTTTATTCCTGACGTTTTTCCAGCAACTATGGCTGGCATCTTCAGAGAATACTGGAATGGAATTCTCTGAAGATGCCAGCCACAGCGCATGGCGAAATGTCAGGAACAAACTCTTCTAGAACATGGCTTCATTACCCCCCAAAAACACAAAAAACTATAAAAAGGTCCTCTGGTGCCTCTGACCAAACTACAAATCCCAGGATTCCATAAGGTGCAGCTATGGTAGTTGATGTGGAAACACAGCACTGGTCCATGAGAAGACTATTCAGTTCTAAGCTGTCTGTTGACTGATCATTTACAAGACGCCCCTTAATCTCATCTCATTTAAATTGCCAAAGGATCTCACTGCTACCCTTGGAATTAGGGAGGCCTTCATCTTCATTAAAGCATAATAAAATCCCATCCTTAAAAAGAAAGCCTAATGAATAGATAGACAGACAGACAAACAGACAGACAGAAAGACAGATAGATTTGGATGTGCCCCTGGGATATTATAAAATTACACTACTCTTTTTATTATTTGTCTTAAATGTCATAACATGCAAATTTGTAATAATAGAGTGAGGCTATGGTATTAAAATTGTAATTTGCTCAGTTGCAATTGTGGCAAGTGACTCATGGGATTTAATTTTTGCTGCAGACATACATTTTAAGTGATTAACAAGTTTTCCTACTGCCTGAATTGTATAATTCTCCACTCTCTTCTAATTAGCATGCCACTTGGGCTGGAAATGGAACTCATTTCAAATATCATAAGCACTGCAGTCAAATTGTTCTGAAGACATAGGGCAATGTGATGTGTCATCTTACACCAATGAATAACTGGATTTACAGGACACAAATGCATACACTTAATCAGTAATCTAAGAGAAATGTTGCTATAACCATACAACTGAGATATTATGATGCTTGTGTTTGCAATTTTGCTGTTGTTATTCTCCTGCCTACAAAAAGGATGGTTAAAATAAATAAGAAATTTGTGGTTTTATTTACATCCTTTTCAAGAGTCAGATGACCCCATGCTAATTCTAATGATAGCTGTTATGCATTATGCCAAAGTTATATGTCTTTATTGGCCTGTAAGAACACGGAAAGTGCAATCACCCGGCACAAACAGCCATATCCAGCAACCATTTCTCTCATTTTATGAAAAGTGTACTTTCATTAAGCCTAATATTTCCCTGGTGCTCATCTTTAGCACATTATTCAGATCACAGCTTCATCAGTCACAGAGTCACTCAGAAAAGCATTTCATATCTGAAGTCCTTCACTGAGTTATTACAAGGAAGATTTTTAGTATTGCTCATATATAATTCAACAGTTTTACTATTTGAATTAGCTGATTATTCATTTTTAAAAAGAACTGGGCTCCTTTTACTACAAAGAGGTCAGCCATGAATTTAACAATAGCTTTAGACCAGAAAAATGGGAATGGTATGAACCACCAGAGTCTGGTGTGGCCCTTGGCCCTTGGGGACCCAATGTATTATTATTATTATTATTATTATTATTATTATTTCTACTCTGCCTTATTTCCAGTTCAAGACTCTACATAGCTTAAAAGTTAAAAACACCTTGTTAGAGGTCACAAGACACTATAGTGTCACAAGACACTATAGCCAATCCATGCTCTCCCTCCCCAAATTTTCTGTTTGAACAGGGGGGAAAATACAATTTATTATTATGCTTTATTTATATAGCACTGTAGATTTACACATTTATATTGTAAGCAATCATCTTTCAGTGGGCCCCTCACCCTGAAACACTCTGAATATAAAGACACCCCCCCCCCCCTAAAAATAAACCCCAAAGTTGCCTAGGTGGAACACAACATCCCTGCAAGTTACCAAAATGATTGCCAAGATAGAATGCCTTCAGCCCTCCAAAGCTCTAAAGGAGCCCAAACTGCTGGTTTAGACAACCACAGAATTCAACCTAATACAGACAACAGCATTCATGCAAAACAAATTTTGAGATTTCATATGACATCAGAACTCTATTTATTACAGAACTACACCTTCCTATAATTCCTTCAGATAAAATATCAAAGCTGACTCTATATATTAGGTCAGTGGATGCCCTCTAGAAACATGTGAAAGGGCTTTTTGTTGTTTTACATCTTGTATTATGGGAGTCTGTTCATTGTTAAGGATTTTTATGTTGTTTTTATGGTTATTTTTATGGTGTTTTAAAATCTTAATTTTCAAAAATGTACAGTTGGTACAGAGCCACTGATGTATTTTGAGAATACCATACCTTATAAATATTGTGCTCTGCACTTCAGGAGATATAAACCAAGCAATAGTGTCAATCCCTGTGGTGAATACTTCTGCATGGCTCTCTGGAGTGGGATCACTTTGGCTGGCATCAGTGACATGTACTCCATCTCTAAACCTTTGACTCCAGTCTCCAGTCTCCAATCCAGTATGATGCTGTGAAATCACAGCCTTTTTCAAAAAGCTCAAAATCCACGTTTCCATGAAAGAATATGTAATGGGGTGGGGAACACAAATCAGGTTGCACACTTCAGTTCTTCAACAGCAGATCAGCATAATTTTAGAGGCTTTCTTAAAAAAGGATTTTTGGATAGAGCCTCGGGTATTAAATCACCACAGACTGCAGAACCTATTTGCATATACAAAGTTCATGCTTTCAGCTGCAGATACATACAGAGTAATCTTGCTTCCACACAAATATAAACCTGAGCTGATTCAGGATGATAGTCTCTCAGCATCCTTACAACCCTGATATATTAGATTAAAAAATGCTGTTCTTTTCCCAACATATGTGCATAGGAAAGACTAAAAAAAAAAAAGACTATAACCCACACAGATTCAACAAAACGATTCAACAAAGTGTTTGTATTTCTATATTGAGATTTCTTTCCCACTATTTCCTGAAATTATTGTGTGATATTAAAAAGCCAGCAGAAATATTAAATATATGCTCTATGTGTAATCCACCCTCTGTCCAGTCTTAGACAGGTAAGTTATCACTTTAATAGACACCACATATATTTGTGAGCAAAGGAATGTCTTTGTGGAACTAGAATGCAGAGCACAACCTTTGTAAGGGATGATGGTCGCAACATAAATCATTACCCCTTGCTTGTAGTATAATTTATACTTAAAAATGTGAAACATTGGCATAGAAAATATAGCAGATTCCAGCTGAAATCTATCTGATTTAGCTTATTGCCACCAAATCCAACTGCCTGGATTTATGAGAAATCTTTGGCTTTCAAAAAACAAGGTATACACTGGGTGAAAATACTTAATATGAGTGATACCCAACATTGTGAAAAGTGACTTCCATTTCAACAACAAAAATTCTCCTTTGTTGCCTTCCCACTGTACCCCTCCATCTTTCCAAATCCCAGAAAGGGCCCCTTGAACCTTTGGAGCAAATTTGGAAATGTCATGTGAGAGAAATGGGGGGAAAACTCTGCTAATAGGGTTTGTTCCACTGGTAGGCAGAGGTTGCAACTATATTGTAGAAATAATACAGTTTGACACCACTCCATCCTACACAATCCTGGGATTTATAGTTTTGTGAGGCACCAACATTCAGTACTACAGCACTTAAAGTAACGTGAAACTGCATTATTTCTACAGCGTAGATGCACTGAGATGTGGCCAGATGCAAGTCTTAATTTAAAAACTGCAAATGTTAGCTATAGACATGCATTGTTACTCATGCATAAGTAAATGCAGTCATAGTAAGTGAATTTCCAGCAAAAGCAGAAATAACCATAATAAATTGGACATATTTTTAATTGGTACATAATAGATATACTGTGTTTAAATGTTGATTTTGTTTTCCAAATAAAGGGATTATATCTTATTTTTAAAGAAACTGAACACTGCTAGTGTCTTTTACAAATACAAATAGGATAATTGTACTTCAGTTTTTAGTACCCTGTACTAAAATTAAGTATGCTTTGGGCTACTAACAGACTTTAAATTCAGTCCAAATTAGAGAAAATATACATTCACATACAAAATCCCTTTTTTAAAAAAAAGGGGGGAAAAAGGGAAAAAGGGGGTTAATTAAGTCTCTATTTAATTAATTAAGTCAACAGCCATTTTGGCCCAGACCTGCCATTGCGCTAAGAGAAAATACTGTACTGCTTACACCTGCAGGACTTGGCTCTGCCTGATCAATTTGTAAGAAAGGGCTTTCATGACTGAAACACACAAAATCATTCAATGAGCATTTTGTCCAGTCTGCTGTATACAAAGTTAGAGAATACATCACTACACTAGTGAAAGTGAATAGCTCTTTCAAATTCAAAATCAAATGGGTGTTTGTTTCCTTAGCCATTTCTCCACAGAAACTAGATTTCAAGATAAGCAGAGGAAGAGAAGTACTACTTATATAGGATATTTGCCTTGTGGCACATTATAGGGGATGGCATTGAGAGTCTCTACTCTAGAGGCATAATTTTACCAGAATTCTATAAAATCAGTACATGCCAGACACTCTGGAGATTATCAGACGGGGAACGAAACATCCTTGTCTCATCTTTTTCCCATTCTCAGACTGTGATCACGAGAAGATTTTCATACAATGTCATGCTTATCTGAACATTATCCCATCCAGAAAGCACGACCGACCGTGACTGCATGAAAGACTTTCAAACAACATCGCACAGATCCCATTCTTGTCCTGTCATTGTCCCATCATTGAAGCGGCATTGCCCAGTATTTTGCATCAACAGGAGTTCGAGTTAATGCAATGCTGCTTCAATGACAAGACAATAGCGCTGTGATCTGAAAGCCTTTCACAGGATCGCAGTCAAAGATGGGATAAGGACAGAGAAGTGATCCCATCCTTATCCTGTCCCCATGTGATAATCTCTGATCAAGGAATGAGTAAGCTTGGCAGGGGTAGTACCACTGAAACTAGGCCTTAAATCCACTTGCTAGTCACAGTTAAAGCAGGCCCACTATAAGGAATTGTCTTCACAGACAGGAAAAAATCTGCGCTCACTTCACTTCCATTTCTGGAAGTGAACATGCAACTTACGTCCTGTTTCCTAGTGCAATCACTTCTTCCAGGCATTAATACAGATTTTAAAAACTCACGTTTTAGGAAAAAACAGATTTTAACACATGTGTCAGGATCAGTATGGAATTGGGTGAGTGGGCTAATTGGAAGGCAGGATTAGTCTGGCAAATCTGTTGTATGTCACCACAAACACATACACACACACACGTTCAGAGCTAGTTCACAGGCTAACAGGGCTTCTGAAATGGGGTGTATTTAGTATTTTATTTTTTAAAAAAAAAATTATATGTAGTAGTCCCTCTATATTTACAGTGTTGGAGGAAGAGGGAAGGGTAGACCAGTCTATCATTTGAGGGTAAACAAATCACGGGGAATAAAACTTCCTATCTCCTTCACTGTGATTGCCAGCAAAGGAGCACTTTGCTTCTAGTCACTGCCACCCCCTCACTAGCCAAGCCCAGCCATGGGATCAATGGTGAAGGGATAGGTCAGGTTATCCCCTCCCTGCTGCTTAATTTTGGAGCAACTTCACCATTACCAATGGGGCTCTGCTGGGGATTGGGACAGCAGAAAGTGAAGTGAAGCATTCAATTGCCAGCAAATGCAAAGAAGGAGATAAACAGCTATTATAATTTGTGTATGTGTGTTTGCATCATGAGATATTAAAAAACATTTTTAAAAATAAATCAACAGAGAGTCAGAGAGGAGGAGACATTTAGACTTCTTGCCCTTACACATTATCACTCACTGGCATGCGAAAGAGGGAACAGGACTGGATGGGGGTGGTAACCAAGAATGCAAGCTGGTAAGAATGGCAGGTAAACAATAAAGCTATTGGTTAATAGGATTTTACATGATGGGAACTAAAAAAAGATGCATCCCATTTGTACTCATTTGAATTTGGGCATGAGAAATGTGTGCCAGTCAGTACAACTTGAGTCCAGGTTATTTTGTGTAGTTGTGTCACTGCAGACCAGGAAAATGTGGGATGGAGCTGAATTTTTCTCTCATCAGTGTAAGCTCCCTGTCATGGGGCACTCCAATCTACTGCTGAATGATAAGTCAATCCCATTAATTCGATGGGTCTTCTATAACTAGGGCTAGCAACTGAATTTAGGCCAATAACTACTAGTAGTAGTATGAGAATTTTTGGTGTGCACACAGTGTTTGTCACATACTTTGCTCTTGTATACTTTATTTTTCTTTAGCAAATTGGATCAAAACAATGATTTGGGAAATCTTTAAATTAGGTTTTTTGTTTGTTTGTTTGTTTGTTTGTTTTTGTGGAGCTTTCGGGCTATCTGTTCCAGAATCTTTAAATTCCTCCCCTCCCCCCGGCCATGAGCCTGAGCCAACTTTTCACTATAGGAGGAATGCTTTATGAGAGACAGTCCCATTTCAGTGGAGCCAGTACCAGAAAAAGGGTCCCAGCATCCTGAGACTGGAATTCTATAATCAACTTTGGTCCTCAACCAGTGAAAACAGTGCCCATCATCAGTAATGGACTGGATGAGGGCAAACAAATTGTAACTTAATCCAGACAAGATGGTGATGCTCCTGGTCAGTTGGAAGGCTGATCAGGGAATAGGGATTCGACCTGTGCTGGACGAGGTTGCATTCCCCCTGAAAATGCAGATCTGCAGTTTGAGTATGCTTCTGGATTCAACACTGGCCCTGGAAGCTCAGGCTTCAGCAGTAGCTAGTACTGTATTTGTACAGTTAAATATTCTGCTGCATAAGACATAACTGCAATGACTGCTCTCCATCATCAAAGTGATGCCTGATTATGCTACCTCCAAAAAGCCTACCTTGTCAGCCTGGCAGTTCCCCAAGGGTTTCCAAAGCACTGGTGATCAGGGCCCTAGGAAATTATATCTGTACTGTTCTGCCAGTCTTGAGGCATTTTGAAAACAGGCTCCTGGAGAGACCCAAGTGGGAAAGAGACCCAACTCCTGCCGCTACTGCGTCATTCAATGCACTCCATGACTGGGAGAGCACTACAGATGTCTTTTCCCAGTGTTCTAGTCTGAAATCCAAGAATATGTTACAGATAATTACACAAATCTAGTCACTTTTATTCTAACAAGGACATTTCCTACAGGGACCAGCTCTTTTATGTTCCCATTTTGCTACACAGGAACCTACTATACCAAGAAAACAAGAGTAGTGTTCACATTCATATTGACTTCAATTTCAGAACCATTTTTATGTTTGCAGAAATAGGAACTCTGTTTCCCTGAAAATGGTATGGTAGGGAAGCAGTCTCCAATAACTTCCTGAGACACTATCCACAAAGCTGACATCAAAAACCCGCCACCAGACACAAAAGTCTGTCTTTGATCAAGTGGATAGGAAAACATTTTCCTACAAGTTTGGTAGTAGAATAAATAGAAAAATACCAGCTGTTATCAGACCTTTGATGACAATATGGATAAAAATATTATCAATAAAATCTCCTATATTTCCTAGTATCATTTTCTATTTGTAGCAAATAGCCACACATATAAAAACAGCCACTTTGAAGACCTGGATGAATATGAATTTGTTGCTGTTGTGTGCCTTCAAGTCATTTCAGACTTATGGCGACCCTATCATAGGGTTTCCAAGGCAAGATTTCTTCAGAGGGGGTTTGCCTTTGCCTTCCTCTTAGGCCGAAAGAGTGTAATTTTTCCATGTCACCCAATAGGTTTCCATGCCCGAGTAGGGATTCAAACCCTGGTCTCCAGAGTTTAAGTTTTCCATTTCTTGCATCATGCTTAAAGATACAGACCACTCCCCACACTGCCCAGTTATAGTGCTGGCTAATGTTTTTTTAATACCAGTTTAACTATCACGAATGCATCTTATGGTATCCTGGGGTCTGTAGTGTGCTAAAACACAAGAGTGTTCTGGCAGAGAATTCTAAACGTCTCACGAAACTACATGTCCCATAATTTCCATAGTCATGGCAATTAAAGCAGTATCAAAGTGCTATAATTGTGTAGTGTGAAAGCGGTATTACTGAATGTTGTCCACAAACCTCTACTTAATGCTGCCCACCAGAGCAATGGAAATATTAATACTTGGACAGCATAGGCTTTCTCAATCAAACCTTGCAATTTCCATCTCCTAAATGCTTTTGAAGAAACTAATTTTGGACAAAATGTAGCTGAAGCAAGATCATTAGCAGCAAATAATCCCCTTAAATTAGTATAAGTATCTTGCTGCTCATCCCATTCTTATTTAATAATTAGTAGCATGCAGCTAACCTTTGTGTTTTCCCTTTTTCTCCTGTCTGGTGTTGCCAGTCTGGCAGCCTCCTGTGCCTGCCTTGGTTTTTTTAGTTGATTTCGGGGCTTGTGAGTCGGCTACCATCTTTACATCTTCTGGTTCAGCCTCCTGTACTGCTTGAGAGATTCAGGGCACCCCAACCAAAAACAAACAAACAAAAGGGAGAGAGACCAAGACAAAGAAAACAAGAGAGAAAATAAGGGAGAGAAGGAATCAGAAATACGGTATGTGAAGCCACAGAGAAGCAAGCAAAGCAGATTATAAAAGCATATGTTTCCGTTAGTTCAGCAGAATGAAAATGGTAAGACAAAAGACTTGTAATGGATTTTTTTCCTACATGTTGGTTCTTGTATTCTATACAGTCAGTGCTTGCCAAATAACTGCCAGTCACTTCATAGGATGTGTTGATTGTGTGAACCAGCTGTATCTGTTTTTACATAGCTGTCTCCAAGGATATAATGGAAGTGATAGTGCTATCTGTACTCAACCCCTTGTGCTATATAATCAAGAAAGATTTCATTTCCAGGCCTTTATTATTTTATGTTTTCTTACAACTTCTGGGCACCTCAGTGCTGTAAGAAATAGGTAACTAATAACAACTCAATAATGAAATGGGATTCGTATTCCTGCAATGTTCCTAATGATGTCTAGAGAGTGTTCAGTGGGATCTCTTTCACCATCAAAACAGCCACTTCAGACTGTAGGCAGCAGTATTTACCTTCAAAGCAAATCATTTTTCTATACTTGTAAACATCTGGCTCTTTCAGGTAGTTAGTTAAAATGCCTCCAAGCAAGTAAATTTTCTAAAACTTCCCAGCAGAACTGGTGGGCAACTTTCCACCAGAAATGATAAGATGGTACACCTTTATTTATTTACTTGCCTTCAAGTATACTCCAACCTATGGCAACCCTACCCTAGGGTTTTCCTGATGTGATTTGCCCAGAGGAGATTGGCTACTGCCTTCCCCTTAGGTTGGCAAAGTGTGAATCAGAAACCACAAGGTTGTGAGTTCAATTCCAGACAGGGGCTCAAGGTCAACAGCCTGGCATCCTTCCAAGGTCGCTAAAATTAGTACCCAGCTTGTTGGGGGCAATTAGCTTACACATAGTAAACTGCTTAGGGAGTGTTTAAGTGCACTGATAAGCGGTATAGAAATGTGCTTGCTATTTGCTACAAGGTTATCTAGTGGGTTTTCACGCCTGAGTGGGAATTCGAGCCCTGGTTTCCCAGAATCACAGTACAACATTTAAACCACTACACAACTAAGTTGTTTTGGTTTGTCCTTTATCTTCTAACTGTCCCAGCATTCTTTTTTGTATATACGATTATTATGGCATATTGATGAAATTTTATCAATGTCATCATTGGTCCCTAAATGTATGTTGCTGAGAAAATCAGCTCATTGCATCCTTTATTTTTGTGACTGGCTGTGCCAGAAGTGACTAAAGTGTAAAATCTTCATCAGGCACAATCTGCAGACTTCTACAATATCAGGTATTTGGAGGGTCAAGATACGCTGGGAAAAATGTATAAATTTAGATAGTGACTAGATAGAGATAAGTTAACAATTACAAATCAAAACAAACTTTCTGTCAATTTTTTAAAAAGGTGATCATTAAAACTTTTGGATACCCCCTCGTATGTTTTACAAATGCATAGGGAGTCACACAGGAACAAAAGAGGGACAAACAAACCAAAATAAATCTTAAATACAGGATACCATAAAGCAGAAGTGGGCAGAGTGTGATCCATGGGCAGCTTCGAAGGCCTGTTTTTGTGGCTCCCTAGGCTTCACAAGTGTGTGTGTGTGTGTGTGTGCGCGTGCACTCTAGAATGCACTCTAGAATGCACTCAAATGTACTCTAGGATGTGTGGACAGCATTTCTATTACAATTAAAGGGATCAAAAACAACTTTTGCAAAACTGTTCCAATTTTTTTTTTTTTTTTTTTTTTTTGGCCTCATAATGCAGCAAAATGTCCACTAGGGTATGTGGGGTCCATTTCTACCATTTCTACCACACTCAGTGGGCCCAGGAGGGGCCTCTTTTGAAACTCAAAACATGGTGAAAATTTCTCAACTGCTGAGTAGATACAGTGTGTGTGTGTCTTTCTTTCTAACAAGAGCAGATGCAGCCTTCTAAAGTCTCCTAGGTAGCTAATCCCAATCCCCTAGGCAGCCTTCCTCAGTTGTCCAACCTTATCATAAAGCAATAAATTCAGCTACTTTAGTTTAATGATAAACATATTATATTAATTTTAGTGGGGCTTGATCCTAAATATAGGATAACTGGATTACAGCCCTGGACTACATACGTAATTGATCGAGATGATTAAAAGCCAGGTGAGCAGACAATAAAACAGGTGAAGCTGGACTGTTTCCAAACCTAAGTCTATTGGGAAATACTTAGGACTATCCTCATCCTCTCCTAATGTTGTATTAGCACTGTGACTCTCTTCTTGAGCTACAGAAGGTTTGGATCTGGTGTAAATCAGCCCCTGCCTCATGCTACCTCATCTCTAGCCCCCATTTTTAGCTCTTCCACCCACAGTCCTAAGCCAGCACAGCTGTTCTGACAACAGGTTGATCTGTTGGAAAATCTAAGAGATCAATTGGGAGAAGAAGGTTCCTCCAACAGAAGACCATTTCTGCTGGAGGAAGAGGTTTCTGCCTAATCCTGTTTTGCTACAGCTGGTACATCTTTGAACTAGCATTGCACTGACTATCATTTAACCAGGATGAACCATAAAGTAAATGAAAATCAATGAGGTTTCACAATATATTCAGGCATACTGCACATACACAGAGAGATAAATTTCTCCAATAAAGAACACGTAAAGAAGTACAAAAAAATTAATAGTAATGTTTTATACCCGCAGAACATAATCTGTCATTCAGGATCCTACAGAGGAATCTTGTGATGACACTCACTTTGGTGAAGAGGATGAGTTCCCTGAATTCCTCCTACAATCACTATTGCAGACTTGGAACGTCCCAAATCGAATTAAATTGCACTCAAAACTGCTCACCATATAGGTACTTCAATAACACAGAGGTAATAATCATGTGGCCTGCCAGATGTTGCTGGACTCTTAATTCCTAGCTGCCTTTGGCACCATAGTCAATGGTAGGGCTGGTGGGTGTTGCAGTCTTACAATATGTGGATGGATGCATGATTCTGACCCCTGCTCTAAAAGGTCTAGATATGCTCATATGTAACATCTTTGTTACAATTCCAGACCTGAGTCCTTCCCCAAATGAAAATTGTGTATTAAAGTATCTGGAGTATCAACAGATTTGCATGTGTGTGCTACATTGCTCGTTTTAAGATTAAGAAATGCACCCACTTTTTAAGACTGTATACCACTTGCCTTATTATACTGGTAATTTCTTCATCTAACCAGCATTAGCCTGAGGCTAAAAGACTCTGTTACTGTGAGCTGCAGCTTAAAGATTTAGTTCTGAAGGAAGGGAACACTCTGAACAGGTGTCAAAGCCTGAATTTTAATAGATAGGCATGACCTTGTCAAGCAAGAGCTTAAATAATCTACATTACTTTATGTGAGAACTGATCCATATCTTAGCTGCTGTCTTGCTATCAATTACTCTTGGCGATAAAATCAGCAAAATTAGGTTTTTACGAAAAGCTAAGGATGCAGTCATATACACACTTACCTGAGAATATCAGTCAAGGAACTCAGTAGGATTTACATCTAAGTAGATATGCTTGCACTGTACTGCAAACACCTTACAATTCTGACAGAACTGAGATATATAATACAACGATAAACTATTGCTTACAGATGAATTCCACTGTACCCCTAAGAGAAACTCATAACTAACAAAGGCCCAGTACAGATGTCCACAAAGGGACATGCTGGGGCCATTTCTAGGGTTAGGGAACACACAGCCTGGGGGAGCTCCCTTTTGGGGCTCCTTGGGGAGCAACAACATGCTCCTTAACCCTAGTACGGCATGGCGGTGGCCTCATGGTGGCCTCCTGTTCACATGGGGCCACCATGACGATGTGGCCATTGCTGGGCGCCCAAACAGGGCATCCAGGATGTGGCGCTGTAAAGGCGCCACTTCCTGTAAATGGTGCAGCAAATTTTCTGTGCAAGCCACCTGAGTGCTTCATTCCTGCAGTGGTTTGACCGCTGTGGGAACAAAGCCATAGGAGGAAGAGGCCAGGTGTCCCCTTTCTCACATGGCTGCAGCTGTCGGGGTGTCCTTGGAGCACACAGCCCCAAGCCCCAAGGACACCCCTTTCCCAGACCATGGGGAAGCGGCATTTTGCCGCTTCTCTGTGGTCCGGGAAAACCAGGGAAGCCTGGGGGAACTCCCTTTCAGGGCTCCTTAGCCTTTACAGCGCCACTTCCTGGGTGCCTCATTTGGGCACCCAGCAATGGCCACGTTATCATGGCGGCCCCCGTGTGAACGGGAGGCCGGCATGTGGGCGCCGCCATGCCATGCTAGGGTTAGGGAGCATGTGGTTGCTCCCCAAGGAGCCCCAAAAGGGAGCTCCCTGAGGCCTCCCTGGAACTCCCTTTCAGAATTCCAGGGAGGCCTTGGGGAGTTCCCTTTCAGAGCTCCTTGGGGAAACCTCCCTAGAAGGAACTCTGAAAGGGAGTTCCTTCTGGGGAGCGGCTCGTTCCTGTGTTACCCACAGTGCCATGGGAATGATCCTGAGGAGAAAGGAGCCGTCCCTTTCCTCTCAGGGCTCCCGGGGTGTCTGTGGAGCATGCAGCCCCATGGACACCCTTTTTCTAGCTGAAACAGAAGCTGCATTTTGTCACTTCTCTTTGGGCTGGAAAAAGCTGGATTGGTACCACAGGGGCTGCCAGTGAGGCTGCCCTGGCCCCAATCCGGCACAGAAAGGAAGGAGCGCTTCTGTGCAGTCTTTCTTTGCTGTGCAGCAGTGCTGCAGCATTTGGTTTCTGTGGCAACGGTGTGCAGCAAACGGGTGGATGCAGTCCACCCCTGACGGGGCAGTCTGCACAGCCCCATAGTTACATATTTATTTTTTAAAAGCACATATTTTATTTCTAACTATTCATTACTCTTTCAGATGAAAAGAATCTAAGACCAAGGAAAAACAAAGACCAATAAATACTATTAGTTTTCCTTGCGCATAAGCAACCGCACCTCCTCCCAGAAGATACCTGTCCATCTTAATGTGGGAGTATGTCAATATAACCTCAGCTACACACAGTTAACAGCCACAGCTCTTCCTGCAATCTATTAGAGGGAGATAATAATGTTGCAAAAATGTCTTGCAGGTGCCCACACAAATAGCTATGCTGATAACCCAATACAAAAGTGTGTCACAACATGAGTAACTGGGCTCACATCCACTGCTCTCTTGACTATCAGTTAAACCAGAGTTAACAGGGTTCATTGTAGTGAACTTTCTATCTCAGTTAGAAAATATTTTTAAAACATTTATAATGTGGCATTTACAGTACAATCCTATATATGTCTTATAGGTGTTAATTTTCTCTTTGAGTTCAATGGCATGGTTAATCTGCTGTAAGAGGGCAATCTCAAGGCAATAAATAGCTATACTATTCCTCTTCTAAGATCTGTATACATGTAAAGCTTGGTAATTAGGATTGCATCCACACTGCAGAAATAATCTAGTTTGACACCACTTTAATGTATGGCTCAATGCTATGGAATTCTGGGAATTGTAGTTTGTTATGGCACCAGAGCTCTCTGGAGATTATTGGACAGGAAAAGGGACATCCATATCCCATCCTTATGGTGCAATTGTGAAAAAAAATTATACAATGATGTGCTTATCCTGTCAATGTCCCATCAGTGAACTGCAATTGAATGCAATTGCATGAAAGATTTTCAAATGATATTGCGCATATCCTGTCTTTGTCCTGTCACTGAAGTGGAATTGTCCTGTCATTTTGTATTAATGGGAATTTGCGTTAATAAAAAATGATAGGACAATTCCACTTCAATGACAGGATAATAACAGGATAAGTGTGATGTACATGAAATGCTTCTGCATAATCGTGATAAGGATGGGATAATGACAGGAGAGTGATCCTCTTCACTCCTGTCCCCGTCCCCATGTGATAATCCCTCTCTGACAGAAAAGGCTAAATGTCTCACAAAACTATAATTCCCAAACTCCATAGCATTGAGCCATGGCATTTAAAGTGGTGTCAAACTGGATTATTTCTGCAGTGTGGATGCAGCCCTAATGACCAAATATAGCTTAGCATCCCAGCAAGAACCTGACCAAATCCTAATATCATTCTCAGAAACCATTCTGAAGACTAAGGACAAGGCCTTCTCTGTTGTAGCACCCTGGCTATAAATGTTCCCTTCAAGAAGGATTGCAGAGCCCTAATTCTGTCCCTGTCTGCATGGACCAGAATACTCCAAGGGAAGCCCAGAATATCCTGGCCCTGGAACTGCCCCAACAGGCCCTCTATTTTGACGCTGAGCAGATGCTCACATGTACATCCTGCTGTGCCACCCAGCACACAAGCAGCAAGTCACTCACTTCTGAGGTCAGAATGAGGCACCCAGCCTTAATCACATGGCTGAGCACCTGGTTCTGACCTCAGAGGGAGCAACTCCTGCCAGTGGTGTCGATGCTGGGCAGGAAAGCACGACATGCATGCCAGCAGCCATCTAGTGCTGGAACTGAGGGCATCACCTCTTCCAGGAAGATCTGGAGAATTTTTTTTAAAAAAATCATTATAAGGGGAAGGTATACCCCAGTTCTGGTGCTGAATAGGCTGGATAATGTCCAGACAGTCCACACCAGCACTGGGGCTTGGGCCATGAATCATCTGGACTCCCTACTGAGAGGAGGGGAGAAGACATTTTATTTGGCCCATGCAGACAGGTCCTCTGATACCAAGTGAAGGCTACTTCATTTGTTTGAACATTTTAAGCATACACTGGAGTTTTATTTGCTGTTATTAGAAGACCAGACTGCTCCTGCTCTTTTTCAATAATTGTCTTTCAACTGAAGAGTGGCTTATAAATATTTTAAAAGTATCAATAAGTAGCTATACTTATATGAATAACCTGTACTCTTGAGTGGTTTGATGCTCTGAGGTTTTGCTGTGCTCCCATTTTCAGGAAAAGAAAAAAATATTTTAATTTATCTGCATTTTGTTATGCTGATCTCTGGTGATGCAGCTCAATCTCGGAAAACAGGTCTACAAGGCAAGCACAATAACATTGTGGGCAGATTCTTCCAAGGCTTTTCCAATTTCAGCAACTTCTTACTAGCTGATTTGGACCCAGGAAGGTCCTTTCCATCCCCTCTGCCTATCTCCTTCACTGAGCCCTAGGAATGCAACAGCAAGGGTGACTCCTTGGCAGGCATCCTCCTGCTTGGGCAGACTACTTGACTCTGATCGAGTGGCTTTTTAATCTCAGGCAATGCTTATGTATGCACCTATTTCTACATAGTCTGCTCAGCTGAGAGATCAAGAGCACATATGGATGCAACAATGGCAACAGCAAGCTTCAAGTTGCTTATGTTGAACTTGTTAGGACCAAAGATGAATCAATGTTTGAATGAAGTGATCAGAAGAATACAGAATACTTCACTCGGGACACCAAGTGAAAAAGGTTTAGTGGAACAGTATTCAGACATAAAGCCCACACAGTGTAAACATCTTCTGAGAGGAGGAGAAATCCAGACAACTTGAGAATCACATAAGAGAAGACAGCAGGACTCTCCAATTGTATTTGCACCAACAATAAATCATTCGTGTACTGTGTTGGGAGTGGAATGGGGGAATGTGTGTAGAGGAAAGCCTAGACCTATCAAGGCCTTCCTGTGGTGTGGAATCCTGTACTATCATGGTTTCACAACACTGGATGAGCCCCCACAAATACAACAACTTTTCCTCTCCATCTGCTTTATCACACTTGGGGGACAAACAGGATTTAAACAAGAGTTAAATGAGAGTTAAGCAGGAAATGCCCTATGTTTATCACAGAACATTTCCTGTTTAACTCTTGTTTAACTCTCATTTAAATCCTGTTTGCCCCCAGTGTGAAAAAGCAGTATGTGTTCTTCTCCCATACTACAGACAGTGGGGTCCAACACTACGAGGGATATGACATGCCCTCTCTTTCCTTTGAATCAATTGTTCTGGGTTCTACTCACTGAATAGAATTGTCCTTGTAACTGAAAAAATAGCAACACTAGGTAAAAGTATAAGTCAGATTAGAGCCTGGAAAAAGTTTTCCAAAGAATCCCACATCAGGCAGGGCAAGCTACAAAATCAAATGCACTTAATCTTCACGGCAGGGGGTTGGACTGGATGGCCCTTGTGGTCTCTTCCAACTCTAAATTTCTATGATTCTATGATTCTATGATTCAAACATCTGATCATTTACATGTGAACAGCAGATAAACTATAATTAAAATGGGAAATGTCATTCTGGGGTTTATCAGTTATGCAATTATTCAGGAAAAGAGATCACCTATTTAGACTTTTAAAAGTTCTTATAGTAAAAAATATGCCCTTTTTTGCAAGGTAATAAATTATTTTATGCTATAATTAAACAGAATAAAGTGGAAGCTTTTGATAATTACAAGCAGGTTGCTGGAAGCAAATTGCCCAGCGTTTTTATTGGATTCCACGCAAATGAAGGCATAAGAACTTAAAATATTACAAAGATGGGTAAAAAAAAAAAGATACCATACACAAATAAGTGACTACACACTAATGTTTGTATTCTCATTTCGGGGTGGATATAATATTGCAGAATGCCACACTGAATACTAGTCTGTGTCTAGATTAAAATATGAAGATCAGTGGCTCATGTGTACAAAAAGAGGGGGGATTCTAGACAGATATTCAGTCACTGATGGTGCATTTGATGTAAGGAAGAATTTAATGGAAGGAAGGGTGGGAGCTATGATGAAAGAGTAAAACCCAAAAATCTGAAACTTTTATGTAGTCAACTCACTATAAAACACAGAGAAGAAATGCTGGTTCTGTTGACAATCTGTCCTCTTTTATTTTGTGTAAATTCACTGTTTTGAGTGTCTGCCTAAAACCACAAGAAATTTATTACTAAAAACATACCCCAATGCAAAAACTTTTATCAGAACCCACCTCAACAAACAGTGACTTCTTTCAAAATGAAGTAAGTGAGTAGCTGTTTTAAAAATAGCTCTGCCTGTCTCAGAATGAACTATCTTCATACCCACCTTTTCTCCATGGCAGAAAAATAATCAAAATACTTAAAATACTGAAATAAGTTTAAAGGCAGGATTAAAACATATGTAGCAAATAATACAGCAGTAAGATACATCAGTTTAAGTTAATATTTGATATGATTATCACTAATGCTTATGTTTGGGTTGGCTTTTTAAAAACTTTTCTCCCCAAAATTATGGTCAACATATTATGAAAGTCATGTATTGATAAGATCGCCAAACGCACCCACTCTGCTCTACTCTAGTTACAATAAATTGGTATATACCATGATAAATGGTGCTGCTGTTGCTGTTGAGGTAAGATTCAACCAATGGTGCTTGTTCTTCAGATTGTTTCATTCTGCGCACCCTGGTGCGACTGTCCACATTGGACTGAACCATGAGTGGCTCCTGGCGTTTTTTCTTCTGCTTCTGCTCTAGCAAAGCTCTCTAGGAAAGAGACAAAGAGACAAACAAAGAAAAAGAATTCCATGTCATATTAAATGTTAACATTAGTGTGGAAACCTGTGGGCATAAAGGCTTCCTGAGTCTCTTGCAGTCTGATGTTTTAGGTTTGACACCAACACCCACCACAGCTCTGCAACAATCCATTTATCTTGCTACTATTATGCAAAGTGGGACATCAAGACAAGTCTTTCTAGACAGAATCTTTATAATCTTAAGGAAAGAACACACTCAATGTTACAAGCAGAGATAACTGGCACCTCAATTAATAGCAATATCTTTGAGATAAAGCAATGGCTTGCACTAAATGGTGGAAACAAAATAAAATCTACACTATAACTTACAAGTGTTTGTCTGCCCATCTATATGCTATACAAATCCATATTCTTGACCTAAATCACCACATAATGGGAACAAAATGAAAACAGTACTACATTTTTGGATCTGATCCATTAGCTATTTTGTGTATTTCTTAAATAATAACTTTTTATTATTGATTATTGGTGTATTATTACTGATTATCAAAATACAGAATTTCTTGCACTAGACTAGACATTTATGATCCAATTTTAAACAAACTTCATATTTATTCTCAGGCTGACATTTCAAGATCCCAAACATCAGGGCCTAGCTCTGTTTCAATGCCTCAACCTGCTTCTCTGGGTCTCAAAGTGAGGACAGGATTCTCAGTGTGAGAGGGCTGCCTTGAAAAGAAAAAGAATCTTATTGTATGTTTCTGACCCTACAACTGCAGGCTGATTCAGAATGGCTAGTGGAGATTTTCCATAGAGTCCTGGACCTCTTGGCCAGTTCTCAGACTCTATCAGTGGGAGGGAATGGCCAGAATAATGGCATACTAAACTGTCTCAGCATTTTCTGAATCTGATTCTTTGGGGGGGAGGGGGCAAGGGAAAAGTGAATCTTGCTGCAAACTTTCCCAATTATGTACTCATTTTCCTCATCCTCCTCATTACAATTTTCTTTCTTGAGTGAGGTGCCCATGGATTTTTTCTTCAGCACTACTTAGGTCCTTTCTCTCTTTCTCTTTAAGTTGGTGATTTCACTTCTCTCTCTCTCTCACTCTCTCTCTGAGCCCTTTCTTTCAACCCCCAGCTCCTGGATAAAGATCTTCTTCCTTTCTCTCATTCGTCCTTTTTCCCTCTCCTCACTGCATCTCTACCTTGCACTCATCTTCTCTCACATTCTCAGCCTAGTCCCTTTTCACAAAGTGTAATCCTTCAGGATCCACCAACTGAATGAAAAAGAAAAGAAAAGAAAATGTGGTTTGTGCTAGACACTGTTTGAAAGGAACAACCAATTCAATCCAAAGTAAAACATTCTGTTTGGAAATGTTTGTTTTACTGGACTTCAGGTTCCATGTATTAAAAATCAATGTGTCGCAAAATTGTTAAAAACAGATCTTGAAAATGTTTGTTTGTTCGTCTGTTTGTTTGTGCAGTTTGATGTAGAGCTTAGAAACATTAGTTCCCCACTAAAAGACCATGCTCTTATTTGTTAGACTAATGGGCTCTACAGACCGCCCCGAAAGAGCAGTGTCCAGCCACCCCTTTCAGCACTGGATCAGGACCATGGCAACCGCACATCGCAGCCCCAATCCGGCGCTTTTCTGTCTCTAAAAGAAACGGCAAAATACCACTCCTTTTAGAACCAGAAGAAAGCTGCCCTTATTGCCACGGTGGCACTATTCTGTGCTCCTTTCAGCATGCAGCATATAAACACCACACCAAAGGAGCGCCATAATGCCGTCGCCATGTGGTTGGGCAGGCAGCATGACACTAGCATGGGGCCAGCATGGGGATACGTGTCGTCCAAATGCTACACCCTCACACCGCCCCCATGATGGCACTTCAAGCCAGTCTGTACAGCTCCCAAGAGCCTTACAACATGAGAAAAGAAAGCCAAAATGGATCGGGAGAATAGTGCCTTTTTTCTTGCCTCTCCACATACTGTCATAGTACTTCCATTGTTTTTCTGAGGGAAATGGTCATAAAAAGATGCCACTTGCTAAATGGATTTTCCCACTGCAACAAAAGACACACTTTTACAACAACATCTATCAGGAAGAGAAGGAAAATGCTTCGTCAGCATACAAAAAGGCATGAACAAAGGTGTTGCTCTCCTCATCCTTTCTTTTCTCATGCAATAAGGCTCTTAATATCTGTCTGCCTGTCTGTCTGTCTGTCTGTCTAGCTGTCTGTCTATCTATCTATCTATCTATCTATCTATCTATCTAATTGTTTAAATAAGAAAGCAACTATGGTTGATGCTTAATGTATCATGTTTAAGGCTATCACCAGTCTCCACTCCCTATACCATTACCATGGACTCCTTCCTATGACATTGTTAGATTCTGCCCCTAAGTCCAGTTTGTGCCTTAAATCAAAATGCCTGGGATACTTCTAATCTGGTAACACTATTGACATTCCAAGGACTTTTGCACATAGTCAAACCTAGGCTACTTCCAGAAAAATGCTGGGATTTATCCATTAGATAAGGAAGTTGGTGTGAAACAAATTTTAAAGATTTAAATTGTTGCCATGTGTTAAAGTTTTCTTTAAATGACAAGTGCTATCTTCAGGATCAATGCTAAGTAAAGTTCTTAGTGACTGTTGCTATGGAAAGCATCTAAGATGAGCTGGAGAAAGTACAGCCTATGGGCCCCATGCTGCCCTGGGCCCTTTTTTTTTACTTTCATCCAAAAGTGGTGCCCCAAATGCCCTTCACCCCCCCCCCCACACACACACATGTGGTGGTGGGGGAACAATTTATCCACATTTTTGAGCCTCAAAGTTGTTTGAAACTCAGGAGAAACTTTTTTTTCCAAAAAGAAGTGAGCCAGAAGATTTTAAAAGAAGTGGCCCTAAAATGTCTCTGAGAGGGTCAAAATATGGAGAAATGGGCATAAATGTGCAACACAGAAAAAGGATTAACTGGGCCCTGAAATGAGGGAAACAAAAATCTGATTTTTTTTTAAAGTTCAGATTTTAAGGATTATTTAAGAGCAAAAAGTACATCTACATTGTAGAAGTAATGCAATTTGACACTACCATCCTACCCTAGGATGTAGTTCCAGCCTATGAAATTCTGGGATTTGTACTTTTACAAGGTCTTTAGCCTTCTTTGCTAAAGAGTGCTGGTGCCTCACAAAACTACAATTCCTGGGATTCTGTAGGGTGCAGCCACATCAGTTAAAGTGGTGTCAAACTGCATTATTTCTACTGGATAGATACAACCAAAGTCTGATTAGAAAACCAGCATTAAAATCATGGCCCAGTGTAAAAATGATATATGCTGAATAAACTATTTCAGTTTATTTCAGCATTCTATTTCAGTCTCCAGTCACTTAGTAGATTTCATAGCCAGGAAGGAGAAAACTTATTTCCCAGCTGGATGGTTCTCTCCTTCCAGATGTCCCCATATACATGTTATGACAGCATATACTGCATATAGAATCATAGAATCATAGAATCATAGAATCATAGAGTTGGAAGAGACCACAAGGGCCATCCAGTCCAACCCCCTGCCATGCAGGAACTCCAAATCAAAGCATCCCTGACAGATGGCCATCCAGCCTCTGCTTAAAGACCCCTAAGGAAGGAGACTCCACCACACTCCGAGGGAGTGTGTTCCACTGTCGAATAGCCCTTACTGTCAGGAAGTTCCTCCTAATGTTGAGGTGGAATCTCTTTTCCTGCAGCTTGCATCCATTGTTCCGCGTTCTAGTCTCTGCAGCAGCAGAAAACAAGCTTGCTCCTTCCTCAATATGACATCCCTTCAAATATTTGAACAGGGCTATCATATCACCTCTTAACCTTCTCTTCTCCAGGCTAAACATTCCCAGTTCCCTAAGGCGTTCCTCATAGGGCATGGTTTCCAGACCCTTCACCATCTTAGTTGCCCTCCTTTGGACATGCTCCAGTTTCTCCACATCTTTTTTGAATTGTGGTGCCCAGAACTGGACACAGTATTCCAGGTGGGGCCTGACCAAAGCAGAATAGAGTGGCACTATAACTTCCCTTGATCTAGATGCTATACTTCTATTGATGCAGCCTAAAATTGCATTGGCTTTTTTAGCTGCCGCATCGCACTGTTGAATCATGTTCAGCTTATGGTCTACTTGGACTCCTAGATCCCTTTCACATGTGGTCTCATTCAGCCAGATGTCCCCCATCCTATATCTCTGCATTTCATTTTTCCGCCCTAAGTGCAGAACCTTACATTTCTCTGCATTGAATTTCATCTTGTTAGCATCGGCCCAGCTATCTAGTTTATTCAGGTCATTTTGAATGTTGATCCTGTCCTCTGGGGTATTAGCTACTCCTCCCAGTTTAGTGTCATCTGCAAATTTGATAAGTATGCCCCCAATTCTGTCATCCAAGTCATTAATAAAGACATTGAATAGCACTGGGCCCAGGACAGAGCCCTGTGGCACCCCACTGGTCACTTCTCTCCAGGATGAAAAGGAACCATTGTTGAGCACCCTTTGAGTTCGGCCAGTCAACCAATTACAAATCCATGTAACAGTTAACTTGTCTATCCCACATTTTGCAAGCTTGTTTGCAAGAATGTCATGGGGAACCTTGTCAAAGGCCTTACTGAAATCAAGGTATACTATATCCACAGCATTCCCTTCATCTACCAAGCTGGTAATTTTATCAAAAAAAGAGATCAGGTTCGTTTGGCATGACTTGTTTCTCTGAAACCCATGTTGACTTTTTGTGATTATGGCATTAGCCTCTAAGTGTTCACAGACTCTCTGCTTAATGATCTGCTCTAGAACCTTTCCTGGAATTGATGTCAGACTAACTGGACGATAATTGTTGGGATCCTCTTTTTTTCCCTTTTTGAAGATGGGCACAACGTTTGCCCTCCTCCAGTCTGCTGGGACTTCTCCTGTTCTCCATGAGTTCTCAAAGATTATTGCCAGTGGTTCCGATATTACATTTGCCAGTTCTTTTAATACTCTAGGATGTAGTTCATCTGGTCCTGGAGATTTATATTCATTTAGGTTAACCAGATATTCCTGTACTACCTCTTTACTTATTCTGTGCTGAAATTCCTCTATTCTGTCTTCTGCTCCATTATCCTTAGGTTGAGCACCCTTTGCCTTTTCTGAGAAGACTGAAGCAAAGAAGGTGTTGAGTAATTCTGCCTTTTCTCTGTCCCCTGTTAGCATTTTGCCATCTTCTGCACGCAGTGGCCCTACCATTTCCTTCTTTTTCCTTTTGCTGCGGACATATCCAAAAAAGCCCTTTTTATTGTTCTTAACCTCTCTAGCCAGCCTGAGTTCATTCTGCGCTTTAGCTTTTCTGACTTTATCCCTACACGTACTGGCTATTTGTTTGAATTCCTCTTTCGTGATTTCCCCATTTTTCCATTTCTTATACATGTTCCGTTTAAAACTTAGCTCAGTTGAAAGTTCCTTAGTCATCCATCCTGGCTTCTTGAGACATCTCCCATTTTTCTTCCTCATTGGAACGGTTTGAAATTGTGCCTTCAATATTTCCCTTTTGAGAAACTCCCATCCGTCTTGAACTCCTTTCTCTTCTAGTATTCCTGACCATGGGATCACTCCCAGTATTTCTCTAAGTTTATTGAAATCAGCTCTCCTAAAGTCTAGAGTGCGTGTCTGACTATGCCTAGCTTCTCCCTTCCACTGTATAACAAACTCCAGGAGAACATGGTCACTTCCACCTAAGGATCCAACCACTTGCACCCCATCAACTAGGTCTTCCCTGTTGGTTAAGATAAGATCTAAAATGGCTGATCCCCTTGTTGCCTCTTCCACCTTTTGGACAATGAAATTGTCTTCCAGGCAAGTGAGGAATTTGCTAGACCTTGAGGATTTGGCTGAGTTTGACTTCCAGCAAATATCAGGATAGTTGAAGTCCCCCATCACTACTACATCTCTCCTTTCTGAGTATGTGTTTATCTGTCCTAGAAAGGCATCATCCAATTCCTCTGCCTGAGTCGGGGGTCTGTAATAGACTCCCACAGTAATATCCCTGTTGTTTCCCTCTCCTTTAATTTTTATCCAGATGCTCTCCACCTGGCTTCCAGTATATTTTTTTTTTTAGTAATTTTTATTGATTAAAATCAAATGTACATACCACAACAAACAATATGCATTAAAATACATTACATCCCATCTTGCGTTACATCACATCTTGTATAATCACATAATGCACACATAATGCACAACATACTTTCCAAATTAATATATAGGTCTCACATATTGACTTCCTGGATCTCTTCACTGGTGTAAATATCCCTGACATATAATGCTATTCCTCCTCCTTTCCTGCTTGGCCTGTTTCTCTTAAAAAGGTTATACCCCTCTATTTCTACATTCCAATCATGAGACTTATCCCACCAGGTTTCAGTGATGCCTATTATATCATATTTCCCTTGTTGTGCTAGGAGTTCAAGTTCATCCTGCTTATTTCCCATACTCTGTGCATTAGTGTAGAGACATTTAAGACCATGTGTCCTCTTTACTTGCTGCTTTTGCACATTTTTTTGCCTCCTACTGTTGGGTCCTTGCACTGTTTGCCTTGTTCCCTCTATGCCCCTTTCACTATTCTCTCCATTCCTTTTGCCTTCCAGAATGCTGTCTCCCTCCCCCATATAACTCAGTTTAAAGCCCTCCTGATCAGATTCTTCAGACTGTTGGCAAAAATGTTTTTGCCAACTGGCGTGAGATGCAGTCCATCCCTTGCCAGAAGTCCCTCCTCATGGAACCGCAGCCCATGATCCAAGAATCCAAACTGTTCTTGGCGGCACCATCTACGGAGCCAGTTATTCACCTCTGCTATTTTCCTCTCCCTTCCTGGACCATGCCCTTCTACCGGGAGTAGAGATGAGATGACAACCTGTGCATCCATCTCTTTCAGCTTCCTTCCCAGAGCCTCATAATCCCTTTTGATATTCTGAAGGCTGTGCCTTGCAGTATCATTGGTTCCCACATGAACCAAAAGAAGGGGGTATTGATCAGTAGGCTTGACAAGTCTTGTCAGCCTCTCTGTCACATGATGGATCTTTGCCCCAGGGAGACAACACACCTCCCGAGACATCTTGTCAGGCCCACAAACCAATGCTTCGGTACCCCTCAGCAAAGAGTCCCCCACCACAACCACGCGCCTCCTCCGAGGCTTAGCAGTGGCTGTTCCTTTTCGTGATACTCTCAGGATCCCCTGCTCTGTCCCTGATGTTTGTCCCTGCTGCTTTTCCTCATCATCTCTGACAACAGAGAGAGATTCAAAGCGATTCTGTAGCTGCAAGCCGCTCACAGAACGTTCCCTGGTTTCCTTACTTCTGTGTGTGACCTTCCTCCAAGCATCTACCTCTGTTTTATGTGCAGTGACCTCCTCCACCCCAGCAGCTTCCTCTGTGTGTTTCCCACCCAAGACATTCTGGTCTGATCTGTTCAGGAGAATCTCCTGTTCTCTATGATGCTGGAGTGCAGATATCTGCTCCTCTAGCTGCTGTACTTTCTCTTCCAAGAGGGCTACCAACTTGCACTTGTGGCAGGTGTAGTTCCCCACCTCTGTAGGCAAGAAGACAAACATCCCACAGGTGTTGCAAGTGACTGCTGCAGGGCCTTCAGTGTCCATACTGAGAAGTCTTAAGGAGGCACTGAAACAAGACTGTGGGCTTCCCTTGCTAGACTTGGCCTTTATTCCCAAGCTCTGTCACTGAGTTCAAGTCACAGGGCCTATAGTTAGGTAAAGAGCTCCTGGCTAAAAGCTCCTTCCAAAGGCAAGTCTCTGATTCACTTCTGATGCTTCAGGCCGGCTCCCCTTCTATTCTCTAAAAATCTCCTTGACTAGATAAGAAGATAACGGCGCGCGCTTCTGCTAGCCTTGAGTAGCCTTAAGTAGTCTCCCAGCAATGGCTCCCAGAATGCAATGGCTCAAGTGTAAATTAAATTAGATCTCACCCAAGCACATGGACTAGAACCTCCTCCTTTTCTTTCTCCTCCTTAAAGGAAATGAAGCTTCTGCTAGCCTTGAGTAGCCTTAAGTAGTCTCCCAGCAATGGCTCCCAGAATGCAATGGCTCAATTGTAAATTAAATTAGATCTCATTTATGAGGTGTGTCTCAGCTTGAACAACTCCAAGCTTCCACATCCAAAACACACGCTCAGTTTTAAACAGTCCAGTGCTATATTTGCCTCCCAGAATTTTGCATTCATTCCTTTTGTTGGGAGTCTCTAACTTCCCTTTGCTTTGCGCAAAATGAAAAGAGGTAAGTCCAAGAAAGCTATATATTTTTAGCGCAGCCTTCTCACAATGGTATCTTGCACCCACACACTATTCACATCATGCAAAATGACCTTCCTGTGATAAATAAGTTATGTTCAAAAGGAAGCTGATACACAAATGTGGCTTAACTCGGGATAAGTGGAGCAAAAGCAAGATATATACAAATGGAGGAGGGATTGTACAACCACAAAATTGTAAACTGATGTCTACAATGGAACGGGGGAAAAATGACATTTGTACTTCAGATAACAAAGGTGTCTGCTTTTTATAACTGCCTCTTTTACAATGTTAAACTCAATTGCAGGCCAAAACATCACGCATTCGCCATACCACCATAGAGGTATATAATAGCCACCATTATTATGCTGAGAGAACATTTTATTTGGTAAAGCATTTCAGTTCACTATTCTGTTCATGGGGTGTGATACAAAGAGGATGACTAAATTAGAGTAAACCTTCCAACAAACCCATTTGTAATTGTCTTCCATCTGTCAGGCATGCACCTAGAGAAGACAAAAGAACTAACAATTTAGCACAGATTTCTGCCCTGACAAAGAACAGCTAACCATTTTCAGCTGTGTATCAATAAAAGAAGGTGTTCTTATCTTGAAGAAATCCAGTTAACCCAACACCATCTATCATAATTAAATAACTTTGAGAAGGTACAAAGATGGCTTTGCAAACTCACCTGTCTGTCAAGCTTTTGTTGTCGCAGATTGCTGCTCTCGTCATCTAAAACACTGCCAAGATAAAAACAAAATAATTTACTTGTCTAATAATAGAGGAACATTTTACAACAGTTTATATGGAAAGGCTAAATCTCTGTAACAATTCGTAGTAACTTTGGGTACTTTGATCCTGCTTTTAGATTTCTACCCTGCAATCACCCTGCCTCAAACCCAGAATTTTGCTTAGATTGCAGATTGCATTGTCCCTTCATAATCCTCCTATATTTTCCTTCTACTTCTCTCTTCTTCCTTACCAAAAGAAAGAGATTGATTTATGAGGAAGGATGGAATATGTGTACAACACATTCTGACTGGCAGTGCCAGGAACCTTCTGCTTGGAAGCACCTTTTCTACAGACATTCTGCAATGGAGATCCCATTGGACAGCCATTATTGGTGGCTGCCTTCCACTGTGCCCTTGTTTTTTCCCTTGCCCAGAGATACTCTGAAGCAGTAAGAAGCATCTCTTAAGCCTGTCTCCAAAGCCTGACCAGCTCTGCATCCACACTGCAGAAATAATCTACTGTAGTTTGACACCACTTTAACTGCTATGGCTCAGTGCTATGGAATTGTAAGAATGGTGGTTCCCAGTATAGCAAAATACCTTCTTTCTACTACTGTATTCTCTCTGTATGCATGGGGACTTGGGACAGGACAGGGCTTGTCACTCCTGTCAAAGCAAGACATCTTTTCTCCACCTTCTCAGCCACCACCAGTTTATTGGTGCTCTCCACTGTTATGCAATGCAAAGTTTTCATGCAGACAGTCTGTACATGGCCAATGAGAGTTCTTTCTGTCTGAGGGGCCATTCACACTACATCATACATTGGATTGGTTTATAAGTGGGTTTTTCCCACTGGCACCAGTTTTTCCACACCTGGATCGGGGTTTTGCACACATGACCTGGGGCAAATTCCCCTCAGCACAGGTTTTCTGATATTGGGGTTTTTCCCATTTCTTTTCGGAAAGCCCAGTTCTTCCATGGTGCTGGCCAATGGGAAATTGCCCCAGTCATGATTGGGTCATTCAGGGGGAGGGATAAAAGGTCAGAGGGTGGGCAGTGGGTGGAACATGCCTCCCCTCTTGCACCGGTCGCTTTGCAAGCAGCTTTTTCTAATTTTATTTTTAATTTTCTGATGGAATATGTGAATGCTTGTGCTAACATTTGCTAACTGCAGCCAAAATAAAAGTTCCATTCTGGACACATACACACCCTGCGTAAGGAAAAATCGCGGATGCTCAAGACCCATTCAGATGATAGGAGACTCCACCTATTATCACTACTCTTGAAGTGCAAACATAAGTGGCATAATTTGCACTGGGAAGGTTCGATTGAGGTAAAAGGTAGTGGGAATATCCATTCCGGACAGATTCGGTATTGGCTTTTTGAATCTGCCTGGATCTACCCAGGGCCAAAGTGCCTATGTGAAAGGGGCCTAACATTCAGTATCACAGGCTGGGAGTCCAAAGAGACAGGATGTCCAGTAATGAACTGGATAACCTTAGAAGTTCCTACTGGGAGATTTTGATATATTTATTTAACAAATAATGCATTAAAATAATACTAGCATTGTCAAAAGAGCTCATTAAACATTCCTTACATAGCCAGATTTAGTCTTGATATATTGTATTTATTAAAAATGAAATCTTCACTGCTAAATATCTGGCCAGTATCTAAATAATTTTTGACAAAAAGATAGGGGCTCATTTAACTTTTGTAACCTATGGTAATAACAGTAGTGAAAATGAAGTTAGAATTTGGCCTTAAGTACATTTCTTAATATTTTTTTTAGTAGGTCGGTCTCTGTAGGGATGCTAGTACCCCATTATTATTATCATTGTCAGAGGAACAGTCAGTTCCCCTTGAGCTAGTGACTAATGACTCTTCATTTCATTTTTCCCAGACCCCATAATGAAGAGACTGGGGTTCTAAGACTGGTCAGATTAGTCACTGAAAGGATGTTTGTCATTTTAAAAATACAGCTTTCAGAGACAAGAGGCCTCATAACACATCTAAAGAAAACTTTCACAAGGATGGTTTTGGGGAAACATATTTTACAGCATTTTGGAGGTAGAGAGAGCTAGAAAATCAGCTGGCACAGAATCTACCACAGCCATGTGCCAACCTACATACTCTGACAGATGATCCAGATTGTTAAATCTGCTGAGGAGTCACCCTGTGGGATGCAGGAAACTGGAACAGCAGTAGATGCAGCTGCTGCTTAAGAATCCTTGTATTTTTCTGACCTGAATGAGAAAAAAATTTGATGCAATGGGGTTGTCCCCACTCTTGGCATCTTCCCTTGTTGGGTGGTACTTTGGGCTGGCTCATACTCCCAGACAATATACTGTGAAGAAATTTGTTAATATCTGATGTTAAACTAAAACAAAAGTTTTATTGCTTTATTAAAAATGTAATTAGCTAGCTGCCCATTTGATGCTGAGACAGAAGTGCTAGGAATAATACAAGTATCTGAGAAAATGGTTACATTTTTCTGTAAAGCTCCAAGGGAATACTGAAGAAAGTGAACACCTTTCTGACCACAGTTGTAAACTCATGAGGCACTGACAGTGTTAAGTACAAACAGTGACCCTTTTTCTTTACAAATCATCACATAAAAGCCACAAATTCAGTTTCAAACCAAGTATTATTTTTGTTTGTTTTTAAAAAGAATAAAGACTCCCTTGCAATTAAGGACTCTCCATGATTAGTAATAACTTCCTCAAGATACATGCTTTGCCTTTTTCAGCAGATTGACAGCAAGCATGAAGTAGCTATTTATAGATTTACTATTTACTGCCAATCATAACATGGGAAAGCAGTCATCCACAACACTGTCACAAGCTCCTAGTTTCTCTGGATTTCCAAGCAGCTGCAAAAGGTTTGCAGCCTGGGGACTGAGTGCTGAATCAGAGGCTACAGATGACCAGAGATGGTTATCAGCATTATGAAATAAACCTCCAAGGCTGCCACATGATTGCCAGTCATATGGATTCACATAACTAGAGAGACAAAAAGACATTTGATTGGGTGTCATAAATTGCTTAGTTATCTTAGTGATGAAGTGGTGGAAAGGAACACAGACACTGACCCAGCATCAAATGGATGCACTGACACATGCCCTGTATATCCTTGGAGTCTGCATCCATTAATTCAACTATCCACAGCTTGAGAAGATTGCCCCCTCCCCCCAAAAAATTGAAGCACAACTTGATTTTGCCATTTTATATACAGTAAGGGCCACCATTTTACTATACCACTGTATACAGTATAATAAGACTAGCACATCCATAGATTTTGGCATCCACAGGGTGTCCTGGAACCAAACCCCAACATATACTAAGGTCCCACTATAGTCTTTGGTTCTCACTAACTTATAGTTACATGCAGAAATAGATAAAGAAGGCTGTTTTGTGCATATGAAGAACTGGGCCTAAACATTATCAAAACCTTTTCTATTCCAATGCAACTTCTAGACATGCCTGGAGAGCTTGATACATATCAAATCACAATTTTATTCTAATGAGACTCATGAGAATTTAACCAGAGGTTGATCTGGACATCAGATCACAGTACACAAAAAGAATAACAGTGTTACATGCAATAATTCTTTCGACAGAGTCAAAATCCACTGAAGACTTTAAAGACTTCTAAGACTTTAAATAAAACTCTCTTAATCCAAGCCTACTGGAATCAGAAAGAGTCTACATTGCAACTTCAAAAAGTTACAAAGTTGGACAAACTATTTTTTTACATATCTAAACCGTGCCATCAACATTTATTCTTTCACTTCAATGAGTTAATACTTACAAATTTCACTCTGCTCAAAATGTTTTAGTAAGACACCCACTGATAAAGCAATGATTAAACTAGGCAACAAACAAAATCCATTACACTTTTCTAATGAAGGCTCAACAAATTCTTCAGAATTATTTTAAGATTTCTACTCTTTAAGCTGTATTTCTGCATATGAAAGACTATCACAATATCCTACTCCAGTTATTTGTTTTTCTTCTTTCATGTAGCAAGCCTTTTAGTTACCCTTTCTTTATAAAGCATAATATAACAATTATAATAGATGTTTTTTTTAAAAAATTGCTTCTTTTCCAATATTTCTCTGAAGTGCATTTCATAAAGATGGAACTAAAGGAAGACATACAGTGCAACAGACAACACCCAAACATTTCGCATGGCAGCCATGAACAGCAAGTATGAAGAAATTAGCATATCAATGCACTAGCATGGAGTACAATTTTGTATCACATGGAGTAAAAAGGCAATGGTGTCCACAGCTAGAGAATATGGTCGACCTGTTCTTACAGTAAGTCTGGGCAATTGCATAGGGCAGGAGTCAATTCTCTCCAGCCCCTCATGTGAGATGAATCCCCAGCCACACACATGCAGCGAGCCCAAATACATATTTTTCTCTGCAATCCTTCTCAAAATGATCACTTCCTGTGACCCCTTTGAATAGGATTACAGAAGAAAATAGAGGTATTTGTGGGAAGTATGAGATTATAGGGTGCTTGTAGGATGGACACATTTTATGTGTTTACACACACTTCTTTCGCTGTGGTTTGGGAATAAAAATAGTTCCCAAATCAAGCTTTTTTAAAAAGGAATTTGGGAGACTGATGGGCCACAAAAGTTGCCTTTGGGCTGCCCTGACTTACAGTCTTTCTTGGAACAAAGTGTTCTGTTTTGTCCTCTCCATAGTTTGTAGGGCTGAAAGAACAATAATACCAGTTGATAAAACATACACTTGCCCACCCTTACCACTGAAACAGCAGAAACAAAGGAGCTGCCCCCTAAGCCCAAAAAACCTCACCCATCTCATTTTTTTATCCAATGCATTTTTTTCCAAACCCCTAAAGGTGCATGGGGCTATCTTGGCACCCATAAATGGTGCAAAGCAAAAAGGCGAAGATGTTTCAGAATTTCAGAAACTCCCTCATGGCCTTCCTGACTAAAGGACTCTATCTATTAGCTAAATGTATCTTCAAATATGTTGTGGGTCTGCTCAGACTGTGGGTAGCACTAAAAGTGTTTGCTGCTTCCTTGATATAACAGACCACCCTACTCCCCCAGCAGAGAAGCCACTGCAATTCTTCTTAAGCCTAGTTTTTATTCTTTATTGTATTTAATTTTTAAGGGGGGAATCGAACAAACTTAGAAAGGGCAATTGTTCATCTTAGTCTCCTGCCAATTAGACTCTATTAAGGGATGGGAATCATGCAGGCCTCCAGCAGTTCTTGTTACAGCATTTCTCGCCACCCCGTTAGGACTGCTGGGACATCCAGTCCACCATGATTGCCATGATCAGTGTTGTGTCGCCTTTGTTTTTTACTTCAGTCACTGGAGTACATGCATTCCCTCTTCCTCACTCCAACCCACCCATCTTTCATTTGCTCACACATGAAGTGATCTCACACATATTCCCACTCTCCCCAAATCTCCCCTCCACCATTCACTTGATCATGCAGAGATCTGTATAGAGAGAATCAGGGGGAATGATATGTGAGATCACCATATGAGTCAGCAAGTGAATGATAGGGAGAATCAGAAGAGGGAAGAGGGAATGTGTCCATTCACTGTAGTGAAAACAAAGATGATACAATGCTGATCAGGTGGGGGGGCACGATCAGGGGGAGAGTAAAAATAGTAAAAATAAATGCGACACTCAGACAGTGGGAGGAAAAGGGAGGAGATAGCCCGATCTAGCCCCTCACCACTGATGTCATGGCTAAACATACACTGAAGAAGAACAACATGGAGACACATACCAGGCTTGTTGGACCCAACCAGTCCCACCGACCAAAAGTTCCTCTCAC
Source organism: Urosaurus nigricauda (assembly GCA_034509955.1). Classification (NCBI taxonomy): domain Eukaryota; kingdom Metazoa; phylum Chordata; class Lepidosauria; order Squamata; family Phrynosomatidae; genus Urosaurus; species Urosaurus nigricauda. Next base: position 103,951,192 of record JAOEGL010000001.1, read on the forward strand.
CCCCATCCCCCACACCTACATCACTATGGAGAGCAGTCCATACACAAATCCATAGTAAATCCCCATTTTTCTCCTCCAAATTAAAGACCCGAGGAAATGGAAAGGCCCTGATTCAGTCCAAATTGTCTTGCACATTGTCTGGACTGGTCGTTGTGAAAATGAGGTGAAATTGCTTTATTTGTCCTGTGTAGCCATGTGCCTAGTCTGTTTAAGTATAAAAAGAAAAGGGAGGGAGGGAGGGAGGGATCTAGCGGCAACTTTCAGACAAACTGATTTATTTTTGCATGAGCTTTCATGGATTTCAATCCACTTCTTCAGATGTACAGATGGAATACATTTGACAAGCCACAAGTGTTTAAACACAGTTACATAGTTGTCAGGGTGAAATCAGAATATAATGGAATAGAGAGAGATACATCCTTTATTCCACTACACTTACAACTATGTAGCTTTGTTTAAATGCCTATTGCTTGTCAACTGTATTGCATTTATGCATATCAAAAATAGATTGAATCCATGTAAGTTCATGTTAAAATCAATCATTTAGTCTTAAAGGTGCCCCTAGATCCCTCCCTAGCCTTTATTCCCTATGTATATTACTTTCCCTGTTCCTCCTCTTCTTTCTTCCTTTTCCTCCTCCTCTCTGCTTTTTCCTATTGTTGTTGTTGTTGTTGCCTTGGCTGCTCTGTCCAAAACCTGAAGATGTATGTGAATTCCAATATTTACTCTGTATTATGGGCCAAATATCTCTATGCCAGAGTTCATCATCATTTTTCCATATCTATTGCAGAGCCTATATTTGTTGTGCATAAGCTATAAATTAAAAAACAGGCAGTTAGATGTGAGGAGGACAATGAGAATAATAAAAGGAGTACAATAGAGTCAATTGTTTTTAAGGTATAAAGCAACGTCTTCTTTGCAAGCAGTGACAGGCATTTTCACCTCCACCCAGAAAGGGAACCACTATCATCTTCTTTTAAAAAGTAGCAATTTTGTCAACTCCTACAGAGCAAGTTGCCAAGAGCCTAAATCACACATCCCTAGTTGTATTTTGAGGAGAATAATCCACATTAGTCTGCAGCAACCAAAAGAATAAGAAAATCTGGCGTGCTTTTTCCTGTACAGACTGCAATGCTCAGATAGGTCCATAGCCACTCAATGACCCATAGGGATTACAACGGATTAGCACAAACCACACATGGGTGTGATGCAGGCTGAGACCACCACACCAGTGCAACAGAGCTCAAAAATGAAAATGAAAATGCCCTCAAAACTATGGATCCAAATGGAGGTTGATCAGCCCAACCTGTCCCCATTCATTATGATGCTGGCAGCAACAATGATCCTGATCACTGCTGAAGAGAAAACAGGGCTCTTGCACCTTTGGTACATAACTATTAAAGGTGCAAGAGCCCTGTCCTCTTTTTCATGTACTTGTCATACTGGTTGGACAAGTCAAAAAACAAATGAATAGGACAGAAGGGACATCAGTGAAAGGCTGTTTGACAGACAACAAGTCTAGCTGCTAGTTAGCTATGAAAGGTTTATCAGAGAACAACAGTAGTCAGGGCCAACTCTCTACCTAGAGCTGTCCTTTCAGTTGCCACCACTGAGACCATCAGAAATAAAGCATGCAGCAGACCTTACACTGTGCTTATATCCAAGCCCATGTCACCATGAATCTAGAATTTGGGTTTTTGCTTTTCACATGCCCACACCCATCACAACCCCTTTCTTTTTGAACTGAAACTTTTAAACTGCCAATCTACACAGCAGCAGCACTTTATTTCTGATCTTTATGTGCCATTCTGATAACCTTTTTGGCTGAAGAGTGAGATAAAAATGCTGCAAATAACTACACAAACTTGATTTTAGATTCCAAACATTCAATTTAGAAGTAACTCATGAGTGATAAGCAGGAACTACCAAGGGGCAACTACACACGATAATGATGCCCTTGATTAAACATAACACTAATAATAAAAAGCCTCAGATTTTGACATCTGCAGAAGTTCCAGTGGACAGAAATGCCAGAGCATGCTGGTAAAAAGTTTGCATAATAACAAAACTGGATTACAATTTATACAGAGAACAAAGCATTGTTGCAAGGCTTGTCTTGACTGTTTCACTTTAGTTTAGCAAAATGTTCTCATTTGAACACATTTATTCAAGAGATGTTTACTCCCCAAAGAAACAAACATACAAAATAACTATTTAAAAAATCAAATCGGAATGAGCAAACTGTCAATGATCTCATTAGTTTGCCACTTGAAATGCTGACTGCAGGGTGTGTTCCTTGAATAGTTATAATGCATTCTATAAATACCAAAGTTATGTTTTACAGTATATGAATTCAGTATTCAAGTATTTGTCAGTTGGGATTAATGTACAGAATCTTGCACTTGTAAATCAGACACAAGACAGCAGAATAGGAAGCAACTGTCTGTCCTCTTTCACCATTTCCAGTACTAACATTTGGACAAACAACAACTTTGGCCTTTAGCAACACTTCATTCCAAAAGCCACACCGCAAACAGAACCAAAATGTCAGCAAGCCAGCTCATCTTCACAGATCACGCTGCCAATTTTCTTAAAAGACTAAAGGGCTTATGTCAAAATGTTACCAATGATTTTCTCCACACAAAATAGATACTTACAAAAATTAATTGCAGTCAAATCCCCAAGAGACACATATAATTATTCTAGTCACTCCTTCATATATTTGGTTTGATTTTTTTGTAATGAGCACTTTCCATCAGAGAGACCTCATATCCCTGGGAAGGAAAGAAGTAATGAAAGCTAGAGGGGTACAGGAAACATCCAGATTAGAGAAAACACAGGATTGTCTTCTCAAACTGGGAACAATGTAGATTCCACAGACTTTGCTGCTTCAAAGTGTTTCTCACCAACTACATGAAAATGATGGAGACGATCAGCAAAGGCTGAAAAAGGCTTTACAATCTGGGGTGCAAAAATTAGACAAAGCAAGAGCAGTACAATCTCTGTACACAGGTATCCCTAAGAGAGGAAAAACCCAACAGACGAAAAACCCTTGGCAAAATTTAGGTGAATAATCCAATATGTCCCAGGAGGTGAAAGGACAATATTAAAGGCTACAGGAAGAGACACTGTGTATAGAGTTGTCCAACAGAGCTGTTTTAGGTAATGAAAGGCTTGTTGTGCCATGAGAAGTGAATGCAGACCACCCAATATGAGCAATCTGCATGACACCTTGTAGGTGAAATGGCTTGGACTCATTCTGACTTGGATGCTCCAGTTGATACAAGCCAAGCAGATGTAACTTTGGACCTGTTTACGCAGTGGTATCTCAGTTAATACAGCCTGAGGTTGTGAATGAGATCCTTGGAGAAATGAGAACTATCACATCTATCCTGGACCCTTGCCTGTCATGACCTACAAAAATAAGATATCAAATCAACTGATAAAAATAATACGTAGGGTGGACTGCCATAGTTGGGCCTGAATTTTACATGGTATAAACTCTTCATAGTCATTTGCAAAGAGGATACAGGAAAGGTGAAACAACAGTAATGTGGCATTACATAGCAACAACCTTTCTTGCATTATACCCAGCATTTTTAAAAGAATTTGCAAAGGCTGTTGGAGTCAATCATTTTCTTTTCCCACAGAAAACAAAAAAGACAGAACAAATGTGCTAGCTCTGTACCCAAGCCTGCTTAAATGATCAAAGCTGAATGGAAGTACAGTAAAAACTAAAACAATGCCACAACACATTTGTAAAGTGATACATCAGTTGGATTTTATTTAGGGTTTTTTTTTTAAAAAAAAAAAAGGTCTGCTTTAAGAAAACAGAATCAAAAGATACATTTTTTCTACTTAGCAATAGTTTAAGATACTATATTTTGACAGCTACACATATCTTATTATTATAAGATTTATCACAAAATGGAAGAAGCAAAAAAAAAATTCACAATGTGAATTCTTTAATATTACTCCCAGTAGAATTTTTGCAACATTACTTTTGGCATATACGGGCAAATTTTACACAGGAGAAAAATGTTTTCTGTTTCATAGCTGAAAAGTGGTTTATTTCAATAGCTATTTTTAAGTTTGTTTTATTATGTAGGGCTTAATCTGGAGTTGCCAGGATTTTCAAAACCAGAGTTGAATCATGAAATATTAAAAAAAAAAAATAAAGCACCACTGTACCTGTTCAGGGCATCAGATGCATTTCATTTAGAAACCAGTCAGTTCTGTGCATTTAAGAATTAAGAGAACTTGTTTTTATATAGTATTGCTGCCAATAGATTTGAACCTCAGCATTTCTGGTTTTTTAGAAGTTAAATTTATCTTGAGAGTTTTAAGACATCTATTAAAGTACAGTATTGGTATTTTAATTATTTAATTGTTTGTTTGTTTTACCATGTTGTTATTAAGCTTTAAATCATATACTTTGTTTTCAGTCAGGTCATGAGACTTCTTGGGCCTCATTCAGGAGAAAAGCAGGATATAAATTAAATAAAGAAATATGCAAATATATATAAGGCTTCCTCTCATTCAATATGCACAACACTTTAATTAGTATGCTCCTCTTTCTAAGAGGAATCCATCCAAACAATTATAAACTGATGTTTTATTCATTATGCTTTTCACACACAGTCCAACTCAAGTTGTTTTCGCATGTGAAACTTAAATCGGCATTCCCTTGAGTCTGAATACACAGTCCTGACCCTTATATAGTGGGCAAAAATTGACATGGGGTTGTAATATTTTAATCTGGGCCAGCTCAGTCCAGGTTGTGGGCCCTTACTGTAATTGGCAACTTCAACTCCGTGCTTGGAAATGTTATTAATTTGGACTACAGCTCCCATAATCCCATTTCAGAAATGGATAGGGTTTTTGGGGAGCTGTAGTCTAAGCAGCAACTTTCCAAGCTGTCCTGCAGCCCTGGCTTTCTGGCGGTTTCTCACATTGGGCAGGAATGATCACCTCCATTTCCTCCTGGTCCAACCCAGTTTGCTCCAAACACAAAAGAAGGGAGCAAGATGATGACAAGCAACAGGGAAAAGATGAGTTCTTTAAAGATGGAGGTGAATCAGAAGGGAAGTGTAGCTCAATTCTGAATGCCAGACGCTGGAGGGAATAAAGTTATGCTTACCATTCTTCAATAATAAATCATTGTCGATTTCCTGAGATATTGAAGCTGTATGTATATACTGTGCCTGTTCCTTGAGAAGCCAGATCTGGCCACGGTGGTACATGCCTTGGTTACATACCATTTGGACTACTGTAATGGGCTCTACATGGGGCTGCCTTTGAAAAATGTTCAGAAAATTGAGCTGGTTCAAATAGCTGGGCAGATTACAGAGACCATACAATGCCCCTGTTGAAACAGCTTCATTGGCTGCCAGTTTGTTTCCAGGCACAATTCAAGGTGCTGGTTATTACCTATAAAGCCCTACATGGCTCAGGTCCTCACTATTCGGCACACTGTTTCTCCAGGTATGAACCAACCCGGACTCTGAGATCCTCTAGAGAAGCCCTTCTCTCCATCCCAACATCATCACAAACATGGTTGGTGGGAACGCAAGAGAGGGCCTTCTCAATGACTGCCCTTAGACTCTGGAACTCCCTGCCCAGGGAGATCAGAATGGCTCCCTCCTTGATGGCCCTCCACCAACAGGTTAAGACCTACCTGTTCACATAGGTGTTTAAGGAACTGATATAAGGACAGGCTGGGATGTTAGACCATTTTAAAAATGTTTTAATACCATAATAATTTAATTCCTTTTAATGTACTTTTCTAGTGTTTTAAATTGTAATGTTTTTATTGCCATTAAGCCGCTCTGAGTCCCAGTCCTGGGAAAAGTGCGGGATACAAATAAATATATTTTTAAAAATGAAAAAAAAAAAAACTTGACCATTTCAATTAATTGGTTGAATCACAACTGACTAAGATTTTTTGAATCAAGTGACAGCTGTAGAAAATAAATGTTAACTTGATATTAGATTGCCCAGACAGCACTTCAGGTAGTTTTATTTTACAATCCCACTGAACCAGCTACAAAAACACATTTTGTTCTCAACAGCAGTGTGTTCAGCAGGTGCATCACAAATTGAAAATCATAGCATCTGAACCTTGCAGACATGCTCCAGTGAATAAAGATGCAAGCTTTCCCTAGTGGCTTTCCCCAAGAGCCTACAATCCAGTGAAGACTACTTTTTCATTCTTAAAATATCATAGATTAATTAAGAGTAAAGGAGGACATAGTACAAAAACACATTATACATTACATTGTAGATACAAGGTTCGATTTAGAGTTAGTCATGCATAAAACAGACTCAGTGAAATCAGTAAAACAAGGTAGTCATGACTCATTTAATCCCAGTGATTCCAGTGGATCTACTCTAAGCATAACTAAGTCTTGATCAATACTCTTATTATTCAACAGTAATTTTCTTTCCATTTTAGACCAGTTTGCAAATTGCCTTGCATGAACTGAATGCATTTTAACTTAGCGTAATCACCATTTATATCTATTCTCACTACATTTGTTTACATACTACACACAAGTACATGCAAATAGAAGAAAACACTGTATAATCTAGCACAGGATAACCTACAAACCTACCTCAAAAATTAAATTGATGAGAGTTTTTACACCCTCAGCCATTCATCTAACTGAAAAATGAACATTTTGACAGATATTCAAGACAGGTATCATTTCACATTACCCCCATGGAAAAAGTTCAATTATTCTCAGACTATTTTTTTCAATACAGAGGAATACAGTTCTCTTGGACATAAAGACCAGAAATTTTCCCATTTATTATTCTGGATTAAGATTCATTATTGCAGGGCAATTTACCAATTGAGATTTTTTTACATGATAATTTAGAATATCTATCTGTCAACTGAAGTATATTCAGCATTAAAATCACTATTAAAATGCCTTTTCAAATGAACAGACATACACATATACAAGCAACAGATATAGATCCAACGTGGAAGGTCACAGGTATGCACATACAAAGATACACAAGTTCTTGCATGTTACTGCAAACTATATAGATCAATTCTACTCACAGTGGTGGTCCCTCGACTAGACCCAGGCTCTGAGCCATTGGCTGCAGGTCTCTGGGAAATTTCCAGGAACGAAAGGGGGAAAATATATTCAATGGTCACAAATATGGACCCCTGGCAGACTGGGAAGGAAAATAATTGCTGGGCCTCCACATCAGATAGTCTAAGAAGTACCGTACTACTGCAGGTACCTTTAGTTTAAATGCTCCTTGGGAGGATGCCAGTTAAGGAGGTGAATCTACTACAAAAGGATCATATATTTTTGAAGCAGTGACCATTCATTTGAATATATTACACCTAACATATCACAGAGAAGTGCCAAGATTCATTTATCTTTACACTGTTTTCCCACTAGATTGTGTCCAATGCAATTTAAAGTATATCTAATGAAGAATATTATATATGACAGGAGTGACAATATAGTTGAAGCAATTCATATGAAACAATTATATATATATATATATATATATATATATATATAAACTAATCATCAAATCCAGCTGCTTAAAGTTACTAAAAGAATCATTAATCACCATCTCGTGACTCAACATCTACTAGCTAGTACTGTGAACAATCATGCCAATTCTCTGCCAAGTTCAAAATCACAGAAATTATATGGAATAAGATTACCTCCTCATTGCTTCACCTCAGTTGTCCATCCTGTATAGTAGTTAGTTATCAAATATTTATTAGTAACTTCAGAAGCTAGACAATGTTGTATTTCAGGACACTGTACAGGTTAAGTGAGCCTGATCCAAAATGCTTGGGATCACAGGTGTTTTTAATTTTGGATTTTATTTATTTATTTATTTATTTATGGAATACCTGCATTTGCATATACGTACATAATGAAATTGTAATTTATTTATTACGGTCAATGACCAATACATAAAAAACAACAGATATCATGGAGATGGGGTCAAGGTCTAAACACAAAATTTAATTAAGTTTCATATATACAGCATGCTCATGCCATATGCAGGTGTGCTGTACGTGGCTTTAACCTTACGCGGAAGGTTAAGTTGACAGAAACGAAATGGCACGTGCGCCATGCCAAACACAGGAACGCTCCTCCATTAAAACAAATGGTGTTTGACCATACACATTTTTTCCCATACATGGGGGAGTCTGGAATGGATTCCCCCCGCATATGGGGAGGGCCCACTGTACCTAACGTGCAGCCTGAAGGTAATTTTATACAATATTTTTAACATTTTTCTGTAGGAAACAAAGTCTATGTCTATAATCATGAGAAAGCAAAGGTGTCACTATCTCAGCCATCCATGAAAAGGTTTTGGTTTCTGGAATAATTTTTTGGATTTTGGAATTCAGGATCAGAGAGATTCAACCTGTACATACTGCTTATCTCAGAATTTTATAAAGACAGTAACAATACTATTATGCAGCAAGGGTAAACCAGTATACAGAAGTTGGGTCAGACAGGCAACTATATTTTCCACAGAAAATGTTTAAAGTATCCACTGAACTTTGGTTCCAGAACCCCCTGTGCACACCAAAATTCATGGATGCTCAAGTTCAACTAAACACAATGGCATGGTAAAATGGATCCTCTTATATAAAATGGCAAAATCAAAGTTTGATTTTAGGGAGGGAGGGAGGGAGGGAGGGAGAGAGAGAGAAGCTTTGGGTGCTACAATCTGTGGATAAAGAATCTGTGGAAACGGAGGGCTGACTACCGTATAATAAATTCTATTAGGCAATAGCTAAATATATATTTTCTGTTATGGTATCTGCTGCTAAAATGTTTAATTGATCAATAATTTTCCATGGGACAAAAATAATGTCCAGAATCCAGCCAGTTCACTGTGGTAGCGGTTTGACTTTTTCTAGGTCACACATTAGTGGGGGAAGAAGGCAGACAAAATATTCTGCCACAAAACAGATAGTTTCTCAATGCTTTACCTCCTTTACAGCTGCAACACCCACAACCTTTTTCTTCTACTGCTACTTCCTATGCTGGTACAGTTACATTGGTATAGTACAGCAACAGTATTCTAAGCCAAATTTTATGAATCTATTAACACAATTGCCATTTGAAACACTCTTTTTAATACATCAACATGCCTGTCAACAACCAAAGGAACAATGATGGTAAAATAAATTTATCATGGGGACTCACACTGCACATACATTCCATGTGGGAACATACTCCTGAGCAAATTTTAAAAATAAAGGGGCTGTGCAGACTGCCCTTTTTACAGCCATATCGAGGACATGACAACCACACATGGCAACCCTGATCTGGCCTTTGCAGAGTGCAAAAAAGAGCTGCAAAAATAGCTCCTTTTTGAGTTCTGGAAAGGGTGCAATAGCCATGGCGCCACAGCTTTACAGCACTCCTTCAGCACTGCGTCATGTGGACACCGCACCAGAGGAGTGCCATGATACTGCACGCCATGTGGTGTAACGCATAGCATCATGCCGCCCTGGGGGCGCAGCTGGCATGTGCGTAATATGGACGCTATGTCTCAACTCTGCCCCCAACCCAGCCTTTCCTGCCAGTGTGCACAGCACCTAAATCATATAACACCATGGGTGGCTGAGTTCACAGACAGGGAATTAACACTGTATAATAGAAGAAAAATGTTGGCTGAATCTATAGAAATACTAGTGTAAACATTAAATTGTGTTTAAAAAATGTAGACATACTAGAGCAAAACTAGAGCTTATCAAGGTTATCCACATTCTCATCTCAACTTGGGTCAGTACTAGAAATCAAAGTTTTCACATGGAAATGTATATCTGTTTTCATGGACTAGTGTTTTTGTTTTGTGGCTGCACAAATCACATCCAACGCTTGTAAAAGGAGCATATTTGAAAGAATTTTCAACTGTGCACAGGTGTGGTGCCTTTGGTTCAGGGTGATGAACTGGCTAAATTTGTATAAATTTGTGTGTATATCTCCCTCTTGTCCAAAGGTGCACATTGCATTACTCCACATTATTTTAAAAGGTACACTCTGTAACAGGAAGGGAGATGTGTTACTTGAAATGGCTTGGTGAAAGATTAATCTTAATTTGTCCTTTGACAGAGTCTACAAAGAGCAATTCTAGAGACTAATCTTTGAAAGTTTAACTAAATGAATACATACATTGGTCAAAAGATGTTTTAAAAGCCAGTAGGTATGAACTTGCAAAAGCAATGCACACTTGTACCCATGTAAAGTGAATGTGGTTTCCAGTGCAATTCTATTCAGGTCTACTCAGAAGCAAGTCCATTGTGCTCAACATGCATTACCCCTATTTATAGGGCCATGGCCTTAAACATTTGGATGGGTGTATAATCTTTATTTCAAGAGAAAATAAAAGTCTAGGATATCTCTGAACAGTTAAATGAAGATAAAACAGTGAACACCAACTCGTACATATCTTTCTTTTAAAATTAACCCTATTGATTTCAATAGAATTTACTCCCATTCTAAGTAGAATCAGTCTAGCACTTTTACACTTACTTGTGAAATGTTACAAGATGTCATGAAGGAACAAATCAAAATCGTACTCATAATATTTACTATACAAGTCAGAACCAGGGAAGAGTCTCTTCCTTCGCAAAATTGAAACAGAGCTTCTGATGAACAGTGCCTATCCTCATTACAGTTTTTTATTAAACAAGCATGTACTCCTAGAAGATAAAAGGTTTGTGCAGGATGGATGCTTCAGCCCACTGAGTCCATAGTTTTATTGAAACAATGATGTTGTATCATTTTTGCTAGAGAGGGAACAGAAGAGAACTGCACAGATTATGTATAATACTACCAGTTATAATTATGCTGTTCCTGGCACTGTGGGATGCTGTTCCTAAATGTTATGTTTATTTTCCCAAATTGTACTGTTTATGTAGCCAAAATAAGATTTCCTGCTATTTGTAACTGAAATCTGTAGCTTAATTGTTTGGCTTCATTTTGCACAATCCCAGACTTCTCCACGTATAAGCCAAACTAATGCTCCTGCCATGGCATGCATGGTATAATTACAGAGCATAATCAAACTGTTTATGTCAAATAAGGTTATTTTCCCTACTAAAGGCCCAGGCCTTAAGATGAACAACCTGAATTTTGCAGTGATTCTTTTTCACAAAAGTAAGAAGAAACAAAATTGCTCAAAACACACCCACTCCAGTAGAATATGGGCTTGCAACCAGAAAGTAAATGAGGCTTGACACAGACATTGGCTTGGATCCAGACCTGCCCCTCAACAAATGGCTTCTTCCGTTGGCAGAAGGAAACTGAAACCAACAAAGAGAATGATACAGACAGTGCTGCAGAATGATGCTGCTGAGATTGCAACCCAAGACATTCCTCACCATTTTCTATGATGCCTAGAGTTACTGGTAATTGTAGTCCAACAATATCTTGAGAGGCACAAGATTCCCAACTCAGTGCACAGAAAGAAGGAGAAACCATTGAAAATTGTGACCTCCATCCTTCCTCCAGCAACCAAGAGAACTCTACTGAGCAAAAGTCTAGATATCATCAACCTGCATCAATCCTTCTGCCTGATACTTCCTAACAGTGTGATAAAAGCAACCACAATAAGATTAAGAAATATCTGAAGAAGGACTGATATTGACAAAAGATGGCTCTTGTTAAGAGTATGATAGAAGTAACCACAATAACAAGAATAATTTTTGTACAAGAAATATGTGACTATAAACAATCACCATCAAATGTAAAGGGTTTTTTTTTTATTTTTACTTTTTAAGATGGTGGGGAAGATCATACAAGTAATTAAATTGTATGGCTGAACACTTTATTAACCATCATGTTAAATAAGCGACAGACTGGTGCCAGGAGACAGACAGTAGAATTAAAAGAACTAGGTGCAGCTTAAATGAAGCTGTAATGTATTTTGTTATTAAAATTATGTCAGGTTTTGCAATGTCTTTTCATTTTTGAAAGATGGGTGACAAAAGCTTGATCTCCATCCATCTGGGAAAGAAGATCAAGTGGATCAGCAGTTGTCCTGACAGTCTAAAACAGCAAAGCACATTCAACTATTGAGGGTCAAATAAGATCTTCCACCAGATCTTTCCTCTATTTGAACCACAGCTTCTGATGTAATGGAACAGAAAGCAGTAGAAAAAATGTTCTTGAGCAATGAAAATTCTAATTTCAGCAGTAACATCCTTAAAGGCAGACAAGCCATATTAAATTTGTCCCTGATTCTACAAAACAGTACCATAAGGCAATAACCCTGCTGTAATTCCTTTTTTATGCGCTGAACTTCTTTACTTACTATTTATAATCACTGGTACTGTAAGGTAGTCCTGTTGAACATCCATCCACATATACCTTAGAATCGCACACACATTCATATTGTTCCACCTTCTTGTCTTCCTTCCCATCTTCCCATATTCATCTCTCTCACATTTTTGACTAGACATGCACATAACATACACACACACACACACACACACCTCCCCTCTCAGTAACTATCTCTCCTATTTGCTATTCACCTGCTGAGTAGAAAACAAAGAGGAAACAGGTCAAAGCAGGTACCTTGAGGAAGCAACTTCCAACAAAACAGGTTTTCTTCATACATCACCTTTCCCATTTCAAACAAAAAGGCAAACCTTCAGGCACTGATACTTCAGTGTGTTCCAGAAACATACAATAACATCAAAAAGCCACAAAATAGTGACACCTTTTCTGAGGCAATCAAAATGCACAAAATACATGCTGCAAGTTTTCGAAGCTCCACTGGCTTCTTCATCAGCAAAAATGCTAAAAATCATACAGGAGAAATAAAATGTTGATATTAGTCACAGGCCTGCGTTTTGTCAGGATGTTGTTGGTGTTGTTTTAAGTTAAGATGGTATGAAGGGCTATCCTTGCAGGCAACCCACTCCTCTGTTTGGCCATGTGATACTGGGAGACAAAGTATCTTAAAACTCCAAGAAATAAAATTTAAAATCCCATTAGCAACACAAAAAGACACTTCCTTTGAGATCCAGGATGTCTCTATCCTTTGTGAGGCTAGAAGGCCCTTTGTTAGGCAAAGAACACTGCATTTATCAAAAAGCCTGCATGCTTTTGCACCAGGAAAACATTTAGGCACTGTTTAAACAGCACAGTTTAATGTCTTCAATATATATATGCATTTTGATTGGTTTCATAAAGGTATCACTGCTTTGTGGACGTTATTGTACTTTGCTATATGGCAATACAGCTAGCCATGGATATGTGTTCCAGATAACATAGCATCTTCCAATCAAGTTGGTATGTGGCACCTCACCTTGCCTGAAGAGCCAGGCTTTGGAGCAAGGGACCTTTACTGGGGCCAAATAGGGAGATTTCATGGGCCAACCTGCAGGACAGATATTCCCCACCAATGCTATTTGCATGGTATCCTTACCATACAGTCTCCTCCCCTGCTCTCTTTTCCTAACTATCATCTTAAATCAGGTGCAACATAACCTCTGTCCAGATATTGTTTCCTTCATTGGCAACATTTTAGCTTTGCTCCGAAAATGGAGGAAATATCTCCTGTACCTGGAACAAATGTCCTTGGTATTTCCAAACCACCAGTTTTATGAACTACGTGGGTTTTTAAACATGCATTACTTTTTTTTTTAATGCCAAGCCTCTCGTTCTTATGCTTACACTTTGGTAAGTGTGCATAGTATTGCTGCCTTTTAAAATAATGGGTAAACAGTTTTTATGACAGGTCTATTTGCAATCTCATCTCTAAAGTAAAGTAAACAAAAAAAAATAGATTTCCAATAACATTTGTAAACTAGCATAGCAATTGTCTAATAAACACCTAAGAGGTAAATGAACTTGGTTGACAATTTCTGTCACCAAATCAATAAATAAAGTGATATGTGGCGCAAGCAGTACATTCTACAACAATATTTAACAAGAAAGTAAAAGTAGATTTTGGAGAAGTCACACTCCTTCAGTCTCAGAGGAAGGCAAAGGTAAATCCCCTCTGAACAAATCTTGCCATGAAAACCTTGAAGGCACACAACAACAACAACAACAACAACAACAACAACAACAACGGTAGATTGTCTCTTTGGTACACATATTTTGGTAACACTAGCATCGGAATGACCAGAAGTATTTTTAAAGTCTTGCCAAAAGGAGGGAAGTAAGGTATTGTTACTGAATAGGATCCCAAATTAACAGGCAATTTAAAAAAGGCCTACCACTTAAAAAAACAAACAAAGCCCTAACATTCTTCTTGGCTACTCTGTAAATATTGCTAATTTCGTTCTCAGAATTAGGACCATGATTTCAACATGGAAAGGAACTTGGAGGATTTGTGTGCCTTGATGACAAGTGTCTTGATTTATTTATATCTTCTGCAAACTTGAGCAAATCTTCTCACCTCACTGAACAGATTCTGTTGGGACTGTTCATCATCAGTAGCTGTGTGGCACAAAAAAGGCAACTATTCTTTGAAGAATCCCTAATACTCCTTCTGTTAAGGATCCTGAGACAATCAAATGCAAATTTTAGATAGTTCTTATGATTTTACAAATTACTGATGTCATTTGAAAAGCTACTATTTTTAGGTGACAATAGCCAAGCACACCTCTTTAAAAAAATAAATACAGTAAAGAGAAAGCCTTGTCACAATAAAATCTTTGCTTTCTAAATAATGTAGTTCTTATAACAAGTATAAGAATAAACTGTGTTGGAAAAGGAGATAAATTAATTTACTTTTTTAAAATGGCTGGCTGAAAGGCAGTGCTGCCCAGGAGATACTTAAATAAGTATGGACAGCATGTGGAAATATTAACTGAATGCAGGCATTTGGCTCCTTGTAGCAGACAGGCATTCAGAATATATAATGCCAATAAATTAACATCTGCCCTGGCTGTCTTTTCATTTGGGGATTCAACTTAAAGTACTGGTGTTGACTTTTAAAGCCCTAAATTAGGGATGGGACCTATGCTGCCCACAAACCTACAGATGTTTAGGGCAGTCTCCTGAGAGGCTCCCAGCAGGAAAAAAAAAAATCCTGACCCAAAGTTGAGAATCGTACCTCCTGGGTATGATTCTCCTAGAAAACAAAACACATGCACACACCCCTTGTTTTAAACCGAGAGAGACAGACACACAAACTTATGCCCAGCAATTTCTGGAAATTAGGAGCATACTCTGGTCACTTCCAGTTTCAGGGAAAAAGGGAATGGAGTATTATGTGACAGTCCAAAAGCAGGACAAATGGGTTGGATGCAGTACTCCACAGTTGCCCTGGTTTAGGTCTCTTCCAAGAACCACCTGCATGCCTATAAACTACCTACCCTCTGCAGCCATGCTTCCAGGCCCACTATTATGAGCCATCAAGCTAAAGAGCACTAGAAATAGGATTCCTACACAGGCATTCACCAGCACACACCATTACAATTGCACAAGGGAGAAAGCAGGAGGCACAAAAACTCAAACTAGCCCCTTTCCCTTTTCCCTTCCCTGCCCAAGCAAGCTGGAACCAAAGTGGACTTGGCTGGCTTTCTGAGGCACCAGCTATGTCCCAAACTGACTGCCACTTCTGATATTTTTGTGTTCCTTTCAATATTTGCTTTACTATTGTGTATGTGTCATTAAGTCATCTGTCGAATACTAGCAACCCCATGAATTTTATAGGGTTTACCCAAGCAAGGAGTACTCAAGAGGTGGTGTTGCCAGCTCCTTCTTGGGAAATATAGCCTACTGCACCTTGGTTGTCTCCCATCCAAGTACTAACCAGGGCTGCCCCTGCTAGGCTTCAAAGTTCAGACAGGATCTGATAGGAAGACCCAAATTTATCAAGACAGTCACTGAACTTAATCCAAGAATTTCCCTGGGAAAGCTGAGGCCAATTTCCCTCACTCCCTCTCTTTCTCTTTGTTAGGCTTCACTGTTACGTACTTTATTTTAATGTTTACTTATTCATTGTTACTATATTGCAATGTTTCATGGTTGAAAGGTGCCCAGAGACCACTGCTATTGGGCAGAATTCAAATATAAATACTTAATTTACTACAAATACGTACTTCTGATGAATATTCAAGTAAATAAACTACAGCTATTGGAAACCCTATACTGCTAAGAGAGAGTTAGTGCTTAGCCACTGCTAAGCCTTTGTAACTGTAACAGCAATACTCAGTCCCTTATAGCCGCAAAAGTGTTCACTGTCACTTCAGGTGCAATCATTATTTTTAAAAAAAAGAAGAAGAGGGATCCATAACATTCAAATTGAGTTATAGCAACCTTGGGTCCCATTTTTGGGAGAAAGGCAGGATAGAAAGTAAGTAAATAAATAGCCTCACTATTGTTGTGTGCAGAAAAACCAAACTGTTAACAAGCAAAGCTGTAAATAAATGATGCCTCATAGCTGTATGTCCCTCTTTGTTCTTCCAGTTATTCCACAAAGGTATGTTTGTGTAAATTAAGCACAGATTGGATCCATGTCTTTTCTGCCCTACTTCATAACACAGTTTGGTACTGCATACACAATGCTACGTTACGGACAGCCATCTGCTTCAATGAAGTTGATGAATATGGCTAATGAGATTATACAGGACTTGCTGAGAATTTGGGGAGCCAATGATAGAATTTTCCCCATGCTCAGCACTTTCACTGAGAGAAGACTATTTTATATTTCTGCTATGAGATCTCCCCCACTGGCCTTACGTATGTCTAATTTTCAACAATATACTCTGCTAACAATTTCCCACAGGCATATAAATAAATCCCATCCACTGCAGTTTGTGTCACTGTAGAGGAAATGATCTTGTCTTTAATCTTCTAGCAGGAATTCAGGATTGTCAACCCTACAACTATGCTGCTTCATTCAAAGCTTGTTTGACGTTCTGTAGAAACAAAGCTAATGTGCAAAGGCCACAGAATGTAAAGCTTTACCATGAACCTAGGCGTATCAATAGATATTACATAACCAGAAAAAGCAAACAATGAACTCTCTAAGGTGCTGTTCAGTGCTGCCATCCTTGCTGCATGAACCACTTTCTAAAATAAGTGCTCAGCTACAAAGCATTTTCCTGGAGGTCAGCTCTCAGACCAAAGGTTCAGTCCCACGCAGTCCATATATTTTGGCCCAGAGACTTGACCCAAATGAGTTACCTGCCTAACCACATCACTGTTAAAAGCCAAAAAAAGAGGATTATTTCAGATGACCCACTTCCTACTTTTAGAAATGAGGCACACCAGGATAAAACATTACCTAGTTTCTTCTAAGGCCCCCATCTGCACTTTCAGCACACTGGTGGTGATGGTGTTACAATCAGACCTCCGTATCCATGGATTCTTTACCCACAGATTCAACCATCCAACAACTTAAAAATATTTCAAAAAGATATAAATTCCAAAAAGCATACCTTGAATTTGCTATAATGGACATCATTTCACTACGCCTTTGTATTTAATGGCACTTGAGTGTCCACAGATTTTGGCATCCACAGGGGATCCTGGAACCAAATCTCAACAAATAGCAAGTGTCCAGTGTATTTACCATCAGGATGACTTTGACTTACGGCAGCCCTATGAATAAAAGAACTTGAAGAGGTTTGTTCATCAGCAGGCCTGGTCAGGTCTTTTAAATTCACGGCTGTGGTTTCCTTTACTGAATATATTTATTCAGTTGTTATTTGTAAACAAGTCAGCTTCCCTATGAATGAGAGATCTCCAAAATACACTGGTATTAAAAGCGCTGTTCATGTTTTGTGAACTCAGAGCCTACTTGATTGAACCTTAATTGAACTAATCCATCTGTAATATGATCTCTCTCTCTCTCTCTCTCTCTCACACACACACACACACACACAGACTGCCTCCCAGTTTTCCAAGCATTCCCTATTTTTCCACTGAATTATATTGTCTCACGATATCTCCAAAGTACAATGGCCTCTATTTAATCATTTCCTCTTCTAGTGAGATACAGGGCTTTACCAAAGCATAAAAATTAGGCTGAATCCAAAGGGTATGCCTATGGGTTTCACCATAGAATTGTTATTATTTTTCCTTGGAAAGAAGAACTTAATGCCACGGGGTTTTTTAATATTCCCATCAACTTTAAAAAAAAAACATTTTTATAGGTCACAGAATAGGTGCAGGAAGGTGTTGTTGAAGAAACACACTATCCCACAGCTCTGGCTATTATTGCATATTTGGGGATCCCAGTTACTGCATTTTGAAACAAAGACTTTTAAAATCTAATATAAAATGCATCCCCTCAGAATCCAGCCTGTAATCAACAAGAAATGAAAAGTACTTTGTGTATCATGAAAAAGTTTTGAATTCACATTATAATTAGCATAATTTTTTAAACACTGAGAAATACCTATTTTTAAATCACTGTAGGCTAATATGCTGTAAGGCAAATACATTTTAAATGGAAGAGACAATGACAGAGAGATCAAAGAAGCATGTAATAAGAACCATCACCCTTGCTTTGAAGTTCCTAGCTCAGAGAAGACAAAAAAGATTACTTTTCAGAGCAAATGAATATGAGGCATTGCTTTCTTTGTATATCCTAGAAAGCCGCCTGCAAAATCCTGACTGTCAGTGATAGCTGTTACTCCCCCACTATGGTTATATTTCAGCAAACATTTAATGTTATAGAAAAAGAGAGTGGAGATCTTCAGCCCATACCTGAGTCATACACACAAGAAAATGTTTTACAGTAATGAATGGTACTACTGTATTTGTATGTAGAGAGATCTTGTAGCAACTTTAAAACTAAATGAAAGAAAAAAGCTGTGCCTTAGATGCAGGACCAACAAGCATCTCCTTTAAAAAGAACAGCACATTACAATCTTTGCTTTCATCATCTGATGCTTTTTTTTAACTGCATGTTGAGAACCAATTTGTTGGCCATGCATTTAGAGTTCATCTTCTCTCTGTGGGAGATGAGCACTGAAATGGCTATAAAGTTGTACATAAAATTGTGCTTCGTTAGAGAAAAAGATATTCTCAGAGATGTTGTCCAAACCAGTGTGTGTTATTCAAATACTCTGTGTGTAAAAATGTTTTAAAGATTATGACTGAGCTCTAGAACCCCTTTAACATCAAGAAGAGTCTGGCATAAATATTTTAAAATAAATGAAACATGCCCAGAGTGCTTTCTATGGCATTGTGTCTGCACCGGAAAAACCAGTAATAACGAAAATCAACCAACACCCCCCTCACATGGATTCTTACAGTGAAGAACAATGTTAATACAAATTTGGGTGAGACACTAAAACATACTCTTCCATGCAAAAATGTATAACAGTTTAGCAACCTTATTGTAACAGCGAGGGGGGGGGAGTATAAAACCAAAGACTTGTCACAATGGGGAAACAAATGCCTCCCCAACCCCAGGCTTTTTAGAAAAGCCTTATGAAAAGTGAAAGGCTTTAAATCACAACCACGAATAAACTCCATATATACAAGTAGCCAACAGAAAATGCTCTATTAAAATTTGAGACCTATCAAGCCTCTAACAGAAAGGGCCCATACAGCAAAGTCTGGTTACTAGGTTGCTGCTGCCACACTGTAGAATTAATGCAGCATGATGCTTTGATTTTCATGGCTCCATCCTATGGAATTTGTAGTAAATATCTCACAAAACTACAAATCTCAAAATTCCATAGCATAGAGCCATGGCAGTTAAAGTGGTGTCAAACTATATTAATTCAGCAGTATAGGTGCACCCTCAGTGAACACAGAAAGTAACCCTAGGCATTCCATATATCCTGGATCCAGGCATGTTTCAAATAAGAATCAGCCAGCTGGCATCCAACAAAATTAAACCGAAGTTCCCGCAGCATTGGTGTGAATGCTGTACATTGAACTAACTGTCTCCCAGACACTTTCAAGAAAAGCTCCGCATATACTGCACCACAGTAGTGCAATTCAACCTTTATCAGGGCATATACTGTCTTATACACCGGAATTAAGGACCCATTACAAAACCTTGTAATGATGTCTTTTAAACACTAACATGAACAGTGTGCATAGTTCTGTACTTATATAATGGCCTCTTTCTTTTGCAGAAGAAAATATAAAATATCAAAGTACAGTTATTTTAACAACTGAATCAGAAAATTAGTATACCTAGCTCAGTGCATTCAACTGCAACTGGCTGAAACTTTCCAGGGTTTCAAGCAACTTTATCTGGAGACTCCGAGTATTGTTTGATAGACCACTATCCAAGTACTAACCAAGTCTTGACTTGGCTAAGCTCCCAAAACCAGATGTCATTCAGAAAGGTACATCTATTACTGACAGAATACATAGTTACAGCAGGCACCTCTGTTAGAAATTCTACATATAACTATTTGTTGGTGAATTTGGTGGGGAAAAGAATCTCAGTATAAAAACTACATACATGCACTATGTTCTTTCCAGGTAGTATGACTAGAACTCTTATGTAGGAGGAAATCAAATATACTTTAGTCAACTAACCATATAAAAACCCAACCTCATATTGTGATCGTTTTCATCTTGAAAAATACAGCTGGACATTTGAATCAAGAGGGATGATTTTTATGGAAAGCAAAGATCTTAATTGGTTTGCTTATATGCAATTTAAAGACAGATTTAATAACAGCAAGTGAAATGTAGCCATAGAGGTTAGAAAATGAGTTTTATTTAGATCTGCATAAAAATGATGACCATGTAATAAAAAAAAAAGTTTTGATGGCATCTGAAACTAGGGATAGAAGGTGAGCCTGTAAAAGAGTATATGATAAGGTGGCCCCAATATTTTGTGCATAATGTTCAAGTGAAAATAGTGGGGGATGTGGTCTAAAGATATAATGTACAGTAAAAGAATACCTGTATAAAATGATGTACAGAGCCAAATAAACTGTCAAAAATGTCCCAGATTATTTCATATCAATATTAGGGATAGGAAGATAAAGAGGACTCTTTTTTCCATATATAGTAGGCTTGTAAGAAGGTGAAGTTTATGGTCTAAGATTTATATGTTAATCAAAAAACAAAAACAAAACCAGTTGATTTAGTAATGTTACCAGAAATATTTTTGTTGGGTATTGTGGATAAAGAACTAGAGAGTAAATATGGATTGCCTCTTTACTATATGACAATGGCATATAGTAACAGCAAGAATAGTGTTTGTTCAAACTTGGAAACGGACTGAAGCCCTGAAGATGGAAGAGTAGTTTGTTAAGGTCGCTGAGTTAGCTCAAATAGCCTAATTAATGTGGTTTGCAAGTGCCAGCCCAATTGAAGACTTTTTGAAACATTGGAAACTGTTTATAGATACTGCATATTCTCATGTATACGTCTAGAAATTTTAGTCAAAAAATTGACTTAAAAATGCCTGAGTAAACTAATCTATGGGTCAATGTAGATACTGTACTGTACTTTAACTCTCATTTTCAAAAAAAGGGGGAAAAAGGCACCATCCCCTGGTGAGTTTAATTTGTCCTGGAAGCACTCACTTCCCTCTGTTCTCTCATCCATCCAGCCTTTAAAGTGAGCACAAAATTATGTCTGCTGGACTTTTGTAAGTTCTTTGGCATTGTTTTCCTTTGCTTCATCATTTAGATCCTTTGTTACCTAAATTTTAGCCTCAACTTATCCAAGGTCACATTAAAATCCTTAATTTTGGCCCCAAAACCTGCCTTCAATTTATACATGAGGTCAACTTTTAGTTGAGTATATTTGGTATTTCTTTAGCAACAGAAAATCAAAATATATTATAGTATGTGGTTATGGTTTTTGGTAAGGGCCAGTGTGGTTTAGTATTTTGAGCACTGGACTACAACTCTGGAGACCATGGTTCAAATCCCCACTCGAGTATAAAAACCCTAGGTGACCTTGGGCAAGTCACATTCTCTCAGCCTCAGAGGATGGCAGTGGCGACCCCCATCATCAGGAGCCCTGGTGGCGCAGTGGTTAAATGCCTGTACTGCACCCACTCATTCAAAACCATAAGGTTGCAACTTCAATACCAGCAAAAGGCCTCAAGCTTGACTCAGGCTTGCATCCTTCTGAGGTCGCTAAAATGCGTACTCAGATTCTTGGGAGCAAATAAGCTTACAGTTGTAAACTGCTTAGACACTGCTTAGACAGTATGAAGCGGTATATAAATTAAGCTGTTTGAAACTTGCCAAGAAAACTCTATAAGTTGTCATAAGTCTAAAATGACTTGTTGGCACACAACAAGAAAGGTTTTTAGAAATTTCAGTAGGATTATTTAGTTGGATCTGTAATGCTAGAATATTTTTTTCCTTTTTCCTTACAGTCAGAATGGGGAGGGCACAGCCCTATCATATATTAGTTATTTGCCTTTTCTTTTCTTTCTGTCTTTATTTTCTGAATGTACATTACTCTGATTGTAAATTGGATGTTCATGTTAAAACAAAAACAAAAACAAAACAACCTCCTAAAGCTCTAAAGCAACTCAAAGATGTGGCTTGTGGATAAGTACTAGCCTGTGAGGCATTGGGCTACTAATCTGCAGGAAGTTTCCATAAAACTATGGAAATATGGTAATATGGCACAAATATGGTTCTAGTCCATGGTACACTAGAGCGGGGAAAACTGCCACTCAGCCACACTGAGCAGATTGAGCCAGACAACTGTAGAGGTATCAGCATGATTCTGTGGCTATCACAACTGTACTCCCAAACTTTTAACAACTTGAACCACCACAGGATCCCTGGAATGAACAAGGATCTGCCACTGATCCTTTGTCATCTTTCTCTTCCTTTATTACAGCTCCCTTGCAACCAGCTCCTCCTCACTCTGCCTCCTTCCTCAGCACACAAGATGGAAAGGGGGATCCAGCCGAGATTGACAGGCATTGCTCCCCACACTTTTGACGCACACTCTTCCCCACAAAGAGTCGAAGCAGAGGCTTCGGTAGCTTATGGCAACCAAGGAGCCAATGACAGACAACAGCAGCTGGCGCTGCCATGGCGATCCCTGCTCTTCTCCATGGCAGCAAAAGCTGTAGCAGGGAGAGGGGTTACACTGACTGCCAAGCCTGCTGCATGGTTCATGCTGCAAATAGGGTGATAGGTACAATGGAGTGGCACCTATGGCAATGGAAAGGGGGAGGAAATGATCTGAAGTACCTGAGGAAAGAGGCTGCCATGCTCTTCCCACCTCCATGCCACCCCAAAGCAACTTATTCATCAAAACCTAGGTTATAAAATCAAATTTTTAAAAAAATCAGCTGAGAATACATAACTTAAATGGCTAATCTAATTTCTAATTTTCTTCTGGATCTTTTTACTTCATAGGCCTCACAACCTCGAACTCTCTTCATCCAGTAAATGCTGCTTCATCCAAGACAAAATCATCATCATCATCATCATCATCATCACAAGGCAAGGTGCTTTCTTTGATCTCTGTTGTATCCAGCAAAGACCAAATCCTGTCCTATATCTTGAGTTCGGTTCCACTCGGCAAGGTCTATATTTAACGCAAGGCCAGCTCTGCACAGGGGTCGCTTCTCTAGAGGAAACTGCAAGAAGCCTCACTGGTGTGTGTTTGTCACACACAATGACTGCACCTGTACCTCGCCATCTGTGCCTTTACACCGATGTTTCATACAACTCCCAACATGGAATGTCACATAAGAGTGGAAATTAGTCTCAGGAGAAGTCTCCCTAGGAAGGCATGCAGAGTAAAAGCTGAGCTCCAGCTGCAGGGCAAGATCTGGCACCTGCTCTGCACCGGAGACAACAGAAACCATCCAGCAAAGCCTGATTCTAGGTTGGAAATTTTGTCTTGTGTGCGCTTGCATTTCAGTAGAAAAAGAAGAGCTCACAGTTTGCTTTCAGCTGGAAGGAACCCACGTGTACCAAGATAAAGATGGTGCAAATAGGATTTATTTTAAATAAGTGATACTGCCATTAAATAAAAGATCATCAAGATGTCATAACATGTGAATGAAAGTGAAGGCACCCACATACACACACACTGTTCTGTGGATGGCAGTTTCAAAGGACAATAGAAGAGTTGGAAGCATTACTCTCTGTGCTAATACATATTCACTAAAGAGAAACTGGGTCAATAAAAGAATGGAATGAGAGGGTGGCTACCCTAAGAGCTGACTTATTACAGTGGTCCCTTGCTGTTTGCTGGAGTTTGGTTTCAGGACCGCTGTGGGTACCAAAATCCATGGATGCTCAAGTCCCATTATAGACAACAGAGCATGGTTATATGGTGTCCCTTATTTAAAAAATGGCAAAATCAAGGTTTGCTTTTGGGGATATATTTTTTTAATATTTTCAAGTGGCGGATCGTTGACTCCATGGATAAAGAATCTGTGGATACAGAGGGCCGACTGTATAATAAAGGTGAGACACCTCAAAACATTCACTATAAGAATGACATCTAGGCAGGACTCCATTTGGGTCCATGTTGCCATCCTGAAGACAAAGAGTTTCTCCTGACAACTCCTTAAAAGCTGAGACTGGGATGTCCAACTGTTGGCTGCATTATTATTATTGTAATTATTGTCTCTTGGTATCCACTGACATTTGGTTCCATGGATGCTCAAGTCCCATTAAATACAACACTGTAGTGAAATGGCACTACATATAAAATAGCAGAATCAAGGTTTGCTTTTTGGGAGGTATAGATTTCCAAAAATGTTTTCAAGCAGCGGATGCTTCAATCTGTGGATGAAAAAAAAGATCTCTGGCTATGGAGGGCTGGCTGTATTATTATTACCACCTTTTCCAAGAAGATGCCCAACTTAAAGGCCCTAAGACTGCATCCACACTGGAGAAATAACCCGGTTTGGGAGCGCTTTAATTCTTTGTCTCACTCACTTGCTATGGAATTCTGGGAGTTGGAGTTTGTTGTGGGGCCCGGAGCGGAGCTCCGCTCTGGGCCCCACAACAAACTCCAACTCCCAGAATTCCATAGCCTTGAGCAAGAAAAAGAGTTAAAGCGGTGTGGACGCAGCCTATGATATAATTTCCTTTGCATACCTGAGGCTGAGAGACGACTGGTTTCCTACTATGCCCGTGCCAGGATTCGAACCCAGACCCAGTCCCAACCAAGGAGGGTTTAGGGGGTCCTACCTGTAAGGGATCCAGTCTGCCTGGTGCCTTGAAGTCATCGCTGGCCACCGAGGGCACTAGGGGCTCCCAAGGAGGCACCAGGATCGCCACTCCCAGCAGCCCCAGAAGAAGAAGGAAAAGAAGACCCAGCAGCCCCAGCAGCAGCCCAAGAAGCCTGGCTGGGTCCCGGGCAGCATCCTCCGCCCGGCCTCCCCAGCAGCACCACCAGCACCAGCACCAGCACCAGCAGAGTCATCAGGAGGAGGCTGGCTCTAAGGCATGGCCCTGTCCTGGACCTTCAGCAGCAGCAGCAGCAGCAGCAGCAGAGACAGAGAGTCCTCCTGCCAATCAGGGCACGCAGCAGCAGCAACCCCCAAGCCCCCTAGACACACACAACAAGAAGGCACTGGCAGAGATTGGCAATGCATATAACGCACTAGTCGGAGGAGCAGCCCCAAAGGCGCCGCGGAGCCCCTAGTGGCCGAGAGTGGCCACTGCAACAGCCCCCAGCTCAGTCTCTGGTCTTTCCACTCTGACACTCTCCACTCCTGCTGCCGCCAACAGGACCTGGAACAATGGATGCAAGCTGCAGGAAAAGAGATCCCACCTCAACATTAAGGAGAACTATTACTGACAGTAAGGGCTGTTTCAAAATGGAACACACTCCCTCGGAGAGTGCTGGAGTCTCCTTCTTTGGAGGTCTTTAAACAGAGGCTGGATGGCCATCTGTTGGGAGGTGCTTTGATTGTGAGTTTCTGCATGGCAGGGGGTTGGACTCATGGCCCTGGTGGTCTCTTCCAACTCTTACGACTCTATGATTTTAGGGCTCAAAAGCAAGTACTGACACTTATACGAGTGATGTTGGCTTTTTTACAAAAATTTATTTTGTAACACTACACATTTCTCTTTGAGTAAAGATGGATACGACCGCGCATGAAAGAGAGGATCGGCCAAGCCCTTGGAGAATCGGCCCTCCTTATCCACAGATTTTTTTAATCCATGGTTTCAAGCATCCACGGTTTGAAAATATTCCCCAAAAAGTGTAAATTCCACATAGCAAACCTTGATTTTTTCCCCATTTTATATAAGGGATGCCATTTTGTTCTGCCATTTATATTTAATGGGACTTGAAGATCCACAGATTTTGTTATACATTCTGGAATCAAACCACAGCACATCACAAGGGCCCACTATATTCCCCATCATCCTCTGCCGCTGTGAGAGCTGGACGGTTAAGAAAGAAGAAAGGAAGAAAAGCCATTGGTTCCAGATGTGGTGCTGGAGAAGAGTGCTGAGGGTCCCATGGATGGCCCAAACGACAAAATAAGTGGGTCCCACAACAGATCAAGCCAGATCACTCCAAAGAAACCAAGATGCCACTGAGGCTGTCCTACTTTGGACATATCATGGGAAAAAATGACTCCCTGGAAAAGGCAATGATGCTTGGAAAGGTGGAGGGCAGTACCAAGAGAGGAAGGCCACATGCCAGATGGACAGGCTCTTATGAAGGAGATTGGGAGTTCATCCTATGAACATCCCGGGGAAAAAATCACATAATTACACGTAACAATTTCACACAACGCTGCACAAAACCTGCCATCAAAGTGGTCACAAAGAAGCATTAACGCGCATCTTTTTACTTTCAGGATTTCAGCGACAGTGCATTTCCAACCTCACTTTATTTGTTCAATTGCGTGTGATAATCATTCGCACAATTATTTGCCATTTCATGCGCTTTAATCTCTCTTTAATGCCGAAATCAGCCCCAGTGTAATAGTTTGTCACATGGGAGGCATCCTGTGCAGAAACGGGATTTAAAACGGGATTTTTACAAAACCCAATAACCTAAGAAGACCTGCAAAAGATTTTCAGATGCATCAAGGTTAACGCAGCATTAAACCAGCTAGAAAGTCAACAAAATGCTTCAGGCTTGTCTGGAAGTAAAAATGATCACATTTTGTCAACTTTCTAGCCAGGTTAATGTCACATTAATGCACCATCACCATGACATTGTCTGAAAATCAATTGCACTTTTGCGTGTCCTTTCTACTTTCTGTCCAGATTAATGCTGGGTTAATCCAGATGTTGTCTGATAAAAAATCCACTTTTGCGGGGGGGGGGTGTCACTTTAAATTCCGTTTTTGCATGGGATCCCTCCCATGTGATAAATTCCTATGAGCCTGAGCCTGCAGGACCTGAGGTAGAGACAGTGGCATCACCAGGGCTGGTGTCACCCAGTGACCTAACTCATGGTATCACCCCCTCATTGACCTCTCTTTCCTACCATTTCACACCATACAGAATCCTTAGTAATGCTTTTTTGCACTAATGTTACTCATCAGTCATAATTCCCATCTACCACTGAATGCCTTTCTATAGTGGTGACATAAACAATTAGCAAAAGTGAAATTATACCTTCAAATTACAATATTGTACACACACCATAAACGTCCTTACATGTACATAGTGAAGATGTGGTTCAAATGGGATGTCTTTTTTTAAAAAAAATTAAAATATTTTTAATCAAAAAATTTATATATTCAAATTTCAAATTTTTAAATTTTAATATATATATATATATATATATATATATGCTGGAACTTCTGCTTTCTCTTCCCACTGTGCTTCACCCCACTCCCACCATCTCTTAAAGCATTTTAAAAGGAAGCATATGAATGCCACAGCCAGTTTCTGCCAAAAGGTAGGTGTTTGAAGAGCAGTGGTGTCACACACACTCCTTAAGATGTCACCTGGTGCAGTCCGCACCCCCTGCACCTCCCTAGTGACACCACTGAGAAGAGGATAGAGGGGCTAGGAGACATCTCATTCACAGGGTCACCATGCGTTGAGGTCAATTCAAAGGCAGCTAGCAACAACATTTTTCTTGAATGTCCTTCATTTTGCAGTGCCTTGTCCTCCTTTGTGGCTAAGACATCCGGTCGCCCTGGCCAGGAAGGATTCATGCATGATCCACTTTCCCTCACAGGCTGCATCCACACTGCAGAAATAATCCTGTTTGCCACTGCTTTAACCACCATAGCTCCATGTTAGGTTTGTGTTTTGTTGTGGCACAAGAGCTCTCTGAGAGGGAAGGCTAACTATCTCACAAAACTACAAATCCCAGAATTCTATAACATTGACCCATGGCAGGGTGTCTCATCACCCTGGTTACCAGGTACTATGGGCTATATTTCAGAGGAAGGAACTGCAGAAATGACCTCTGAGGTTCCTTACCTATGAAAATCACGGAAAATCCATAGGGTCGCCATAACAACACTCAACAGATGACCTGAAAGCACATACAGTCAGCCCTGTCCTTCCTTCTACAGATTTAACCATCCACAGCTTGATACTACTTTTTTAAAAAAAATCCAAAAAGGAAGCCTTGATTTGGCAGTTTTATATAAGGGACACCATGTTGCTATGCCATTGTATATAACGGGACTTGAGTATCCACGGATTGGGGTTTCCATGGGGGTCCTGGAACCAAACCCAAGCACATGCCAAGTACTCACTGTAAACACACATTAGAGAGCAGGGGAAAGGAGGGAGAGAGCAAGGGGATTGGAGTAGGTTAGAAAGGACAGCTGTGAGGCAGCGCATGCATGTTGGGACCAAGGGTGCATACGTGAGTGAAATAGAATAATGAAGAATTTGTAGTGTGTTCAAGATTTAACAGTTTATTTGTGGTATTATAGGACCTTTGAGCTGGAGGAGACCACCATAAAAAATCTGCTATAAGTGATGGCTGAACATTGGGTAAGCCATGCTTGTCTGTTTCAATTAAAAGAATAGTAATGTTTAGTCAGTTAAGTCTTGTGGTATGGTAAAGACCAACAATTTTTATTGGCATTGGATTTTTTTGACTGCATCCCAGTCTATTAGATACATTGTGGGTAGGCTTCAAGTTGCTGGATATCTTCAAGTTAGTGTAAAAAATAAAAAGGGGAGTTGAAAATGTAAGACAAAAGCTTGTGCCAAATAAAAATCTATGTTAAAGGTGCAACATGGCTATTGTTCTCGGTGCAGCAGAGTTACACAGCTATCCTACCTTTTAAAAAAAGGCTAACAAATATTACTTAAACTTATGTAGACTTTTGTAGCCAACTTTGCTATCCAGGTACCCCAGGAACCTGTTCAGTTTCACTGCTCCAGACTAAGAAGGTTCTTGCTCTGGAGAACTAAGTTCCTCAGGTTTTGCTTCCCTGACAGATTTCATTATTTTCCCTGTGGTACCAATTAAATTTCTAAAACAAGAGATGGTGAGGTCAGGGTGTCAGTTGGACCAGACTGCAGATCTGGGGCACGGACATTTTTCCAGTACTTTGGGACTTCTGAAGTAATAATAGGAAGGAGCAAACTTGTGAAGAAGTTCTAATAGTGTATTTTTTCTTCACCAACTTGATAATCTGCCCATTGAGGACCGTTCAGGTATTTTAACTGTAATAGCTAAGATTTCTTTAAACTTTTGCAGACCCCCTGTGAGGACATTGCAAACCCCCAGGAGTCTGTAGACCACAGGTTAAGAAGTGTTACTTTGATTTTACATTGCTTTAAAGTAGTAATGTTTAATATGGTATTAAAATAGTATTTTAAAAGTTTTTATCATTAAGTTTGTTTAGATGTTTCTTATTTTAATTATTATGTGAGCTTCTTTGGGTCCCATGTCATGAGAAAAGTAGGATATGAACTAAATAACTAAATATGCAACCAAATGAGCCTGTAAGTGTGTGTATATGGATGTGTACATCTGTATTTACAATGGCACTACATATGCAACTTTGCTTCTACAACCCTAAAATGAATGCACTGGACAGAAAAGTATGTCTAGTGGCTTCCATAGAAGAACTTAGGCATAAGTCACTAACAGGATTCCAGCCTGTATGTGTTATGTAGTATTAAAAAGTGAAATAAGGTGCAAAAATATTTTAAGCTGTATTTAATAAGTTTATATTTATAATTCAAGGTGCTGACGATGAGACTCTAAGCCCTAAATGGATTGGGACCTCTGAAGTGAAGAAAATGCTGTTGTTGTTGTTGTTGGCAAGGGGTTGGTCTAGCAGGGGTGGGTGACAGTGGCACATCACTTCCAGCCCACCATTTTGGCTGATTTGGGGCCAATTTTCTTCTGTTTGGCAGTGTGGAGGAGGTATATCACATCATTTCCAGCCCTTTTGGAGTGTTTTGTATCAGTCTGTGAGGGGGATCCAAAAAGTGGCATGATTTTTTAAAAAAAATCTTGGGGAGTTCTGGAGGCTACAGAGGGTTTCAAGAGCCCTACTTTGGGATATCAGGGTTCACATGTGGTCCATGGGCTCCATTTTGCACATCTGTAATCTAGATGGTCCTTGGAGTACTTTCTCACTGTGCAATTTTCTTTTATGCTTTATGGTCCATGTCCCTTTTCTCCACACCCACTGATACATGATGTTTTTGCACAAAATCAGTGTCACTGAGGGTTCAAGCATGTCCCTAAAAAGAGAAATATGAAAAACCCATTGAAATTAGAACTAGAATAGTGTGAGATGGATCTGAAACAAAGTGACCCAGAAACAGTTGTGTGTGATGTTGTATTAGCACTTTGAGATCTCCTGAGGATGTAGGCTATAAAGCCTGCGTTCTTTCTGGACTATATAGCTACATCACCACTAGGATGCTCAGCCATAGGAGATGAATACAAACTCCTGTGTTGCACTGACTGTTTTAACCTTGCCTTTGTTGAAGAATTACTTGAAGTATTTGGAAGCAGAGGCTCGCAAGAATTATGATTTTATCAGAGGAATTTGAAGTGTGTAAAGTACAACAGCCTGCTTGAGGAATTCATACGCAAACTTTTAAAAGGTTCTCTTTGAACCTCTGGGCTATTTGAATAGGTAGAAGTATTTGCATTATTTTGATTGGAGGAGGTGGTGTTTTATGAACAAATATAAAAGCACTATATTGGATGAGTGGTTTTCTCTATTTTATTCAAGGGCTGGTAGCACACTGCACATGAGGAAAGGAAAGAATCAAACGTGTTTACAGAACAAAGTGCTGTAAATGGAGGGAGAGAGAGAGAGAAGTTTGGTAGTTCCTCCCTCTTATAGACATTTTTGGATTTGTATTGCTTCTATTCCTCCCATTCTACTTTGTTATATTTTCTTCCCACCTTTTCTCTCTAATTTAGTGTGTGCATGTAATGGTTATTGTCACATTTTTAGTAATCCAGTTCTTAGACATTTTCCCGGAAGAATTAATGAGTTTTATGTATCCCATTTGCTGTAAGACCAGTGTCCACCAATAGCTACTAAAGTGGCCAGCTTTTGTACAGCAGCAATGGTCTGTTGGAGTAAAATGGTATTTTAAAATTTTATAGTGATTAATTTTAAATTTTTGAGGAGCAAACTTTGTATTTTGATTCCCATATCTAATTAATGACCCATTGTCTGCTGGGAAATCTATC
Organism: Urosaurus nigricauda; assembly: GCA_034509955.1. NCBI lineage: Eukaryota > Metazoa > Chordata > Lepidosauria > Squamata > Phrynosomatidae > Urosaurus > Urosaurus nigricauda. Next base: position 103,982,697 of record JAOEGL010000001.1, read on the forward strand.
AGAACAGAATGCACAGGAAAGCCATCGAAATCCATAAACACCTGCCCAACTTCAGCAGGAAAGAAGAAACCCGTAATGTAAACAAAGTTTGGCTACCAGTCTTGAAAAACACCAAAATCAAGACCCAGCAAGTGCAAATGAAAACCACCCAAGATCAGGGGGACTTCCCATCAGACAATGGATCATTAATCAAATAGACACCCTGAAATCTTTCCATTCAACAACAGATCAACACAGAGATTAACATGTAAATCACTTCCTCTCAACCAAGGGTCACACAGTATATATATACCCCACTCACTCCCATGTCAGCATTCTCGTTACAGATACTGGCAAAACATCAGGAATAAACATTTCCAGAACATAGCCTGAAAACCCCATAAAAAACTATCTTAAAAATTGTCTGACATTTCCTATCCCCTGTGCTCTACCTCACCAGGCTTCCTGATACTATCAAGTTGCCATGGTTGATGGTACAAAAGCCACTGAGAGATCCAGCAGAGCCAGAAGGGACTACTACTCCCTGTGTAGCTCCTGACACAGATCATCCAGTAAGGTAACCAATACTGCCTGTCCTTTAACCAGGCCTGCAGTCAGTCTGATATTAATCCAGATAATCCAAGATATTCTGGAGTTCAGTTTCCATCAGCTCAAGCACCTTTTCCAAAAATGGAATGCTTGATGCTAGCCAACAAGTACCATGGGAAAGGATTATTCCATTATTATTATTACTCTTATTGTTGTTGTTGTTGTTGTTTCTTATCCACCTCTCTCCGTGGATCAAAGTGGGAAACAACAACAGATCAACACACAACATATAACATCAGTTAGTTGAAACCAATCAGAATACATAACATCAATTTAAATGAACAAATAAGGCTAGCACATATCAAAACAATCAATCCACAGTTTGAAAATGCAGAATTTAAATTTAAGGTATAAGAACAGCCCATTTCAATGTCACTCTTGCTGGAGTTATACTGTCTTCTAATAGGGCAGTAATTACTCTCCCAACCCATTTAGCCAGACCTTGGGCTAGATTGAGAAACTGAGTCAAGCAAAGGTTGGTTATTAAAGTGGACAGTATTTCCAAAGAAAGCGATACACATATATACCGGTAGCATATAAAAGGATGCAAAATGAGCAAGATAAGTCGCATTTTTAACTGTGCAAAAAACTCCTAAGATTATATTGGTAAGGATGCCAGCTGATTGCTTTATCCATTCTTTCTGGTGTATCGTTTATCAAAAGTGAGCTGTCCATATTTTGTAAATGATACATACAATGAATAATACATCAGAAATCTTTTAAAATAATTTTTCAAACATTTGTGCTCATTAAAAACAAAGCTCTTTTAGCAGCCAACATAACTAACATGAAAGCATCAGAAGCCTGTCTCTGTTGTCAAAATAATCTAAACGGGATTTAACAGAAAAAAATTGATACAGATTTGCTTTTATTTAAAAATTAAATAGCCTAGTCCTGTAATGTAGCATTATTGAGGAATAATGCAATCTTTAAAGACAATAAATATCTCATCATACTTGGACATCTTGTATCTCATTCATATTCTTATTATTTTTCTTCCCTCTTAACTGTCATCTTTTGTTTTCTTTATTCTGAAGCTGGCACAAATGCTATTATTCTACACAACTAATCTGGCAAGGTTTGGGAGAGTCTCTAATCACTGTGACTCTAACCATTTTCCGTACACACCTATTCTCTACTAATTGGAGCTGTATGCATACCCTCACTAATTAAAATTCCCATTTCATGTGCATTAATTATTTCCTCATTTCTATTTCAGGTTCTCCATTTAGATAAATTGAAATCATGAAGCAAGACCAAAATTCATTGAAGTGTGAATGACATAGATGCTGAGTCTTTTTTTCTTTAAGCTAAATTAAATGCATATATATATATATATATAGTAAGAGAGAGAGAGGGACATGCAGTTAACAAATATTTTAAAAATATGTCACTCTCTTTGATACTATTTCTATTATCTAAACAACTTTGATCAGGCTAAAAATTTTATAAATACAAGTCATTTCTGAAGCCTATAAATAGCAAAAATCTTAAGCAAGTTTCTTCAGAAGCAAGTACACTTGGGATCACTCATGATCATGGTACTGGTGGTGGTGATGCTGATCATCCTGCTTTTGGTGCTACAGATCCTTCCAATGTGGCTTAATAAAGACTTTTTAATACCTGCAAAGTAATCAGAATAATTCCTATGAGGCAGTTAATGGGGGATGGCCTCATGTGAGGAGGAAATTGACCAGGATGGACAGGAGCTGCTTTGCTTCCTTCTCCACACGAATCCTTCCCACAGGACAGTAGATGTTTTCCACCAAAAACTAAGGGTAAAGCAGTTTTGGGCAGATTCCAGTGGTCAGTGGGAGAAGATGGGACCTGAAGCTGTAGAAATTGCTTGCCCCTTCTGGAAGAAGGTAGCAGCTGGCAGATATTTCTCTTAGGACATGCAATTGGACCAAAATCCTAAACCACATGCTTCTTGTTGTTGTTGCTGTGTGCCTTCAAGTCATTTCTGACTTATAGGAAGCCTAAGGAGAAGTTAGCAAAGGGTTTTCTTGGCATAATTCATTCAAAGGGTATTAAAAGAACTGGCAAATGTAATATCAGAACCACTAGCAATAATCTTTGAGAACTCTTAGAGAACATGAGAAGTCCCAGCAGACTGGAGGAGAGCAAACGTTGTCCCTATCTTCAAAAAGGGAAAAAACGAGGATCCCAACAATTATTGTCCAGTTAGTCTGACATCAATACCAGGAAAGATTCTGGAGCAGATCATTAAGCAGAGAGTCTGTGAACATTTAGAAGCCAATGCCATAATCATAAAAAGTCAACATGGGTTTCTGAGAAACAAGTCATGCCAAACAAACTTGATCTCTTTTTTGATAAATTACCAGCTTGGTAGATGAAGGGAATGCTGTGGATATAGTATACCTCAATTTCAGTAAGGCCTTTGACAAGGTTCCCCATGACATTCTTGGAAACAAGCTTGTAAAATGTGGTCTAGACAAGTTAACTGTTACATGGATTTGTAATTGGTTGATCGGCCAAACTCAAAGGGTGCTCAACAATGGCTCCTTTTCAACCTGGGAAGAAGTGACCAGTGGAGTCCCACAGGGCTCTGTCCTGGGCCCAGTGCTATTCAACATCTTTATTAATGACAAAATTGGGGGCATGCTTATCAAATTTGCAGATGACACCAAATTAGGAGGAGTAGCTAATACCCCAGAGGACAGGATCAAAATTCAAAATGACCTGAATAGACTAGAAAGCTGGGCCAATGCTAACAAAATGAAATTCAACACAGAGAAATGTAAGGTTCTGCACTTAGGGCAGAAAAATGAAATGCACAGATATAAAAGAAAGGGATCTAGGAGTCCAAGTAGACCATAAGCAGAAAATGAGTCAACAGTGCGATGCGGCAGCTAAAAAGGCCAATGCAATTTTAGGCTGCATCAATAGAAGTACAGTGTCTAGATCAAGGGAAGTAATAGTGCCACTATATTCTGCTTTGGTCAGGCCCCACCTGGAATACTGTGTCCAGTTCTGGGCACCACAATTCAAAAAAGATGTGGAGAAACTGGACCGGGTCCAAAGGAGGGTAACTAAGATGGTGAATGGTCTGGAAACCATGCCCTATGAGGAACGCCTTAGGGAACTGGGGATGTTTAGCCTGGAGAAGAGAAGGTAAAGAGGTGATATGATAGCCCTGTTTAAATATTTGAAGGGATGTCATATTGAGGAGGGAGCAAGCTTGTTTTCTGCTGCTCCAGAGACTAGGACGCGGAACAATGGATACAAGTTGCAGGAAAAGAGGTTCCACCTCAACATTAGGAGGAACTTCCTGACAGTAAGGGCTGTTCGACAGTGGAACACATTCCCTCGGAGTGTGGTGGAGTCTCCTTCCTTAGAGGTCTTTTAGCAGAGGCTGGATGGCCATCTGTTGGGGATGCTTTGATTGGGAGTTCCTACATGGCAGGGGGTTGGACTGAATGGTCCTTTTGGTCTCCTCTAACTCTATGATTAGCTACAATTGGTCCAGAATATGGCAGCTCGGGTGGTCACTGGCGCTCCCAGGACCGCCCATATAACACCAATTTTGAAAGATCTACACTGGCTGCCTATTCGCTTCCGGGCTCAGTACAAAGTGCTGGTCATCACCTATAAAGCCCTATATGGCTTGGGCCCAGAGTACCTAAAGGACCGTCTCTCCTCATACAATCCGCCCCGCACACTTAGATCTACAGGGCAACAACGCTTAAGAGTTCCAGAGGCTAGACTATCAATAACGGCGAAGAGGGCATTTTCTGCCTCGGCCCCTAGCCTCTGGAACTCGCTGCCCACGGAGCTCCGCTCAGCCGCCTCCCTCAATTTGTTCAAAAAAGGACTGAAAACCTTCCTCTTTGAACTTGCGTATCCCTGACTTACTCCCCTGCTGTTATTCTATTTCCCTACCATAATTGTGTTGTTGTTATTTCTTATTGTGCTTCCCTGGTTGATAGCGTATTATTATTATTGTACATTGGATGTTTTTAAATTTTTCTACATGTTTTAATTGTTTAACTGTGCACCGCCCTGATCTTGGGAAGGGCGGTATAAAAATAAACTTCTTCTTATTATTATTATTATTATTATTATTATTATGATTCTATGATTCTATAAAGGGGGTTGGCCCTTGCCTTCCTCTGAGTCTGAGAGAGTATGATTTGCCTAAGGTCATGAAGGAGTTCATCACACAGCAAGAATTGGAAATATAATCCAATGGCAATCTGAACACAATCATGGGGTTTCGCGTTATTGCGTGAAAGCCGACCACATGCAATTTCAGGCACTGGGAGGCAATTTCAGGCAGTTCCAAACGCGATGCGGTGTCAATACGCAATCACGTAAATTTGCTGGACTAGCAAATTCACTCAATTCCTAACTGGCCCCGCTTTCATTTCTTTTGAAACTGAGATAAATTCCTCCTGAGTGATAACATCCTTAGTGGGTTTCATGGCTGAGCAGGGATGTCCTAATCCACAAACCACTATTCTGTGCTGGCTCTGTAACCACACACACAAAGGAACAAATCCCACTGTACTCAGTGCAACATCTGACAAAGTATGGACAGGGCAGAACTTCTCATGTACAAAATGATTTATGTGCAACCATATCCCCAAAAGTGAAGCATATTTTAAGTATTTTGTTTCTATTGCTCTTTGAACATGAGCTAACCATTGCATTGCTGTGTCCAAATTATTTCTTAAGAAAGCTATCTGAAGTCTACACTGGGAAACTTTAATTTTTAACAGAATCTGTAATAATTTTGCCTTATAAAATAATAGTTATAATTATGGCCCTTTCACTAAATATGTTCTTGAAAAGAGGAAAATAGATGCAGCCTTGTTTTATTACGAAATTCACTGTATAGCAGATTTGGCTCATTACACTTGAAGCAGTATGTAGCAGTACTAACAACAATTTGTTCATGAAAGTGATTATGTATAACTTTAAATAGCCTTTTAAAAATTATTTAACTGAAACAGAGTCATCAAATGAAAAGGAAAACCTAGGCAACATTAATCTTTCAATGCCTTCCTTTATTCCTTTACAAAATGGTTTAATGAAATTATTGGACTGACATCATAATAAATATTTCTGAGAAAGTGGTTTGGGCACTGTCACATTAAAATGCTGAATGGCTACAGGCTGTTCCTAATGTTTTTATTATTTTATTCACATGCATACCCTACCGTTTGTACCTTCTTCTAATAGAAAAGGAAAGAAACACAATTGGTTGCAGGAAGGCATGATGAGACATTATACCACCTCTTCTTCCGCTGGCTGCAGTGTACATTTTGCAACAGATAGTGCAGCCCTTTTCCCCAGCCCAGAATGCAAGTGATAGCTGGTTCTACCAAGATGATGGAATTGGCTTGGGTGCCATTCTTCTTCATGCCACTAAACAAGCTGGTCAGGGATAATATGTTATGGCTTTCTCATCATGCTTTTTTTAAATTGCATAATCTCATATTAATGAAAGACAATTTAGCAAAAGACAAAGAGGATCAGCTTCTCACTGTTGAGTTTCACCCTAACTAGAAGCCCAAGTAGCTTCCATGGCACAGAATGCTTTTTACCAGCTTTCAGCAGGTTCATCTTCTCCTGCACTGGAAAAGCCCAGTCTCTGCTACTGGTAACTTCCCAATTCAATTATATGTTATATGTGGCTGCCCTTGAAAATGGTTTAGAAGCTTCCATTGATATGGAATATAGCTGGCAAGATTTTGACAGGTTCCATATATTCTAATCATATTTTGCTTGTGTTAACAGCATTTCACTAGCTGGCTGACTAGCTGGCTACATAATTACACAAAACATGTGAAAAAATAAATACTCTGTGTAACACATTATAACATACATAAAAGGAGAAGAAAGAGCATGAAACACAAACAGAACATGTAGGGGAGAGAAAAACTTAATCAGGAAACTAAGATCAAAATCAACAAATCATAATAATGACGAGCACACAATTGAACACAGTCTGTAGAATTTAAAAGCTTCACTTTTCAAGAATGTGCTCTGCAGAATGAAGACTGTGAAATGAAGCACAAGGTAAATATAACTATAACAACCACACAATCAAAAACAATCCATGGAAACCAATTGTTGGCTCAAATCCTGCATAATGGAGTCTGTTGAAACCAATAGTTGGCTCTGCTCCATAATAATGCAGTCTCTGGCTCCAGTCCTGCCCCTTCAAATAAAATAATGCTGGCTCCAATCCACAAAGATAGACAACCACTTCTGAAAACTTTTGAAGTCGTTTCAGTATTTTTAATCAGATTAAACAGCTTTTAAAAAAAGAGTAGAAAAGAAAGAAAAAGAAAAGAAAGAAAAACCACCCATGGCAGTCACCAGAAACTCCCAGGAGTAACAATTGTGGCTTCTAAGTGTTGTTGGAGACTGGTCTGTCCTTTTGAAACATATGGTGATTCAGCTGATAAGGTTAGGAAGGTTAGATAAGGTTAGAAACACGATGAATTTATGGGGTTTCTGGTGACATGGGTTTTTTGTGATCATATTTGTATATTCCTATCATATATTTATGTCTAGTTTTTCAATGCGTGACTTATTTTCTAGACTGATGTTTATTTAGTGCCTATTCTGTCAACAGTGATCTTTTTTTGTTTGTTTGTTACATATGACGGTATGTGATAGCTATACGACTGAAGGCTGGAAATATTACTTTGCAGGATTAAATCCCCAAATTCCCCCAGTGAGCTGTGGGTGCAATGGTCCATGTTATCCAAAAGTATTCTATAATCCCAAAAGATAACTTCATTTATCTGTATCTTCCCATCAGAGACAGTGGAGACTATGAAGAGGCATTTTAGTGAAGGCAGTGGAAGGATCTCGTAATAGAAGTTAGTTTCAGACTTGAGAAAGGTCAAATAAATACAATACTTTATATTGATCTTTGCAGTATTAGGATTCATACCCTACACCCCTCTTGCTGGATATGGGGTTTCATAATTAATATCTAATGTTGTGCATGTTTTAAGAGGTCAAAATGACCTGTGAAGACTAAGAAGTTCCATGTGTATGTGGGGGATCTAGATAGGACTAAAATAAACACTGAATGAGTTTGCTGATCACTCCTGTGTGCACCCCCCCCCCCCAGCTCTTCACATTTCTTTTCACAATGGAAACACAGGGAGTCCCATCACAACAGCAGTCAAAGACCATACCTTCCATCTCATCTCATGCTATGTTTCCATTCATCATTCCTGTCCAACTACTAAGGGATTGTCTCAAACCAAATCACTGTTTTTTCACTCTGGAGTTAAGGCCATGACCTGATCCAGCCCCTTTTGTCAATTCCACATGTTAACCATCAAGCCTTTGTTACACAGTGTGGTAACATCAAACACCCCTCAAGGATATGAAATAGGATATAAATATCTGTCCATCTCTAATCACTTTGCTCACAGACAGGGGATGTGTGCATAGAGGGCCCAACTCACTCTCTCTGTGTGGCCCTCAGACATTGTCTGAGCAACTCTCCATTTTCCATGGTTTTGTCTTCAGGGTGGTTCTATCACCCCTTTTAACTCCTGACTCCTCTCTATCCAACCTTCCACACCTTTCTTTCTGATAGACGTATATAGTTGGTTCTTAAGGTTGTATTGGTTTTGTATGTTTGTGTGCATCTCTGCACATTCCTCAATGAAACCCTTTTATTGACTGAAACTGGAGTGCTCTCTGCAGTTTGTATTGGTATACAAAGGTGAAAAGATCCCTCCTCTTGCAGGCATTTTTAAAGCTATATTTTTGGGACACCAGCACTTTTGGTGGTGACCTCCAATGCCCCCCAATGTCTTTTAGGGTAACAAGTACAATTTTGTGTATTTTCCCCACAACAATTCTGAATTCTACCTGACTCTGCAAATACACCACTGAAAAGTCTGTGTCCAATGGACTGTGCCAAAATGATAAGGTCTAACTCAGCAATGAGTGGTGACTCAGAATACATAGCAGCCCCTCTTGAGATATTCCAAAAGTACAGCAATATTTTATTTAAACTTCCCCAGGCCCTTTGGGCATAATTGCCAAAATGGTTGTCATGAGTCATCAGCAATTCAATCTATTATCGCCAGTAGTTTGCACAGGTTTTTCTAATGAAAACATGTCATTCCATTCTAAAACTGCCTAGGTATTGTTTCCAAAAGAATAAGAATATTCCATAGACAAGCAGGTAGCTGTCATGTTGTTTTTAAGTCCCCTTGTGAAATTAGTTAAGCAACCTTATTAGTGTGGATTCAGACTTCAAAAAATGTGACATGGCTGTGATAGGCAACACGTCACTAAGAGGAATATGTAAAGTCTTCCCCAACTTCAAATATATTTTTCTTTTAAAGAAAGGAATTTCTCTTTTTTTCCCTTCTCACCCCCTCCCCCCTTTTCTTTCTTGTTTCTGCAGGGCAAACTATGAGAAATATTTTCCCCAAGCAAATTTAAAAGCTGAAAGGAATGAATCAAAGTGATCTGTCAAATACTCCAATGTGTTGTTTCAGTATGCATAATACAGCAGACTCTTAGTGTTATATACAGAATGGTGTGATCTGGGATTATGGTCTAGTCACAGTTACAAATAATGGCTGGCATTCTGTATTGCATTAATGGATGTGTAACCTAGAGTTATGGATCCATAACTGTTTTGTATTCAGTAACACTACTTAGTTGTGATAATGGCACTAGTGCCACAATTGTAAATACCTTCCCCCACCAGCCTCCCTCAGTAGTGTCGCTAGGGGGGCACGGGGTGGATGATCTGCACCACGTGACACCTTAGGAAACACTACTGCTCCTCAAACACCTACCTTTCAGCAGAAACGAACTATGGCATTCATCTGTTTCCCTTTAAAATGCTTTAAGAGATGGAGGGAGTGGGGTGAAGCTCAGTGGGAGGAGAAAGAAGAGGCATCAGATTTTTTTAAAATTATAATATCAAATTTTAAATTTTTATTTTTTTAATTTGAAGGAATAATTTTAATTTTTCTAGTTGTTTATGTCACATCTATTAGCATTATATTTAATGATACATGGGAATTATTATTTATGAGTAGGATTAGTGCAAAAAAGCATTACTAAGGATTCTGTATGGTGTGAAATGGGAGGAGGTCAGTGGAGGAGGGTGACAACATGAGTTCGTGTACGGGGTGACACCAACCATAGTGATGCCACTGGCCTCCCTTAATAGCCAGCGGCTGCATGGAGCCAAAGAGATACATTCACCTACCTATCAGGGTGTGAGGAGGAGGATGCTTCCAGTCCCACCACCACCACCACGGCCAACAAGCAAGGCTACAACAATCAAAAGCAGAGTCCTTATCACAATTCCTCACAACAACTTCATTTGCTGTCAGGAGGGGCTGGAAACACCCTCCTCCATGTGTCTTGATCACCAGCTGAACAGATCTCAGTGTGGGTTCTGGAAATTGTGGGTTAAGACCAGGAGATATTATTTGGTTGCAAATGTATAATTAAGTAGCTAGTGTATAATATTGTCAGTGGTGATGGTGATTCTTCAGCCCTGGAACATATGGCAGTTTACAAAGTTAAAACAAAGATACATAGTTCACAAAGTTTACAAAGGTATACTGCAGTATTAATGCAGTTTGACACTACACTGCCGTGGCATCTACACTGCAAAATGAATGCAGTTTGACACTCTTTTAACTGCCATGGCTCCATGCTTTGGAATTCTAGGATTTGTTGTTTTTGAGAGCTATTTTGCCTTCTCAGTCAAGAGAACTCGGGTGACAAAACAAATGTTAAATTCCAGAATCTGATAGCATTGAGCCATGGCAGTTAAAGTGGTGTCAACCTGCATTATTTCTGCAGTGCAGATTCCGCCTTAGTTAAAACAGGTACAAATAATATTCCACAGCATATAAATATTAAAATAGAATTAATAGATTAGAACAATGTTAAAACATAAGAATTTTTATTTAAAAAAAAAAAACCACTCAACAAATACAGGTAATATAGCACATTATTAAAAGTCATTTCCCCATAATCCGCTAATTCCCAAAGACCTGTTGAAACAAGAAGAAAAAGGTTTGTCTGCTTATGGATGGCTGCTGTCTACCATCTCTATCTGTGATATATGGAATAATCCATCATACAGTTTTGCAGGGATTAAAAAAATGTTTATTGCATACATTTCAACATTTCACAGATGAAAACTGGGACACGCATGGCTGGGGTTTATGCATGGAAGAAGGAAAAAGTACATGGTAAGAAAGAAATATCCTTTTTTACCAATTTGAATTCAATTGAAGAAATGTGTGGCTATCAATACAGTTTGGGTCTGTATATTTAGAGTCAGTATGGTGTAATTGAGGTAAAATCTGGAAAAAATACTGTGCACTGCTTCTGGATTATTTTGCTGGTGTAGATTCAGCCTTTGTCTCAAAGGTGCTATAAGACCCCTTTGCATAGTGAACCAGACTAAAATAGTTATGTCTTTCAATTCTACTACTAGGTATCTTGGGCCACAAAACAATCCTGTCTGAAACCCTGGAGAGGCATTGCTGACAGTCACAGCAGATAATACTGAGCTCTGTGTGTGTGTGTGTGTGTGTGTGTGCGTGTGCGCGCATTCGTGTGCGCCTTCAAGTAGTCTGTTAACCTATGGCAACTCCTTTAATTTCATAGGATTTTCTTATGCAAAGAATCCCCAGAGGTTATGTTGTCAGTTTCTTCCTCTGAAATATAGCCTACAGCACCTGGTCTTCATTGGTGGTCTCTGATCCAAGTACTAAACAGGGCTGACCTGCTTAGGGTCCAAGATCAGCAGGGATCTGGTGCCTTCAGGATATTTAGTCCCAAGGTCAAAAAATTAGATTCACCACAGTTGCCCACTTCAGTCCTACAGTTAGAAGATTATCAGACAGGGAGAAAAAGCCAGGAGTAAAAGGCATACTCCCAGCAAAGACACACAATTGCACAGAAGATTTTCAGACAAATTGTGCTTACCCAGGACTTAATCCATGAAGATCCAGATCATGGAGAAGTCACAGGAATTGTTTATTGCTGGAGAATTCCTGGATCTTCATGGGTTAATTCCTGAATAAGCACAACATCATCTGAAAATCTTCAGTTCAATCATGCACCTTTGCCAGTAGTATGCCTTTTTCTTCTCCAATTTTCCCACATCTGATTATCTCCTAAGTGGCAAGCCTGCCACACTATTTCATATCCCACCAGAATAGTGCTGCATGTTATAGCACTTTACATGCAGTACCCAACAGTGTGATTCATCTTGTACAACTAATATGCTCCTGGACACCTAATTCCATACTGTGCACAAGGCTAGTGAACTTTAAAGTTATACATGGCTTTGCACAAGTGTAGTATGACCTAAGGAGCACTCACTCAAGTGGAAAAAAACAACATGGCCCCACTAGCACGCTGCTTTCCTGCACTGATGTGGAATTTAGATCTTTGACAGTTTGGATGGCGTGAGTTAATATATTTGCCAATAATATCCAACCACTTTCTTGTTCTATATTAAGTTATACAGAAAATATTCTTCCCATAATCCATGAGAGTAGATAATGAAATGAGAGCATCATTCTCTTGCCATTCTAGCATGCATATTGTCAGATATGTATTAGAAGATTATCTAGCCAGTGGTACCCCTGTTGAACATTCTGAGACACACATTCCATTATAAAATAGTATAAGAAAACCCTATCTGAACCAGAAATGAGTGAGGTTTCCTCCACATGCTGTACACAAGTGGTGGCTGCAGGCTTCCATGCTAATTTGTTCTAGGTTTTCCTCTGAACACTTGTTCTTTACAGCCCTCAAGTTGATCCCTGTGGATGAGACAACTCCAAGACACCCCCCCCCCCTTTCTTCCATTGCTCTTCTTGGGTCTTGCAGGCTCAGGCCCATGGTCTCTCAGATTGAGTCTATCCATCTGCCATACAGTCCTGCTCTGTTTCTGCTTCCCTCTACTTTTGTTAGCATTATTGTCTTTTCCAATGAATCATGCCTTCTCATGATGAGGTCAAAATACAACAGCCTCAGTTTGCTCATGATGGCCCATTTTAGATTGGCAAAAAGAGGTGTGTTGAAGGCTGCATGAAAGCCCAGCCTTTAGATGAGAAAAAGGGAAAGTGTGCCATGAAAACACTATTTTGGCATTTTAAGGGAGAAGAAGTGCTTTAAAAAGGAGCTGGCCCATTTTACATTGGCAAAAAGAGGTGTGTTGATGGCTGCATGAAAGCCCAGCCTTTAGATGAGAAAAAGGGAAAGTGTGCCATGAAAACACTATTTTGGAGTTTTAAGGGAGAAGAAGTGCCTTTAAAAAGTAGTTTGATTTCCCCACTACTTTTTAAAAAAGGGTGCAACATTGCTATTGCATCTAAAGGCTAAGGTGTAGTTGCACGGTTAAATGGGGCTCTGTCTCTTTAAAGCACCCATTTAAAGGTAGCGATACAAGTGCGGAGGGAGGGAAGGTGCCAAGACAAGAAGAGACCTTCAGAGCCCAGCCAGAGTGCGCCTGCACCTTCCTTCACCTCCTCCCTTTGGCTGAGAGAGTGTGACTTCTAGGGAGACAGCAGGGCACTGGAGGCGCTCAGCCAGGCCAGGGCAAGCTGGCAAGAGGAGGAGGAGAAGGGGAGGGACCTGGAGCACCTCCGCTGCCCTGCTTCCCTGCAAGTCACACTCTCTCAGCCGAAGGGGGGAGGAGAAGGCAGGCCCAGGCACACTCTGGCCAGGCTCCAGGGCTCTCTCCTGGCTGCCTTCCTCCTACCTTTGGCTGAGAGAGTGTGACTTGCAGGGAAGCAGGGAAGCAGAGGGGCCCCATGTCCTCCTCCTCCTCCTCCTCCTCCTCCTCCTCCTCCTCCTCCTCCTGTTTCCAGCTTGCCCTGGCCCAGCATCAGGAGGACCTGGAGCACCACCGCTGCCCTTCCTCCCTGCAAGTCACACTCTCTCAGCCAAAGGGAGGAGGAAGGCAGCAGGGAGGGAGGGAAGAAGCCAGGAAGAGACCCCCAGAGCCTGGCCAGAGCACGCCTGGCCCTCCTGCTTCCTCTTCAAAAAGAAGGCTGGAAAAGTAGGACGTGTCCTGGCAAAGGAGGACGTGCCTGGTCAACTTGGAAAAGGGGGGCCTCTGCTCAAGAATGGAGGACATATGGGAATCCCTCCTGGACAGAGGGCTGAAACCTCAAGACAACGCAATATAATGCTCTGACAGAACACAGACTACAACTCCCATGAGCCTTTGCTACCATTTCCCAAGATGCCTTAATTTGCAGCAGAAAGCCGTCCAGTATGTTCACATGTGATGAATTCTTTCGTATTGACTCTGCATTTTCTTTTTGTGTAGATGCTCTCTTGTCTTGTTTGTGATGAGCTTGTGCGTAATCACGTGCATTTCCGAACTGACCTCACTTTCTCCCTCTTTCGGAATGGTCCTGTACTCCCCCATGTGATAAGCTCCGACTGTATGATGTACCTGCGCAATTGCGCAATTCGCAGCCAGCAAGGGAAAAAAAATGTTTAAAGTGCGGCTAAAAGCCACGTTCCTTGCCGCCCATGTAGCTGCTCCGCCTGTGTTTGTAGCGTTTTGACAGCTTCCCATGTAGTTGCTGAGCCACAGAAAAAACCTCAGTCTAGCTGCCCTGTACCTTTTAAATGCACACCTGGGGCTTGCTGTCTAGCTGCTAAGCATTAAGGAAAGTGCAACTTCATGTCACACTTTCCTGCCAATCTAAAATGCCCCCTTGGCTTCTAAGAAGATTTCAGGCATGATCTATTCAGAGACCCACTTGTTTGTTCGTTTGGCTGCCCATGGTATCCTCAGCACTCTTCTCCAGTGCCAGATCTCAAATGAATTGATACTCTTTCTTCCCACTTTCTTCACTGTCCAGCTTTCACATCCATACATGGTGATGGGGAATATGATGGCTTGGACAATTCTAACTTTAGTGTTCATTCATATATCTTTACTATTTCGGATCTTGTCTAGTTCTTTCATAGCTGCCCTTGCCATTCCTAGTCTTCTTCTGATTTCTTAACTGCAGTCTCCATTCTGATCAACGTTTGATCCTAGGTACAGGAACTCTTTTACTATTTTGATTTCATCATTATCTAGGGAGAATTTATGTATTTCTTCTGTGGCCATTATTTTTGTTTTCTTTATGTTCAGTATTAAGCCTGGCTTTGCACTTTCATCTTTGACCTTCCTTACTAATTGTTCCATGTCTGTGATGTTTTCTGTTAGCAGTAAGGTGTTATCATCATATCTTAGACTGCTGATGTTCCTTCCTCCTATCTTCACTCCATCTTCTCCTGAGTCTATCCCATCTCTTTATATGTGTCAGAATCCTTGTAGTATTCTTCCAGATATGGGTTAGTAGAGGTAGTTGGGGATGATGGTACATAGTTAGCTGCTAGATAGAGAGGAGGAGTGCATAACGGTGCCAGGAGGATTTATCAGTTGACCTTGGGGCTGCTCGGCTCTAAGCTTGGAATGCAGCAGTTTCTGGTGGGAAGCATTGTGAAGGGGGGAGATAAGGTGGAACCGAAACCTATGGAAAAATACTGGAATAGGTCTTTCGCGGGCTTTTGTGAGAAAGAGGGAGGTGTGGTACTTTGGAAGATATAGGGGTGCTGGGCGGGGACTGGTCAGTCTCAGCTAAGAAGCTGAATGGTGTGGTTTTGCTGATCCTGGAGCATCAATAAAGTTCTGTTTATTCTACATAAAGCTGACTGGTTGATTGTCTGGGATTCTGGACCCCTGTTCTGACAGTTAGCTGAGACTCTCCAAACCATCAACTCTTCTTTGAAGCAATGCAGGAGCAGGAGACTTCCGAGGAGCCTTTTACAACTCAGACGGCGGAGGAGGGCAAGGCCTCGGCAGCGGGGGCAGGTGCGTTACCGAAGACCACGAGACCTCCAGTGCTACAGACTCCGGTGAGCGGAGGACAGTGGTTTGGACAACCGGTGGCTCCGATTCGGACCCGAGAACGGAGAAGGGCCACTCGGTGGTCGGATTGGGACACGGGTCTCACGCAGCCCCTGAAAGTACAACCGGGCGAGGAGGCAGAGCTGGGTGAGCAAATGGCCTACCTTCGGGCCGACGTGGACAAATTGCATGACCTACTGAGGGAACTGCTGGCTACACAGAAGGGACGCCCGGACGGGACGAGAGAGGGGCGAGAGGCTGACGGCGCGGCGGCGGCACCAGCGGGCCTAGGCCAGGACGAGGCCCCGCCACAGGACCAGCAGGTAGTTCGCCCGGCACCAGACCGTCCGTTAGACCCACAGGCCCGGAAGTTGGGGGTTAAGTTTGACGGGGACCCCCAGACCCTCCCCTACTTTTTGTCCCAGGTGGCTGACCACATGGATGAATGGGGGCCCACCTTTCCCTCAGAAGCGGCTAAGGTGAAGTGTGTGGCGAAGCACCTCAAAGGGGAGGCAGCCAACTGGCTGGTGCAGCTGTACGATTGCCAAGCGGCCGAGCTGCGGAATCTGGCGGACTTTATGAGAGCCCTGAGAGCCAGATTCGAAGACCCGTTCAGGGCTGACACTGCCCTGGCCAGTCTGAAGACCCTAGACCAGGGCACCAGATCCGTCTCCGAGTATGCTATGGAGTTTCGGAGATTGATTGCCCAAGTGCCAGACTGCACCGAGGGGATGAAGATCCAATATTTTAAGGAGGGACTGCGTCCCGACATTGTGAACAGGGCACTTAACCTGGGAAACCCCCCTACGGCCATGGAGTGGATTCGGTTGGCTGGAGAGGCAGAGGCAGTGCTGCACGAGATCCGGATACTAAACCAGCGGAGGAATAAGGGGGGCAAGGGAAGAGAAACCCAAGTCGTTGGGGAAAGAGGCAAAGGCAAGATTGGGCAGACAGCCGGGGAGGAGAGAGAGCGACGCCGCCGGCTGGGGCTGTGCCTGGGTTGCGGGCACAGAGGGCACCTGGTCGCCAGCTGCCCGGATCGTATCCCGGAGAAGAGAACGTCCCCCTCCGCGCCCCCACCAACGCAGGCTCCCAAGAAAGGGAAGGGGAAGGCAACGGTGAAAAGTTACGGCGATCGTGGGTTCCAAGTGGTGACGGAGGCCGAGGAGGAAGTCTGGACCGACGACGACAGTGCCGATGGAGAGGAGCCGGCTTTAAACTCCCCGAGCCTGCCTTAAAAAGCGGCCAGAGGCAGGCTGGGAGTGGGGACGGCCGCAAACCTATGGTGAGTGGGGGCATTCCACTCTACACTTTGACTGTGACTTTGGTTGTGGGACGGGGGCAGAGAGCCATGACCCTAACAGCGGCAGTGGACTCAGGTTGCACTAGGTGCTTAGTCAACCCAGAAGTGGTTAAAAGCCTGGGCATAAAAACCCAAAACCTGCCGGACCCCATCCCTTTCTCCCAGATGGATGGCAGCTTGTTGGGGGGGCAAGCTTTGAAGGAGCGGACCACCACAGTGTGGCTGGGAATAGCAGATCACTGGGAAAGGATTCAGTTTGTGGTGGGACCCACGTATCATTATCACATCATGCTGGGGATCGATTGGCTACATCACCATAACCCCCACACTAAGTGGAGGCAGAGACTATTAATTTTTGATGACCCAGGCTGCCGGGGTCACCAACTGGACCCCACTATCAAAGTCCCTCCAGTGCAACAGCCAGTGTTGACACCCCGACCCCAGGCGGGTGAGGCTGCCACTCACTTAGAGCCAGTGAACTGGGGGGGGGGGGGTCGAAGGTGCAGTGGAACCGGGTGGCAGCCCAGAGGAGGCAGTGGCTTCCTACCCGGACTGTTATGAGGATCTTAAGGAGGTGTTTGAATCTAAAGAGAGTGACCGCACCGAGAGACGGACTGTGCCATTGAGATAGAACCCGGTGCGCCCATGTCTAAGCCAAAACTGTACCCCATGACCCCCCGGGAGTTATCCACACTTAAGGAGTTTATTGAAAAGAACTTGACGAGAGGATTCATTAGACCTTCCACCTCCACTTTTGCCGCACCAGTGTTCTTTAGGGAAAAGAAAGATGGAACGCTGCGGCTGGTCACGGACTATCGAAACCTAAATGGGATTTGTAGCACCAATAAGTACCCTCTGCCTTTGATGAAGGACATGCTAGATCGATTGGCCACAGGCAAGGTGTTTACCAAACTAGACTTACGGGACGCTTATTATAGGGTACGGATTAAAGAGGGGGATGAACATAAGACTGCATTTAATTGCCCTCTAGGGGCCTATGAGTATCTGGTCCTCCCCTTTGGACTAGCGGGAGCCCCCGGGGTCTTCATGAGACTCATAAACGAAGTACTGCACGACTTGCTGTTTGAAGGGGTGCTGGTATACTTGGACGATGTTCTAATTTACTCTCAGGACCTGGAGAGCCATGTGCCACTGGTGCGAGAGGTGTTACAACGACTGCTTGATAACCAGCTATACGTAAAACTGTCTAAATGCCATTTCCATACGGACAAATTGGATTTTTTAGGGTATCGGGTGTCGGCGCAGGGAATTGAAATGGACCCACAGAAAGTGCACACTGTTCTGAGCTGGGCGCCCCCTAAGACCCGAAAACAAGTACAAAAGTTTCTGGGCTTTGCCAATTTCTACAGGCAGTTCATCCCGGACTTTGCTAGAATAGCACTGCCAATTACGGATCTTTTGAAAACCAAAACCCAGGAGGGAGGGGGCAAGGGCAAGGAGGTTAAAGAAAAGAAACAGCCCAAACCCTCTACCCCGATTCACTGGACTGAACAATGCCAGAGAGCATTTGAGCAGTTGAAGCTCTTGTTTAGTGCAGAACCCATTTTGCTTCACCCTGACCCTGACAAGCCGTTCGTCATTCAGGTGGACGCGAGCGACCACGCAGTAGGGGCCGTGTTGCTACAGAAGGACAATAATGGGCTGTTGAGGCCTTGTGCCTACTTGTCTCGCAAATTCCAAAAGGGGGAGCTGGGGTGGCCCACTTGGGAAAAGGAAGCGTAGGCAGTTAAGCATGCTCTGGACAGTTGGAGGCAGTTTTTAGAGGGGGCGCCTCACCCTTTTGAAGTTTGGACGGACCATCGTAATTTAGAGGCCCTGCAAACTCCCCGAAAGCTGACTCCTAAACAGAGGAGATGGGCTAAGGACTTTTACAAGTACAAATTCAAACTAAAGTTCCTCCCAGGAAGACAAAACATTTTAGCTGATGCCTTATCCAGGCTCCCCCAGCATATGGGGAAAGAGCAAATTCCTCTGCAAGCCATTTTCTCCCCTGAACAGTTGGGACTAGCTGTAGTGACTCGTAGCCAGGCTAAGCAAAAACCGGTCGACCCTTTGCCCCAACTGGATGGGCTGCTGCAAAAGATAAAAGGGGAAGCCGAAAAAGATGAGTGGCTTCAGAAGCACAAAGATCGGTTGGTTTTGAACTCACTAGGGTTGTGGGCTAAGGGCTCTCAAATTTATGTTCCTGCATCGATACGGCCTGAAGTTCTTAAATTGTGCCATGATTCGAAGGCAGTGGGTCATTGGGGATATTTAAAAACTTGGCACAAGCTTCGGAAAGCTTACTGGTGGGAGGGGGTGAGAGCTGAGGTGGAAGACTATGTGAAGAGCTGTCCGGTGTGTGCCCGTGCCAAACCAGTCGTTGGCAAGCCCAGGGGGTTTCTGCAGCCGCTGCCCACTCCGGGGGGACCATGGAAACATATTGCCATGGACTTTATCACCGATCTGCCTGAGAGCAAGGGGAGAAACACTATTTGGGTGGTTGTGGACCTTTTTTCGAAGCAAGCGCACTATGTAGCTTGCAAGGGGATGCCTAGTGCTACCAAGCTTGCGGACCTGTTCATAGCACACATTTATAAGCATCATGGGTTGCCAGATAAAATTGTGAGTGACAGGGGTAGCACCTTCACTTCAACCTTCTGGAAGGTGCTGCAAAGAAAATTGGGGGTAGAAGTGGCCCTGAGCACCGCCTGGCACCCCCAGTCTGACGGGCAGTGTGAAAAAACGAACCAGGCTCTCGAGAAGTACCTCCGATGTTACACTAATTATTTGCAGGTTGATTGGTATGACTTATTGCCCCATGCTGAAGTGGCGTTCAACAGTTCAGTGCATCGGAGCACTGGCAAATCGCCTTTCGAGGTTGTCTATGGATATGAACTCAGGACCCTCCCGGCCTTGCCAGCTGACCCTTCGGACCCTGTGACTGTGACTCAATGGGTTCAGAGGGTCCAGGCTGCTTGGTCCCAGGTTGCCAAGGCTCTGGAGGTGGCTAAAACAGCCTATAAGAAACATGCTGACCGTAAGAGATCGGTGGGGTGGGACATCAAGCCTGGGGATCGGGTGTTTTTGTCCACGAAGAACCTGAAATCTAGGCACCCATCTAAGAAACTGGGACCCAAATTTATAGGGCCTTTCCTGGTGAAAAGACTTGTCAATGATGTGACTGCGGAATTGGACTTGCCTAAATCGTATAGACATTTACACCCTGTATTTCATTTTAGTTTGCTGAAACCGGACCGAAGCACAGAACGATGGAGACAGGACAAAGAACCGCCCCTGCCCATGATGGTTGAGGGGGAGCAGCATTTTGAAGTCGCTAAGATCTTGGACTCTAGAATGCACAGAAACAAGTTGCAGTACCTGATCCTCTGGAAACACTTTTCAGCAGATCATGATGAATGGGTGTTAGCTAAACATGTTAAAGCCCCTGCTTTGGTTATGAAGTTTCATCGTATGTATCCTGACAAGCCTAAATAGTATTTTGTTGCCTTTGCTGTTTCCTTTAATGTACTGTGTTTATCGTATGTAGGGGGGGGGTTCTTTTCGGGGGGCCGACTGTCAGAATCCTTGTAGTATTCTTCCAGATATGGGTAGTTGGGGATGATGGTACATAGTTAGCTGCTAGATAGAGAGGAGGAGTGCATAACGGTGCCAGGAGGATTTATCAGTTGACCTTGGGGCTGCTCGGCTCTAAGCTTGGAATGCAGCAGTTTCTGGTGGGAAGCATTGTGAAGGGGGGAGATAAGGTGGAACCGAAACCTATGGAAAAATACTGGAATAGGTCTTTCGCGGGCTTTTGTGAGAAAGAGGGAGGTGTGGTACTTTGGAAGATATAGGGGTGCTGGGCGGGGACTGGTCAGTCTCAGCTAAGAAGCTGAATGGTGTGGTTTTGCTGATCCTGGAGCATCAATAAAGTTCTGTTTATTCTACATAAAGCTGACTGGTTGATTGTCTGGGATTCTGGACCCCTGTTCTGACAATATGTTATTTTCAGCAAACAAGTTGAACATATAGAGTGATAGAATGTAGCCTTGCCTGACCCCCTTGCCACTTGGAAACCATTCTGTTTCTACATATTATTTCCTAACTGTAGCATCTTGTCCTGAGTACAGGTTATGTATCAGATAATCAGATGTGGTGGAACTCCCATGACCTTTAGAGCTATCCATTACATGATCTATACAGTCAAATGCTTTGCTGTAGTCTATGAAGCACAAGGTGATTTTCCTCCCTGCAGTTCCAATACTCTATCATATGTTTGCAGTGTCTCTTCCTTATCTGAACCCTGCTTGCACCTCTGGAATTTTCTCTCCATGTATGATTGGAGTCTATGCTTCAGAATTTTGAGCATAATTTTGCTTTCAGGGAGGTTTATGCTATGGTCCTATAGGTGCTGCAGTCTTTTGCATCTTGCTTTTTGTGGATTGAGATGTATATTGATCATTTCCAGTCATTGACCACCATTTTATTTTCCATATAGGTTGATGTATATTAGTTAGCACTGGAGTTGATTCTGTCTGTGTGGATTGTAGCAGTTCAACTGGAATGCCATCTGTCCCTGGTGATTTATTTTTCCCAATTTCTCTTATTGCTGCCTCCACCTTGCTTTTTAGAATTTGGGCTTCATTTTCACATGGTTCTTTGCCCCATGTGTCATTCATTTTTTCTTCTGTGTGTTTTATTTTATATAATTCTTCTGTGTATACAACATCTTTTTATTTCTTCTTGATCTTTTAGTATGTTCTTTTTCTTATCATAGAGTATTATGGCCCTTGGTTTGAACTTCCCTTTGAATTCCTGGATTTTGTTGATGAAGTCTCTTGTTATTCCTTTTTAGTTGTTGTCCTCTGTTTCTCTGCATTGATCATTGTGATATATTTATCCTTTCACACTAGCCATTGTACAGTTGAATTCATTGTTTTGGCTTTGTTCCTGTCTCCCTTTACTTTGTGTCTCTTCTTTCCTTTGCTGCTTGGAGAGTTTCAGGTATCATCCATTGTTCCCTCACTTTCTTTTTTTGGCCACTGCTCATGTCTTTCTGCCCTCTTCTCTAATTTTGTCCTTGGCTTCTTCCCATAGTTCTTCAGGTTCTCAGTCAATTATACTCAATAGTGTGATTCTGTTTCTAACATTGTCAGTAAATGCTGCTGGGATATTGCTCAAATTATATTTTGGTGTAATGACTGTTTATGTTTTCTTCTTCAACTTTACTCTGATTTTTTATATAAGTAGTTCATGGTATGTGCCACAATCAGTGCCTGGTCTAGTTTTACCCACCAGAATAGAGCTTTTCCATCTTCTGCTACCAATTATGGAGTCTATCTGATTTTTGTATTTACCTTGTGGTGATGTCCATGTGTATAGTCTTCCATCTAGTGAATAGGTTATTGGCTTTGCAAAAATCTATCAGATGTCCTCCTGCTGTATTTCTTATATCTAGTCCAAATCTTTTTACTGTTCCTACTCTGAACACTAATGGTGCTGCATTCCTTCCTCAGAATATATTCAGAGCCTTGGACAATTGTTTTAAACCCTGGAGTAGATTTCCTGACAACAGCTGCCACTGCTGAAGAGCCCAGAAACTTTGCTGCCCATTTAAAAAGTAGGATTGCAACAGATAGCAACAACTGCTGATCTTTTCAGTAATGCAAGAAGCTGCTACATAAACATCAGTGAATTTCTCTACCACATGCAGAATTCTCCTTGATGAGTGCATCTAAGCACAGACCACAGAGAACAAATGTAGCAGCTGAGTTTTGTTTGGGAGCCTTTCAAGCATTCTTCATTGTAGCACTCATAATTTTCAAAAATGTGACATTTCACAAGATGCTAACAAACTGGAGAAATATGATTGTAAGAAAATGAAACAGCTTCCTATTATGTCTCCTTCACCAACACTTAGACCTCAATTTCTGCCACTTATTGCTGATAAGTGGAGATTCCTTTTCCCACACTGCTATAGAGATTTCCAGTCACTGTAGTCATATGGAAAAGAATATTCCATGCTTTTGTAGTATGCACACTTGGTCACATCTGTGTCTCAGAGACATCCTTCTTTTAAAAGGGCACATATGGTTTCCCATTGCCTTGTAGATATTGTTTATCAACTTCCTCTGTTCAGTGTCTACTCTCACTGGCAGACTTTGCCATTGTCAGAACTGCTGTGTCCTCTGAAATGCAGTAATTGTTTGAACATAGAGTTAGAAAAGGAAGCTGAGCAAGAAACTGCTTGCATACTCCAATTCTTAAGACGTAAAGAGATGCCTTTTTATGGCTCTCAGCATGTATGCCAATCTCCCTCTCACAAGAGCCAGGCAGAATAATAAGGCCCATCCTCTCCACAAAAGATTCAAAGAAAGCTACAGAAGGAAATTAGTCTTTTTAAAAAAAAGGTTATTAGAATAATGAGATCTAGAAAGAACAAAGCCAAACCAAAAATATTGCAAGAGTTTCATTACAAACATCATTAGCTAAATTCCTGATGAAAGCAGGCGAAGGGGTGGGGAGAGAAATCACAATAGAACAGAGCAGGATTCCTGAATGGAGCACCCTTCCAGATGTATTAGAATAATACTCCCATTATCCTCAGGCAGCATAGCTGTTGGTGTTTGGTGAAGGCGAAGGTGGAGGAAAGAAAGAATGCAATTTTAAGAACAAGTTAGAACTATGGAATTATGTGCACTCCAACATTCAAGTACCAACTTGAAGGGAGTATCACAGTAATGAAACTTACTCTAAAATACCAAATGATCCCTCAGTGTAATGCACAGTGAGTATTAGTATGGCCCTTCGTGTTCCTGTGGTCTAGTGAAAAAGACAGGAAGGGGCAGACTGACCATTGTAACAGTGTGGCATATAAGCTGACAAATTATGCTGGCATTCCAGGGTGACTTGGGCACAATTACCCTGGCAGCAAACACCATTAATGGCCCAGTATATATGCTCATCTTCATACTAGTCCTTTCTGGCATACTCCTCTTTACCAGGTACAAAAATGTACATGTGTGATATGAGAGCAGCATAAAACAAAGGAGAGGGAGAAGGAATGTAGACTAACTGGTTTTACCATGAGCTTTTCTGAATATAAACCCATTTCTTCAGATGCAGTGCAGAGTGACTTCCAGGCTTCAGGATATAAAGCATATTTACACAGTCATGGGAGTGGAAGTGGAAGGAAATATACAGTCGGCCCTCAGTATCCACAGGGACCCCCCCCCCCCCCCCCCGGATATCAGAATCCACAGATGCTCGAGTTCCATTGTCCCCAGCTGCCACTTTCTTATCCTCTTCCTCCTGCTTCTTTCTCTTCCCCATCTTCCTCTTTCTCCTCCTTCTCTTCCACCAGCCCTCATCCTTCCTCCTTGCCTCCCTCCCTCATGACTTTCACCCAGCAGTGGCAGGTGGGTGGCTGATGGGCGGCAGCTGGGAGACGCCACCACTGCTGCCTCCACTTCTCCTCTTCTTCCTTTCCTCTCTTTCTCTTCCTCCTCCTCCTCTTCCTCCCCCTCTTCATCTCTTCCTCCTCCTCCTCCTCCTCCTCCTCCTCCTCCTCCCACCATCCCTCTCCCTCCCTCCCTCCCTCCCTCCCTCCATCCCTCTCTCCCAGCTCTCATCACTGATGGGCAGGTGGCTGGTGGCTGGAGACAGGAGGCGGCTACTGCTGCTGCTTCCTCTTCCTCCTCCTCTTCTTCATTCCCACCTCATACTCCTCTTCCTCCTCTGCCTCTTCCTCTGCCACCAGCGCTGCCTCACCACAGGCTTGCCATCCACAGATGGTTGAATCCGAGGATGGCCAGTCCATGGATATGAGGGCAAAATGTAATAGGATCCAAAAAGATGCAAATCATGATCCTTTTCAAATTTTCAAAGAACTCCTTAAGGTGTATTGGTGTATGAAAGTAATAAATTTCCAAAAGTCATTTCCATGTGTTCAAAACTGTCTCTGATAAGATCTTTTTGTTGGATGTGCAGTAAAGAGGACTCATGTATTAAAACGTTTAGTGTGTCATGAAATCATGGTCTTTGTTCATATAGGGTAGTGTGACCCTGCTAGTGCTCTTGGATCTCTCCTCGGCTTTTGATACAATCGATCATTCCATCCTTTTAGATCGGCTGAGAGAGTTGGGGATCGGCGGCACCGCGTTCCGGTGGTTCCGTTCCTTCCTCTCCGGCAGATCTCAAAGGATGAGACTTGGGGACAGCTGCTCTTCTAAAATTGAGCTTAGCTGTGGCGTTCCACAGGGCGCTATTCTGTCCCCGATGTTATTCAATATTTATATGAAGCCGTTGGGTGAGATCATTCGGAGGCACGGAGCTCAGTGTCATCAGTGCGCTGATGGCACTCAGATCTATTTCTCCATGACCAGATCGTCTGCTCAGACCTCAGATGGCGTCTCCCCTCTCAATGACTGACTTGCGGCGGTAATGGATTGGATGAGGAAAAACCGATTGAAGCTTAACCCAGACAAAACGGAGGTGCTCACAGTCACAGGCCCAAAACCAGGTTTGGGAATACAACTTCCAGTCCTCGATGGAGTCACACTCTCCTCGAAGGACTCTGTTCGCAGTCTAGGGGTACTCCTTGATCCATCGCTTCACATGACAAGTCAGGTGAATGCGACGGTCAGGAGCGCTTGTTACCAGCTTTGGCTGATATGCCAGCTGCGCCCTTTCCTGGAGAGGAGGGATCTGGAAACTGTGATACACGTGCTGGTAACCTCACGTTTGGACTACTGTAATGCACTCTACATGTGCCTAACCCGGAAATTATGGTCCAAAATATGGCAGCCAGGCTTCTGGCTGGAACATCCAGGAGAGAGCATATCACTCCTGTGCTAAAAGCCCTCCACTGGCTGCCGATCAGTTTCCGGGCACAGTACAAGGTGTTGGTTTTAACCTTGAAAGCCTGTCATGGCTTGGGCCCATCT
This sequence comes from Urosaurus nigricauda, assembly GCA_034509955.1. Lineage (NCBI taxonomy): Eukaryota > Metazoa > Chordata > Lepidosauria > Squamata > Phrynosomatidae > Urosaurus > Urosaurus nigricauda. Next base: position 104,008,450 of record JAOEGL010000001.1, read on the forward strand.
TATCTAAGGGACCGCCTCCTCCCATATGAACCCCCCCCCCCCGCACACTTCGGTCCTCTGGGAGGAACCTGCTTCAACCTATGAAGACCAAGCTGGTACAGACCTCCCAGAGGGCTTTTTCGGCTGTCGCCCCCAAGTTGTGGAATGACCTGCTGGACGAGATGCGTCTCATTCCATCTTTAGAAGGCTTTAAAAGAGCCCTAAAGATGCATCTCTTCCGGCAAGCCTTCCCAGAGAATGTGAATATCCCCAGCTCTATACCTAGGTTTTAAGGGCTTTTTAAATCTTTTCCTGCATTTTTCTCCCTACAACCTAAGCTGGGTCCGCTCCCTACTATTGTGCACTGCTATTTTAATCTATTATGTTTTTTAACTCTATTGTGATTTAATTCTTTTTTAAGGGAGAGTGGTAAGGGTAAGGAAGGGGTATTTTAACTTGATATTGTTTTAACCTCTGCTGTGAATGTACCTCTGATGTTGAGAGTGATATTATTGGCCCCTGTAATATTGCTCCCAGAGTAGATGTGGGGACACAGTTGGCATCTGAGTTTATGGTAGCATCTTGTCCCTGTATTACCATCCATGTTATGTATCCTTTTGTAAGTGAATAACTGTTTAGAAGTTGAGGATTATTTGTAGGCCAATAAAGACCTCCCTCCCGGAGTTTGTGAGAGGGCTATATTATTCTTCATAAATGGTTGTACCTCTTTGGCTTCATCTGCACTGCAGAAATAATCCAGTTTGACATGACTTCAACTGCCATGGCTCAATGCTTTGGAATTCTGTGAACAAAACACCATTCCCTTTATAGTTAATTTGTTTTAAAGTAACTATTCCCTATCCCACGTCACAAAAGTAACTAATGGATACTGTTGATACTTTTTGGGTTTTTTAAAGTCTGAATGCTACAGGCCTTTCAAAACATAGTCTGTTCCAATGTACCTCATCATATCCACACCAAAAATGGGAAACAAGGCTTAGTACAAGCCAACACTTGAATCAAGTGATATTCCTTCTTCACCACCATTTAGGGAGGACACAACCCACAATTACCCTAGCAGCAAACACTATTAATGGTCCAGTGTATGTGCTCATCTGTCATACTAGTCCTTTCTGGACTAGCTATAAAAGTAACCCCAAAAATAAAGTCAACTACAAAAAACAAAAACAAAAACAAGTTATCCCTCACCAAGTTATAATTGAAATGTAAATGCAGCTATGACTTTCTTTTAGGAAACCGATATGTCACTAGTTATTTTTAAGTAGTAATTTCCAAGCTCTGGCTGGAAGGAATGTAGACCATCTGTGTTTCTTTTTATTCAGTGGCAGTGAAAGTTATGGGGACTGTCGTAACAGGACAAAGATACTTTGCACAAATTCATAGGTATTCATTTCTCCTTAGCATTTTATTATATTCCATATAACGAAACTTAGCATAGGACCCAGCAGACTGGCAGCACTATTGTGTACCATTGGGATGGGAAACCACACTCCTACTGGCCTTTTTGTTCTGAGAGCTAAACTGAAAGCCATCTCCTCAACCTGCTCCTTTCCAGTCCAGAAGCAAAGCTCAGCAAATAATTTGTTGTTGCTAACTGCTGTCAAGTTGATTTCGATTTATGGCAACCCTGTGAATGAGACACATCCAAGTCATCTTATCATCAACAGCCCTACTCAGGTCTTGTAGACTTAGAGCAGAGCTTCTTTAATTGAGCCTATTCACATCTGTAATGTGGTATTTTTTACTTTTCTTCTGCCTTCTACCTTACCAAACATTATAGTCTTTTCTTGTGAGACTTGTCTTCTCATGATGTGCCAAAAGTAAAACAGTCTCAGTTTAGTCAACTTGGCATCTAAGGAGAGATCAAATTTGATTTGTTGTAGGGCCCATTTATTTGTTCATATAGCAGTGCATGGTATCCACAAAACTCTCCTTCAGTACCACATCTCAAAAGAGGTGAGTTTTTTTTTCCTTATCAGCTTTCTTCACTGTCCAGCTTACATAGAAATTGGAAATAAGGTGGCATGAAGAATTCTAACTTTAGTATTCAATGATATATGTTTACATTTCAGGATCTTGTCTAGTTCCTCCATAGCTGCCCTTCCAAATCCTAGTCTTCTAGTCCAAAATTTGGGCAGATGTGGAAAAAACAAATGATATCTGTCTGTCTGTTGATTGAGGGCTTTATGGGGACTGATTCTATTACTCTCGACCAGTATTTCTCAAAATAGGAACTCTAGGTCTGAATCCCCATTCAGCCATGGAAACCCACTGGGTGACTATTAGTAAGTCACACTATCTCAGGCTCAGAGGCAAACCTCCTCTGAACAAATCTAGCCAAGAAAACCATGTGCTAGGTTCACCTTAGAGAGAGGTGAAAAAAATCAGAAGTGACTTGAAGGCACTTAAAAACAAACAACTACTGCTTTGAAAGTCTGAGTGTTGAAACTCTACTGTAGGTTCTATCTGAAAACAATGCATTTCTCAACATTTCCTGCAAACAGGGATAGAGTTTTATAGTTTTTTTGTGGGGCTTTCGGGCTATGTGGCCATGTTCCAGAGTGTGGTAGAGTCTCCTTCCTTAGAGGTCTTTAAGCAGAGACTGGATGGCCATCTGTCGGGTATGCTTTGATTGGGAGTTCCTGCATGGCAGGGGGTTGGACTGGATGGCCCTTGTGGTCTCTTCCAACTCTGTGATTCTATGATTAGTTCCTTTCTGACGTTTCGCCAGCATCTGTGGCTGGCATCTTCAGAGAATGATAGCCTGGGAAAGAATTGGAGAAATATATCCTGTGTGACCCTGGGAAGGAAGGAGTAATTTGCAAATGTATTGTTCTGTTGCTAATGGCAGTCCTCAAGGTGGGAGGATATGCAAACAAGGATTAATGTCTGCTAACTAGTGCTCATTGTCTGCTGGGAATCCCCTGGCCTTAGGTTGTTTCTCATTTGCATAGGAAATGTCAGAAAGGAACTCTTCTGGAGCATGGCCACATAGCCCGAAAGCTCCACAAAAAACTACGGATGCTGGCCACGAAAGCCTTCGACTCCACAAGGGATAGAGTTTGTTTTATTGTTAAATAGAACAAAATGTTTAGCATGAATAAGAATTTTGCAAATAACCCAGAATAACAACAGCAGTATAAATAAGTTAAACCATTCAAGTATATAGGTTTCCCTTTATTTTGACTAGGGAAGGGTGGTTTCAAATTTATTTTCTTGCAGCAGAGCAAATTCAGTGTGCATCTACACTGTAGAAATAATGCTGTTTGACACTACTTTAAGTGTTGCAGCTCCATCCTATGGATTCCTGGAGTTTGTTGTTTCATCCTATGGAATCCTGGAGGCCTTTAGCCTTCTCTGCCAAAGAGTGCTGATCCTTCACAAAACTAAAAATCCCAGGATTCTGTAGGATGGAGCCATGGTAAGTAGAGTGGTTTCAAACTACATTATTTCTACAGTGTAGCTACAACCTCAGATTAAGAAGAAAATCATCCACCCTTTATGATAGAGTAATTTGGCCTTCCTCCCCTGCATTCTCTTTCATCTCCATACTAACTAGCCACACTTATTCTCATTCTAACCTCTTCTCTTCTGGCCACTCCCACATAAGATTCAGTAGATAGTCATGAATTAGATACATATGGAACCCAGTTCATGAGATCCGCAGGAAAAAAAGGGCTGAAATATAACATTTTTCATTTTTCAAAATAAACTACCAACACCTAATTCTCCTGTTAGAGCACAGCAGATCCTAAAGTGGTGCTCTGTAATACAACAAGCATTTTGACAAAAATTGAAGAATCATCCAGTGAACTTAACTCCGGCACAGCCTGTGGAGGGAAAGACAACACAGGTCAAACTGCAACAGATCATTCAGTGAACTTTGCACTTACATAAATAGTACCTTTCTTAGTCTTTCTACCTGACAAGCTCATATTTGCCTCTTCTCAGACCTGACATGGGCACCTTCAGGCTAATCTCTCTTTTGCTACTCACTGCCAGAGGCACTTTCACACTACACTATTGTAGTACTATGTGTCCACTTTAACAGTCATGGCTCAATCTTATGGAATCATGGAATTTATATTTTGATGAGGCACTAAAGAAGTTATCTAGCCAAAGATTCTAAATACCTCTTCCTACACAAGAGCCAGCATGGTGTAGTGATTTGAGCATTGGACTATGACACTGGACAAAACACAATTCATCCAGCCCAGGCTAGCTGTAGTCCTACAGTGACAATTTCTCCTTTGTATAATTGTAGTTTACTTATGTATTTGTTTATTTTTGCTCATTGTGTTTTAGATATTTACTCTCCAACCTACTATCCAATGCTGATTTCAATGTCACTGTGCCCTGGGACTTTGTGTCTGCAGCTTTTTTAAGAGAGAGAACTTGTTTTTCTCTCAGTTGCTTTTTTAAGGCTACAGTTTATTAAGGATGTTACTTCCTTGGATTTCATCCTTAACAAGAATAGATCATCCTAATAGCCTTCAGAATTTCAGGCATTTACAGCACTCAACTGTGAAGGTTTGATGCTTTGAAAAACACACACATTTATGGATTGCCTGTATTCATAGGGTGCTGTTAGGAAGTAAATGAGATCAGATGTGTGCTTTGAGTCTGCATTATGTTTCTAGTTGTAGAAATGTAATGCTGAGTTCTAGCATGATGACAGAGTAACAACAAATATTCATGTGCACACAAACTGATTACATTAGCAATCCTGCATCATAGGCCTGGATTCTTCTGACACTGTACATTTGTATAAAATAAAGGATGTAATGCTTCATATTTTGTATGCCTAGCATTGTGGATGAGATGTAATGTATATTAATTGGTGCAACAGGAGGAACAATCATTTTGACAAGACATTATGAGCAGTGGTGTCACTAACTATGGTATCATCCAGTGTGGGAAGGACACGTGTGTGCCCCTCCTCTCCTCCTTCCCTGGGCTTTCTTTCTTGGGAGGAAGCCAGGGGATAGAGCAGCTAGCAAGGGCACACATGAGTCTCCTTTCCCCAATGGCGGAGGAAGGCCCAGGCAGGTGTCACCCCTATTCTGGGGTGTCATCCTAGTGTTATCTACCCCCTCACACCCCACCTCCTGTGATGCCACTGATTATGAGCAATAGAAGCCAGTAGCTCTGGTGTCAACAGAGCTGTGAATTCACTCTGAGTTTTATAATAATAATAATAATAATAATAATAATAATAATAATAATAATAATAGTTTATTTATATTTCCAGCCTCTCCCTAAGGATCGAGGCGGGATTACAGCATAAAAACAGTAATACATATAATATCAATATATAATTACAACAATCAGTTAAAAACCATCCAATTAAAACCAATAACATCCGCCATGTGATCTATAGGGGTTTCAACAGTGCAGGGGATCAGAGAGATGTTACACAAGGTCTGGTGGATATGCCCGCCGGAAGAGATCCGTTTTCTGCTCCTTCTTAAACGCTTCTAGAATGTTTATCAAACGGATCTTTTCCGGCAGGTTGTTCCAAAGTTTCGGGGCCACTGCTGAAAATGCGGTACGAGAAGTAGACGTCAGTCTTGTGTGAACAGAATCTAACAGTTTTTTATCTGATGTTCTGAGAGTGCGGGGCGGATTATGTAGGGAGAGGCGTTCCCTCAAGTAATCTGGGCCCAAGGCATTTAGGGCTTTAAAGGTAATGACCAACACTTTGTATTGCACCCGGAAGCTGATTGGTAGCCAGTGAAGAGATTTTAAAGTAGGGGTAATATGCTACATCCTAGAGGCCCCCGTGATCAATCTGGCTGCTGCATTCTGGATCAATTGAAGCTTCCGAATTTGGTACAAAGGTAGCCCCATGTAGAGCACATTGTAGAAATCTAAACAAGAGGTTATCAGTGCATGTACTACTGCTTCTAGGTCTCCCCTATCCAGGTAGGGGCGCAGTTGGCATATCAGCCAAAGCTGATACCAGGCACTCCTGGCAGTCATAGAATCATAGAATCATAGAATCATAGAGTTGGAAGAGACCACAAGGGCCATCCAGTCTAACCCCCTGCCATGCAGGAACTCCAAATCAAAGCATCCCCGACAGATGGCCATCCGGCCTCTGCTTAAAGACCTCCAAGGAAGGAGACTCCACTACACTCCGAGGGAGTGTGTTCTACTGTCGAACAGCCCTTACTGTCAGGAAGTTCCTCCTAATGTTGAGGTGGAATCTTTTTTCCTGCAGCTTGCATCCATTGTTCTGCGTTCTAGTCTCTGCAGCAGCAGAAAACAAGCTTGCTCCCTCCTCAATAGGACATCCCTTCAAATATTTGAACAGGGCTATCATATCACCTCTTAGCCTTCTCTTCTACAGGCTAAACATCCCCAGCTCCCTAAGTCGTTCCTCATAGGGCATGGTTTCTAGACCCTTGACCATTTTAGTTGCCCTCCTTTGGGCCCGCTCCAGTTTCTCCACATCTTTTTTGAATTGTGGTGCCCAGAACTGGACACAGTATTCCAGGTGGGGCCTCCACCTGTGATGTCAATTGTAGAGACGAATCCAGGAGCACACCCAAACTTTAGACTTTAATGAAGCTAAAATAGATCAAGCACATTAAGTAGTTCCTTTATGGTTCAGACTGAATCCCAGAGGGGATTCACCACCCCACTGGCATGGAAGTCAGCAACCTCACAGATCACAACACATCAACATTCCTAAAGCACACATGGACATGTGAGGTTTCCCACTGATTAAACTTAATGGTCTATATTCCTGAGGGCTTTATACCAACTTTCTCCCACCTAGTGCCATATAGATGTGTTGAACTACAATCCCCTTTGTCAACAGCCAACAGAACTCTCAAGAGAGCACCAAACTGGAGAAGGCTTCCTACGTTTCTACAGAAAAATCTGTAGAATGAGGTAAAGAATCAACAAGAAAATCCAAATAAAATTGCTCAGTGAAAACTGGCTGCCAGTCCTAACACACTGAACATTTTGTCTTATTTCAGAACTAAGCAGGTTAGGTCTGGTCAGTACTGTGATAGGAGACCACATAAGAACACTACAGTTCTCCAACCTGGATTAGAGAAAAAATTCTGTCTGAAACATTGCTAGTCAGATTTGGCACAACTGAGATTGTTGGACCAAAAGATTAGATTTAGCCCATAATACATAAAATTCTTTCTGTGTATAGCAAGGGTGGGAATTATGAGGCCACCAAATGATGAACTACAACCCCCAACATTCTTCACTATTAGTGATTAGTGGTGATGGAAGATGGGAATGTAGTTTAGCAAGATCTGAAGAATGACAAGATTCCCATCCCAGGTGTACAGTAGTTAGAAGAAAGTACTAAATTAGGAAAAGAGACATAAAGTGTTCGATCATGTACAGATCTAATTACACATGATTTATTGACTTCATTTGAGTTTACTCTCAGTTGAGTAATCACTGAGAGTATAAACAATATACTTGCCTTTAGAAATACCAATGTTTTGGATAATTTCTATCATTTTAAATTTCTGATTTCATATTTTCAACTTGATACCTCTACTTAGTTTACAGTGCAGGCTGTTCAGTGGCAACTGATTGCATCAATATAGTGGCTTTCCGAGAAATATTATAGAAAGGGTATCACTGGTTGATTATTGGATGCTTGAGATGAATGGCTTTTTCCTTGAGTGATGAAACTGGCTCAGACAATCAAATGCCATTTATCACAGCTTTCATCAGTACTTTTTGTTTTTTACCCAAATGAACTATCAGAGATGAATTAAAGTGGCCTCCACTTAACTGCAATTTCAATCACTTTTGTAAGGGAGTGTGTGTGTTCTAGGCCAACAAAACTCTTCATGTTAATGGGTTTTTGTCTACCAGAATAAGAAAACTGAATTCAAACTCCCATTCCACACAAGCCACTTACTATGAAGGATGTTTTACATACTTAATAGGAAATGACCTAGTACAAATCCATTTAAACAAGTAGATCATGAAAATGCTGGAGTCCTCATATTAACGTATGAGACATAAAATGAGGATATTATATCACAGTGAAGAATAGCTGTGAAATGAAGAGTAGAGATGGCCAGAGTGACCATACTGTCTCTTGATGGAATAAATATGAGTTAGAAGACATCAAGAGAGAATACCCTCCAATATTTGAAATGAAAACTGGGACATGTGAGCCCAAGCAACATCAGTGTGGTCAAGATGGCAAAGATGATTAATGAGAAAAAATACATAAGCTAAAAGAGGCTGCAGTTGGGAGCTTTGCCTAAGCTTCCTGGAAAGGGCAAGATTCCACATCCTCTTCCCCTCTCCCTGTCCTGTGTTAAGTGAGTGCAAACTACATCTGCTCTTTGAACACAGTTTGTGGTAGCTGAAGTAAACTGAAGGCAAAGGAGAGAGGTGGGCAGAGGAGAGAGAAACTGAGACATTTTAAAAGCAGCTGAAAAAGTGAAATGACAGAGAATTAATCAGGACTGTTCTTGCCAAATGAACAGTTGGAGCACTCTTTGGCCATATTTTGAGCTGCTTTAAGTCTGAATGATTTCTTCCTGACAGTGGGCCTTGCATTCTTCCCTGCCCAGTTCTACAAAGAGGGCTTGTTTATTTACTTTACTATTACTTTCACATCCTGCTTTTTTGCTAATTATTTCAAGGTGGCATGAGTGGCTTTTCTCCTCCCCACTTCTTTATAATCACAACAACTTTGTGGGTAGGTCAGACCTGACTGGCTCAGTAACGACCAGTACTTGGGTCTCCCAAATCCCAGTCCAACACTCCAACCATAGTACCACCCCAGCTATGTAGAGCAGGGGTTATTTCCTTCTGAGGTGTGTTGTGGTGTAGCACAAATGGGCAGAACTCTCCAAATTGGGAGAAAGCACTGTCTGTGTAAGCCTTTTCAGGGCAGACAGACATAGGAGGATGAAGTCCATTGCAGTTTGCTATGTTAATATGTGCCTGCATTAGTTCTGGATTTGCCATAGGTACCTTTTTTATGTTGCATACATAATCCTAAAGACCCATATAGGAACACATTGAACTTGGCCATGGTGTTGCATGTAGTTGCCATCATCTAAGGTGGATGAAAGAGAAACCTACAATAACCCATGAATGAGTGCATGTAAAAAATCTCATTTTGGTGGGAAAATTTAAGGTCTTCCCCACATCCCATTCCACAAAAATCTGCCAATACATTCAGCCTCTGTGTCGATTCAGGAGGAGAAGCCCTCCTGCCTTTCACCTTAGATAGCAAAATGTCTTGGTTTGGCCCTAGGTCCTTCCTTTCTTAAAGTCTCATTTCCTTAAAATACTTCCAAACAGCACACATGTCTGGTTTTGCAAGCTAAGACATCTCTAGCTTTTCAAATAATTTCCCTAGTGGTTTCCACTCTAATTTTCATTTTTTTTCACAGAATAACTCTATGCTGCTTTGACTTCCTGGATGAATCTCTGACTGGGAGAAAATGTACATGACGCAAACTAGAGATGTCAAATGATTAATGATTTTTAAATTAATAATAATATGGCTTTAAAAAGAAAAATCATTTATTTTGTCAGTTGAATAACTGCAATAAAGGTCCCTCACCCAATGAAGCTCCTTTTTGAGGCTTATGGGCAAAAGGGATGGCCTTTATTAAATATAAAGAAAGTGCTAGCATCATACCCAGATTCTGAAACACTTGAAATGGTGTCCATGATTCATTGGGTTCATATACACATATCTGATAAAACATTTACAGCATACACTGTTTAGCATACATACATTGACTAGTGATTAGTAAAATAAATATAGCATCTACTGAAAAGAACTTAGTGTGATGAAGCAATTAGCGTGTTGGACCAGGACTTTGAGAGACCAGGGGTCACACTGCTTCCCAGCCATGGAAGCTCACTGGATGACCTTGGTTAAATCACACTCTCTCAGCCTCAGAGGAAGGCAATGACAAATCCCCTCTGAACAAATCTTGCCAAGAAAACTCTATACAGCATCACTGTTGGAGTGGATTTGCAGCTACCTAACAACAAGAAAAAGGCTTTTAAGCTTTTCATAAAGACAGCCATAAATTTTTGAAAAATACTAAATCAAGGAATCCTACACTGTTCTACTCAACCAGCCCATTTTGTTAAAAGAAATTAAATGGACAATCCAAAACCTTGAACCAGGGAAATCTCCTGGATTAGATGGATTTACAGGATAATGCTATAATAAAATTGCCCCACACCTACAAGATCTATTCAATGAGATAATGTCACAAGGTCTATGTCCCTAATCTTGGCACACTTCCAGAATTGTCCTCATCCCCCAAAACAAGTGACTGACAATCTCCCACCTCAGCATTTAGACCAATAGCATTAATAAACCAGGATGCAAAACTACTGACCTCAATTCTAGTGAATAGAATTAATAGCTTCATTACTGAGTATATCTCTATTGACCAAATTGGCTTTATGCCAAATATAAAACTGATGCCATTAGACGCATCCTAAATGTCATCCATTATGCCTCAAAATCTAAAACGCCAATTGCTCTTCTGTCCCTAGATGCCCTGAAAGCTTTTGACAGAGTAAACTGGAAATACTTATTTGGAGATGTCAGCCACAGATGCTGGCAAAACGTCAGAAAGGAACTTTTCTAGAACATGGCCACATAGCCTGAAAGCCCCACAAAAAACTGCTTATTTGGAGTGCTGAAAAAAATGAACTTTGGAAATAAATTTATTAGTATGCTAGAAAACCTATACACTCAAAGGCCTTAGTGAATGACAGTCAATAGAGTAAACTCCTCTACCTTAAGGATCCACAGGGCTGTCCCTTATCCCCGTTGTTATTTGCTATTGCAATAGAGCTCTTAGCCACCTCAGTCAGAGAAAATGAAAACATAAGGGGACCCAAAATAGGAGGAACAACCTATAAATTAAATCTCTTTAACAACCCAAACAATCTTTCCCTACCTTACACACTATATTAAATTCCTGTGTTACTTTTGGAGGTTTCTGAATGAAGTATTCAAAATCTAAATTGCTGTGGCTCAACATTGCTCGTAAAGACCAACTAGAAATTCAAAAACCTCCCAATCTCCAGTTAAAACCCTCAGGATTTACCTCAAGATAATCCCCAGAAATGACAACAAAATAACTAAATGGTTAATCTCTAAAACACTAGAATGGAAGAGATTGAAACTCTCTATTCTAGGCAGAATAGCCCTCATTAAAATGTTTATTGTCCCTCGACTATCCTTTCTATTCCAAACTACCACACTTCAGCCACTGCAGACAAAACTCAAACTTTGGCAAAATCTCATCAATATATTCATTTTAACCATAAGAGACCCAGATTCAGGAAATCCATACAACACCCCTCTTCCAAAAAAGGGGAGTTAGCAATGCCTGATTTCGAACTATATTTTGCAGCATTCCAATTTAGTCAAATTCCTCATGTAATTTTAAAGAGATCAGAGTTAACACTGGGTTAACATGGAAATGAATGGCCCACCATCAATCGATCTTCCTTGTTCTTTAGCAAACCCAGTAATTAAAAATATTTTTAAAACATGGCTACCAAATATGGTCAAGATGGAAGCAAGTTCTAGCACCAGATCTAGCACCTCTCCTATTTTCCCCCTTCATAGAATCATAGAAATTTAGAGTTGGAAGAGACCACAAGGGCCATCCAGTCCAACCCCCTGCCGTGCAGGAACTCCCAATCAAAGCTTACCTGACAGATGGCCATCCAGCCTCTGCTTAAAAACCTCCAAGGAAGGAGACTCCACCACCCTCCGAGGGAGTGTATTCCACTGTCGAACAGCTCTTACTGTCAGGAAGTTCCTCCTAATGTTGAGGTGGAATCTTTTTTCCTGCAGTTTGCATCCGTTGTTCCGAGTCCTGTTCTCTGGAGCAGCAGAAAACAAGCTTGCTCCCTCCTCAATGTGACATCCTTTCAAATATTTAAACAGAGCTATCATATCACCTCTTAACCTTCTCTTCTCCAGGCTAAACATCCCCAGCTCCCTAAGGCGTTCCTCATAGGGCATGGTTTCCAGACCCTTCACCATTTTAGTCACCCTCCTTTGGACATGCTCCAGTTTCTCCACATCCTTTTTGAATTGTGGTGCCCAGAATTGGACACAGTATTCCAGGTGAGGCCTGACCAAAGCAGAATAGAGTGGCACTATTACTTCCCTTGATCTAGACACTATACTTCTATTGATGCAACCTAAAATTGCATTGGCCTTTTTAGCAGCTGCATCACACTGTTGACTCATGTTCAACTTGTGGTCTACTTGGACACCTAGATCCTTTTCACATGTTGTCTCATTCAGCCAGGTGTCCCCCATCCTATATCTGTGCTTTTCATTTTTCCACCCTACGTGTAGGACCTTACATTTCTCTGTGTTAAATTTCATTTTGTTAGCTTTGGCCCAGCTTTCTAGTCTATTCAGGTCATTTTGAATTTTGATCCTGTCCTCTGGGGTATTAGCTACTCCTCCCAATTTGGTGTCATCTGCAAATTTGATAACTAGGCTCTCAATACTGTCATCCAAGTCATTAATAAAGATGTTGAATAGCACTGGGCCCAGGACAGAACCCTGTGGGACCCCACTGGTCACTTCTTTCCAGGATGAAAAGGAACCATTGTTGAGCACCCTTTGGGTTCGGTCAGTCAACCAGTTACAAATCCATGTAACAGTTACCTTGTCTAGTCCACATTTTACAAGCTTGTTTGCAAGGATGTCATGGGGAACCTTGTCAAATGCCTTACTGAAGTCCAGATATACTATATCCACAGCATTCCCTTCATCTACCAAGCTAGTAATTTTATCAAAAAAAGAGATCAGATTTGTCTGGCATGACTTGTTTCTCTGAAACCCATGTTGGCTTTTTGTGATTATGGAATTATCTTCCAGATATTCACAGACTCTCTGCTTAATGATCTTCTCCAGAATTTTTCCTGGTATTGATGTCAGACTAACCGGACGATAATTGTTGGGATCCTCTTTTTTCCCCTTTTTGAAGATTGGGACAACATTTGCCCTCCTCCAGTCTGCAGGGACTTCTCCTGTTCTCCAGGAGTTCTCAAAGATGATTGCCATTGGTTCTGATATTACATTTGCCAGTTCTTTCAATACCCTAGGATGTAGTTCATCTGGTCCTGGAGACTTATATTCATTTAGATTAACCAGGTATTCCTGTACTGTCTCTTTATTTATTCTGTGCTGAAATTCCCCTATTCTGTCCTCTGCCCCATCATCCTTAGGTTGGGCACCCTTTGCCTTTCCTGAGAAGACTGAAGCAAAGAAGGTGTTGAGCAATTCTGCCTTTTCTCTGTCTCCTGTGAGCATTTGGCCATCTTCTCCACGCAGTGGCCCAACTGTTTCCTTCTTCTTCCTTTTGCTGCGGACATATCCAAAAAAGCCCTTTTTATTGTTCTTAACGTCTCTAGCAAGCCTGAGTTCATTTTGCGCTTTAGCTTTTCTGACTTTATCCCTACATGTACTGGCTATTTGTTTGAATTCCTCTTTGGTGATTTCCCCATTTTTCCATTTTTTATACTTGTTCCGTTTAAAACTTAGCTCATTTGTAAGTTCCTTAGTCATCCATACCGGTTTCTTGAGACATCTCCCATTTTTCTTCCTCATTGGAACTGTCTGAAATTGTCCCTTTAGTATCTCCCTTTTGAGGAACTCCCATCCATCTTGAACTCCCTTCTCTTTTAGTATTGCAGACCATGGGATCACCCCCAGTATTTCTCTAAGTTTATTGAAATCAGCTTTCCTAAAGTCTAGAATGCGTGTCTGACTATGCCTAGCTTCACCTTTCCACTGTATAACAAACTCCAGGAGAACATGGTCACTTCTCCCTAAGGATCCCACCACTTGCACCCCATCAACTAGGTCTTCCCTGTTGGTTAAGATCAGATCCAAAATAGTTGATCCCCTTGTTGCCTCTTCCACCTTTTGGACAATGAAATTGTCTTCCAGGCAAGTGAGGAATTTTCTAGATCTTGAGGATAGCGCTGAGTTTGACTTCCAGCAAATATCCGGGTAGTTGAAGTCCCCCATCACTACTACATCTCTCCTTCCTGATTGTGTGGTCATCTGTTCTAGAAAGGCATCATCCATTTCCTCTGTCTGACTTGGGGGTCTGTAGTAGACTCCCACAGTAACATCCCTGTTGTTTCCCTCTCCTTTAATTTTTATCCAGATGCTCTCCACCTGGCTTCCAGTATTGATTTCCTGGATCTCTTCACTGGTGTAAATTTCCTTGACATATAATGCTATTCCTCCTCCTTTCTTGTTTGTCCTGTTTCTCTTAAAAAGGTTATACCCCTCTATTTCTATATTCCAATCGTGAGACTCATCCCACCAGGTTTCAGTGATGCCTATTATATCATATTTCCCTTGTTGTGCTAGGAGTGCAAGTTCATCTTGCTTATTTCCCATGCTCTGTGCATTAGTGTAGAGACATCTAAGACCATGTGTCCCCTTTACTTGATGCCTGTGCATGTTTTTTTGGCTCCTATTCCTGATCCATAAATTTTTCTATTCCTTTGATAAATTCAGTCAATTCCAGGAATAGGAACAACAAGGTTTATATTTTCTCCAAGACCTTTTTCATAATGGCAGACCAAAAACAACTGATGAACTAAATTCAGATTTAGGGCCATTAAAAACTAGTTGGTTTCATCCCCATCAGATAATTGCTTTTACACACAAATTAAAGGAAATAGGAGGACCACATAGATCACTTACCTTATTTGAGTCATGATATGTTCCCCCTTCCCAAAGCACCAAAGGACTAACATCCTTAATCTACAACTGTTTGATTTATCACTCTTACCAAAAAATCAGTGGCATAGAACTAACCTGGGAAACGGAATTGAATCTTTCATTTCCCATTTCAAAATGGACTATAGTTTGGTCTTCCACCCCTTTCAAATTCAGATCAGCATTTACTCCAGTGAAGCTAGCCAGAATAGTTAAAAAAATGTTTCCTCCAAATGTTGGCATGGTTGTAATGGTAATGGCACATTTCTACACATGTGGTTGGACTGCCCAAAAATAAAGACATTTTGGCAATTGGTACTTGAATAAATTTCATTGATGACCAAACAAGAAGAAAAATTATGTCCAGAAACATTTTGTTATCAATATATGTAGACACAAACTCAAATTTGAAACATAAAAACCTCATAGATTTCTTCATTACAGCAGCTCATGTAATAATTGCCAGATGCTGGAAAACAGGAAAGGCATCTTTAGATAAGTGGTGGAAAAAGGTATGGGACCTGTGTTTACTTGAAAAACTGACAGAATGCCAAATTATGCAGGACAACCAAAATCAGGACCTTTCATAGACAAATAGTTTCCACTCATCGACTTTACAAAGGAAAACAGAAACAAGAGAAGACAACATCCATCTCATCCAAACCTTTGGTCGGACATTCTGGATTAGATTTATAAAAAACAGCTACTTACATTGAACAGAACCCAAAAAGGAGACCCACAACACAATTCAAAGCTGTAAGATGAACTGTTTTATTTTGCTTTATTGTTGAGATATGTTTTGTATATAGTTAGTTGTTTACTTATAATATTTTTTTAAAAAAATAAATGTTTTAAAAAGTACTAACTGCTGTTTCTCATTCTACTTTTGTCCTGATGTTGATAGGAATCTGCTATTTTTACTGAAACATCACCTAGAAA
This sequence comes from Urosaurus nigricauda, assembly GCA_034509955.1. Classification (NCBI taxonomy): domain Eukaryota; kingdom Metazoa; phylum Chordata; class Lepidosauria; order Squamata; family Phrynosomatidae; genus Urosaurus; species Urosaurus nigricauda. Next base: position 104,024,141 of record JAOEGL010000001.1, read on the forward strand.
TACTACTAAGTAAACACACTTTTTGAGAGAGAAGGTTATCATTTTATTATTTTTTTATTATTTTTTTATTATTATTTTAAAAATTTTTAACTGATGTCAACTTTAACTAGTTTTGATTTAATCTAGTCTTAAGGGGGGGGGGAGGTTGGGAAGAGATTTGACTGCTGTTTTATTCTTGTATTTTTTTAATTTGCTGTACCCCGCTCCGAGTATTCTATTAGAGGAGCGGGTTATAAATAAACATTATTATTATTATTATTATCATCATCAAATATTTGTTCGGTATTATTATTATTATTATTATTATTATGCTTTATTTATATAGTGCTGTAGATTTGCACAGCACTCTATATACAATCAGTAAAACAGATAAAAATAAACCTCCCTATGGTGTACATTCTACAAAATAATAGCATAATCCATATAAAATAATACATAATAATACATGCAAGGTTTCAATAAAACAAGGTCAACACATCAACACATACCATTCAAGGAAGGTATAATAGACAGCATCAAGGCAAATAGAAATGGAACATTAGACAAGTGAGTCTTGCTGGTTGACATTTTCTGCTACTAGGACAGTTGCAGGATGTTGTCTCAGTAGGGAGCTAAGTTTCAGTAAAGCTTTCTGTAGGCTAAGACTTGCAGTGTAGTGAGTTCTGTGGGCCTCTGTAGAATTAATTGAGTTAGTTTGGGATTTTCACAAGGCTGCCAGTGAAAATGAATCTGACAGCGATTCCTTCTCTCTGGCCTGTGTCCTCTAGCTGGTCATGGGAGAGCTCAACAAAGCACTGATAAAGCTTTCTGAATGGAATTTTAACTTGCTTTGATCTGAATGCCATTATTGTGCCAGTATCATTGTTACCATTTTTGGGCAAGGTGATCAAGAGGGCAGTCGCCTTCCAACTCCAAGCTGCCTTGGATGAAGCTAATTATCTAGACCCATTTCAAACCGGCTTCAGGAGGGGATACGGAGTCGAGACAGCCATGGTCGTCTTGGTTGATGATCTCCGTCTGGGCATCAATGGGGGAAGTGTGACCCTATTGGTGCTCTTGGACATCTCAGTGGCATTCGATACCGTTGACCACGGTATCCTTCTGGAATGCCTCAGGGAAGTGGGCATCGGAGGCACGGTTCTTCAGTGGTTCCAGTCCTATCTCTTGGGCAGATTCCAGATGGTGAGGCTGGGAGACAGCTGCTCTCGTAAAAGAGAGCTGACATCTGGTGTCCCTCAGGGCGCCATTCTGTCTCCCATGCTATTTAACATTTACACGAAGCTGCTGGGAGAGATCATCCAGAGACATGGGGTGCAGTGTTATCAATATGCTGATGATACACAAATATACTTCTCTATGCCTCTGGTTCTTGCAGCAACCAAGGATGGCATATCCCCTCTGAATTCCTGCCTGAAGTCAGTAACGAGCTGGATGAGGGAGAACAAATTCAGGTTGAATCCAGAGAAAATGGAGGTACTTGTGATAGGTTCTCCTAGCTGGGGGATGGAGATTTGTCAACCTGTCCTAGACGGGGTCACACTTCCCCTAAAGGACAAAGTTTTCAGTCTGGGTGTACTCCTGGACTCGTCATTCCAGCTGACATCTCAGGTGGGAGCGACCGCCAAGAGTGCGTGGTATCAGCTTCGGCTGATACGCCAGCTGCGCCCCTACCTGGGCAGAGGGGACCTTGAAACATTGATACACGGACTAGTAACCTCTCGTTTAGACTTCTGTAATGCACTTCACATGGGGCTACCTTTGTATCAAGTCCAGAAGCTTCAGCTGATTCAAAATGCAGCAGCTAGATTGCTTACAGGGGTTTCTAGAACTGGTCACATTACCCCTGTTCTAAAATCTTTACACTGGCTGCCAATTAGCTTCTGGGTGCAATACAAAGTGTTGGTTGTTACCTTTAAAGCCCTATATGGCCTGGGCCCGAGGTACTTGAAGGAATGCCTCTCCCTACATAATCCGCCCCGCACCCTGAGAACATCAGGGAAAAATTTATTAGAAGCTCCTAAGACTAGATTGATGCCTTTTCTTCTGTGGCTCCGAAACTTTGGAATAACTTGCTGGAAGAGATCCGTCTTATTACTACCTTAGAGGCTTTTAAAAAAGCACTTAAGATGGATCTCTTCCGGCGGGCTTACCCACCTGACTTGTTATGATATTTATGTATTGTCAGGAATGCCATGAACGATTAAGAACATCTGTAAACCAGACAGATAGCTATGACAGCCAGAGTTAAGGATTGCTGTTTTTAATTGTTTTTAATGTAGTTTATTTAAATACATTGTAATTGTTGTATTGCACACTGTATTATATGTTTTATTGCTTTAACTTGTTGGAATCCCACCTCGATCCGTAGGAAGAGGCGGGAAATTATTATTATTATTATTATTATTATTATTATCATCATCATCATCATCATCCAACTATGGGCCAGAACAGACAGCCCTGAAGGTGTGGCTTGAAGTTGCCCCTTCCAAAGATGGATTGGGGCTGCAGAAAACATGGCCCATCCCGAATCCACTTTGCACCTGGCCAAAAAAGGAGCAGATAAGAGCCACTCCTTTTTTGGCTGGGGAAATGCTGGCTTTGCCAGTCCCACCATGACCACATGGCGGCTTCATAATACTCTGGCAGCATGCAGTGTGTAAATGCTGTGCCAGCGGAGCATCGTGAAACCAGGTCTGGGCAGCCAGGTGGTTTCAAGCTGGCTTCCTAGCATCATCGGGACAGGAGATATGTTGTCTAACTGCCATGCACCAATGACATCTGGAAGTGGGCTTTTTAGGGCTATCTGTTCTGGCCCTATCTCTCATATAAAAAGTCCACTGAGATTGATGCTTTAAAGGCTTAAGAAAGGGGAAAGGTTTTCCCTTGACAAGATTATCTAGTTATGTCCAAATATATGGGGCAGTGCTCATCTCTGTTACTAAGTCAAGGGAGCCAGTGTTGTCAAAGGCGACTGCACGATCATGTGGCCAGCATGACTGCATGGAATGCTGTTATCTTCCCATCAAAGTGGTACCTGTTTATCTTTTTACTATCACTTTTACATGCTTTCAAACTGCTAGGTTGGCAGAAGCTGAGACTAGTGATGGGAGCTCACTCTGTCATGTGGTGCTTGGTTCTCAAACTGCCAACCTGCTGACCTTGCAAGGCATCTTAATCGCTGAGCCACCATGCACCAAACAAAATAAATTCCTTTCTTCCCTTCTTCCTTCAGCTTATATCTCATTCATCAGTTTTTATTTTGAAAATCCTGAACTCATTTCATAGTCACAGAATTGATCCAGATCACTGAAAGTCCTCAACATTACATACTTTGTACTGTGAAATGGTAGTCATTGGCACCCAGAGAAATGCATAGGAGCTAGACTCATTCTTACCAGAATCCTCTGTTGCACAAAGGAAGAACCAGGGACCAAGAAATCATGACAATCTCTCACACACACCCCATGCATGCCTCACACAAGTCATTAATACTTTATATATTCTGATTACATGAACAGCCTTCATTAGTCTTGTCACATGTTCACAAGAGGACTTGTTAACTGTCTTGTTTTTGTAACAAATTATATCCACAAATTGTGTTGTTGTTGTGTGCCTTCAAGTCATTCCCAACTTATGGTGAGCCTAAGACAACCCTATCATGGGGTTTTCTGGGAATGAGTGTGTTTGGCTTGCTATGGTCACCCAGTGGGGTTCCATGTCCGAGCAGGGACTTAAACCCTGACAGTTGTAGTCTCGCACTCAACCACACTGGTGTACATCTATATCAGTGTATAAACATAATACAGTGTCACCCTCTAAATGTAAGTGTATTCAGGTGCCCTTGAACATCTCCAATCTTTGCCTGAACATGACTGTTGTTGTATTCACAAATTACTAGACAAAACAAGGGCATCAATTATTTGGCAAAAATCCATAACTCAATGTGAATTACCATGAAATTCCTAAAGGAATGGGATGGATACTCTTTTAAAAACCTAGCAATTGTTTCATTCCTATTGGCTACTGTTAAGTTGTATGTCAATATATTGCTTATTAAAAATATTTCTTTTATGTTTTTTGCCAGTATTGTGATAAAAAGTAAAACCACAAATTTAACCATATCTGTGATCCACCCAAACCATGTTTACTCCTCCCTACCTGTCTCCCTCCCTCCCTTCTTTCTTGAATTGTACCTAGTTATAGCACGGATCACTCATGAAAAAAGGCTATCAGTGGGATACCTAAGAATTTCTGTATGCTTTTTGTACTAAAGGTCACACTATTTCCTACAGAGAAATTATCACTCATTCAGAATACATTGTATTAGCATCTCAAAGTGTGTGCGTGTGTTTTTCTTTTGCAACATATGTTCAGTATATGAGTTGGATCAAAAGAGACTGCATGAGCAGCTGTTCTTGAATGCCATTGTCGTGGTTTGGTTCCAGTGCCTTTTAATATTTATACATTTAAGGAAATTAATTTAATAGTGGTGGCATTTTGAGGGCTCACACTAATAGCAAACTGACAAATGCTTGTGTATCATTCAAAGGAAAAATGAATTCAAGCTGTGTCCAACAGCCATAATTGTGCTGTTTTTCAAGCTGCTCAATATGTTTAGGCAATCAGATGGGATCTTCATTTACTGTTCTAACAAGCTGCTTTTTATGGGGAAGAAAATCCATAAACAACAAAGGACAAATAACAGCCCTGTATGAAAGATGACCCTAAGTATACACCATCTAATAAGGTATTTTAAAACAAAGATGGAGAAGAATATGCAATATTGTGAAAGAGGAACAGATATCCTGAACCTTTTATTTTTCTATCCTGTAACTACTTCTAATAAAACCCTGCTTAGCTTTCCAATGTGATGGAAGAAAGCCTGCTGTGATGAGTACCTATAGGCTAGTGCCTATACTATTACTACTATAAACAATCTTTTCTAGATCAAATCTGTGTCTGTCTTTAAAATGTTTCTATTTTTGTAAGGTGAAACTATCATCACAAAATGTGTGTGTGTGTGTGTGTGTGTGTGTGTGTGTGTGACTTAAAATTAAATAAACATACGAGGGCTGGATGAAGCAAGAAGAAAAGGGTAAGATTCAGAGTTGATCAAATGTTGAATATGTGTGTAACAATGCAAACCAGTGCATGTCTATTCAGAAGTAAGGCTTCTGCCACACTGCAGAATTAATGTAGTTTGATACCTGTTTAACTGCCATGTCTCCATCCTATGGAGTCCTGGAATTTTTGGTATGTTGTGGCACCAGAGCTCTCTGGCTGAGAGGGCTAAATATATCACAAAACTACAAATCCCAAAATTCTATAACATTGAGCCATGCCAGATAAAGTGGTATCAAACTGCACTACTTTTGCAGTGTAGATGCAGCCTCAGTTCAAAGGAATCTAGACTCAAATAAGTGTGTATTTGAATGCAGATATTGTTGCAACCTGAACTTTCAGAGGAACATTCTGCAAGCTATATTGTCTTCATGTCCTGTTTGGAAGATTCCCATGGCATCTAGTGATATTGGACAGGCCTTTAATCTGATCCAACAATGCATTTACTATTTTTGTATGACTGCTCATATAGAATACTTGAACCAGTGGAAACTGAAGTATTGGATGAAAAGTATGTAAAGTGAAACAGCCTAATTCAGTGGTTCTTAAACTGTGGTCTGCAGACCACCATGGAGGGCATGATATCTTTACAGGGTGTCCACAAAGGCCAACTCTCCTCCATTTGTTGGCCTCAGCCCCACACTGAAGAAAGAGAGAGGGAGGAGGAGAGAAAGCGCCAGCTTTCACAACAGCCCAAGCAGCAACAGCATAGCTCCACCTGCTCACTTCCCCTCTTATCTCACCATTGCCTCCCTAACCCTCTCACCTTGGCCAGTTCCTCTCCAGGTCCTCCAGGAACTCCAAAAGAAGAGGGCAAAAAGAGGACCCCGTGGCAAATACACATTGGTCATACAGGAGCATGTACGCCTGGCCAGGCATCTCTCCTCATCCATTGGCTCTCTGATTCCTCCCTTCCCTTCTGTCCATCTCCTTTTACTAGAGTGAAAAAACTGTGTTGTTCAGACTTTGGGGCTGCAGTTTTGAACAGAACTGGAGGGGAAGGGAGATTGTGAAATGGAGGCAAAATGGCAGGCTAGCTGGCATAACCTATGGTAGAGGGAGGAGCAGCAGTAGCAGCAGTTCTAGAGCAGAAGAAGAGACACTCTAGATATCTGTGTGTATTATGCACTTGGTGTACCTGTGCACATACTCATGCGTGTATGGCTCTGCCTTCAGGAATCTCACCCCTGCACACATCAAAGCAGCACAAATGGTGGAGGAATGAGGAGCAAGCTTGATCCCTCTGCATCTCATGTGCATACATACACATGGCCAGCAAGCAAAGTCCCAACTTCTTGTGCCATTTGACATTACTACTCACATGCACACAGCAGTGGCAATACAATGCCAGAAAGTGCAGGGTGGGAGACAGGGGACAAGATCTAGTCAGCTCAGCTTGGGGAATATTTTTTTAAAGTCCCTCATTGCACATCCCACAAACTCACTCTGTCCAAATGTACCCCACTCACCTGTTTTAGTAGGGACAAAAAGGAAGGAAAGCATTTCATAGTCTTGCAAAGGTCTACTTTTCTCTCCAAATTTGAAGGCCTTTGATGAGCAACTTTTTAAAAAAATTGATGCACTTTAGGGTTTTAAATCTTGAATTATGTCTTGGTTGTCCATGGCGACAAACAAAAAATATTTAAAAGGGATCCGTGGTAACGAAAAGTTTAAGAAACTCTTTAGTTGCAGCACAGTTTGTGAATGCCAGAGGAGAAAAAGTAAATCATAATGATGCTTCTGAGAAATGTTATTTCATTTGCTTCTATGGACATGGCTGACTGCCTTCCTTCATTAAACAGGGGCATGAAAAGAAAAGTGACTATAAGGCTTGAGGTGATGTGGTATGTGAGCCAAGACTTTAACATTACAAGAGGAAAAGAGATTGATATGTCATGACAACCTCAAAAGCAGAAATCAGTGTGTAGAGAACACAGCCTAGTGAAATTTCTCTAAAGACCCCATCACTGGAGAAAATATCACAACCAGAAAAGCATTCAATTAAGTTTCATCCATATTCTTTCTCCTAAACCCATTTGTTAATTTCAGAAGGAATAAAACCATTCTATTAATGGTAACTTGACAAATCAACATCTTTTTGTAAATTCTACTGGCACAATAAGTCTATTGTAGTTGGGACTGACAATTGGGTTTAGGCCTTTAACTTCCATTTTTTGCAAGGAGTAAAACCTCATAAAATTATAAATGAATGAAACCTCAAAGGTTTATCCAATTATACCATTTAGAAAGTCATCAAGCAACTTCATTCAGCCTTGACTTCAGTTTATTACTTTAGCTGACATCCTGTTCAGAAGTTACAAGATTGTAGGATAAACTTACAGTCTTGTAACTGCTGGGGATTCATGTTTATTTGGGTAACTAATTCATTTTATGCATTGGTTCAATTATGTCCTTTTTCCCTAATAAACCAAATGAATTAAACATCCTCTTCATTCCATTCTACTTGTGCATCCATCAACTCCAGAAAAGGAAACCCTCTGTATTTTGCTCATTTTTAGCTAGAACAATGAATCATACCCGAATCCTTGACTAGCTATTTAATGAAATCAATATGATAATTTAGTGTTTCTGTTCAAAGAAGCAAAGGAAAATCATTGTACATTAAACAAGCCTTACTAGGCATGCAGAGGGAAGGGAAGTCAGTAAAAATCACTGCCTCCCCTCCAGTAACATCTGGTTCAGTGGTTCCTAAACCTCAGTCCTCTCGATGTTTTGTTCTTCAGCTGTTGGCCAAGGTGACTGGGGCTTTTGGGGACACAGCTGGAGGACAAAGGTTTGGGAAATCACTGTTCTAGATCATAAAATGAGCACATCTGGATCCCACTCAGTATTGGATCTGGGGGGCAGGAGGTAAATGCATTGCTGGCTAACCTTTTGATAAGCCAAAATCTGATATCCTACACTGGCTACTGAGTTACATCTGTATTACTAAGTAATGTATCTTGACCCAGCCTACCAGTCCACTTTAATAGACAGAAATCAAATCAAGTGAAGGCAGTCCATTCAGCTTCTGATTGGGGCACAAAGAGAATGATGTTTCCATCTCCCTCCTGCCAGTGATCAAGGGTGTGATAGGACTTGCAACAGGACTCCTGCAGTCTCACTGGTGAGAGAATCATAATGGATTGCCTGAATAATGTCAGGGTTGGGGGACCCAGTTCCCAATAACCAAGACAGCATCGTAGTGTAGTAGTAATTAGAAATTTATTCTGAATATCAAGACAAAAAGTTCCCCATCCTGGTTTCAGTGTCAGAACTGAAAAACCCCTACAAACAAAGATGGTGGAATGAGAAATGCCAGGCAAACATACATTGGATAATGGAATGCACCAATAAATTTCAAAACAAAATTTCATAAATTTAAAGAAAAACTTTGATTTAATGGATCATGAAAAGCAATGGATTGCCCTTAAACAAATAAGTGTGCCACAACATTTGATTGTCTTGATGCATAACCTGTACTCAGGACAAGATGCTACTGTTGGGACAGAATATGGAGAAACAGAATGGTTTCCCATCAGCAAAGGGGTCAGGCAAGGCTGCATTTTACCACTCTATCTGTTTAATATATATTTAGGTGTGTTAAAAATAGCATATGTAAAGCAGAATTAACTCGGAAGAAAGAGGTGTGAAAACTGGAGAAAGGAACATCACCAATCAAAGATATGTAGATGATGGCTTACTACTAGCAGAAAATAACAGAAACCTGGAAGAATTACTGAAGAAGAAAAAAGGAATAAAGTGGAAAGGTTTACAGTTCAACATTAAGAAAACAGAAACATATGATGTACATAACTTTAGATGATGAAGATATTGAAATAATTCCAGATTTCCCATACTTTGGCTCAGTCATTAATCAGCATGGACAATGAAATAAAAAAATCAGAAAAAGACTAGGACTTGGAAGAGCAACTATGAAGTGCTACAATATATACTTTTAATAAAATTTTTGGGTCATGTGTACTGTACTATGACCCCTGACTGACCTATCCAAGGATCTGCCATAAGCCCCAAGCGAGGAGGTCACGTAGTCAAGCCCACTTGGAGGAACAGAGTCCCTAGTAAGCAACTCTCTATAGGAAGTTTGGGAGTCACCAAACCAGATTTGCCACTGCCCTCCGGAGTAAGTCAATAGACTTGATCTCACACTTGATGGATTGATAATCTTCTTAATGACTCAGCCATTAAGTCGGCTGCCCCTTTGAATTGTATCCAAACCTAAGTGCATTCATTGTACACAGTTTATTTGCTCTTGGCTTACCAAAGCCCAGGCAATCAGCACCTTTGTCTAAGCCTATCTAGTAGGTCCCGGATATGTTCAACTCTATAAAAGATCCTGGGTTTGAATCCCCTGTTGACGTTATTCTCAGAGTGCCAGTTTTACCTCTGCTCATAGCTCCCACGGCCCGTTTCCCTTCATCCTGGCAGTTGTGTCCATCATCCTCATTCACAACCTTCAGGCTTCCCTGAGAAGACTTCTAAGGTAGTGTTCCAGCGGTGCTCTCTCTCTCTCAAACCTAACTCCCAATCTTACCCCTCCCTTTTCGCTAGCATTGAATGTGAGTGTGTGTGTATGTCCCCTTTTGCTGTTTGTGGTATTTATGCCCCCCCCCAATAAACTGTGTATTTTCATTGAATGCACTTGGACTAATGTTATCTCTCTTGGGGTTTGTCGGTGGACCTCTGGTAGACAATACTGGGACCGCGATTCCAGTGTAAGACTTTGTTAGGATCTTCCTCTCTGCATATTTTGAGCTAATTATAATTCCCCTAAGTAAGAGACTTCCTAACAGAAGGAACTAGACAAGATCCTGAAGTGTCAAGATATATAATTGAATTGTAAAGTTAGGATTGTCCACACCATTGTATTTCCTATTTCTATGTATGGTTGTAAAAGCTGAACAGTGAAGAAAGCTGATAGGGTGAAAAAACTAATATGAAATGTGGTGCTGGAGAAATATTCTATGGATACATTGGACTGCTAAAAAGATAAGCAAATTGGTTGTAGAGCAATTAACATCTAGACTATCCTGAGAAGTCAAGATGACTAACCTGACACTGTCATATTTTGACCATATTATGAGAAGTCATGATTCACTAGAAAAGACAGTAATGCTTGGAAAGATAGCAGGCAGCAGAAAAAGAAGAAAATTACACTCCAGATATATAGACTCAAACAAGGACCACATCTATAAATCTGCCAGACCTGACCAGGGCAGTTGATGATAAGGGGACTTGGAGGTCACTCATCGTAAGTCAAAATCAACTTAACAGCACTTAACAACAATGAACAGGATACATAGGGACCATGAAAGTTCCCACTGCCCACTTACCAGGCAGCAGCTGTTGCAAATGATGGAAGTATGTCCCTATCAATCCAGAAGCAGCTGACTGATGGTCAAACCCAATCCCTCACATAAGCAATATCCAGGATGAGGAGGAATTGCAACAAGTGTCCTGCTTCTGCCTGTCACACCAGAGATCTCTCCCAGGAGTGAGTGGAAATGTTAGTTGCTTCCCAGGGGGATAGACCCTGTCAATTCTAGCTCCTGCTGGGTAAGTGGGGATTTATTTTTGCATTTCATTTTTCATTTTTATGTCACCTTTCTCCCTAAAAGGGACCCAAGGTGGCTCACAGGTAAAAACACTTTAAAAACATTTTTAAACAATTAAAATAACATAGTTAAAACAGTATAAAATTAAGATTAAAAATATTCCAAAGTTTAAAAACATAATCTAGAACACCTACCCCATATAAAAGTCATCCACCCTCTCATGATCTCAAAAAGCTTGGCTGAATAAAAATGTTTTTATTTGCCGGCAAAAGGCCAGCAGGGAGGGGGCCAGCCTAGCCTCCGGCAGAAGGGAGTTCCAGAGGGTGGGAGGAGACACCAAGAAGGCTCTCTCTCGTGTCCTCACCAATCGACCCTGAGAGTGTGGTGGGACTGAAGATCTTAGGCTCTAGCAGGTTTATATGGGGAGATATAGTGTCTCAAATAGTCTGGACCTAAGCCATATAAGGCTTTAAATATTATGACCAGCACTTCAAATTGTGCCCAGAAACAAACTGGTAGCCAGTGAAACTATTTCGACAAGGGAGTTATATGCTCCCTATCACTGGCCCCAGTCAGCATTCTGGCTGTGATGTTTTGAACCCGCTGAGGTTTCCAAATAGTTTCCAAACAGGGATGGGGAGGTTGGGATGGGATTCACTGTTGCATACTTAACTTCCTGACAGGATTCCGGCCAAGGTATTTTTTTTCCCCCTGTTGGTACTTGATGGAAGCTTTCGTTGCTAAAGCAGAAATAGAATTTACCTTGTTCAAACCACCTCCTTTGACATTTGATTTTGATTTTGTGGTTATATATTTTAATATTATAATTACACTGCAATAATCTGTTTTGCAATATTCAATAGATTGGCTTGGAATATATTGCTTTTCCATCATGAGAATAAACAGAGCCTTCCCAATGTGGCCACAAGAGGGAGTTCTAAAATGTTGATTTCCATGTTTAATTAATCACAGTTTGTCATGTTGTGCAAACCTAGTGTTAAATGGTTAATTTTTTGATTAGTGGAACTCAACCTACTACAGACCATCATTATGAAATAGACTTGTTTTCTGTTAAGATGAACTTAGGGTGTAGACAACACACTAAAATGATGTTGCTCTAACATGGAACCAGAAAATTCCTGCAACTATAATGTAGGTGGAGAGGGGAGGGGGAATATGGGAGTCCAGGGAAAGATTAGGTTCATTCACATAATATGCAATTATTATATCTGGATAAAGCAATATTTCAACTGAAAACATATTTTTTTAAAATCTGTTTACTACTCCAGGGGTATAGTAAATATCCTAGCTGGGGAAACATCATTGACCTTTTAAAACATTAAAGATGTTTGTTAAAGCACTTTCTTAATTAAGCAATAATGAACTAAGTCTAAACTCTGAAGATTAATTATTGTTGCAGAGGGATATCTGCTGGCTGAAGACAATTCATTACCACCACAAAGATGCCCTTAGTGATAAATTGAAATTTCAGGTAATTCACCTTCTCCCTAAAACTTCTGGGTTTTGTTTTGTTTTGTTTTTGTTTTTTCAAAGAAAGTGAGAGAGAGAGAGGATGGATAATATGTAGCTGTGCTGATATCAGGCAAACAATGTCTAGACACAGGTTTCTTTGGAATTAAATTTGAAACTATATTTGTTTTTGCCCAGAGATAATTAAACCACAGAAAGTCAGATAGCTCTTGTGATTAGTTTCTACAAAGGCAACAAAATACGGCAATGGATTATGTTCTCGTGATGAGCTGTATACTTTGATGTATCTGCATGGGACAAATAAACTGGCCACTCCCCATCCTCGCAGTCAGGAAATCAAGACAATGCAGAGCCCAATCCCTAAGTGTGGCACAAACAATCCAAACGACATCCAGGTCATTCAATGCCAAACCTGGGTATAGCACCATTAACATGGATTTTAAAAACTCCACCATTTGCTCCAGATCTTCTCAAAAGATCAGGAGTCCTGTGTTCTAAAACTGGAAAACTGTTCACTTGGGTGTCCCACTGTGCTTCCTGACATAGCTGCCATCACCACAGGGCCCTACTCTCTGAGGTCAGCATGCGCTGCCCAGCCATGTGATTGAGGCTGGGTACTTCATAATGACTCACCATGGTGGTGGCTGCACCAGGTGGCACAGTGAGATGCCTATGCAAATAGCCATTCATTGTCAGAATGGAGGGCTAAGGAAGCAGCAGGAGGTCAAGGCAGTTCTAGGACCAGGATACTAAGAAATGGAATGGACCATACATCTCCCAGATACTGAAGTGTGTTTCTGACAGGCCAGCAGCAACCCAGTCCTCCCATCACAGGGCTAGGAAGTGAATGAGTATTTAACTGCCCTTTTCCTGATCAGAATTTCTTTGTGGCAAATAAAATCCACTCAGCGGTCTTTCAGATGAACTTTGTGCCTGTACTGGAAGTGGGTGAAAGGAAGGATTGGGAAGTAAGCACACAGATGTGTGTGAATAAAGGACCCTATCAATAATGCTTGCAATCAGTTTGGCATGTGAGGCCATAGACTCAGGACAAGGTGACTGCTAGGAGGCTACTGACACAGCTTCCACCTCCAGCTCACTGGTAAATTGACACAACACTCCAGCTGACAAAGTAAACATTAGACAATGTGTTACTGTAGAACATCATTTTGAATGTTGCCTCATGAGTGACTTGGCTCAAAGAGTTCCATTTTACCAGAAATGGTCAAGAAGACCTAGAGGAGATCCAGCTACGAGGTATAGATTGTCAATGCTGAAGCTCCCACCATGTCTAAAATAATCAAATCCACACAACAATAGCTCTCACACTGTATCTGTTCCAAGAACCAAAATAAACCTCAGTACAAACCCAGATGCCCTTCTTTGTGTTTCACCTGAAAATCACACATCCAGGACAAACTCTTGTGAGTCTTTACTGTACCACAACTACTGTGGAACACCAGAATTCCTCTAAATTCCTCACCTCCCCCCACCCCACCCCAAGTTCCTCCTTCTTCCTTGTTTCTTCCTATAGTTCTTCAGATATGTTCCCCATTTGTTTTGCTGGTAGAAAATTCAGTACTTTATCACACAGAGCTTTTAAACTGCAATTAGAGCTGGGGGAAAAGCAGCTCTGGTGATACTTATCACACCACAACATCTCCAACCTGTAGCTGCTGTGTCCCTGGGTTTAGCAGGGCATCCCTTTTCATTGATGGGGGAAACTCATCAATGAACTCACAATCACATTTGTCTCCAGGTGTGAAACATTGCTGCCAGGGCAGTTGCAATACTGACAGTCACATGATGCAGTGTCTTATCCTCTCTCCCCTCCCCTCACTATTCCCAAGCAGGTTGATACCCTTTATTTATTTATTTATTTATTTATTTCTATTTCTATTTCTCTTCTTCTTTAAAAAATCTTACAACACAGTAGCAGAGCCCTGGAATTGCATGAAAACATAAGAATAAAAAATAAATGAAAATAAATTTTAAAAAACTGAAAGGTATGCTGGGTAAGGCATAGGGCAGGGATTCAGGGGAGACAGGAAGACAGTGTGATGGTGGCAGCAGCCCTTAATGTGTGATTGAGAAGACATGCAATAATGGCTGCTTACAAACAAGTATAATTCCATTTTGTTTAACAAGCACAATTACAGCAAGAACAGGGCTTTGTGTCCTGAGCAAGTGTGATAACAGATCTGGAGTCGGAAGAAGTCTGACACAGAGAGGATTCCTACAATTGTGGCTATTCCCCTGGAGGTACAAGAAAGCCTAATTTGATTTTCTTTAGTTGTGGCTGCCCATTCTGGTGACTTTAAAATGAGTTTGGGGAATTTGATGAAACATGGGGCTTTGAGTTGACATGAGTCATGTTGACTATACCTCTAGTACCATTGGCAATATGTCTCTATTTATAAGCTGCCGGAGATCACAAGATGGAAGGTGCACTTGTACTTATGTCTGCTGCCCCTGGAAGCCTTTTAATAGGCAACTGGTTGTCCACTCTGTGAACACAAAGATGGATTAGATATGGTTCACTGGTATGAGCCAGTATGGCTCTTGTTATGTTTCAGACTGCTGTACAATGCCCAGAATCCAATTTGAGGAAAACTAGATTCCTCAAGTTTGTGGGCATGCTGGAAGCTGGGCTATTGTGAGCAGTCAAAAATGGGTGTCAAAAACGGCTGCATAAATGGACTTTGTGTCCAATGTCCAAGAAACAATCCAGCTAAGGCTAAAGCAACCATGCATGGCATAGCTGCTGTCTAAATCATTGAAGGAATTACCACACCAGCAAAATCACAGATCTTCCAAGCATTTTAAATGTATTTTTCTCTCTCATAGTATTCCTAAGAGCCAGCACAAAGGTCGTTAAAATCACAATGAAACTGCTAAAAATAATTTTTAAAAACACTTCTCATTAATGAAGGACATGAGGTTGATGCAGTCCTCACTTAAGAAGTTAGTGTTTGTGGGATGTGAGGGGCCAGTTCTTTCCCACAAGCCTTGAGCTTTCCATGACAACCTTGCTCAAAACAAAATCAAGACGTATTCGGTGTTCTTCTGCTAATAGGTACCTCATTTGCCCTCTCTCCCTAAGCTCAAAGATTTGAAGGAGGTGTGTAAGGCAAAGCTACTGAGGCCTAAAGCACACACAGAGCCAAAGATATTCTACAGAATCATTTCCTTTTGTAGATATATTTGACCTAGGCTAATCTAAACAAGGGCTGTATCACAACTGCATAGTATCCCTGTCCTGGTCTGACCCCTTTACTGCTGAACACGTCTGTTTTAATCCAAACTGAAATCAGTTTGGAAAGCCACACAGGTTGATCATTATGAAGCCACACTGGTACAAGGATGTGTTTCTACTGTATGTACATGGTTGCTGTATTGGTTTATGTCTGGTCACTTGATTTCAGAAGCTATGGGTTTTTAATGCCTGCAACGCATGCACGTATTCACATATTTGCTTAATCAAACAGCCACTTTTCCCTTCATTCTGATTGCCCATTTGCAGTTCTATAAAGTGGAGCTGACAGAGAAGGGAGAGGTGAAATGCTGACTTGTAAATGTGTGCATACAAACACCAGATTGAATGGGGGGAGGAAAAGGAAAAAAGGCAACACTGCTTTTTCCAGATGTTAATGCAAACAAAGAAGCTATACCTCTGTGGCAGAAACAGATGACATAGGTGCCCACCTGACCTAAGTGACCACCTACCTGGTTTTTTAAAATTGCCTTAATGCTCTCAGGCATCAAAAAGAGGTGTTTTCACATCAGAAGGAGAGGACTGTTGTGTGGTCCAGCAGACTGCAATCAAGATAAGGTGTTAAATAGATTCAGCCGTAAGTGGGGAAATCTGTTATATCAAAGTGGCACATCATAGTTAGCCATTTTATTGATCCCAGTTATATGTGCAGTCTTCTGTTGCTCCAGAGGACCTAAAATAGAGAAACTATGGCCTGATACAGACAGTAGGGTTCAGTAGCAGAGCCATTAGGGTTTAGAATTGTGCATTGTTTACACGCTCCCAAACCCTAGTACGTAATGGCGCCAGCACCATTATGTATCGCCGTTTAGACAGTGTACATAATGGTGCCGCCACATCTGTGCAGCTTCCGCATGGAGCTGCGCAGTTGCAGCAGTGTAAAGACGCCAAATGGCGCCTTTTTACTAAATCGTGCACAACTGTGCACCTAAAAAGGAGTGCGGTTTACCCACTCCTTTTTAGGTGTGCAACTGTGCCGCAGCATCTAGCTGCTGCGGCACAGTAACAGTGCTAAAAGAGGTGGCACCAGACGGCTCTTTTTGGGTGGTCTGTACGACCCCTATAGTTGGCTGCTAAACGTAACATGCCATCTCCCCATATTCTGATTCTCCTGGTAACAATAACATTTAAACATGGATTCTGTTCCCCATCATTCCAGCACAATAGTAACTTTGCAACCACTCCACATCAGAAGGATTGAAGCTAGGTTGTGAAGGAGTTATCCAAGGTGCTGAACTCTACCCACAACTACATTCAGAATCTTTCATCTACTTTCAAACTATCCAAAACCCAGAGGAGTTTCACTGTCCCGCTGACATGACCAATTGCATTGTTCCTGGATGACCTTCAAATCCATCAGATAGGTGATGGTTTTAGTTGGTGGCCTCCAAGGATGATGGTTCTAATGGACATGGAACAAAGGGAATCCTGGCCATTCAGCTTTGGAACAAAGTTCTCTGGAAAAGCTACGAGGAAAAAAAGCTCTGAATTCACACTATTTGATAGACAAGTTGAAAGTAGGATGGCTTATGATCTGACTGAGTCACACTCTATTGAAAGACACACACACCCCTGCCACCACTAAAGTTGCATTGGAGTTTCAAAACTGATTTTGTATTTTTGTCACATCCACCTAGAGTGCTATAAACCTAGCCCAAAATTAATCCTTGGGGCTGTCTGATAAGCCAAGCACAATCTCATTTTCCATGTTATCTTTTCAACAACAAAAACAGGCAAAAATTTTAGAATGACAAATGCTTTCCAACTTCCAAAAGTCAAATTCCAAGGTGACTTGAGTGATGTTTAAAGAGAGAGATATTAAAGGTTTTTAAATCGATCCAATGTAGCTAAGCAAGGCAAGTAATTTTTCATTCCATGGAGGAAAAATGTGTGATTTTTACATGCTTTCAAACAGCAGGGTGCTATGATCTATTTTATAAAGCTATAACAACCCAGATTCGTGGATTTTTATTTCAGACTTTTGAGTTTTGACCTTGAAAAGAAATATATATTTCCTAGGTATCATAATCTTTAAACTGATGTGCCGCTTTATCTTTAACTCTCAATTGAATAACAAAATAATAACATTATTCTATTTCCAGGCAATTGTTTCAGATATAGACTGAAACTGGTGCCTTGTTGTCCACCAAGGCAGCCACCAATGAAATTGAATTCCAGTCTAAGAACTTTCGTTTTTCAGGTTAGTTATCCACAAAAACAAACAATTTCCCCCATTCATGTAAGTTAGCTAATGCTCAGCTGTCACTCATCCATCTTGCTGGCATATGACCATCACAGGCTGTGCATTCTGCCCAATTGGCTTGCTGTTTTCACTAAGAGCATCATGGAGGAATATATCTACTCTCTGCACAGTATAATTACTTGTTTTCCACTTGCTACATTCCCAATCGCATGCTTAAATGGCAAACTGTATATGGGAGATGTTCCCCTATAGAGAAGCACCATCAATACAATGTGTAAACTAGGTAGCTGAGTAAGTGGTAAAGCAATCATAACTGCCAATCAGACATTCATCTTCTTGAGGTCACTAGCATATAGTATTTTTAAAACAGATCTTTTTTGTTTGTTTGTTTTATGATTTTTGTAAATTTGTCCTTATGTTACTAAAACTAGTATATTATTGCTCAAATAATTACCTTTCATGCTGCAAATTATAAAAGTTCAAAGGTAAATTATAGAATTCAACCAGCAGTCTGTTTTAGGAGCAATCTGAAGTGCTGGTTATGACCTATAAAGGCCTATATGGTTTAGGATTAGGCATTTGGAAGAATACAGTCTCTCATTAGAGCCTACCACTGTTGGAGGAAGCAATCAGGAGACAAGCTCCACATGCTGTTGGATGGTCAACTGTAAGGTCTGTATATAGTTTTAAACACATTTTAATATTTCAATATTTTTAATGTTTAATTGTTTTAACTTTTTAAATTATATTTATATCTATTAATGCTTTTATGCTGTTTTTACAATGCACTGTTTTAAATTTACTGTAAGCTTCCTTGAGTCCCTACATTGGGAGAAAGAGGGAAAAGGGAGAGGAGGAGGAGGAGGAGGAGGAGGAGGAGGAGGAGGAGAAGAAGAAGAAGAAGAAGAAGAAGAAGAAGAAGAAGAAGAAGAAGAAGAGACGGCGGCAGCAGCGGCAGCAGCAGCAGCAATAATAATTGCTTTTCAAAAAACCTGACATTCTGTGCAAGAAAGGGCCTTTCTTGCACAGAATGTCAGGTTTTTAGAGGGAATTCAGCAGAGATCACTGGAGTTGTAACAACACTCTCCAAAAAGCTGGACCATAAAAGTTTTATTACTAGCTTTTAATTTATGTTCTGAATTTTAATTCATTTTGTGAACTAGTAAATGAATAAACTAATAGAACAGAACAGAATAGATAAAATAAATAAATAAATACTGGTATAACTGGGCCACTCTTAAAGCAGAAAGAAATTTTCAACAAATATCAAGTGGCATAAAAGAATAGGAAGATAATTTTTTTTCCTGAAAAACCATGGAGGGAATCACAGTGTCTTGATCTGGTGCTGAGGTGAGCTCAAGGTAGGCACTAGATGGGCCTCACTGGGGAAAAAATCTCAGAGGATTTTAGCTTTCATGTTCTTTGGTTGAACTTATACCTACTGTAATATTGTTGTACTGTATGGTTCAGTGCCTAGAAAAGTGAGTAAGTTGGTCATGTGATCTACTTTGCTTAGTACCATTCTCTGGTTGTGACAAGAGCCCTCTGTTTGGATTGTTATCAAGTGTATTGACTTTTCTTTTCTTTTTCTTTTCTTTTCTTTTTTTTACCCACAGGTACAGTGAATTTTGTTCAGTCCTGCTGATCTTTCCCAGGAACCTGGACAAATAGCTATTCAGTTATGTGGTTTATCTTCCCATAGTCATGGCATAGGCATTAAACTAGTGATGTAAATCCTTGAGTATTTTGTCCTCACATGTGAAGTAGTTTTCTCCCACCTTAGGAGAAAAAAAGAATACTCTTCTGTAGTATTTTCTTCATACCTGGATATTCCAAAGTACTATGGAGAAGTTATTCTATAGTGAAAGATACAGATTTGTAAAAGCAAACAAACCAAAACCTGTGTTTTCCATTCAAAAACCAGTGTTTTCCGCTCACGAAACTTACTTTCTACATAGAAAACAGGGGAGGGATAAGCAAAAACTCACACACTTCCTCCACGATGCTTTGGAACATTTGAATACTGGATGAAAATTGCACAAACTCTTGCTGATCTATCAGTGCCAGTGGGGTTTACGTTCTGTTTGTTTCCTTTTGACCTGGGAACGAATAATTACAAATTTTCCTTTCTTTCCTACAAACATCTTAACTCTGCTTCTGCATACATTTGATGTATATGTTCTTCAGATGGCAGGAAAGAGAAAAGGATTAGGGTGAAAGAGAAAAGTATTAGGGTGTTATCTAGTAGCATCACTGGGGCTGTGTGGGGTGTATGCACTGAGTGACACCCCAGAAGGGGTGTGACACCTGGTCAACTCCCACACACAAAATCCTCCAAGCTCTGGATGTGAGCAACTCTCCTCATGTGCATGAGCCTCCCAGTCCTGCTTATGCGCCACTCCATCCCCCCTCATTCACCTCTCTCCGCGTGCACTCTCCCTTCTTCCTGAGAACACCACTCTCCCCCTGTGCATATTGTTCCTTTCCCCCTTGCACACAAGAGAGGGAATGTGCACTGTCCCTGGAAGCCCTGACCCCAGAAATCCCCACCCCTGGAACCTACACCATGTGACACCCAGTGCGGGAACCCCACTATATTACCCCAAGATCAAGCCTCCCTGTGACCCCCTCTTTTTGATACCAGTTTGGTATTATAGGGATGTTTTAGGCAGGTAGCTAAGAGGGTACCTCCAGTGCAGGAAGCCAGCTATGCCATATAACAACTTCCACAACCGTATTGGAGATCCTTCTAGCTCAGCATGGAGTAAGCTGGAGCACTTAGCCAGGATAGCTCAAGATTGGAATCTACATAATCCCTTTACTGATAGGAGTGATGGTGGGTGATAGACCTGATGCTTACACATGAACAGAAGTCCAAGATTACCTTGCTCTGAGAGTGAGACACCTTTGTCCAGGGGCATTTGCAGTGATTGTCCAGCCATTTACAGACCCCCAGTTCTATTCTTCCCTCCTGGGAATTTTACCTTAATCCCAAAACTGCCCCAGGATATGTTTTGTCCTATAAGTATACCTTCTCAGACACTACTAATTTGATCTTGTCTTGAGGTCAGAGAGACATTCTGTCTGTATCTCATCTGACTCCTCAGCAACTGCTGGCCAACTTAGATGCACCAGCAGCATGCTGAGACACTTTCCTCTCATAGAACCTCCTGATTGGAAACTCTGCTACTTGAATCAGGTACAGTATCACCTGTTACAATCCTGAAAATCACTATCTACTACCACCTTTTATATCTCTAGTTCTTGTATGTGTGTGCAAGTGGGTGTTTTTGTGTGAAAGTTGATTTCCCTTTTGCTGTTCTAAATAAAACTACATTTGGACCTTGCATTGATGAGTGCTGTTTCTCAGAATCAGTATGCACAGGGCTGATTCCTGCTCTTAGTTCCCCAAAGCCCTCTCAGCAGCTTCAATTGAGCTAATAAAATTCCCCTATTAAATATTGGTTGTGAGTGCCCACTGGGACCATTTTTGTCTATGAATAAGAAGAGTCAGTGCTTGTCTTTAAAACAGGACCATTGGAAAGCAACAACATGTTCTTTGTGCACCACATCCTACCAAGGTCTAAGTCTTTCCAACTGTCTGCAAAACTCAGTCAAATCTTATGGACTTTACTAGCTTCATGACAATTCCCAACCGTATTCTCTTTTGCCTTCATCCATGTTTATTGGTGCAGCCTGCACATCAGCCATCAAACTGGCTTGCTCATTCAAAAACATCTTCTAATTACCACAAACCAATGTGAACCTCTCTTCTAAATATAATAACACTGGCTGAACGTAAATCCCCACTACCAAATAGTCTAAATTATTTTAAAAATAAATTATTTTAAAATTATTTTAAAAATAAATGGGTGACATGGCCTTCTAGGGTGTCATCTGGTGCATTTCTCTCTCTCTCTCTCTCACACACACACACACACACACCAGTGATGGCACTGATTAAGCTAAAGAGAAAAGAAAGACAGAGGTGGAGTGAAACTGATTTGCCATGAATATGGCAAATTTGTTTCTTTTGCTTTTGTTTATTTATTACATTGTCCCTCAAACAAAAAGCTTCTTGGAGGGCCATAAGCATATATAGAAAGTAGGGAAACCTTTGGAACTCCAAATATTTTGGACATCAATACCTAGAATAGTCAACATGGCTAATGGGAAAGGATTATGGGAAATGCAGGACTAAACATCTATAGGCCCCAAAATTCCTCACTTTGGACATATATTATTTCCCTAATCCATTTCCCTAACACCACACAAAAAGAGACAGAAAGATAAAGAGAGAAGAGAGTGAGGGAAATTGCACCCCGTTTCCTCAGATAACATTTTTTCTTAATTACATTTGCTGAGTGACTGAATGAATTTGGGTCTTCCAGCCAGATCCCATATGATTGTGGATGCTAGACAGGGTTGGTACTGGTTAGTATTTGGATGGGAGGTTGCCAACAAACACCAGGTGCTATAGGCTATATTTTAGAGGAAGGAACTGGCCAAACCACATTTGAGTATTCCTT
Organism: Urosaurus nigricauda; assembly: GCA_034509955.1. Lineage (NCBI taxonomy): Eukaryota > Metazoa > Chordata > Lepidosauria > Squamata > Phrynosomatidae > Urosaurus > Urosaurus nigricauda. Next base: position 104,046,335 of record JAOEGL010000001.1, read on the forward strand.
GCCTAAGAAAATTCTGTGAAATTCATGGCAACTTGAAGGCACTACACACATACTCACTATTCAATGTACCAGTTCAAACTGTACAGCCCTGAGTGTAATTTATATATAGTTAGCAGAGTGCAGGGGAAGGAAAAGTCATCTTGTGACTGATGGGTAATTTTCTTAGAGACTTGAAACTATTTCAGAGCAATTATGATTTCTTGGAAATGTTCAATCAAATATTCTCCTTACTTTTCCCTAGCATGCCTAGACATTATGTTTAATTGCTGATAGGATGGGTGTCCTTGGTAGTAATAAATGGTATCTAGGTCAGCAGAAATAACAGCAATATTATACAATTTAATGAGCGTGCAAGGTCAAGCTGTGTTTGGATGGTAGTGGCTGCCAGATAGAGAAATGATTTTCTCTGAAGATGCTGGTGAAATATCAGGAATAAATTCTTTTAGAACATGGCCACATAGCCTGAAAAACCAACAAAAACTTATAGAAATTATTTTTTTAAGTATTTGGGTCACCATAAATTGGAGTTGGCTTAAAGGAACACAACAACAACAGCAACAAATGTTTGAAAACATAGAGCCAGCGTGGTGTAATGGTTTGAGTGGTAGACTAGGACTCCAGGAGATCAGGATTCAAATCCCTGCTGAGCCATGAAAGCCCACTGGGTGACCTAATAATAAATATTTATTTATTTATTTATTTATAACCCGCTCCTCTGTTTCAACAAACTTTGAGCAAGTCACACCCCTCTCCATCTTAGAGGAAAGCAATTGCAAATCTCCTCAGAATAAATCTTTCCAAAACCCTGTGATAGGTTCACATAAATTGGAAATGTCCTGAGGGCACACATTGACAACAAATTGAAAAATATTTACTAAAGATGGTAAAACTTGAAATTAGTTACTGCATAGATTGCCTGATCTCTGCAAAGATTGACCATCAATCCTGGACACACCAATGCCTTGCACTTTTCTTCAGATAAAAGCAACCTTACACTTGTGGCACTGTCCATACCAAGAAGAGAATTTGTTCCAAATCCTGGAATCTTTGTAGAGAGCTTTGCATGCAGTCCTGATGCCTGCACACCTTTCTTGTCTGATTATGGCCCTTCTGTGAGACATTAAATTTGAGTCTGGATTTTCTTTGCTTGAAAATGCCAAATGGAATCAGAAAGAAGTTGAGTAAGGGTTAAATGTATGGAATCTGAATGATGACAGGCCCTTATAGTATGACCTCAGCTCATTTTGCATAGCACTGGATTGCCACTTGCTCTTTGTTCTAAGGGGTGCATCACAAAGTGGCCCATTCAGCACGTCTGTTGTTGTTCCTACACTTCACATTCATATCTCAGCAATTCCTTTCGGTGTCTTAGGAACAGAGCATCTTCTGCCCATGTGCGTACATGCTTCAAACTTACTACACATTAGGAGGAATGACCAAGATGTCCTTTTTTAGCACTCACTACTGCTTACACTGTATGAGGCTGATGCAGACAGACGCTTATACAGAGCGAACTAGTCACCCACTTTGCCACCCACTAGTAATATTAATTTTTGTGCTTTCAAATGGACAGGATATTTTTTTTAATCTCAGTACTGAGGGTAGGAATGCTCTATGATCAAAAGAGGAACATACTACAAGATCAAGAAGACATAAAAAGAGAATTAAAGCAATACACAGAAGAACTATATAAAAGAGAAGAAAAGATGAAATACACATGGAATAAAGAACCATATTAAAATTGAACCCCAATTCCTGGACAGGTAATAGCTGCAATAAAAGATATTGGAAAGAATGAATCACCAGGAACAGATGATATTCCAATAAAATTGCTACAATCCACACAAACAGAATCAATCATAGTGATAAACAAAATATGCCAACAAATATGGAAAGCAAAACAGAGGCTAACATACTGGAAAAAATCAATACACATCCCAAACTACAAGAAAGAGACAAAAAAAGACTGCAGCAACTACAGGACCATAGCATTAATTTCCCACACAAACAAAATTATGGTCAAAATTCAGTGGCACCGACTCCAATAATATATGGAGAAATAAATTCCAGAAGGGCAAGTGATTTCAGAGAACAAAGAGGCACTAGGGACCATGTTGCAAACATACAAGGGTTAATGGACCACACCAAGGAATTCCAGAAGCATGTGCAAAGCCTTTGACTGCATACATCATGAAAAACTATGGAGTTCTCTTAAAGTCAAGTGAGTACCACTATATTTGATAGTCCTGATGAAAAATCTGCATTTTGGACAAGATGCTAATGTTAGAACAGAATATGGAGAAACAGAATGGCTCCCAGTTAGCAAAGGGGTCAGGCAAGGCTTCATTCTATCACCCTATTTTTTCAACTTGTATGCAGAAAATATCATAAGATCAGGATTAGACTCACAGAAGTTAAGATAGGATGTAGGAACATCAACAATTTAAGATATGAGGATGACACCATACTACTAGCAGAAAACATCACAGGCTTGGAGTAAATTACTAAGGAAGGTAAAAGAAGAAAGTGCAAATACAGGGTTACTGCTAAACATAAATAAAACAAAAATAATGAACACAGAGGATCTGTAGAAGTTCAACCTAGATAAGGAGGAATTGTCCAAACCATTGTATTTCCCATCACCATGTATGGACGTGACAGCTGGACAGTGAAGAAAGCTGATATGAAGAAAATCAAGTCATTTGGTATGTGATACTGGAGAAGAGTGCTGAGGATACCATGGACAGAAAAAAACCCAAACAAATGATTCTAGAACAGACCAAGCCTGAACTCTCTGTTGAAGCCAACTGAGTCTGTCGCACTTTGGCAATCTTATGAGAAGGAATGACTTACCAAAAGAGACAATAATGCTAGGGAAAGTGGAAGGCATCCGAAAGAGAGGAAGGCCATAGGACCCTCAAATTAGGGAAGTCACATACTTGAATTTACAGGACCTGAGCAGAGCAGTTAAGGACAGGGGCTTGGAGATGTCTCATTCACAGGGTCACTATCAGTCAGGGGCTGTTAAAAACAACAAGTATACTTTGGCCTAAATACCCTAAAGGCACCCTAAATACCCTAAGGCACCAGATCCCATTTGATCTTGGAAGCTAAACTGGGGTAGTCCTAGTTAGCACTTGGATGGGAGACTTGGATGGGAGATGGGAGACCACCAATGAATACCAGGTACTGTAGGCTATATTTCAGAGGAAGGAAATGGCAAAACCACCTGTAGGTATTCCTTGTCAAAGAAAACCCTATGAAATCCATGAGGCTGCCAAATGATGACAGGTGACTCGAAAGCACATCCCCATACAGTATTTTTATGGGGGGGGGGGATTTCAATGGCAGAAATCAATATATGTATTTTGACTTTTTTTTCCTCCAACCAATGCTTTATACAATCTGATGATTTATAAGATCTGAAGAGAAACCACTTATATAAACATCTTTTAGAAATTTCTTTAGAATAAGAGGTCATAAAAGAAAACATGACAAAATGGTCTCATAATTTTGGTTATAATTTAGAGTAACATCAGAGGGAATTGACATTGAAAAAAAGGAGTAATTATACTAAATGTCAAAATTTAAAGGAAAGCTATTATAAAAAAAAATTCGATGGTATCTTACGCCACAGAAATTATGTAAAATATATAAAAATTACAATAGCAGTTGTTGGAAGTGTGTAAAACATGAGGGCACAGATACATCATGAAATAAAGAAAATCATAAAGGAAAATGTTGAATTTAAACCAGAGATATTTTTGTTAAATACGTTAAATGAAAATTTGGAGGGGGAGGTAAGTATGGCAAAATTATGTTTTATATCTTATCAGCTGCAAGGATAATCTACACACAATTCTGGAAGAAGGAAGATATACCATCTATGGAAGCTTGGACTTATAAATTACTGGACCTGTTGGAAATGGACAAATTGTCAAGAAGTCTGGACTATGAAATGACAGACAAATATTTGGAAGACTGGAATTTACTTTTAGATTTTCAGCAAAATTTTCAGAAAAATTGGGGAAATATAGCACCTTTAGATATAGAAGTGGAGAATTGAATTTTAGAAACTATATATAGCACAACATAGGAAAAAAAATTGAGGACCTTAAAAGACTATTTAAACAGCTTAGCATAACAAAGCTGGAAAGAAACAAAACAATATGTATGTTTAGAAATAAAGATCACAAGTTAGACACAGATCAGGAAAAGCATCTTAAGGTTAATAACAGGAAGTAACGAAGGAATCTGGATGGTTCAGTATCTAATATTTGTTTTTCCTTTGCAAATTACACTCTTTGTTACTCCTTCTCTTGCTCTCTTCTTTTCTCTTTTTTTCTTTCTACTACTTTCTTTTTTTTCCTTGCATTTAGCTACATGTCAAGAATCCTATTTTTTTTCTGTGATCAAGAATATGTATGATATGTGAATGTGATTTTTATTGTGTTTTTAAATTGCATTAATACATTTTTTAAAAAAAACTTCATGGCAAGTAACTGAAAATTCAGGGGAATTATCTACAGTGGACAATATACAATACCTACAAACTGCATGTCTAGTTCTGTGTGGATTCTTCCACAAAAATATCCCAATTTAGGGTTAAAATCTATTCTAAACACATTTGTGCATGTGTGTTTCTCCTGTTGTGGCTACTTGAGGGTGATTTTCCTCAGGAAGATGGTACAGAGAAGAAGATTAAACCTTGCCACATGCTTTAATGATGATCTCGATTGGCTACATTCTGCCTTAGATACTCTTTGTAAAAATCTAAGGTGAATGAGAGCTGTGTTCCAACATGTTATATTTTTAAGCCTTTGAACTTTAAGGTTTCCAATATCAGGAGTGAACATATTCTAGGGGTCAGAGGGCCACTTTCAACTGCCAAATTGTACCTGGCAGTGTCTGGAAGTGACAATTCTGGAATTAGAAATCACGTTCAGCTACTGAAACAATACTCTGTGCCCCACCATTCTTTTGTAGTGGGGTGCCATGTAACCCTTGCTGGAGAGGCAAAAAGGGCAAATGGGAGACAATTTTTGGTTCAAAAAGGGGTTTTGGTTTTTGGGTTTGTTTATTTATTTATTGCTGAAGCTTTTCCTAATTTGGGGGGAAGTAGTTCATGGAGATTCAAGAATTCAGTGGACCCCAAGGTCAACAAGAACTTCCCTCAGGTCATATATGGTTCACAGGCCACATGATCCCCAGCATTTTCCTAAATTATTGGAATTATATGAGTGAAAGCAGGGAGGAGCATATAGCTCAGAGGGTGGGTGTATCAGCTTCTCTCCTGCATTGCAATCTTTTTGCCCCTTTTGACGTTTGGTTCCATTTGGACGAAAACCTGGAGCAACTTCACTATCTCACTGGCATGGAGGACACAAGCCACCACTGGTTTCCAGGATGGATTTATCCTTTAAAACTCTATATGGTTTATAGCTTGGTTACCCGAAGAGTTGTTTACATGTGCCTTCTTCAACAGTATAGCCTCCAACTGTCCTGATTTGGCAGGGGCAGTCATTATTAATTTTCTTTCATCCTACTTTGTCAGCTGCTTTTTAAAAGTCTCACTTTCTATCTCCTCCTCCCACTTATCTACTCCTTTCTGGGCTTATTTCAACTGCTGCAAATCATGTTCAAAGTGCAAGTAGCTCACCCTGAGCAGAGGAGTGGAGAGGAGTGGTAGAATCTTGGTCTTCCCAGAAGTCTCAGGCAAGAGCAAATCACTGCAGACCTCCATAGCTTATGTGTTCTTAAGAATGAGACAGAACTTGTTGACATCTTGACCACACTCTGAAGCTGTTTGGCCACACGTCTCCTATGTCCTGGTGAAATGTTGGAGGATATGCAACAGAGGCACAGTTGTGTCCAAGCTACAGCCAATGGCTATAGAGAACAGGGCCTCCTCAATAACAGCACTCCAAATGTGAAATTTTCTCCCCAGTGAGGCTCACCTAGTGCCTTCCTTGATGTCATTTCAGCACTAGATGAAGATATTTTCATTTTTCCATACATTTTATCTTTAATTCTCTATGAGGTGTTCTTTTATACTGCTTGGTGTTTGTTTTCAGTTCTGTTATTGCTATCAAAGTGCATCTCTTTTAATCTGGCTGCCTGTAATTCTTTAAGCCACCTTGAGAACCCATTGAAAGGGGCTGCAAATATCAAATTAAAATAAAATACAGTGCGCCCATGCCATACATGGGCTTACCATACGCGGACTCAAGGTCATGCAGACGGCAAGCCCCAGCCCTCTTAATGGTGCATGTGCTAGCAGTGCACATGGTGCATGGGAGCAAGTCACCATTAATATCAGTGGGACTTGAGGTCCCGTGGTATTTCCCTTATGGAGGGGGGGCAGAACAGATCCCCCACCTAAAACAAAGGTCCACTGTACAATTTTAGTTAGCTTAGAAATTCAGGTTCGGAGTTGTTGTTGTTGTTTTTAAGATAAAATGTATGCTGTCTAAAATGCACTGCCAGCAATCTATTAATATGTACTCTGGTGATACTCTTTGACAAGAAGAAGAGAATACTGAACTACAGAAGAAAGCATCCTTCCACTCCAGCCTAAGAAAAAATCAATTATTTTATCTATGTATTTGTATGTATCTTTAATGGAAGGGTCCAAAAATAGAAATAACTTCCCCACATAAAAGAGTTAGAGAGTGACTAGGTGGACGAGAGAGACAGCTTTTGACAGCAGCTTTCATGTTAAAGATGCCAATTTAATTATCTTAACCCATCAGGCCTCCATACTACTCATAAGTGCAAATGATATTTGCCGACTCTTGCAAAGACATAGCAGTTCCACTCGGTGGCACCATGGTCCCAGTTTCCATGGAAATACTAAAAGCCTGCATGACCGAAGGTGGAGGTTCCCATGGTAACAGTTTAAGAAAAATATGTGCAGAAGAATGCCCTACTTTTGTAGTGCTAGCAGCATGTGTTCACAAAAAGAAATATTGCCTTAGCATTGCATTAAGCTTCCATTGCACTGTATATTCAAAGTACCTGTATCAATAATCAAGGTAAAATAAATGGATGGACGGAGTATCTTGAAGCACTTGGATAGCAATACATCTTCATCCATAGTTTGCATCTCTCTCTCTCTCTCTCTCTCTCTCTCTGTCCATAGAGAGAAAAAGAGATGAGGATGGGAAGAGTATCCGGTACTCACTGAGCCATAATCCTGGCTGGAGGAACATGTAGCCCTCCAAATGTGGATGAGCCAGTGCTTCCACCATCCATCATGACTGCCTGGGGCTAATGGAGCCAATGGGATTTAGAGTCATTAGCTGAATGCTAAAGAATTAAATGATTTATTATTTTCATATGACTTTATAAGATGCAGCCTAAAAGTACAAGATCCCATCTCAACTTGGAAAATAAGCAGAATCAGTCCTGGTTAGTACTTTGATGAGAAACTGCCAGCGAATACCAGGTGCTGTTGGGCAAAACCACTTCTGAGTATTCCTTGCCTTAAAAAACAATATGAAATTCATTGGGTTGCCATAACATGGCATGAAGATTTTAATTCTACAGATGGTTTAATATTATTTTAATCTTAGTTTTGGCATGTTTTTAACTATATGTAGTTTTACTTGTCATTCTTTTTCTTCTGTAAGCCTCATTGGCCCCCACTCTTGGGGGAAAGGAAGAATTTAAATAAAATGATTGATTGATTGATTGATTGGCCAAGTTCCTACATCAATGAGATGCAGCACAACTTTATGATCATATAGGCACACTTCAATTGTGATACACCACCTGGTTACTGAACTGTAGCATTACACAGCCAACATGCATTGGACACTGATGCATAATGTACAATCATTCACAACTGTGTAATAAATGCACAGTGCATCACAAATGTAATGTCTAACACACAACACAAATCAAACAGTTTTGATTGGATATGATGAACTTCATTGTGCAGATGGTAGCACAGACAGTTGTTTTTTGTGAAAAACTATTCTTAATTTTTATGAATGATAATGAACACTTTTAAAAAGAATTTATAAATATGCTGTTGACAGCAGTGAGGCACAAAATAACATGCTGTTGGAAAACTGCAAAAGATTTATGTGTTAGTAAATGGTTATATAGAATTTGGCATGTTGCCTTAATGGAAAAGTTAATATTTACTGTTAAATCAATAAGAGAAAATAGGATTGTTGTTGTTGTTAGCTGCCCTTAAGTTTGTTCCGACTCATGGCAATCCTGTGGATGAAACATCTCCAAAAATCCTAATCCTCCACTGCCTTGGCCAGATCTTGCAAGGCCCTGCCCATAATCCCCCTGATTGATTCTATCCATCTGGTTTCTGGTCTTCCTCTCTTTCTTCTACCCTCTACCTTTCCTAGCATTATGTTTTCTTCTAGTGATTTGTGCCTTCTCATTATGTGAGCAAAGTACGATAGCCTCAATTTGAACATCTTTGCTTCCAAGGAGAGCCTTAGTCTGATCTGTTCAAAAACTCATTTGTTTGTTTTCCATGGTATCCTAAGTACTCTTCTCCAGCACCACATTTCAAATGAGTTGATTTTCTTTCTGTATGCTTCCTTCACTGTCCAGCTCTTGCATCCATACATGGTAATTGGGAATACAGTGGCCTGAATGATTCTGTCTTTAGCCCTCAGTTGTATGTCTTTGCTCTTCAGTATCTTTTCCAGTTCTTTCATAGCTGCCTTTCCCATTCCTAGTCTTCTTATTTCTTATTTCTTGACTGCAGTCTCCATTCTGCTCAATGTTTGATCCTAGATATGGGAATTCTTTAACCATTTCAATTTCCTCATTGTCTAGATTGAATTCGTGTATTTCTTCTGTGGTCATTATTTTTGTTTTCTTTATATTCAGCATCAGACCTATGCCCAGAAACTAATTGGCAGCCAATGGAGTGACTTTTGTATGGGTTCACTCATGGATGTTCCTGTAACCAATCTGGCTGCCATATTTTGAACCAACTGAAGTTTCCAAACTTGGCACAAAGGTAGCCCAATGTAAAGCACATTGTAGAAGTCCAGCCTTGAGGTTACCAGTGCTATCACCACTATCTTTAGGTCCTCCATATCTAGAAAAGGAAGCAAGCTGGTGTATCAGCCAAAGCTGATAGTAAGCACTCCTGACTGTTGCATCTGTCTGGGCTGACATTTGGAGAGACAGATCCAGGAGCACTCCCAAGTTGCGAACACAGTCCTTCAGGAGGAGTGTAACCCCATCCAGAACTGGTTGACACACCTCCATTCCCAGATTAGGACCCTTGATGCCAAGCACCTCTATTTTGTCTGGATTCAGTTTTGTTTTTCCTCATCCAGCCCATTACCTCCTACATAAATATAGAATGTGTGTTTCTTAGTACTGCTCTAAATGGAAGGCATTTTGGACACTGGACTGGGAAGAAACAGCAGAGTGCTATGGTACCAGGAAGAGTGAGGAATTAACACTTGGAGGACAACAACAACAATGGAAGTGGAATGATGTAGATGTGCTTCATTTGATTGACAGAACAACAACAACACAAAGATCAAAACATGATCAAATGTGATTGGTATAAAGGATCCATTTTGAATAGTTACTATGGTCAGTGTGAACTTTGAGAGGGTTAAATTGCACCGGAGAGATTCGATCAGGGTAAACATCATGGGAACTTCAATTCAGGCCAGATTTACTATTGCATTTTTTAATGCATTACCAAATTTCCCCAGATCTACCCAGCAAAAAATGCTAGTGTGAATGGACCCAATCTCCTCCAGAACATAGCCATAACAATGAAGTTATCCAAGCAAACCACTCAGTGCACTGGGAGCTGGAAGTTGCCATACTGCCCTTAATAATGCACACAAGGAAGAGAAATTAAGTTAACTCCTGTGGCTAGCTGCAGTGATACAGGAGGAACCTACTTTTCTGTGGCTTATTTCAAAGGCCAGAGGTGAAGAAGCAAATTTTACCCACCCACACCTAAGTCTGGGTGCTTTGTGTCCAGGGCCAATCAATTTATTTTGGCATGTGAGACAGAAAACCCTGCAAACCGCTCTCGCTCACCTCCATTTGTACTAAAAATATATGATGGCAATAACATGAAAGATAACAACTTTCTGTCCATCTTTCAAATTTGGGATATGTCTGCATGATATGGGTATAGGAGTCTGGTGCCACTTTAATGGTCATTGCTCCATAATGAACTGTGCAATCTGTGGTTTGATTAGCCTAGTCTTACACCAAACTACAAATGTTGTCGGCTGCAAGGATAGTCTGTGCAGAAATGTGGAAGAAGACATTCCAACATTAGAAATGTGGACATTTAAATTGATGGACCTTTTGGAGATGGACAAGCTAACTGGAAGCTTGAGCTATGAGAGGACAAATAAGTTCTTAGAAGACTGGATCATCTTCTTCAGTTATTTATGCAAAATTGGGGAACTGTAGCAACTGCAAATATAGGGGAGGAGTAATGATTGCAAAACAATTAGAAAAAAATTTAAACAGAAATAGGGTAATTTGTGGAAACAAAAAAACTGATTTGTGATTGTTAAATACTCTAAGTTAAGATCACATTTTAAGAGAAAGAAATTAAAATTTTAAAGAAAAGAAATAATTTAGCTTACTTATTTAGAAATAAAATATTATTAATAAATATTTTTACAGTGAGTTTGGACATCACTGCCTTAGTGTCAGCAACAGGAAGTAATGAACGTTGATGGAATGACTGGCATGTTTGAAGTTTAATTAACGGATTGTTTTTTGTGGAGCTTTCGGGCTATGTGGCCATGTTCTAGAAGAGTTCCTTTCTGACGTTTCACCAGCATCTGTGCCTGGCATCTTCCATTCTCTGAAGATGCCAGCCACAGATGCTGGAGAAACGTCAGAAGGGGAACTCTTCTAGAACATGGCCACATAGCCCGAAAGCTCCACAAAAAACTATGGATGCCGGCCATGAAAGCCTTTGACCCTAACTAACTCACTGTTTGTATGTCATTGTTGATATGTTTCTTATGTATGTATCTATGTTTGTATGTTAACTTGTTTGACTATGTATGATATGTGATTGATTTTTATATTGTGAATTAAATGATTTAATAAATATATAGTAATTAAAAAGAGAAATGAAATTCTCATCTCATACCTTAAAGCCAAAACCTTGTTTATTCATCTGAAGAATTGCTCTCCACTGACATTTATGCTGGATACAACCAGGACATAGAAGTAAGAAACTACAGGTGGAGCTGCCTGTATTACAAGGACATTACATTCAAAAGCAATGTAACAAACAGAAAATGAAATTGTTAGAGAGTGGGTGTAAAAAACAGTAAATTCTCAAAGTCTTTAAAGAGCATTTTAGGAAGCATTTTAAATAATATTTCCAACTTTTATGCCATTTTCATATCAATCATGGGTTGGCATCCTTTTGATTAGACCCAGTTAAAATAGACCCATTTGATCAATTGTTAAATGGTGATTCATTGGGTCTACTCTCATCAAGACTAAAAAAAGAATTTACCCTTAATCTTTCTCTTTTAAAAGTAATTGCACAAGAAAGCAGTGATCAATAGAGGCCCTGTATAGATCAGCCTGAAAGACTGGCCTGGAGCTGGAGTCAGGGCATCGTGTCCACATGACACACACCCTGTGTCCACCCCCCAGGGCGCCATGATGCCATGTGCCACTCCACACGGCGCACAGCATCATGACACTCTTCTGGCACTGCATCCATATGATGCAGCACCAAAGGAGTGCTGCCAAGCCATGGCGCTGTGGCTATACCGCCCTCTCCAGGGTGCAAAAAAGAGCCGCTTTTTACAGCTCTGTTTTGCACCCTGGAAAGGCCAGACTGGGGCTGCAATGTGAGGTTGCCAGCTGAAATGGGGTGGGGGCTCTATGCCACCTATAGAAAATAATTCAACCAGTTTTAAAGATAGAATAGCAATGAATTGTTTTTCTGGTCTTTGGAATGAATTACATAATTATTTATGCTTAAGCAGTAACTTCCAAATTCTGAACACAACACATAGACTCCTTAAGGTAGCATTCTCATACACAGACTGACAGACAAATGGACAGAAAGGTAACACAACTTCTGGCACAAGTATTAGAGCCAGAAAAATGAACATCTCTATTATAAAGCAAAGGTAACTAGTAAAGTTCCTTTTTCTATTGGGTTAGGAATCATATCCAGGTAGTGCCACTAGAGGGCAATAAGTCTAGCAATTTGTACAGAGGAAAGAATAAGGGTTCCTAATTGGGCTTTACAGTTTCATTGCTTATAATGATTTTTACAACTCCCCTTGCATAACACTGTTGTTTTTAAGAGTGTGCAATGAAGTTGCTTCATACCCATCATAATCATTTAAAGAGATACCTTGAAAACATAAAGATCTTCAGTAAATTCCACCACAGATAACTTATTTTTAAATGAATTAAGTCTCTTAGCTAGGATGGAGCTCGCAGATTCAGAGGGGACAAAACTTACTCTCATCTAGGCTATGGTGAAAATAGATATATGAAAATAGATATATTTACCTGAAGGGTAAATCTCCTTGAGCACTGTTGAGACTTAACAACATCCACTACATCCATAAGCACCCCAATAGATATCCATTACAGTCATAATGGGACATATATCTATTTTCATCATAGCCTAGATGAGAGTAAGTTTTCTCTCTCTCTCTTCCCAGCATATCTATTTGTCAGCCTGTCTAAACAGTTTCTTAGTCTGTCCATCTGTCAGGAACAGCACACCTGTCAGGGACAGTGTTCACATGTTGCAGACTTGATAGCCATATTGTGTTACATAATAAATATATAATATATAATACTTTATATGCAATGTAATGTGAAGTAAAAAAGCACTCAGACATTAGTATGCCTGTGTTTCTCCCTCAGGAAAACATATATGTTTGTATATATAAGAATTCATGTAATAAATAGTCTAAATGATTCCCAAAGAGGTTGCTTATTATCCCATGTAAATATCCTGAGATTCTAACACTTAAGAATGCTTATGTGGGGTGCTGATGCTAACTCAGCTTGTCTGGTTTTAACAACTATCATGATTTGGGTGGCCAGAAGGTGATAACAGAACCCCAGACAGAATCCAGAATAGCTAAATTGCAAGGGCCCTCAATCCCTCAGTCTAAAAAGATAGGGTGGTGAAATAATCATGTTTCATAATGTCATCTCATGATATGTCCATACCAAAATAGCTTCAGTTTGATCATTCTGTCTTCCTGAAAGAGGTGTCTTGATTTGTTCTAAGACCTATGTACTGGTCATTTTAGCATTCCACGGTATCTGTAGAACTCTTCCCCATTGCCACATTTCAAATGAGCTGATTCTCTTCTTGTCAGATTTCTTCACTGTCCAGCTTTCATAACCATACATATAAACTGGAAATATGATGGTACAAACTATTTTGGATTTGGATTTCTAGTCAATGATATATCTTTACCATCTTATACAATCATGTTTTGAGCAAACTCTTTTGGAAAAGCAGCATACAAATAAATTGAGGAGGGGGTCCAGTTTATATTACAAAAGTAACAAGTTTGTTAAACTAAGATGAATAGATACATAAAAGATAGTTAAGTTTGGCCTTGAGTATGAATCTGTGACTTTGGTTCACACTATGAGGCCACTCTATAGTCAAGTAAGTTATCAACTATACACAGATAGGATTTTTTATAAGAAGGGAATATATGATTGTTTGTTGCTAGTCTCACCATGGAAGTGATTAGAAGCTGATTGATGGTATCAAAGCTATGTCATTCAGAAGATACTGAAAGGGTAATCAATCCTGAGTGGTCCCGAGACAATATGTCATTTATCCCTAACCTTTAAAGTAAGGGAAGGACATGAAATCAGTCCTGCCCAGGACTATATTTGCTTGACAGTATTTGTTTGACAGATAAGCCAGGCAAGACAACAGTAACTTTGTCAGAATTGCCCAGGTAATCATTACGTAAGAGTGGATGGGTCATGAACAATTTTCCAGTCTGTTAGACTCAAACATTCCTTCTCCAGCATTAGACAGGCATGGTTTTCCCCCACATGAATCCCTTCTTTGGCAAACTGTAGTGTAACCAGTAATTGGGCTCAGTTAGTGTTCAATTATGCAATCTGTATAACATTTTCAAAGTTTTTCATTCATCCAGTTATTTCACGAAAGATTTCTTGGATTCCCCCTCAGGACAATTTGCTAAAAAGCAAAGAAACTTTTAAAAGAAAAACCTTGTTTTTCTACATAGAAATACAGCAGTCCCACAATTAATCATTTTTAAAAGGGGGTGTGTGATAATGTCAAATCATAACAGAACAAATGTATGAATAAACACAAACAAAACTGACCCAGACCCAAGAAAGAGAGATTCAAATATATCCACAGTACCCATTTATAGCACTTTCATTTCCCTTTAACTGCTGCAACTCCATTGAAACAATTCTCTTAACTGCAGCACTAGAGCTCTTTAGCAGAAAATTCTCAGTGTATCAACACTACACACCCTAGGAGTCCATGGTACAGAACCACAGCATTTGAAGTGAGATCAACCTACTTTGTGTAGTTCTGTGCCTTCAAGTCTTTTTCCTACAATCTGATGATATGTGGTGAACCTGTCAAAGGGGTTTGATTTGTTCAGTAGTGGATTGCCTTTACCTTCCTCTGAGACTGAGGCTTGTCCAGGGTAACCCAGTGGGTTTCCATGGCCGAGTGGGGGTTTGAACCCTGGTCTACTGAGTCATAGTCTAACACTCAAACCACTACACTATGCTGGCTCTGCTGTATGTGTACAGTGTGGATAATTTTCTTTTTACTCATAGAGCAGTTCTAGCAGACTGTATTACAAACTGATGCTGGAAAACCTACAACTGAGACACATATGTACAGAGTGTTGATAGAGTAATAGATTCTTCTTTACTCATGAAGTAGCTTTGGCAGACTATATTACAAATAGATGATAAAAATCTTTGTGGGGTTTTCAGATTATTCGGCTGTGTTCTGGAAGAGTTTATTCCTGATATTTTGCCAGCATCTGTGGATGACATCTTCAGAGAATGCTAGCATGGAAGTGAGTGGGGTATGTATACTGTGTGACCTTTGTATGAGAGGAAGTGATCAGTTTGCAGATCATTTGAAGGTTGTGTTTCTTCACGAGTTTCCCTATTGAGTCTGTGACTCCTTTGATGGATGGTAAAAATAACTTCCCTTTTGGGTGGTTGTTTGTCTTCACTCCAGCAAATACTATGCTCAGTGAAGGACAGGAGAGACCGTCTCACAGCCACAGGAATTTATCCCACACTGTGCAGCTGCAGACAAGCCGACATAGGGACCACCAAATCATAGAATCATAGAATTGTAGAGTTGGAAATGAAGGGTACAAACACAAATCAAGGAACATGAGAGTCACTGCAGATTGGGTCAGCCAGAGAAATCAATGGTAGCAGAACACGTTACAAACCATCCTGGGCACAAAATGCTATTTGAAAACACTGAAATTCTGAACCATGCCAACAACTATCAGGACAGAATGCACAGGGAAGCCATTGAAATCCACCAACATCTGGACAACTTCAACAGGAAAGAAAAAATCCTTAAAGTAAACAAAGTTTGGCTACCATTTCTGAAAAAAACATCATAATCAAGATCCAGCAAGTGCTAATGCAAATCACCCAGGGTCAAGGGGTTTCCCAGCAGACAACAGATCACTGAGTAAATAGACACCCTGAGGTCTTGCCATTCAACAACAGACCAACACACAGATTAACATATAAATCCCTCCCTCTCAACCAAGGGTCACACAATGTATATACCCTGCTCACTTTCATGCCAGCATTCTCTGAAGATGCCAGCCACAGATGCTGGCGAAACATCAGGAATAAACTCTTCCAGAACACAGCCGCATTGTCTGAAAAACCCACAATAAGCTATGGATGCTGGCCATGAAAGCCTTTGACTTCACATATGATGGGAAGCCTACAACTAATCACCATGTCACAGGCATATATATCATCAGAGAGGAAATTAGAATCATTGAGTTGTAAGAGACGACAAGGGTCATACAATCCAACCCACTGTCATGCAGGAAGACACAGTCAAAGATGGCCATCCACCCTCTGTTTAAAAACCTCCAAAGAAGGAAACTCCACAACACTCTAAGGCACTATATTGCACCATCAAACAGCTCTTACCATTAGGAATTTCTTTCAAATGTTGCTGTGGAATCTCTTTTCCTGTAGTTTGAATCCATTACTCTGTGTGATAGTCTCTGGACCAGCAGAAAACAAGCTTGATCTATTTTCAGTGTTGTTGTGTTGTGTGTCTTCAAATCATGTTTGATTTATGGTAACCCTAAGGTTTACCTGTCATAGGATTTTCTTGGCAAGTTTCTTCAGGACGGATTTCCTATTGCCATCCTCTGAGCTGAGAGCATATGTTTTGCCCTAGGTCACTGCGTGGGTTTCCGTGACTGAGTAGAGATTCATACCCTAGTCTTCCACGTGTCCTAGTCCAATGCTCACACTATTTGACCCCATCTTCAAATACATCCTTTCAAATATTTAAACATGACTATCAGCCTTCTCTTCTCCAGGCTAAACACACCCAGCTCCCGAAGCAACCCCTCACAGGGAATGGGTGTGCGTGTTTTGTTTTGTTTTGTTTTGATTTGATTTTTTACAACTCCTACCATCCCTGACCATTAGCCATGCTGGACATGTTAGTGATACATGAAGAGCCAGACATCCCCCACCACTTAGAAACATTGCCAGACAATCGTGCTTCAATGCCCCCACCCTATTTGACAGGAACCCATGAATACGATTGTTCCTATTTTGCTTCCTTCACCCAGTAGTGCTGCCATTTTGCCTCCTCTGTTCAGAATGTTACATTGTTTTAGTATGAGTTGCTAAACTGCTACATTGTCATTCTTTTCTTGGGTCTCCCATAGCCAAATTTCTGTATGCACAAATGAGGATTTTTTTTCTTGATGATAACCACATGCAAATACATGCATCTCAGCATTAGCACAGCAAGGGGTACAAATGTTGCCATCTCACACATTGTCGTTGGTTATGTGACTCATTATGAGCTGTTGATAACATTATAGAATAATTATGTTTTCTTTGTATGTATTTTTAATGAATAGAACAGTAGTACATGAGAGCATCCCCATTAGAATTCTGTCAGAATTTACAAGTGTCATTGTTGTCATCTACAAAAGGTTGGAGTACAACTACATAACAGAAGAATGAATCTAATTTTCATATCAGTACAGCTGACAGAAATGTCTGTCATGCTGGTGGCACCATGCTGAAATTTTCTGCTGTTTTCTCTGCAGAGCCTTTAGAACCTACTGCAGTGATTCTCCATTAAATCCGGTGTGTGAATGGAATGCTATTCCTACATATACTGTGTAACACTATTTTTAGTGTTTTTATTGTGCTTTTATTACTGTATTTGCATAAACTATTCTGGAAACCATTCTGACTGGAGAACAGAGTATTAACATTATATTTAGGCATAAATCAAAGTTTGAGAACATTACTTTTTAAACTGGTTACTAGGGGGTTTTGTGAACTGCAGTTAAGAAATGCAATTTTTTCAAGCAGAGTATCAAACAAGCTAGCAAGTAAATCAGAAGTCCTTTCCACACTACACAACTATAGCACAATGGCTAGAATTCACCAACTAGGTATGATTGCATAGGAACCTTAGTTGTGCCATTATGTAGTATCTGCCAGACTGACTTACACACCCCAAATCCTGATCCAGTAGTCTTCACTTACCAGGCAGCAGCTCCTGCAAGAAGCAGGGTTCATTTCCCCTGTTGGTCAGGAAGGGGCTGCCGTTTCTGCCCCCTCCCACAAGCAATCTCCAGTGTGATAGTGAGAAGCAGGGTCCCTGCCACAGTTCCCCCTACCACAAGACAGAGATGGGTGGAAACATCAACCAACTGCTTCGTAGTCAACTGGCAAACAGTCCCACATTGCTCACAACAACTGCTGCCTGGTAAGTGAGGAGTGGGGAACTTTCTTGCTATATACATATTTCCTAAACTAGTGAGTACCTAGAAATTGTGAATACAAACCAGGAACTAAGCAAATTTTCACCTGTGATTCCACTTTAAATGACATTGTTCCACCCTATGAAATACTGGGATTTGCAGTTTAGGAAGGGGAGAACTGTAGTTCCTCGCCAAATTATAAACTCTAGGACTCCATGGGATGCAGCCATAGCAGTTAAAGTGTAATAAATGTGTTATAACTGTATATTGTGAAAGGATTCCGGATCAGGATAGTCTGTAATGTGCATTCTTTTAGCATCGTATTTAAGATACTTCAGATATTCAGATATTATTTTGGATATTTAGGAAAAGAAAGGAGGCCCTTGCAATGGGTGAGTTGGAAGATGAAAGCAAAGTGTTCACGATAAATTAAGCTCTTCAAGAAGCAAATTGAACAGGACTTAACATATGCACGGAAGGTATGTCAGGCAAATAATCTGCTAGAAGAAAAACAACAAATACATTTTAGTCTGTTTAGAAGGCAATATGGTGTTTTTACTTGCTGCCAACCTTCATGGCCAAATAGTCTGCCTGATTAAATAAATTTATTTTGAATATTTCTGGGTGAAGCCACATTGCAGAATTAAAGAGTTTTAACACCACTTTAACTGCAATGACTCTATCATGCAAAATCCTGGGATTTGTTGTTTGATGATGTATCCAGCCTACTCTATCAGAGAGCTCTGGTGCCTCACCAAACTACAAATCCTGCGAGAGGCAGAAGTAGAGAAAATTATCCTTTCCTACTTTTTTTCCAGATAATTCCATACATGCATCTGCTTTAGGTTTAACTTGGATTTTCATTGCCAGAGTGGGTATCGACAAAATAGAGCTTAAAAAAACAAAACTAAAAGTGGGGAGCAGACAATGAAACTGACAAAAGAAAATGGAGACATTTTCTCTCTTTTCTCTTATGGATTGTCATACAGTTATTAGCAAACCCCACTATTACCTGTGTTAATTTCTTTTTCCATCTCTTGCTTTGAAGCAGTGGGCACCTGAGAGTAGCAAACAATTTCCCACAATGCTCTTGACAAAGCATCATAATTTGCAGCATTATGGCAAAATAAGCAGCAGGCTCCACCAGACCAGATAAAAGTACGAGGAAATTGCAGGATTTGTTGCTGCAATTCACTATATATACAGTAAACAGATACAGATACAGATACAGATGGATATGATCTCCAAATGATGTTTCTGTGGTCCTTGACTATTTCATGATAAGTCCCAACACCAAGTGTAACACTTTATTCCCACCTTCAAGTGGCTTTTTTTTTTAAAATTCTGAGACATATCAGAACAATATGTTCTATCTTTTCTCCTTTCTTTCTTTACCAATGAAATAAAAATTTAAATTTAAAACATTAAAAAATAGAGAGGAGAAAAGTCACCATCCAAACCATAACCTTGACAGACAACATCCCAGTTAAAGAAGAAGAAGAAGAAGAAGAAGAAGAAGAAGAAGAAGAAAAAGTTGGAAGAGGTCTAGTTCAGATCCAGAAAATTGCCTGCAAATGAATGAAACAAGCAGAATTCATGCTTCTTTAAACCAAATCTGGAAGGGCCTAGTCTTCAGTCACCTAGTGACAGTTATTTGCGAGTGCTCTCTGCCATCACTATCAGGTAGATCTACCAGGAATCATGACACTCATTAGACTTTGAACTGCTTCAACATGTTTCAGTCAATATGCAGTGTGATGTAGCACTGAGTGCTCTTGAATGGGGAAATTTTAAACTTTCAGGTTGATTTTTTTTTGAGACTTTGAATGAGAGACACACGTATCTTGGAATTTAGTGTACAGCTGATATGATCACCTATGTCAAAGATGAGATACATCAGGAACATGCCAATTTGTCATTTTAACTGTTATTTTGCATGTCAAGCTGTGGCAGAAACTGCTTAAACCTTTATTGTTATCAGCTGACATTCAAAATGCATGGGTGCCTTCACATGTAACAAATTCAAGCAATTAAACTTAAATCCAGGGAACAGAATACTAGAATATTTCAGTCATATAATGAGAAAATAAAAAAATATAGCTTGTTAACAGCTGTTATTCATGGCAAAGCAGGTAAGTGAAAAAAATGTGGAATGAAGAACATGTCTGGTGAACAATCTTAAAGATTGACTTGAATGTCATATAATATATTTATTAGAGTAGATATATCCAGGGTTCAATTCCCAGCTTGGCCATGAAACCCATTGGGTGTCAAAACTCACTGGCTGACCTCGGGCAAGGCCCATGCTCTCAGTCTTAAGGAAAGGCAATGGCAAATCTCCTCTGAAAAAAATATTGTCAAGAAAACCCCATGACAGGGTCGTCTTAGGGTTTCCATATGTTGCAAACAACTTGAAGGCACATAATAACAACAAAATACCCAAAAAACAATTTCACCATACTGATGTCCAGCCTCCAAGGGGAGGAGGAGAACCATTCCAGACCAAGGACCAAATATCGGGCCTTTACAGACCACCCAAAAGGGGCAGTCTGTAGACGCCTCTTTGAGTGTCGGATTGGGGCCAGTGCAGCCTCACTAGCTGCCCCAAAGGCCCCAACCCGCCACTTCCCCAGGCCACGAAGAAGCGGCAAACTGCTGCTTCTCTATGGCCTGAAGTGGAGTGCAGCAGATGCCCTGGGTGCCCGCTGCCCCTCGCCGGGAGAAAGGGGCCACCACGGCAGCCCCTTTCCCCTCGGGCTCCTTGGCACGGCCATATGAAGGATGCCAAGCGCCAAGAAGGAGCTCCTTCTTGCTCTGTTTTGGAGCTCCTTCTTGCACAGAAGAAAGGGCGCCACAGGCACCCTCCTGTGGTGCAATGACATCAGGTGTGCGCCACACCGTCTAAACACAGCATGCGCCATGACATCATGGCAGCGCACTTATATGGATGGCACCATTTAAAAATGGCGCCACCCATACGTGTTAGGGTTGGGATGCATGCGAATGCTGCGTCCTCCCCAGCCCTAATCACAACGTGGGGATGGCCCTTTTGGGCCGTATGTACCATGCCATCATATCCTACATCATTTTGTTCTTTCTCAATGTACTTACTAATTTAGCCTGAAGCCTACGCATCAAACATCTCATTCATACATACAAAAATAAGCAATATTTTTTTACAAAACTGGAAAAAACTACACTATAGGTTCATCATATTTTTGCATATGGTGCTAACCAAGTGGTCTATTGGTTGTACTTCATAATTTTTCCTCACCTATGTATCTTGCATTCAGCATGTTTAGTTATATGATTAGTCACTGGAACTTAAAACAGGGGCTTAATTTGCAAGTCTTCTGGCTGAGATGCATATCTCAATGGGAAATCCACTGTGGTAAGAAAAGGATAAATCATAGGGCATATGCATACCCCTTACATCTTAACTGAACTACTAATGTTATAACTAATTGATGTGGTCCTGTGCAATGAAGCAAAGTTTCCCCACTATGAACAATGGAAGCTAAGAAAACATCAGGCTGCCTAGGTACAACTCAATTTGCCACAGATTGCATGAGATCCATCTATAGGATTCTGCATAAACAAGGCACTAGAATTTAAAGCCAAGTGTTATCCATAGAGAAAAATTTATAGGGTGTTGTAAGCTGACTTTAGAGGCCTATTGCTTAAAGCTCTTAACTACATAACAGAAGGTTATGAGCTTGAATCTCACTTCACCTCATACTAGTAAATGAATTTAATATTCTGCAAAGAACAACAATCTGGATGTTGCCATAGCTGCTTCTATCATTCCCTTATGCACTCCCAGAGTCAAGAGTAACAATGGTATCAGTGAAAAAAGCTTGAAGACAATGACACAGTTTGAAATGTACTTTGATTCCATATGTACAAACAAAGCAAAAAGAAATGCCCTATTATCTATAGATGATAGTGATGGAGTCATTACCCCACAACCATCTTTTCCAGCTAACAAAAGTTTACCTTCAGTCCCTTCCTCCCCACATTATTCCAGACATTTCCATGTTCCACTCAATCTCTGAGTCACAAGGCTTTCCAAATGTGATTTAATGGCCATTGTTCAATCAAGCTGTGATCAGGTTCAATTGTCCTCATCAGCAGTTCAGCTAGTGATAAACTCTCAGACCCAAAGTGCAGGCTCTACCTCTCCCAAATCTATATGGCTGCAGATGTTCATTATTATTATTATTATTATTATCCCGCTTCTCCAGACAGATTGAAGTGGCTTCTAAGTGATGTGGTCCTGTGAATCTTTTTTCCCTGAACTATTCAAGGAATAAGCACTTGGGCATGAAAAACCCCACTAATTCCCCAAATTGACATGAGCAGCATATGTCCTGATCACCAACAACTCAATATAGGAAGAGGCGGAATACAAATAAATATTATTATCTATTATTGTTGTTGTTGTTGTTGTTGTTATTATTATTATTATTATTATTATTATTATTTGAGGATCTTTACAGACAACCTCTAACCTCTAAAAAGACCTTTGGAGCATACATCTTCAAAGACAGTCTACTGTATTATACTAAGTCAAATATCATTCTCTCATCATCTTGGCTCCTGGACCTAAGGAGGAAGAATGGGCCTTTTCCCCTCCTCCCCAACATCTGCCAGTGAAGAAGACTTGGCTGAGAGAGTGTTTGTTTGCCTTACCTCCACCTGGGCTCCTCCCATGCCTTGGCTCCTGGACTTAAGGAGGAGTCTTGTCTCCCCCTCCCCCTTTTTTTTTTCTTTTTTTTTTTTTCCTTTTTAAATTGTGTATAGTTCACATTGTTTTAGGATTGGGATGGGGGTTGAGAATGGATATTTTCTTTTTACTTGTTTTGATATGTTAATTGTTGTGCATTTTGCTTTGTTACTTTTATTTTTTGTTATAATTACTATGTATTTTTGTTGTTGCTGTAACTTCTATGTATTTTTGCTATGTTAATTGTTATTCTCTTTTGTACCCCTCCCCAATTGCTCGTTCAGAGGGGTGGGCTAGAAATAAAACGTATTATTATTATTATTATTATCTCTCAAAGGTGCTACAAAATCCATTTGTCTTCCAGTTAATCCTTATAAATCACAATGGGAATATGATTTAAGCAAATTTAAAATACATATATTCACAAATTCAGGTTATCAGACTTGCTAAACAACTTCATTTTGTGTTTTAATGCTAACATCTTAGTTATGTAAGTTTAAAGCATGAAATGACAGTGTCATTGTCCAGGACAGAAACGTTAGGTGCATGCTTCATATCTGAAGTAATGTACGTGGCCCAAATGAGCATCAAATCCAGAGGCTAGTGAGGACAGACCGTTAAGAAAGAGAGAGGTAAAATAAACTGTATAAACTGTATAATCTACCCGGCTCCTACTATCTACAGTCCTCCCAGCCTATTCTCTGTCCCCTCCCCCCTCCCCCTCCCCCGTACTTTGTTGTTACCCATGCTGTGGCCAGCATTGTGGTGTTATGTGTATAACATGTTGGTTGTTTTATTCTTGAAATCTAATTTTAAACTCAGCTAGTTTAATTCTATTTTAAAGGGTGGGAGGTTTGGAATGGAATCATTGAATTATTTTAATTGTAATTGTTTTTTAATCTTGCTGTACCCCGCCTCGAGTGTTTTTACAGAGGGGCTGGTAAGAAATAAACATTATTATTATTATTATTAGGTATAAAGAGATGAAACAGTGGTAAGCAAATCCAAAACACAGAAGCTAGTCTGACAATAGAAAAGTTGGACTGGGGAAAGGGGTTATAGATAAATAAGGAGGGGGGAAGGAAATGGGAGAAAGAGAAGGAGAAACTGCTGCTGGTGGTGGTAGAACACACAGATTCTCTAGATTGGGATATAAGTAACACGTAGAGTTAACTTTTATTTACTTGAGCTGAACAGCCTCCAAACCAGAGCAATAAAATAACAGCTCCATTCACTTTCCTGCCATACCATCCTTTCAATATGTAGAAAATCCAGTTCAATTCTGACATTTCCATTTGGAAGGATCCGGCAGCAGGAGGAGTAGAGAAGAAAGGCCACCTTCTGCTGAAGTCACTAGAGGTCTATTAAGGCAAGGTTGACCAACTGTCCTTTCACACTACACAATTATAATGCCATAATTCCACTTTAACTGCCATGACAGCATCCTATGGAACACTGAACTCAGCAGTTTAGGGAAGATCATTTAGCCAGAGAGCTTGTTTGGTACCTTTGGCCACACTAGAAACCCCAGGATTCTACAAGATGCTGCCTTAGGAGTTAGAATCATAGCATTGTAATAGTGCAGGGTGGAAGAGCCACAAGACTCTTGTGGAGCCTTAAACACTAAAACATTTTATTTGATATAAAGAAGTTTCCTAGTTGCCCAAGAGAAAGAAGAAAACCTGAGGTCCAAATATCTGCTAAATTATTTCCTAGGATTTTAAGGATGTCTTTTTCCCAGATATAAACTTTCTAGCAAAAGTGTGAAACTTTTGTAGGTCGGGGGCCAATTTGGGAGCCACACAAACTAGAAAAGTGCCCCAAATGGTATGGTAATGCCCCAAAAGACAAAAGGACAGGTTTTGAAAAATGAGTGGGACAGGAGATTCTAGGGGGAGTTAGAGGATACAAAACCAGCCATGGAGTCACTTGGAACTACTACTGCTTTACAGGCCAGTGTATTTGGATGCATGTAACTATATTGTTAAGAACATAAGTGCAGAAAGAAATTCCCAGCAGACAATGATCACTAATTAAGCAGATGCTAATCCCTCTTTGCATATCCTCCCACCCTGAGGCCTTGCCATCAACAACAGAACAATACACAGATTAACATGGGAATCACTCCTCCCTACCCAGGGTCACACAGTGTGTGTGTGTGTGTGTGTATGTGTGAGTGTATACACACACACACACACACACACACATATATACACATATACATATATATACTCTCTTCCATACCAGTATTCTCTGAAGATGCCAGCCACAGATGCTGGCAAAACAACAGGAATAAACTCTTCTAGACCATGGCCACATACCCCAAAAACCCCACAAAAAATATAAAAAGAAATTATTACTGCTTGCCCTATTCATTGTTATTGTTATTATTATGGCCATCAAGTCAGTTTCAACTTGTGGCAACCTGGTTGATAAGAGACCTCCAAGAGCTTCAGTTATCAACAGCTTTGCTCATATCTTCTTTCCCTATGCCTTCCAGGTTATGGAGCATTTTTGTCTTTTCCAATGAGTCAAGTTGTCTCATGATGTGTCCAAAGACTGAGATCCTCAGCTTAGTCATTTTGGATAAGAGCTCAGACTTGATTTGCTCTTAGACTCACTAGTGTGGCTTTCTGGCAGTCCATGGTATCCTATAGCACCACATATCAAATGAGATGATTTGCTTCTTGTGAGGTTCTTTGACTGTTCACCTGTCACAATCATTCATCAAAATCAGAAATACTATGGCATGGATAATTCTGATTTTGATATTTAGTTATAGATCCTTATACTTGAGGATCACATCTAGTTCCTTTATAGCTGATCTTCTGAGTCCTAATATTCTTCTAATTTCTTGCCTATGCTCTCCCTTTTGATTTGGAACTTACCAAAGATATAAAAATCTTTAATTTGATGTTTTCAACATCTACTTCTAAGTCATGTAAATCATCTGTGGCGATTATTTTTATTTTCTTAGATGATATTTTATTTACATATATATTATTAATGTTTTCTTCGTATTCATCAAGGCCTGTCAACATTACATCATTTTACATGTTTAATAATTTTCATGTATATATTTGTATTTTTGTTTTATTGTTAACTGCCTTTGAGTCAATCTCAACCCATGGTGACCCTAAACATCCTAAAGGCAACCACATCCTGTTGGATCTTGGAAATGAGGCAGGGTTACTACTTGGATGGGATACCACCAATGAATACCAGCTGCTGTGGGCTATATTACAGAGGAAGGAACTGATAAAACCACCTCTGAGTACTCCTTCTGAACCATCTGAACCATATGAAATTCATAGGGTTGTCATAAGACAACAGACAACGTGAAGGCACATGCAGACCCACACATAACCATGCCCTATGAGGAACGCCTTAGGGAGCTGGGGATGTTTAGCCTGGAGAAGAGAAGGTTAAGAGGTGATATGATAGCTCTGTTTAAATATTTGAAAGGATGTCACATTGAGGAGGGAGCAAGCTTGTTTTCTGCTGCTCCAGAGAACAGGACTCGGAACAACGGATGCAAACTGCAGGAAAAGAGATTCCACCTCAACATTAGGAGGAACTTCCTGACAGTAAGGGCTGTTCGACAGTGGAACACACTCCCTCGGAGGGTGGTGGAGTCACCTTCCTTGGAGGTTTTTAAGCAGAGGCTGGATTGCCATCTGTCGGGTATGCTTTGATTGGGAGTTCCTGCATGGCAGGGGGTTGGACTGGATGGCCCTTGTGGTCTCTTCCAACTCTAAATTTCTATGATTCTATGATTCTATGATTCTACATACATTTGCATGGATAGCTTTACAGTGGCAGAACCAAAGGGGCAAAGAGGAGCCCTGGTGGTGCAGTGGTTAAATGCCTGTACTGCAGCCACTCACTCAAAACCATAAGGTTGCGAATTCAAGACCAGCAAAAGGGCTCAAGCTCGACTCAGGCTTGCATCCTTCCGAGGTTGCTAAAATGAGTACCCAGATTGTTGGGGGCAAGTAGCTTACAGTTGTAAACTGCTTAGACGCTCCTTAGGCAGTATGAAGCGGTATATAAATGAAGCTGTTTGTATATAAATGAAACTGTTTTTAACACTGTCTTAATCATCTAATCTAATAGATTCAATTATGTGAGAATTAAGATTTATATTTACATTTTGTATAAGGGCTGAACAATAAAAATGGCCCTTTATTAATCTATAAAAGATATGAGAAGCCTCCTGAAAGTAATGCCTGTGTACTGAGTTTGTTTTGAGTGTTGGGCTAAGACCCCCAAAATGGCAACTCTTCCCTGAAGAAATCTTGTCAAGAAAACATAAGAGAAGGTCACAGTAAATCAGAGTTGATTTGCAGGGACATAAAAAAAGTAGCATGACATTCCTTCCATAGAACACCAGGGGGCATTCTACATAGCATTTTGTACTGCAGAAGTTACATAGAGGGCTTGCAAACCTTGTTTGCCTATTATCTGCTGGGCTTTCTAAATATTCCCTTTGCTTCTTGATTTTTTCATTATAACATCCTGGCAACTGGAACAAAAATTATACTTTAAGAAAGGAGATCTGGAACCTTTTCAATTCTTTTTTGAAGGCTCTGGCATAGGATCAACATTTTCTAGTCAGAGCCACAAGCTTGTTTCCTTGGCAACAAATCTATGATTCATAAATAACTAATCATCTAGCCTATAGTTCTTGCTCATATCTGAGGTTTGTCAAATATGTTGTCAAAGGGCGCTATCCAGTCAGACATCTTTTGGAGCCTGCCCACTTAATGCTAGTTTGGGAAATGATGTCCTCACCCCCACACCCTGCAAGCAATGCTGCTTGTGTGTTTTATCAACTGACACAGCAGTGAGAGAATGCTGAAAGCTAACTGCCTTAGCCAGCACATCACAAAGCAATATATTAAGATTGTGATATCCTCCATCTCATTGGCTTCCCTACCCCTTCTGCATCCAGTACAAGCTTTTGTTGTTGACTTTCAAAGCCCTCCACGCACTGGCCCCTCCTTACTTGTCTGAACTTCTTTCTCCTCACACTCCTTCTCTTCCCCTCCATTCTGGTAGTCAAGGTCTCCTGTCCCAGCTGAGGATTTCCACTGCCCTGTCCCAGATTTGTCCCTTCTCACTTGCTGCCCCTCACTCCTGGAACCTTCTTCCCCCACATGTGCTCCTCATCACTTCTCTAACCAGTTTCAAAATTAAGTTAAAGACTATATTGTTTAGGGAAGCATTCCCAGGATTGTGCCATCTGCCCCAGGATGCCTCCTTTTAACTATGTATTAAGAAGCCAAGCCCTCCCTCCAGTCCATCTGCCTTGGTCCAGGCCCCAGAGGGAGAGAAGAACCACTGGACCTCATCCCCTTTCCCACCACTTTTCCCTTCTTCTTTTGTGTTGTCTCTTTTAGACTGTAAGCCTGAGGGCAGGGAACCATCTAAATATAAGATTGTATGTACAGCACTGTGTAAATTTACAGTGCTATATAAATAAAGGATAATAATAATAATAATAATAATAATAATAATATAACAAGAACTGTGCTCTCATCTTGATCACATTCACTACACTAATTTTTTGGGACTGGAACATTAACCATTAAGTTCCTTCTAGTAGAAGAAACAAAAACTCCATCCCATTTATAGGTCACCATTTTGCACAATTCTTTTTCAAGTTGTGTTCAGTTCAAGGGCCCTTTGGTGGACTAGCTTTCCCAACAGATGGCTTTCCCAAAAGATGCCTAAAAATGAGTCCAAGCTCACTGAAGACTGAGGAGAGCAACCTCATTTCCCTTACCCTGGCACTCCCTGGTTGACTCTTTCCCTGGACAGTATATGGCCTTGGCAGCACTCACAGGACTTGATAACTACCAGACAGTGATTTTAGATGTTGCTTGAATGAATAGCTCCTTGTGAGATTTCCAAAAATGGGCAGACATGGATCTAATCTGAATTTACATGTACACATGCAACTGATAGGGCCATTGTATTTGTGAACAACAAGGGAGAGAGGATTTATCTGGAAGAAGTAAACACTTCACTTTAAGAGGATTAAAAAGAGTCGGAGGTTCACCATGGACGTTCCATAAGAATGACTCATTTTTCTCCAATATGCTTGAGTGATCCAGTGGCACTTGCCTGATGACTGACCTGCCTCCCACTCCTGCTGTTTGATACAGTTGGGTAGAAAAGATCTCCTTATTGTACAAAGCACAGGAACAGCTGCCCATATCTGCTATGTGACATCGTGCTCAAAATGGACCAAT
Source organism: Urosaurus nigricauda (assembly GCA_034509955.1). NCBI lineage: Eukaryota > Metazoa > Chordata > Lepidosauria > Squamata > Phrynosomatidae > Urosaurus > Urosaurus nigricauda. Next base: position 104,075,317 of record JAOEGL010000001.1, read on the forward strand.
TTGCATTCACTGTATGATCATCTGAAACATGGTTTCTTCATGGTCTTGCACAGTTGAAACATATTCCTTCACACCACTGTCCCGTAACATGCAGGATTACCCAACAATCTCACTTCATAGTTTCATTAAAGAAAAATATCATTTTTTCTAACTATATATGTGTGTATATACCATGTATTAAAATTTTAGTGGCTTCTTGAATCAGGGTACCCAGGCAAGAGCCCTGCTTGCCCCATCCCTTGGAGTGTGGTGGAGTCTCTTTCTTTGGAGGTTTTCAAACAGAGACTGGATGCCCATCTGTTGGGGGTGCTTTGATTGTGAGTTCCTGCATGGTGGGGGGTTGGACTGGATGGTCCTTGTGTTCTCTTCCAACTCTATTATTCTATGACTCTATAATTCTATGATCTTCATCCTTCCTAGAAAATATTTCTCATTTATAGATATATTTTCTCACACAAGAAGCCCTGTGGTTATAAAAGCTTCTCATTTCTCCTGCTTTCCCTTTCTCAGCCTTTCATAAAGTGAGTTATAGATTCAAATAACGGCAAGCAAATGGCATGGTGCAAACACATTATTTGCATCATTGCAGATGAGGAGCTGCTGCTGCTGCTATTATGTTGTTGTTTTTGTTGTTGTTGTTGTTGTTGTCTCGCATTTTTCCCAGAACTATGACTCAAGATAGATAACCAAAATTAAAATATGTGAAGACATGTTAAAACATAAAAGATGTTGTTAAAATGTAATTAAACTATCCATAGAATTAAACAAATCCATTCAGAAGTTTTTAAAAAAGTTAATAAAACAGGGTACAAGCCTGACCTTGGAAGGGAGTCTCAAAGGTTGGCTGTTGCCACTAACAGGCAGCAAGCTTCAGTGGTTACACTGAAAGGTTGAGTTTTGCTTTGCTGGAAGGAGGAAGAAAAAGAAGCAAAGGGCATAGGCCACAAAGGCTATCATTTGACATGTCAGTAGGAGTAGGGAGGCCATGCTGTGGCAGCCCTTTTGATTGAGCCCATAATGTGTCTCTAGACAAGAAGAGCTTGTAGAATGGCTGGTGGCAAGAGCAAGCAAGTGGGAAAATCTCTGAGGTTGGAAGGGAGGAGGGGCTGAAAAGACTATCAATTCTGGGTTTTCTTGGGGCTTCAAAGGAGCTATGCAAGGTATTCAACCAATTTGTGGAATCCGAGGACACTTTTTACATGGAAGACACCAGCCACCATTGCTAAAGGCTGAAAGTTACCCACTCCTGTTGTCAGGCATTTTGAGTGTATTATTATTTATTTATTTATTTTATATAACGCTGTAAATTTACACAGTGCTGTACATACAATCTTATAATTGGACGGATCCCTGCCCTCAGGCTTACAATCTAAAAGAGACAACACAAAAGAAGAAGGGAAAGGAGGCATCCTGGGGCAGACGGCACAATCCTGGGAATGCTTCCCTAAACAATATAGTCTTTAACTTAATTTTGAATCTGGTTGGAGAAGTGATGAGGTGCACATGTAGGGGGAAGAAGGTTCCAGGAGTGAGGAGCAGCAAGTGAGAAGGGACAAATCTGGGACAGATCCTGGGAGATCCTCGGCTGGGACAGGAGACCTCGACTACCAGAGCGGAGGGTACGAGAAGGAGTGTGAGGAGAAAGAAGTTCAGACAATAAGGAGGAGTCAGTCCATGGAGGGCTTTGAAAGTCAACAACAAAAGCTTATACTGAATGCAGAAGAGAAAGGGGAGCCAGTGAAGGGAGGATAAGAGGGAAGAAGCATGGTCAAAGCGGTGAGCGGATGTGATAATACGTGCAGCTGAGTTCTGGACAGAGATTAAAGGATGGACATGAGAGAGAGGAAGCCTTGTCAGAAGAAGGTAACAATAATCTAGTTGTGAAACCACTAGGGCATGGACTAGAGTCTTGGCAGTGGAGGCTGAGAGGAATGGACAGATTTTAGCAATGTTGTAAAGAGAGAATCTACAGGTCTTGGCGGTGGCCTGAATCTGGGGAATAAACAACAGAGAGGAATAAAAAATGAAACCAAGACTGTGGGATTGCTGAACCAGTTGAATAGAAGTGCCCTCAACAGATACAGAAAAGGAATATTGAAAGGGGGGGGGGCTTAGGTGGGAAGATGGGAAGCTCTGTCTTAGACATGTTGAGTTTCAAGCGCCGATGCCGCATCCATTGAGAGATAGCAGCAAGACAAGATGAGACTTGCTGTTCAAGCCACGGTGAAAGGTCAGGGGTTGAAAGATACAGTTGAGTGTCATCGGCATACAGATGATAGGAGAAACCAAAAGAACTGATGAGTTTACCAAGGGTCAATGTGTATAGACAGAACAAAAGGGGACCCAGGACAGAGCAGATAAGGGAACAGAGGAGGAACTCTGACCACCTGTGACCACTGCAAAAGATCTGTCTGACAAGTAAGATTTAAACCAGTTAAGAACAGAGTCGGAGAACCCGAGGTCAGAAAGTAAGTCAAGCAAGAGACAGTGATCCACAGTGTCGAAGGCTGCAGACAAATCTAGAAGAATGAGAATAGAGTAGAGGCCATTCACCTTGGCCTGCAAGAGATCATTTGAGATCTTGGTGAGGACCGGCTCTGTAGAGTGCCATGGGCAGAAACCAGACTGAAAAGGGTCCAGGATGGAATTGGCTTCGAGAAACTCAAGACAGCGAGAATAAATTACCTATTCCAGAACTTTAGAGAGGAAAGGAAGAAGAGAGATCGGACAATAGCTAGACAAAGAAGAGGGATCGAGAGAGGGTTTCTTCAGAACTGGGGAAACGAGAGCATGTTTGAAGTCCGAAGGGAAGGAACCCAAAGAGAGAGACAGATTAAAGATACAGTGGTCCCCCGGGTTACGAAAGTAATCCGTTCCGGATTACCTTTCGTAACCCGAAAATTTCGTAACCCGGGGGAAAGAGGGCGGGGACCTCCTCAGAGAGAAAGGGAGAGCCCGATCCACCGGATCGGGCTCTCCTTTTCTCCCTGAGGAGGCCGGCTGAGGGAAAAAGAGAGCCCGATCTCGCGGATCGGGCCCTCCTTTTCCCTCCTCCAAGGCCGGCTGAGGGAAAAGGGGAGCCCGATCTCGCGGATCAGGCCCTCCTTTTCCCTCCTCCAAGGCCGGCTGAGGGAAAAGGGGAGCCCGATCTCGCGGATCGGGCCCTCCTTTTCCCTCCTCCAAGGCCGGCTGAGGGAAAAGGGGAGCCCGATCTCGCGGATCGGGCCCTCCTTTTCCCTCCTCCAAGGCCGGCTGAGGGAAAAGGGGGCCCGATCTCGCGGATCGGGCCCTCCTTTTCCCTCCTCCAAGGCCGGCTGAGGGAAAAGGGGAGCCCGATCTCGCGGATCGGGCCCTCCTTTTCCCTCCTCCAAGGCCGGCTGAGGGAAAAGGGGAGCCCGATCTCGCGGATCGGGCCCTCCTTTTCCCTCCTCCAAGGCCGGCTGAGGGAAAAGGGGAGCCCGATCTCGCGGATCGGGCCCTCCTTTTCCCTCCTCCAAGGCCGGCTCAGGGAAAAGGGGAGCCCGATCTCGCGGATCGGGCCCTCCTTTTCCCTCCTCCAAGGCCGGCTCAGGGAAAAGGGGAGCCCGATCTCGCGGATCGGGCTCTCTTTTTCCCTTCTCCAAGGCCGGCTCAGGGAAAAGGAGAGCCCGATCCGCCGGATCGGGTTTTTCCGTATCCCGGGGGATCCTTCGGATCCCGGGGGATACAATCGCGGTCCCGCCGGTTTCGGATCCCGGGGTTTTCTTAACCCGGGGGATTCGTATCCCGGGGGACCACTGTATAGAGGAGCGAGGGCAGAAAAGAAGGGTTTATAGAGATTAGAAGATGGGAGGGGATAGCATCAAGAGAACAAGTTGTAGGTTTGGAAGAATTTAGCATTGTAGAGAGTTCATCCAGAGAAACAGGTGGAAACACAGTGAGCTTATTAGCAGATGAAACCAGGAGATTAGTGGTAGGGGACAAACCAGGAGGAACAATTTCGGATCGAATAGTAGTGACTTTTGTGAGGAAGTAGTTGGCGAAGTCATTTGGGGAAAATGATGAGAGGACAGGGGGAGAGAAAGGTTTTAGCAGTGCATTGAAGCAGGGGAACAAATGCTGCGGGCGCCTCTTGTTGGCGCAGATCAATGATGTATAGTAATTCTGTTTTGCCATAGACAAGGCGTTTGAGAAGGATAAAAGAACAAATTTGTAATGAATAAAATCAGCCCACTCCCTGGACTTTTTCCAAAGATGTTCGGCTGCTTGAGAGCAGGACCGGAGAAACGTAACTGTGGAAGAGAGCCAGAGCTGAGGCCTAGACATAGAGGAGGACGTGTGTACAGATACAGGGGCAAAGCCGTCAAGGGTTGAAGAAAGAGGGGAGTTGAATAAAGACATTGCTAAGTCAGCAGAGTCCCCAAGATTTAGAGAAGAGAGAGAAGAATCCAAGATCTGACTGAGATGATCAGTATTAACAGACTGAAGATTATGAAAAGTGCATTGAACAATATGACGAAGAGGTGGGATGTAAGTAAGAGTAAAAGAAATTAGATGATCAGACAATGGATAGTCAGATGCCAAGCAATCAGAAATGACACACTTAGTGGTGAGAACTAGGTCAAGGCAGTGACCAGAAGAATGGGTTGGAGAGTTGGAATGAGGTTGAAGATCGAAAGAAGCTAAGAGGGAGCTAAAGTGAGATGCTGAAGGATTCTTAGGATCATCAAGGTGGATATTAAAGTCACCTAGAATTAGAGAGGGGACTGAGAGAAAGAAGGTGAGCCATGACTCAAATTCCAAAAGGGATTAGCAGAATTAGGAGGGCGATAAATGACAGCAACCCGAAGCTGCAAAGGAGAAAAGAGTATAATAGAATGAGACTCAAATGAAGAAAAACAATAGCTTGGGGGAAGAGAAAGGGGTTGAAACTGGCAAAAGTTAGACAATAAGATACCAATCCCACCTCCTCGACCCTCAGGGCGGCTTGTGTGGGTGAAAGAAAGACCACCAAAAGAGAGGCCAGCAAAGGTAGCAGTATCATGGACTGGGAGCCAAGTTTCAGTTAGAGCAAGAAGATTAAATGATCTGGAAAGAAAAAGATCATGAATTGCTGTTGCTTTCGGAACAGCAGAGCAATGGTTCCAGAGTGAGCAGAAAAATGGAAGTTGGGAGATAGGGAAAGGTCGAATAGGGATCAAGTTGGGAGAGATGCGTGGAGCCATGGGAAGGAATGGATGCAGTGCCCAATAAATAACAGGAGAAAAAGTGACAATGAGAAAAGCAGAAAAATAATATCCATCAGTGCTAGACAACATTGCCCGAATACCACAAAACAAGAAGGATCAAGTAGATAAGGAAGGGGGGTGGCTTTGGAAACCTTTGCCCAATGTCCCAGTTGCTGAGGATGATGGAAGGAGAAGTGGGTTCTGAGGAATGTTCCACTGGAGGCAGGAGGATGATGGTGGAGAGGCAGGCAGCAGAAAGTGTGGCTGGCTCTTTCTTTCTTTCTCCCCTTCTTAAGATGGAATGTTAGTTTGTCCTTATCTTTTTAAAAGGCTTTATGTTTATGTTTTGAAAAGGTTTTAATTGTTCAGCAGCTTGTCGCCCAAATAATTTATATATATATATATATATATATATATATATATACACAATAAATACACTGTATTTCAATCTTGTACTCCTTTTTCTGCAAAAAAGATAAATGAGTATTATTGAGTCATGAACACTACAGTTATATCAGTGACTGAAACATGACTGAATGTATCAGTTAGGATGCCTGTATGTCTTGCTGCACAAAGAACAGCACTATCTTTAAAATGGTTCTCTGTTTGAAAGACTATCTAGCCCAAGTCCAGTTCAGAGATACCTGAAGAGGGAAGATCAAGGACCATGAATTTGCCCATTTACATTCATCACCTCAATGTCAGACTAGAGAGTTACACAGGTCACTTGGTCCTGAATGTCCCTATCATTCTGAGATGCATTGTACAAGCATATCTCAGCCCTCATCTGCACATCAGAAATAATGCAATTTGTCACTGGATTAGCTTTCGTAGCTCAATGGGATATGTAATTTTTGTGAGGGGTTTTTTTTCAGCCTTCTCTGTCAGAGAGCTCTGGTGCCACAACAAACTACAAATCCCAGGATCCCATAGTATTGAGACATGACCATTAAAGACAAACTGCATTATTGCTGCAGTGCAGGTGCAGCCTCGGTTAGCAAAGCCACTGACAAAGAAGCTTCTCATTATAAAGTCTATTTATGGAAGCCCAGTCCAACCCATGTCATGTTGGAAGTTTTTTGGAGGGGCAGGGGTTTCAAAATTAGTATTGGGAGGATGTTGAAAGAGGACTGGGGAAACACAGATTTTCAATGCTGAGTTGCAGCGGCATGTCTTCAGTAAACAATGCATGAACGTTTGATCTGGGGGAAAATGGGATTCTACATTAGCTGATGCTACTGTAACTACAGGTGCCGGCCTACAACATGCAAGGTAAACACCAGTTGTCTCCAGAATCCCTTACTCAACATGCATGAAGAGAAAACAGAAAGAAAAAGGAAAAACAGATTAGCCTGCCCAACCAGCTACCCTGGTGTGGAATTCATAAAAGTGGAGGCCGATGGAATTAAAAAAATCACTCCAGGATGCATTTTGGAAGAAGCTTTCAAGTGATCTCAGAAGATACAAAAGCCCCATTCCCACTACATTCTGATTCGAAGTGTGACGTGGGCTATATGACCCTCGTTCACACTCGAATCGACTTCCAATCCTCATCGGATCGATTAGTGGAGGAAAGGACCGGGTTAAAAGCAAATAGCCCGGGCTTTCCTGCCACTAGTTTTAAAGTGGTCTTTTTTGGAAAACACGATTCTGAAGCGTTTCTAGTAAGTGGGAACGCTGGTCAGAATTGTGCTTTTTTTGGAGGGGGGTATTGATCGCAAAATCAATCGTGCATTTGTGATCTTGTGCATTTGTGATCAGTATAATGAAGAAAAAGAGAAAAAAAAGGAAGGAAGGAAGGAAGGAAGGAAGGAAAGAAGGACCCCCAGGAGCAAGTGTGTGAGTTTTTTTTTTCATTTTCTTCATTATACTGATCGCAAATGCACAAAATCACAAATGCACAAGATTGAATTTGTGATCTTGTGCATTTGTGATCAGTATAATGAAGAAAAAGAGAAAAAAGAAGGAAGGGGGGAAGGAGGGAAGGAAGGAAGGAAGGAAGGAAGGAAGGACGGACCCCCCAGGAACAAGTGTGTGTGTGTGTGTGTTTTTCATTTTCTTCATTATACTGATCGCAAATGCACAAGATCACAAATGCACAAGATTGATTTTGTGATCAATACCCCCCCCCATAAAAAAAATTCCCCTGCGGGAAGGGGATGAGGCGTTGAGGGCTGTCACCTTAAATGGCAGCTCCAGTGGGAACGATAAGTGTTCCCAGCTAAGAAAGCGGTTCCAAACAAGGTCCCTTTTCATAGTGTGAACGAGGGGCCTTTTGGAATCGCTTTCATAAGCAGAGCACAGCCCGGTTCCAATGCGGCGTTTTCCACAAGTGGGAATGGGCCCAAAATGTTTTTGTTTGCTTACCTGACCTTGTTTCATTTTATGTGTACACATTGTTAGTTTTGAATAAAAAGTTGGCTGAAACATGTTGAACTGCTCTTCTTTTTCTGGTGTAGGAACCTATCCCTATTCTTTCCATGTTGTTTTTACCTCTGGTACCAAAAGGAAAGAAGGAAGGAAGGAAGGAAGGAAGGGATGAGAGAAAGTGCTACAAGATCTCTCTACGTACTGATTCTACAGACTAACACGACTATATCTTTAAATTCTACCACTCTAGTACCATTGTTTCTGTTAAAGAAGTAAAGCCCAGGAACACATCAACTTTGTTAACAGGGCTATACCTACCTTTCTATTTAAATTATCACAATTGCTTATGCCATGTACATATAAGTTAATAATAATGTTTGTGTTCTTTCAAGTCATTTCTGAGTTATGGCAACCCTATGGCGAAGCTCTCATGAAGTATTCCAAGCTAGATTTGTTCAGAGGAGGTTTGCCATTGCCTTCTTCTGAGGCTGAAAGTGTGTGACTTGACTAAGGTCACCTAATGGATTTCTATGGTTGAGCAGGGATTTGAAGCCTAATGTCCAAAGTCCAACGCCCATACCACACTGGCTCTCAACATATAAATTAACATAATGCAAACTTTATACAGACTCTGTTGCCCCTTCTCCTCTTTGTGGCCATGCATTTACTTATTGAGGATAATGCATAAATGGCTATCCTCTCACAAATTCTCTATTGACCTGAAATTCATGTCCTGTTCATCTGAAACAAGTGGGAAATGCAAGCTTCCTGATTTCCAGTGAATGTCTTCTATTTGCTGATGACATTCACATGTGGAACATTTTCACTCTTTAATATAGTGCTATATATATTTTTGAACAAACACAAAGAGAGAGAGAGAGAGCAGACAAAAACAAACACAAGGCCTTTGGGGATGCAGAGACAGGCTTCCAGAAAAACAAACTCCTCAGCTAATAGAAACCATTTAATCAGTTTGCTGGGAGAGGGGAATATTCATGTAATGTGTTTTTGTAATATATTTATATACATACAGATGGAGAGAAAGAGGGAGGGAAGGGAGGAGGGAGGGACCAGTCAATTCCTTCATGATGGCTGGGACTCAATTTGCCTCATTTGGTCTCTCTCTCTCTTTTTTCCCTTTCAATTCTTACTCACCTCAAAGGGCCTTTGGTCATGAACATTTGTCAGAGTAGAACAGATAAGTGGTTCCATTAGGTAGGAATCAGAATGAGGCAGCTGCTTCAGGCAACAGATTTGTGGTGTGTCACAAAAGGCCAGCACATTGTTAGTTATTGAATTTCCTGTTGTTGTTTTTAATATTCAGAGATGGGGAGAGAAGAATGTGGGTCTTTTTCATCTTATGTGCCAGAATAATATGTCTGCCTTCAGGTACAACTATGCTCCTTGATTTGGGAAGGAGGTAGCTGGAAGTATCTAGTCCTATGACTCAGGCAGCAAAATGTCTTGGGCTAGCATCCTGCCTTTCCCCCGCAAAATAGGACTGAAGATTTCATGTAATGTGATAAACACCACAGATTGAAAGTAGAAGATATGTTCCTGGGACTCCCTATGCAATACAGCTAAAGCTCAGACAAAAAATGGAGCTTACATAATTGGACTCAGGGGGGCAATGAGGCAAGTTTCTCATTCAAGACAATCTAATGGGAGCAAACTGTGAGAAAGGATCAAACCACCTGACTTGCTTGCTTTGCCAAAAATATTTGTGTTTGTTACACTGAAAATCCTAATTACAATAGCTGTAGTTTTTGTAGTAGGCTAAGTCCCCCTCCACCATTCAGAAACAAATTGAGCAAAACCAGTATTATTTAATAACTGGCATCTGTAGCAAGACTTAATTTCACAAGCCATTTGAGGCATCTTTATTTACTTAGCTCTTGGAGTTCATGTGCTTCTGCTTCCAGGTCTGAAATACACAGAGCTTGGAAAAATTGCTTTCGGAAGACTATAGTTCCAGAATCTCCTAGTCCACATGACTTTCTTAGGAAATATTCTTTGTATTATCACAAAGAGGCAATATATTTCCCCTAAAGCTGGAACTCAAGGCAGCTTATAAATTAAAATGATTGCTATATAAGTAAAAATGTACAACAGGTCAACTTCAAAATACGATTAAATATTAACAATATTAAAACAATTTAACATATCAAGTTAAAAGGACACTAAGCAGTTTAAAATCGTATAGTTTAAAACAATACAGCACCCTCTTAAAATCTCTCTCCTCAAAAACCTTCAATTCTAAAAGCCTGTTGGAACAAAAATGTCTTTGCCTGGCCAAGGAAAGACAGCAAGGAAGCACTTGACTTGAATCCCATTTTGGGAGAAAGGCAGGATATAAATTCCATATGTAAATAAAATAAAATAAAATAAAATAGGGAGGGAGCCATTCTAGTCTCCTTAAGGAGTAAGTTTCAGTGCATAAGGGTAGCCTGAGAGAAGGCCTGATCTCATGTCTCCCCCAACCATACCTAACTCACTTCAACAAGATTGTGCCTATACACACATGTGGTTCATTACAAGTGAACTCAACATCATGTTATTATCTTTAAATGGGGACTTGCAAGACTCACACATTCCAGAAAAGCCCCGAGGCTTATATGAGATCATATATTGGGACTGCTCCAACTCACAGCAGAAGGAAAAGGGAAGGTGATCCCTTGCAGAGGCACATGGGCAAAAATAAGTCACAACTGGGACCTTTCCCTGCCTCTCTCCATATATTTAAGGCAGGAGTGGAATAAAGTAAGACTCTACAGTTGTTGAACTGCAGCTCCCAGAAACCCTATCCAATATAAGCCAAAAATAAGGAATGCTGGAAGGTGCAGTCCAGCAATACCTGAAGAATCATGGAATCAGTATTGCTCAGTGCAAGATCTCCAGCAAAAGCATCCCTAGGAGTTGTTTCTAATGTTCAATTGAAATGTACCATCTTGTAACTTAATTAGATCTTGTCCTACCCTCTGGGACAGCAGAGAGAAAACCTGCACTCTTCTCTCTGTGACAGCCTTTAAGGGATTTAAAGAGTTCAGTCATGCCACTCCTCAGTCTTCTCTTCCCCAAGCTGAACATGCCAGCTCCTTCAGTCTCTCCTCATATATTTTGTTCTCTGAACTCCTATCATCCTTGTTGCCTTTCTCTGAACCTGCTCCAACTTGTCTATACCCTTCTTAAAATGAGGCAACCAGAACTGAATGCAGTACTTGTGATGTGGTCTGACCAGGACAGAATATAGTGGGACTTTTACTTCCCTCCGCTTGGAAACTATGCTTCTATTAAAGCAGGCTAAAATAGCATTCAACTTCTTTGCTACAGCATCACACTACTGGTAACAGCATTCAACTCCTTTACTGCAGCATCACACTACAGGCTCATATTCAACTTATAAACAACAATAACCTCAAGTTCTTTTTTGTATGTAGTACTGCTGAGTTATGTATTCCCCCAATCCTATATCTGTGCATTTGGTTTTGTTTTGGTTTTTGGCCTAAAAGTAAAATTTTGCATTTTGAAGTCCAATTATTAATTTCTGTTCAATGTTCTAGTTTATTAAGGTCCTTTTCAATTCTGTCCCCATCTTCCAATGTGTTAGTCATCCTTCCCAGCTCTGTATCATCTGCACATTTGATCAGGATTCCCTCCACCCTGTCACCTGTCTCACCCATAATCCTATATAATGACCCTAGGCCAGAACCCTGAGGCACTCCACTGAAGATCTCCTTCCAGTTTCAAGCACAGACATTTGAAGCAGAGTTTTCCAACCAATTATAGATCCATCTTGTTTTTTGTTTGGGGTTTTTGTTTGTTTGTTTTTGTCATGTTGTTGTTGTTGTGTGCCTTCAAGTAGTTTAAGACTTAGGGCAACCCTAAGGCTAACCTATTACAGGCTTTTCATGGCAAAATTTCTTCAGAATGGGTTTGCCATTGCCATCCTCTGAGACTGAGAGAATGTGACTTGCCAAAGGTCACCCAATGAGTTTCATGGCCCAGCCAGAATTCACACCCTGGTCTCCAGAGTCCTAGTTCAACACTCAAATTACTATCCTACACTGGTTTTTCTGTCTATTCCATATTTATTCAGCTTGCTGATCAAAACATTACGGGGGGAGATTGCCATGTCTCTTCTTGTTTGCTTTCTTCTCTATTAATGTTAGTCTTGCAACCTATGAACAGTTACCACTGACCTACACAGATTTCTATTAGCAAAGCCAGGGCACACAGGTGACGCTAGCAATTGCTGGAGGTGCTATGCTCAGATCAGAGCTTGGAAAATATTTTTTTTAAACTACAACCTCCAGAATCACCTAGCCAGCATATCTACTGATCATGCTTGATAAGGGATTCTGAGATCAGTAGGTTTTGTTTTTTTAAGAAACCTTTCCAAGCCACATGGACTATGGACTTCATTCGTCATCACTGAACAGCTGAAACAAATAATGCAAACAGTTTATTTTAGAAGACTGGCAACCCTGATCTGTGGGGCCAGGACTGGGTTGCTGTGTTTATTCACTGGGAATTTTATACTCAACAATCTTCTGTGTATAATGATAACGACCAAATTTATGAATGCAAATGTGTGTGAAAGGGACACATCCTGCAATACAGAACAGGTATTAAGCTCATGAAATGGGTTATTTTGCTGGAACACTATTTGGCCAGAGGCCAGCTCTGACATTACCTGCCCACACATCCTGATATTTGCAGCTCTTCTCTGTCCTCCTTGATGAGAGCATGGAGGCAATTCTTACTTGCCACTATCTACCAGTTAAGCAGCCAATTACAATTTTAGTGTTTAGTTGTTGCTGTTGTTGTTGTTTTTGTTTCCATTTACATGGCACTTTACTGATACAACCAATTCAAAACATTAAATTCTGCCAGAGGCGTACAATCTAAGGAATAATAAACATAGAGCTATACAATAATTATAACAAATTATGCAGATAAAGTACATTGCTATAAAAGAAAGTAATATAAGTAATCAAATATAAAATTATAAAAACAGTATTAAAATAAAGTTCCAAATGCTTTAGAAAAAAACAGAGATTATTTTGTAATGCCAAAAAGATTCAACTCAAGACCTCCCTAGAGGTTCCAACAGGGCTTGAGTCAGGGTTGGGCCCAGTTGTATAGTATGGGAGGGGGGGGGTGTGGAGAAAATGGGCAATGCTTCCCAACACTTTTTTTTTTCTCCCAGTAATGCCTTTTCTTCAGAACTTCACGTCTAAGGAGACAGACTTGCAAACAGGTCTGCTTACCTCCTGCTGACCAAACACCAAACCAAAAGAAAAAGAAAAAGAAAGCTAATTTGCAACATATAGAGATGAGAAAAGCTTGTGCTGAGACAACCAGTGTTTTTTATCACTCCAGGTAGTAAGATTCTAAATTCAGGGCCCATTTTCTCATACACTTTGGTCTTGATTTTTATTGTTTGTGTGTGTGTGTGTGTGTTGTTGTTGTTGTTGTTGTTTTGTAGTTCCTATTCATTCCCTTTCTCCAACTCTATGATTCTATCTATCTATTATCTATCTATCTATCTATCCATCCTTTTGTGTCATTCTTAATAGATGGTAGGTCCATCTTATTTGTTATAGAACACGTTCTGGGAGCCCCATGAACAGTGGTGTAAAGTGTTTTAAATAATCCACCCATCCATAAATATAGGGTGTTGATTCAAATTTTCATGTTCCGCTAAAATATCTCCATTTTCCATGTGACACCACTACTCTTTTCTATGACACTAGAAATACTCACTGTTACAGTATTTACTGGGGACAGGGAGGAAGGGATATAGATTGTGATCCACAGACTAATTTTTTTTTTGGTGCTTTATTGGCATGTTTAATGTTTGACATCATTTTTTCATATACCACTACCGTGCACAATGATTTGTTTAAAAATAGTTATATTCATTTTCACTTTTTGAGTCCCGAAAGCCATTTGGTTCACTGGGTATACCTAATGTCTCTTCATAATGCCATCATGGCTGTCTTGCTAAAAAAAATAATTCCACATCATCATAATGCTAGGTAATGTACTGGAACAAAGCAAAAAGACAATTGCTGGGGAAATGTCATGAAATCACTTAGCTATGAAACTATTTACCTTGTTTGGGCTTAACACTTGAAGAGGACTTTTGCTTACCATTTTTTATATAAAATGCACAAAGTAGTTGGGCAAAGTCAGAAGAACTCGTTAATAATAATTGTTCTACCATTAAAACAACTGTGAAAAACAGTGTAACACAGTAGCATTATGAAAGACCCCAAAATCAATAGGTGGTGACAGCTAGAACATAAAAAACAGAAACAATGATAAACAGTTAAATTACTATACTTTGGCAGGAAAAACACTTTGAGATAAGATGGTTCTGTATCCTTTTTTAGAAAGACCAAAAGAGAAGATGATAGACAACCTCTAGGAAAAGGGGGAGGGGGAAAAGTAAGAGAAGGGGATAAAAAAGAAATGTTGCCGTATCTTTAAGACTACCTGGTTTTTATTTTAGCAGGAGCTTTCATTGGACAGGAGCAGATGGGCATGAAAAAGTGGCTGGATCCTGCTTTTTCCAAAAGTGGGTCAAAACCCTGTTGCCTGCACTGCCCAACCCTGTAGCCTGCACTGCAAAAGGTGTCAGTCCATGCTGCTGGGTCATGTTTCTTTTGTTGTTTTTCATCATACATGCACACTGTCAAACAAATACACAAACTGTGACCTCCAAGTCCCTCCCACATTTGTCCAGATGTCATCCCATTGCATGGTTGCCCCTTTGATCGGCCACACAGTCATATGTGTGATGCTCCACCAGTACAGGGCATCAGTGCATTGGTGTATACGTGACACATTAGCAAAGCACAATCATGGAGGCTCCTCATACATGCCCCTTTCATCCCTCTTCACCCCATGCCCTCCGTTAGACTATCTGCTTTGTGTATATTGTAACTACACTGGAGTTGTCACACTTTCATTTCTTTGCTTTGCTGCAGACCCACACTTGTGTTGGGGCATTTATATGCAGGCACAAATATGCAAATTTTCCACACTGAGTCAGATTATCCAGGCTTCTTTTTGCTCTGGTTTTTAGCCCCAGACCACAGCTTCAGTCTGGTTTCCAGCCACTTTCGAGGCATGCATCCTCTAAATGCCCTTCCTTCAGAGCAGCTGGAAACCGCTTTATTTTGCAAATCTGTTTCACCTGCCATAGATATAAATCCACTTCTTCAGATGCAGTAAGGAGTTGTACATGTGAAAGAGATCTAGAAATCCTATTAGACCACAAGTTGAACATGAGTCAACAGTGTGATGCAGTAGCTAAAAAAGCCAATGTAATTCTAGGCTGCATCAATAGAAGTATAGTATCTAGATCAAGGAGCCCTGGTAGCGCAGCAGTTATATGTCTGCAATGCAGCCACTCACTCAAAACCATAAGGTTGCGAGTTCAGTACTAGCCAGGGCTCAAGCTCAACTCAGGCTTGAATCCTTACAAGATTGCTAAAATAAGTACCCAGCTTGTTGGGGGCAATTAGCTTACAGCTGTAAACCACTTAGAGACTGCTTAGTTCAGTATAAAGCGGTATATAAATGAAGCTGTTATTGCTATTGCTATTCTGCCTTGGTCAAGCTTACCTGGAATACTGTGTCCAGTTCTGGGTACCAAAATTCAAAGCAGATGTTGACAAGTTAAAGCATGTCCAGAGGAGGGCAACCAAAATGGTGAAGGGTCAGGAAACCATGCCTCATGAGGAGAGACTTAGGGTGCTGAGTATGTTAAGCCTGGAGAAGAGATGGTTATGAGGTGATATGATAGCCCTGTTTAAGTATTTGAAGGCATGTCATGTTGGGCATGGAGTAAGTTTGTTTTCTATTGCTCTAGAGATCAGGACACAGACCAATGGATGCAAACTACAGGAAAAGAGATTCGACCTAAACATTATGAGGAATTTCCTGATGGTAAGGGCTGTGCAGCAGCGGAACACACTGCCTCAGAGAGTGTTAGAATCTCCTTATTTGGAGGTCTTTAATCAGAGGCTTGATGGCCATCTGTCAGGAGTGCTTTGATTGTGAGTTCCTGCATAGCTGAGGGTTAAACTGGATAGCCCTTGAGGTCTCTTCCAACTCTGTGATTCTATATAGCAGTTGTGAAAATGGGACAGAATGTAATGATCCAATTCATCTACCTTGTCCTAAATTTATGAAAGGGCTTTTTTCAAAGGGAGAGAGTACCTCAAAGTCCAGGGGCAGCCACTGAAAAGTCTCTTACATCTGTATGAGCTATTCTTCTCACTTTAGAGAGGGAGAAAAGTTACACAGGCTATATTGTGATCAGCACCTTACCGGTTCTATTGATTATTGCTCTTTTCTGAGCTTCACCTGCAAATGAACTAGTTCATGTTTCAATCACCACAATCAATTAGTAATAGCAATAGTAGCTCCATTTATATGCCACTTCATACCACCTAAGCAGTCCCTAAACAGTTTACAACTGTAAGCTAATTGCCCCTATCAAGCAGGGGACTCATTTTAGCCACCTCAGAAGGATGCCAGGCTGAGTTGACCCTGAGCTCCTGGCTGGGATTAACTCACAACCTTATGCCTTGTGAGAGAGTAGCTGCAGTACAGACATTTAACCACTCAGCCACCAAAGCTCTTTAAAAAATCTGTCTCCTTCGAGCCAGAAATTAAAAGTTATAAGATGTTTACTCCAATCTAAACAGGGCCACAACAAATGCTTTTTGGCAATTCTTCCTTAGCTTGTTAGTTGAAGAATGTACATTATTTTAAGAGGAAACTGAGAGCAATTTAAATGAAGCAGGTACTTTCTGTGCCTAGCTCTGACAGAATTTGCACCTTTCCAGAAGGGAACATGGTTCTCAGGAAATGATTCTGTCTTCACATAAGAGTTTGTATTTGCTTGGCCCGCTTCCAGTTTTATATACTTTGGGGAATGGATCACATTTTAATTCAGGGGACAGCACAAGCCTCTATCGCCTGTGTAGGAAAAACATGAGGAAAATGAACTAATCTGTAGGTTAACACATTGTACATTCTAACACCTATCCTCTTGTTTAATTGTTACTTAAATGCTATGGGCAATTACTCTTAATTCTCATTAGGCATTTCTCTGCCAATCAAGAGGCTTTTATGAGGAAAATAGGAATGAAAAAAAAAAAAAAGAAAGAGGTAGGGAAGATGGTGGGGATGGAAGGTTGGGGAAAGTACAAAATTACTAACACATTCATAACATTAAGTCCCTAGTGATAAAAGTATAGCATCCCAGTTTTATAATCATAAGACCTCAGTAACAGAAGAGAACTCAAGCAACAAATTAATCTGGTTCCTGGCAAATGGACCTAATTTCTATGGCATTGCCAGAATTCTGGAAAAAACAAACATTGAGCAACTTCTTGAGCTGTAGCAGTAGGATCTGACGCTCCAATACTTGTCGAAACTCACCAGTGGTTGCCCCATGGCTGGCTCCATTATGCTGAAGTTTGCTCTCCATGCTACAGTGTGACAGCATTCAACATTGCCAGTGGCTTCCATTTCAGGGGTGCAATGAATCATCTCTAGGGGTTATTTAAAGGAGTTATCCAAGATGCTGACCCTATTTTGGTGGCTGTGTTCAGCACTTTGAATAACTCCTTTAAAACCCAGAGCAGATTCACTATGCCCCTCTCACTGAAGCTGCCAACTGCCTTGACCAAATGTCTGTGCAACTCTCTGCCAGCCTCATTGACTAATTAAAAGTTTGCCCTGTGATGTTAGAAGTGCAGATTTGGTAAGGCTGATACAGAAGAAATAGGAAACGGAGAACATAGACCATCTTCCCTGCTTTTTATCTGTCCAAGCCCCACCCATTCTTTGGTCTCATCCTGTTCCAAATGCTATTATCCATGTTTCTTTCTTCTATTGCACCTATTTTCCCCCCTCCCATTGCTACCACACTGAACTATGTGTAGAACTATTGTGGCTTCACATATTATTTCTTTCTTTCCATAAAAGCTCCTTTGAAGCAGAAGTGTGCTTCCCAATGTTGTTGCACAGCAAGGCCCATAATCTCTCAGCACTAACAGTGCTGGGAAGGGCTTCTATGAGCTGCAGTCTGTCAACACGGGTAAGGCCATGTGGTTCCCCCACCTCTTCTTTAAAGTCTACTGTCTACCACACTATTAAAAATTGTATATCTCTGTAAGGATAATGGCAGAAAAGGAGGATGTTACTGTGATAGCTTACCAATACCCTTCCAACTATTCCAGTTTGGAAGGGACAGTCCCAATTAATTATCTGTCCCACTTTTTCAGGTGCTTTTAAAATGTCCTAGTTTTTTTCTTTGCTTCCTGCTTTCTCCCCTTTGTTTTGTTCTTACTTCAATTAGTGCAAACTGAATTCAAAGTGGAAAGGTAGTTTGCAATCAATTAATTCAGCAGAGATGAGAGAAGAGAATGAAATCTTGCCCTTCCCAATTGGCTCAGGCAAAAGAAAACTACTGCAGTTTCTTGTAGCTTGTCTGTTCTTCCTCATTTTAATTTTTGCTATCTTGACCATATTGATGTTGCTTGGCCACATGTGTCCTGGTTTTCATCTGCTAAATTATGGAAGGTATGTTATATGTTTCTTGTTTTTTGTTTTTTACCTGGCACAAATATCTTACTGTAATTTGAAAAATCATATAAGGCAATTTAACATTCCCTTCCTGTTGTTTACTATTACACCAGAGAATTGCTAGTGGTAAACACAGTTTATGAACTTTACTGTTTGAGACCTACTTCAATTTTCACATTAGTTAGAATTAATTACTTTTTGGTTTTGAAGTGTCTCTCCAGAGAGATATTCTATTTATGTCTTATAAAGATAGAAAGTTATCTCATCTTGATTCACACTACTAGTTCATCTAGCTCTAACTGGCAGTGGTCTGCTGGGATTTCTAGACAGGTTTCACTCCAAGATCTATCTGGAGAGGCCAAGGACTGAACCTGGAGATTTCTGCACACAAAACACATTCTCTGCCAGTGAGCAACTCTACCACCCAACTTTCCAATTTTGGCAAAGGCAGTTGTGATTTATCCTTTGTTGTCCCACTTTTTCAGTAGCTTTAAAAATGCTTTCAAATTGTCCCAATTTCTCTCTTCTCCTCCTCCTCCTCCTCCTCCTCCTATCTCCCTTTGTCCTCAGCTTACTTCGGTTTACTTCAGACTGAGTTCAAAATGCATAAGTAGTTTACAGTCAACTCACTCAGCAAGAGGAGGGGACAGAATCTTGTCCTTCCCAGTAAGCTCAGGCAAAAGCAAAAGCCGAAGTAAGCTGAAAGCAAAAGCAAACTGCTGCAACCTCTCCTTGTCTGTTCTTCCTACTAGCCAGTCTAGCAGCAATGCCACTTCAGTTAGTAATGCAGTGCAATGATCTGCAGCAGTGTTTCTCAAACTTTCATCCTCCAGAAGTTTTGAACTTCAGCTCCTTATTTAGCAAATGCTCTGGAAGTCTGGAAGATGAAGTTAAAAAGTTCTGGAAGATCAAAAATGGACACTCATGGCTTAATAGTTTATTATTTTGCATCCTGAATCCAACCGATAATGAATGGCAAAGTAGACTTCTTCTTCCCCTTGGCAATGAAAGATGTTGTCACAAATTGCCAACAATAATCTTTCAGCAATAATCTTTCTTGTGCATGAAAAACTGTGATTTGAACTGTATGGTCCATGTTTTAATTTAGTCAGCAAACATCCAATCAAAAGAAAAATCTATTTGTCTTTAATGGTACTCTAAATATGTAAAGTTTACATTTCAAGCCTAGTTTAAATTCTGCTCAGGCCATTCAAGTCTTGTCTTTCTCATATCTAATCACAAAGTAAGCCAATAGATTTCAACAACATAACTCTCATGTAAACAATTTGAAAACTATGCACAACACAATGGCAGAAAATTACAAATCTTCAATGGTCAAATGATGGTTAAAAACAACCAGCATGTTATATATTTATTGCAATGCTGTCCTAATGTATCAATATAAATAAATATATTAGAGATATTATCTTGCAATATGGTAAAGTTCTTGCATAAATTAATATAAGATATAAAACAGAGCTTGAGTGCTTTGGATATTAATACACATGAAAACAATATTTAATAAAGAATTATAGGTTTACACCTTCATCAATCTGATTCTGTTGCTCTGGTTTGTTTTCTCTTTCATCTGACAACAGTACTAATAAAAATTACAAGTGACTGTTGTTTTTTAATGGAGAAAAATTCAGGCCATTCTAATTTATCATTTCAATGTCATTTTACTGTTTTAGCCATTTGTTATAGCAACCATTCTAATTTTTATTGCAGTCATAGCCAAGTGTGAAAATCACAGAATATTGTTTTCTGTAATACATTTTCTTAACAGAATTCCCAGTTCAGATCAACAACACTGAGTTCATGTGAGCATAGTTAGGATTGCAAACCCATACAAGCAGAAGTTGGAAATAAAAAGTCAGAGTTATAAGTAAGATACTTGATGGCAACCAGTGGCAAATATATAGCTTCCATAACAGTGGACAGCTGACTCTATTCTAGGTTTTATTCTGAACTTAAAAGGAACTATCCAGTGTGCTGGTCCTATCTTGGAACTGCTTGGGCATTTTGAAATTTTCTTCAAAGTTCAGTCTAAAACCAACCACCTGACATGGAGGCCACCAAGCACCAGGCCCTGAAACATGCCTGGAAATGAGATTAATGCAATGAAACATTTTCCAGTTACTTTTAGAAGTAATAAACTGCATACTCAGGTGTACTTGGAAAGATGCCTCTTTCAATTTAGTAAAGATCACTTCTATATAAATGCTATTACGAGTTCAGCTTAAAGGCAACAACCCTAAACACACTTTTCTGACAAAAACCACATTGAACACAATAGAATTTTAAAATAATTTTCTGTTGAATGAGTCAACATGGTGTACAGTACTGGTTTAAACATTGGAATACAACTCTAGAAACCAGGGTTTGAATTCAGACATGGAAAGCTACTGGATGTCCACTCAATCAGCCTCAACAGAAGGCAAAGGCAAACCCCTTCTGAACAAATATTGCCAAGAAAACCTTGCGATAGTCACATTAGAGCCACTATAATTTGGAAATGACTTGAAGGCACACAACAACAATGACTCTAAAGAGCTTCTCACTGAACTCAATGTTGTTATTGTTGTTGTTGTGTGCCTTCAAGTCATTTTTTACCTATGGCAACCCTAAGGCAAACCTATTATAGGGTTTTCTTGACAAATTACTCCAGAGGGGGGTTGCTATTGCCATTCTTTGAGGCTGAGAGAGTGTGACTTGCCCAAGGTCACCCAGTGAGTTTTTATGCTTCAGCAGGGAATCCAACCCTGATCTCTAAAGTCGTGGTCAATTGGACTCTGTTAAACTTGTTCAGGGTTGCACTGAAAGGATAAACCACATTAAGTTGAAAAACTGAAAACAGCCAGGATTCAACCTACTTGATTTTTTTTATATTTTATTTTATTTTGCTTCCCTCTGAAAACCTCTCTCCCTACTAAAAGGCCTTCAGAAAAGTCATTTTTCTGTCCCATGTGGAGGTGGATGCGAAAAATCCAATAATAACTCTCATCCTTTTTACACATTTCTCTTTACACAGAGTCCAAGTATGGAAAACAGGAGCCAGTGTTAATTCCTGCAAGGCACTAAATCTAGGTTTTCCTACTTGTGGCCTCCTTGCTACCAGACATTGGATTACAACTCTCATCATCCCCCTCCAACATGGCTTGATCCTGATGGCAAGGGTTCTGTTTTAATACACTAAGGACTGGGATGAGCCCTGGGAATAGGCTCTTGGATGGGCTTAACCATAGCGAAGTTATTTTGGACATATATTTGTGAGCTATGTTAGAAGATGAGAAATAAAATTGACAAAGGCTTTAATTATTGTATATTAGGGCTAGACATTGTATAAAAGGCTAGACATTTTAGTAAAAAAAATAAGCCCCCCAAAAACTGGGTTGATTTACCCACAGGTCAATGTAAGTACCTTAACACTTACCTTAACAATGTAAGTACCTTAACACTTATTTTTTTTAAAAAGGAACTATTCCCTTCTCTGAGTTGGGTGGTGAAAGATGAGAGTTTAGTCCATCCCAGGAGAACCTAAAAATAAGCACCAACCCCCTCTATTCTCTCTGCCATTTTGCCATTACTGGCTTTTTGACTCCCTGGGTGCCATTCAAAATAGCAGTGGTAGTAGCTCTTTGGCACTAACCCTCAAAGCAGTGCCAAGAGAATAGACAGGCTTGTAGGTCCTCCTAGGATGGACTAAGCTCTTGCCTGTCATTATTCTACTCAGAGAAGGGGATAGTTCCTTTTTGGATAAGAGTTAATACTAAGCTCTTACCTTTACATCCTTTTTGACATGTGCATGCTTTCATATCCCTGTCTGTGCCTGGTTGCCTCCCACACACATCTCATAGCCACCATTTACTGTAGTTCCCTCCTAATTCATCCAGCCTTTAGGGTAAACAAAAAAATTTATGCGTGCAGAATTTTGTAAGTACTTAAGCAGTGTCTTCCTTTGCTTCATCCTTTACAACCTTTATTACATGTTCCTAAGTTTTACTCTCAGTTTATCCATGGGTCATACCAAAATCCCAAATTTTGGGCCCAAAGCATTCCTTGACATTTTTATGAAATCAATTTATACGAAACTTACACAACTTATATATGGTAAGCCTATTGCACACCTAAATCAGCACAGATTCCATTAACATCCAAAGCACAAACATGTTGTTTTATGTGTTTTGTGAACAAAACTACTAAATTGCACGAAAACAGATGGGAATCATGCCACCTTCCAGACATCGTTGGATCAGCATTGCTCACTGTTTGCAGTGCTGACTAGGCCTGGTGAGAGTTGCAGTCCAGTAACATATATTTGTGTGCATAGTTCCCAGCCCTGTCAAGGCCAAGGTCTCCTGGGGAGCCAGTATAGGCTCCTATCCTCCAACAAATGCCCACCCTTGCTGTCTGTTCTTTGCCTTCTGTGAAGAACAGATTCATGAGAGCCTTTCTAAATAAATGTTTTAGATTGTTAACAAGTGTAGGAAAAGCCTTCATGAGGATAAGCATGTCATCCTCCTCATCCTCCTCTCGTATTCCATGCACATAATGGCACTCCATGAAAGTGATGGTCCTGTGCAAATAATTCTTCACCTGTTCATGGATGATGATGATGGCTTCAGTCCAATAACATCTCCAAGGTCATACCCTTCATGCCATTTCTCAGTTATGTCCTATGTGGGAGCAGACGGCAGAAGACATCAGCCTGCTTTCCTCCCATATGAAGGTTATTGCTGCCCAAGTAAGTATTTGAGCAAGGCTTATGGCCTATGTGAACACAAAATCTGGATGTATCCTGATTAGAAGTGCCTTGTTTAAGGACTGGAAAGCTTGTGTCCTATTGAGCTGGCAGGTGTCCTGGTGGCGCAGTGGTTAAATGCCTGTACTGCAGCCACTCACTCAAAACCATAAGGTGGCGAGTTCAAGACCAGCAAAGGGCTGAAGCTTGACTCAGGCTTGCATCCTTCCGAGGTCGCTAAAGTGAGTACCCAGATTGTTGGGGGGGCAAATAGCTTACAATTGTAAACTGCTTAGAGACTCCTTAAGGGTATGAAGTGGTATATAAATGAAGCTGTTTGTTTGTTTTTGTTTGTCCTTTGTAAGGAATGTCACCTATTGGAGAGTTGGAAATCTTTTCTTTTAATATAGACTAAACAAACTGATTTTAAAAATCCCATATATTTGGGTATGGGCCCTTCATAAAGACAGAAGTCTGTGCATCACGCAGTTTATGAACAGAGACCATATGCTGTTTTACTGAAAAACATATAGCTAAGTTAACTGAAATCAATACTTTCATTTGGTATTTAGGTAGAACACAAACTTGTTAGCATCTGCTTTCTGACTGTCAACCTTGCATGTCATGCATTTCACCTGTTTGTTGTTGTTGTGTGCCTTCAAGTCATTTCCAACTTATGGTGGCCTTAATGTGAATCTGTCATGTAGTTTTCCTGGCAAGATTTGTTTAGAGGAGGTTTCCCATTGCCCTTCCCCTGAGGGTGAGAGCATGTGACTTGCCCAAGGTCACCCAGGAGTTTTCATGGGCAAGTGGGGAATCAAACCCTAGTCTCCAGAATTGTAGTCCAACACTCAAACCACTACACTAGACTGGCTCTCTGTTTTGCTGCTATTTTGAAAACTGGGGAACATCAGTCCCAGGATTCAGGATTTAGATCCCCTTCTGATGCTGTGCAATCAGGACAAGGTTTCAGAGATCTGCTGCCTCCACCTCTAACATCAATAGGCTCATCCACATTTCCATCTGAGATGTATTTAGTACCATTCAGCACTGGATTCTCCTGAACTGGTAAGATATTGGGCTGAATAATTGTTGATCTGTGCAATGTACCATACCTGCTCATGGTGGAACTAGTGCTACAATTTAGAGCCCATATCCAGGACCCAACAGCTCAGCTCTGCACTCAAGGCCCATCCAGAGAACAGGAGAGGATAAGAGCAGAAAGCCCAGATCAGCAGCTGGACAACATAGACATGCTTGGATGTCCCAGAGCATATCCTGCTCATCCTGGCATCCCTTTTAATTCTTATTTATTTTTTTTAAAAAAAACACAACACCGTATAGTCAGGGGAGTGGCCAAGCTGGCACATACATGGTTACAAATATATATATAGTTTCTTTTTCTACCACAAAACAGATGTTTGATTTCAAGTAAATGGCATTAGAGCAGCTGAAACAATCTCTTATTTTATTCCATTAGTGGTGGTGCTATGTTTTAAACTGCCTTAAAATGCAAAACCACACATGCTCATTGTATCTTTATTAGGGTTAGAAAAAGTTTTTGTGACATCTTAAGACACACACCCCCATGACAAAAACTGTTTTCTAACCCCAATAAAGATACAATGAGCATATGGGGTTTTGTATTTTAAGGCTGCTTAAAACATAGCACCACCACTAATGGAATAAAATAAGAGATTGTTTCTGCTGTACTAATGCTAAAACACTTACATGGAATCAAACATCTATTTTGTGGTAGAAAAAGAAACTATATATATTTGGAATTTATCTTTGGAATTTATCTTAGAAAGAGTTATAACTGATTAGAAGCAGTTATAAAACATTCTAAAGTATCTGGCCAGAGTAGAGAAATATTCATGATGTGCTTTACCAAATAATGAACATGGCTGTCTAAAGGGAGGAAGCATAAGACCATTAAGTCCGGGTGTAAAATTACCTAGCTGCACCATCACATTGTTTCAATGCTGTTCTTCCTGGCACCACTTTCCTTCTAATCTAAGTTAACATGGCTTCTTTCTGGAGCAGAGTTATATTACAGGGAGACAAACGTGGGGAAGAAAGGGAGAAAAAGTTCTACATACTTTGTCCTCATTTCCAATGGATTTTCCTGCTTGGTTTGTGGCTACATAATGCAGATGACTGCTACATGATGTACAGAACACTGACTCAAAAGGCCAATGGATGGAAAATGAAGTAACATAACACTGAAAAGCAGCAACATCTGGCACAAAGAAGCATTGGAATAGCACTGAAACAATGCAAATGTTTGGCCACTTGAGTATTTCTTTTTCCCAAGTAATCTATGCATCTCTGTTGAACATGGATACTTATCAATAGACTGACAAAAGCCGATAATTACTGGTGCAGTTCTATTTAACATTGATACCAGTTATGATCCACTTGGTTGCTAGTCTGTTTTTCTGCTATGCTTTGTAGAGGCCTGGAATGGACAGTGCCATTATCCAAATCTTCCACCAGTAGAAAAGGCTTCACAGTTTTGGAGCACAACAGCTCAGCAAGTGACTCCTGACATACAAAATCAATGGAACATTAAAGTGCAGAATCTATATATCTTGCAAACTGAAAACTTCTTTGGTACAACCAAGAGATCAACTGAGTTTGCTTCAATTGACTATTCCCATCTTGGGGGAAAACACACTAATAGCAATAGGGCACCTGCAATATTATTATACAGTCAACCAGCTGTGGCTTGAAAATATTCTAAATAAATGAAATAAATCCAAAAAGTAAACTTTGATCTTACCATTTTATATAAGGGACAGCATTTTATTACCCTGATGTATACAATGGGACTTGAACATTTGTAGAGTTTTTTATTCATGGAGGTCCTGGAACCAAACCCCAGTGGATACCAAGGTCCCACCATATATGGCAAATAGTTCTTTATAACATAAATATTATGTAATCAATAGTGTAATAATATTCTATTTTGTAGATTACAGCTTCCCAAACTGGAAACTGACCAGATGTATGGGACTACCAAGCCTATTACTCAAAGCCATAATGTACTGGCTATCTAGCTGTGGATGGTCTGTGTGGTAGTCAAACACTTCTGGGGACACATAAAGTTTTGGTAGGCCAGTATATGTGTGTGTGTGTTGAATATTTTTGCATTGTGGTATATATGTGGTCATCTTCTGTTTATTGACCCTCTAAGTGAATAAACAGAAGACAGCAAAATTGAGAGCCAACATATATGTGATATGAAATACCTGGGAGTCAAAGGATCATCAAACTGAGCAGGTTTAAATAAGCACAGATTCTGCCTATTCTTTAAAATATTAATGCAGACACTCTTCCTCTGTTAACACATTACACTCTAAGAGATGAGCCATGATGCAAGGGAAATAGAAATTTGCCTCCAACAGGAAGGGACTATGGTCATTGAGAAAGTATATTATGTACTTGCTCTTGTCAAGAAGGATTTATAAGGACAGACTGAACAGATAAGAAGCACCAATGCACCACTGCAAAATATAGCTGGACTAGTGCAATGTTTGCTAACCCCCACAGTCCATAATAAAACTGGAAATCAGCATTTCAAAACAAAGCAAAAAGTGGTGAGGGGAGTGAAAAGTGGGGTCCATATAGCATCCTTAGGTAATAAATTTTCAGCCTTTGCCACTGTGATAGGAAATGATCATTTTGAAATTCAACCATATTGTTAGGTAAAAGCTATCATCATAATTTGAAACATCTTTCCTTCAACATTCTTGTGTTGCCGCTGTTATAAACTTGCCATCTATTAGAATGAACCACATATATCTCAAGACAGACACGATGAGACAATACTACAGCCAGACGTGCTATGGTTGTTAGCCATTCCCATCTACTTCTCTTAAACAGTACAAAGTTATTAGCCCTGTGCTTTCCTGTGGGCTCTGAGTACCTGTCATTCACCTCACCTTACTAGGCACAGACTGCAACTCCAACATGCAAGAGGGCACTGGTAGATAGTTATTAATGTTTCCATTTTCAGACACTATGTTTTATGATTCATTTGTCAATGAAATACCAAATGTCAACAAAAGGATAGCATGTTTTTATTTTAATAAAGAAGGCGAAAACCTGAGAAATCTTATGAACGCCGATGCACCTCTCCTAGACAATAAAGGTATGATTTAATTTGATTATTTGAGCAGTTTAACCTTCACCAATGTTACTAACTATAATAGAATAAATTTGCTAGATATTGCAGGGAGGATGACAATCTGTTGTCAGATGTACTATAATTTTATACTAGTGGCCTTTCAAGAAGCCCCACAATTAGCTTTTTTACTAGTTAGAATCATAGAATCATAGAGTTGGAAGAGACCACAAGGGCCATCCAGTCCAACCCCCTGCCATGCAGGAACTCTCCATCAAATCATCCCCGACAGATGGCCATCTAGCCTCTGCTTAAAAACCTCAAAGGAAGGTGATTCCACCACTCTCCGAGGGAGTGTGTTCCACTGTCGAACAACCCTTACTGTCAGGAAGTTCTTCCTAATGTTGAGGTGGAATCTCTTTTCCTGTAGTTTGCATCCATTGTTCCGAGTCCTGTTCTCTGGAGCAGCAGAAAACAAGCTTGCTCCCTCCTCAATGTGACATCCCTTCAAATATTTAAACAGGGCTATCACATCACCTCTTAATTTTCTCTTCTCCAGGCTAAACATTCCCAGTTCCCTAAGTTATTTAAACACTTTATGGACATTTTGCCAACTTTCTATCAGAAAGTATTACAATATGTCACAATATTTTCTTTTTCCCCAATGAAGTTTCACCCCAAATTTACCTTTGGATCATGTGCACCTGACATAGATCCCTATCACACCACTTTTAAATAAGCATGCTGGGTTTCCTTATGCTTAATCCAGGTGAAACTGCCTTCATAGAAGACAGAAAAATAAGCACATTTCTAGAAACTTTGACATTACAGATGACTAGTGGGAAAAAGCTGACATTTGGAGCTAGGAGGTGAACAAACAGGTAATCTAACACTTTCAGCTCAAGCTAACATCAAAGGTTAATGTGTAGGTATTGAAGGAAAGTGCCCATCTTACATTTCAAAAGTCAGTAAGGGTGGTATAAGACACCTGCACGACTCTAAGCTTTTCTAATATACAGGCAACAAACAGTTTAGAAATTGCTTTGCATAGTTTTTCAACCTTAACAAGGCTTGGATGGGATGGGAGGAAGGAAGGAAACAATATTAATAGTTGTGATGCACAATACCTGTCATAACTCCATCGACTGTAAGACATTGTCCTGTTGCTACTCACACCATCCATCCTCTGCAGCTCAGTCCTTGCTTGCACTCCCCTGCAGTCTCCCCAGTTGTTTAAAGAGAAGAGTGGATTAAAGAATTGCTTAATTTTTTTTCTGCAACCACAAACCAATTGGGCAGATGCTGCACAAGACCTCTAAGCAGTGAAAGATGGGAAGCGAATTAAATGCACAGCAACCAATTTTGTGGAGAATCACAATCGAAGGAATGTACCACTGTCTTATCAAGAGCAGGGGATTCTTCCTGAGCTGTGATTCCTGTATTCTCAGCCTGTACCTGGAATATACATTTCATCTGATCATTTGGCAAAGCTCACGGTAGGTGATAGACAAGAGGATTAAGGTGATCTGCTTTCAAGCTGCTGTATAAATGCTTCAGCAGTTGATTCAAGGGATGTCTCTCCTTCTCCGACGTCCCTTTGTTATTTATCCTTGTTTCCACAGATACAGCTCCATTCCTTTTGCATCACTTTTCTCTGGCCAATAGCATAATCTCTAGATCTTTCAAACCCTATTTTCAGATAGGTAAGCAATAACATAGTCTTCTGTACATGGCTGAAATTAACCACAACTCCAAGGCAATTTGTCTACCTTTATGAAGGTCTCTACTTGGTTTATTTATTTTTTCTAATACATCTAATCCTGTTTTTGTACATTCAGAACTAAAAAGAAAGGGGAAAAAAAACAAGTGGGCTATTCAGTAAGCAGTCCAAAGCACTCTGAATTCAGTACAATGAGATCCACAACCCAAATTGTTTCTTTTCCCCCCCCTAGGAACAAGGTTGTCACACAATGCCAAAAGCAAAGATACCACAGTTTGCATGTGCAAATTCATGTTTATGGATGGATGCAAACTGAGAAATAACTGCTGTAATTTAAACAGGAATACAGTACCTCTTACCATAGTAAGAAAGACTGTGAATGGGCAACCTCTGCACTTGCTCAGTTTACTAACCAGTTGCAGGCAGCTTCAGGTCCCCATTCTTACTTCTGAAAGCTCTTTATCTTAAAATGTAGCCATCCCAAGATGTTTTGCTACATGAGACAGATCAGTGAATGGCATCCCTTTACCAACTGTTAGGAAGTCTCTCACTTAGGTGAATTATAATTAGCTCAAAATATGCAGAAAGGAAGAGTCTTACAAAGTCTTATGCCAGAATCGCCGTCCCAGTATTGTCTACTAGAGGTCCACCGACAAACCCCAAGAGAGATTACACTAGTCCAAGTGAATTCAATGAAAATACATAGTTTATTGGGGGCCATAAATGCCACACACAACAGAAGGGGACATACACAGACTCACGTTCAATGCTAGCGAAAAGGGAGGGGTAAGATTGGGAGTTAGGTTTGAGAGAGAGAGAGAGAGACACCGCTGGAATACTACCTTAGAAATCTTCTCCAGGAAGCCTGATAGATGTGGATGAGGATGATGGACACGACTGCCAGGATGAGGGGAAACGGGGCGTGGGAGCTTTGAGCAGAGGTCAAACTGGCATGGGCCAGCCTACACTCTGAGGATAGCATCAACGGGGGATTCAAACTCGGGATCTTTTATAGGGCTGAACATATCCGGGAGCTAGTAGATAGGCTTAGACAAAGGTGTTGATTGCCTGGGTTTTTTTAAGCCAAGAGCAAATAATCTGTGTACAATGAACTTAGGTTTGGACACATTTCGGAGGGGCAGCCGACTTAATGGCTGAATCATTAAGAGGATTACCAATCCATCAAGTGTGAGACCAAGTCTATTGACTTACTCCGGACGGCAGTGGCAAATCTGGTTTATAGAGAGTTGCTTACTAGGGACTCTGTTCCTCCAGGCAGGCTTGACTACGTGACCTCATCGCTTGGGTCTTATGGCGGATCCTTGAATAGGTCAGTCAGGGGTCATAGTACAGTCCACATGTCCCCAAAATTTTATTAAAAGTATATATCGTAACACAATGCAAGTCACACAAGCCCAAATCCAATTGCAAGTCCCAACCTGAGTAGACCTATCACATCTATGGGATTTATATAAATGTTGATTTACTTTCACTCATTGACCCAGTGGCCCTACTCCTGTTTGCCCACTTAAGGCAGAAAAGCTCAGAGGTATCTGGAAATAAAAAATAGATCTAAATATTTTTATATTTTCATTTCATTTTACTTGATTTATATCCCACCATTCTCCCAATATGGTGGCTCACAATTTGAGGCTTTTTTTTTTAATCAAAACAATAGACAGTACAAAGGTTTTGAAAAATCGCATTAAAAACATTAATGTCAAACAGCTTTAAAAGGCACTTAAAAATGCAGCAATAATGATTTTAAAAATACAGCATACTCCATTTAAAAGACCTGTTAATGGACAAAGGCCTGGGTAAACTAAAAAGAATATGTTTCTTTCTGTTGGCAGAAAGAGAAGGGGTCAACCTAGCCTCCTGTAAGATGTTCCTTTGTGTAATTAGATAAATACCCAACATTTTCTCCCCTTTTCATGATGTTGAAACCCATCTGTCTGAGGGAGTCACTGTGCATTGTCTAATAGTAAGTCCAATTCTGTCTTTAAATCATACTTGGGCAACATGGCCTTCAAAGGGTGACACCTTCAAACCAAGAACTGTCTTCTGACAGTCCTTCAAACAAAAGATTGCCAACTGGAAAACAGAAAATGGGGTCATTCTCCAGGGAACACAGAACATCTAATGAATGTCATTCCTTTGTCAGATTTTTTTTTCTTTCCCAAGGCACTGCATTACAGCCTCCAAAATTTGACAAATTCACATGATTAGCAGGTCACAACTCTATTTCGTGTTGCTGAGACCCTAAGGTGAACCTGCCATGAGGTTTCCTTTGAAAATTTTGTTCAGAGAGGGTTTGCCATGACCTTCCTCTGAGACTGAGAGAATGTGACTTGCCCAAGATCACCCAGTGAGTTTCCATGACTGAGCACAGATTTGAACCCTGGTCTCCAGAATCATAGTCTAACTGCAGCATCATGGTTCCTACCAATAGAATTAATCTGCTAAGTTCGGGACAAAGTATCCCTGTAGTTTTTGCATCAAAATCCTGGTGCATGAAGCACAGCATACTTCTATTTTCTCCTGGAGACAACCCTTTCCAAAGATGGATTTACACATGCAAATGCTGGTGATAAGCTGGAGTTTAGAAATCCTCTCAAAATAGGGTTACCATATTGTGGAAAACTAAAAAAGAGGACACATTTATTGACTACTTCAAACCACCAATCACTATGACATTGGCAGGCAGGTGGTAGAGCAGTAGGGGACATTTTAAAAATCCACCTGAACAGAAATTTTACCTCTGAAAAAGAGGACATGTTTCAGAAAAGGAGAGTGTATGGTAACCCTAAACTTAATGCAAATCAGTCACAGCAAAAACAAAAAGGGTCTGATGGCATCCTTAGTGGCTAACAAGTTTTGTTTATCAGACTGGAATCCACTTCATCAGATACATCATGATTCTGGTGAAGTGAACTGCAGTTGATAAAAGCTTATGCCAGATAAGACTTGTTAGCTTTTAGAATGCCACTAGACTCTTGGAAACAATTTATAAATATATATATTTAAGGATACTGTATACTACTATAGATATATATGCCCATGGTTAGGAAATTGATGATCTGGTTATCTCAGACTCTGAAGCCCAGAGCATGGGCAAAGTTGAAGCAAAGGTTAGACCACCTTGAGCAGTCCCTGGCAATTTTAAACACAAAGCCAGCCATAGCAGCCTTAGACAGGTTATTATGTGAAAGCTTGACCCATTTCACAGGATTGCTGGAAATTAAAATGCCACAGAACTTCTTGAAGGTAAGCAGAATACAAAAGCAACAGAAGTATTTCAATGGAGATGACTGAAAATTAAGACATGTTGAAAGCCCTAACTGAGCAGGAGGAGTGACCCCAGGAAATGCTGAGAAATTGCTTATGACTTCCTCTTTGACAGTTTAATTATATATTTTGTACGATAATGAACAATTCCCAGGTGCACACATGCATATTATGAAAATGTCTCTCCTATTGGAAATAATGAGCATGTCCTGTAAATCTCCATAAAATCAAATGCTTGGTTTGTCAGGGTTTTTTCCACACTAATCCTTTAATGTTGCCCAAGCACTGCACTTCCACATTCAGAAAAAAAGCAAAATTGGACCAATAGTTTCACATGACCCTTGAGACAGCTTATATGTTATAGTTCTCTACTACAACCCTGTAGTGCTCACAGGCATAATCCTGTTTATTCAGTAGTAGGCCTACCAACGGGCAGCCCTACCACTGTGCAGGGTGAGAGAAACAGCCAACAGATGCTGGGATACAACAGGGCATCCTTCCAGTTGTTCTGATGAAACGGCACAGCTCTTCCTTCCCATTAAAGGAATGAGTTGCGCATGACACAGAATCTGTCCTGGATCCCAAAGCTCAGGTGTGGTATAAGATTCAGTTTCATCATAAGTGTTGAAATAAGCTTCCACTCTCAGTCCAGCTTACATGGAATGGGGAGAGGGCTTATTTTGACAATTGCCTCCCAAGCAAGAAGGAGTTACTTTTTTCTTCTTTTTCCCTCTTTCCTAGTGAGTCACTTTACAATTATTTATTCTGAAGTATAGAGCTGGAATGAAATTAGTTTTTTCCCTGTAATGATCATGGCTGTAATTCATTACTTTTCAAGAAAATGGAACAGCTGGTCTGTCAGCAATACATTATGGGGGTTTGCTGACTCAAGAAGAGCAAGAGGACCAAGCGGCAGGAAGATCACATGTGTGGTTGCTTCGTGATGCAAACTGTAATGTTTTGTCTGGACTGGCCACTTAGGGAAGCCCAAGCATTGTCTTATATTTTGAAATGCAATGGCACAAGTATAACAGTAATAGCAATTCAGTCTTGTAAAAGTAATTCAGCAAGTTATATTTTTTGGATTGCAGTACAATAACAAGTAATAACCTGTTGAATGATCAGAATAACAAGCCTAGACTTCTAAGCCTACCCTTTCTTTATGTGCCATCTAAAAATGTGGTAAAGGAGTCCTTAGCACCAGTTAAGTCCAAAAGGAGGAAGAACAGGCATTACTGACTACAGAAAGACTTTAGCAGGGAAAAATAATTGAACAAGAGAATGAAAAGCTGGCCACCTACAGACAGGATTTCTATAAGTCAGCCAGACTGATTTTCAGGCCAGAATCTTGTTAGAAACTTACACTAGCATAACACTTTGCTATCCTAGTGTAAGTACAGTGGGGACTCACTATCCATGGGCTTGCCATCTCTGGGTTTAAGCATCCACAGATGGCAAGCCCCATTGTCCCCAATGGCACCATGTGCGTGTGGCTGCACTAGTGGCCACATGCACATGTTGCACCAGCATAGGGACAACAGGACTTGATGTCATGCAATTTTTTTTAATCTGAGAGGGGGGGGGGTCCAGAATGGATCCCCTACAGATACGAAGATCCAACTGTAGTTTGACAGATATTGTGGCATGTGGTATTCTGTACTTCCTTGCACAACTCATTTGCATGGGTGTGGAAGGGCATCCAAGGCTCTCAAATGGTGCCGTACCTCATTCACAGGTGACTGGCCAAAAAAGAGTGCCTGGGAACCATTCACATGTCTTTAGGCGTCCAGGAACAACAAAGCAGCTTCTGCCCTTCTTGATATCTGCAGAAAGTGCATAAGGACAGACAAGGTGCAACCCAATGACCAGCCATTGGCTCAGTATGCAGCTGTGCCCAAGAGCCTCTGGCTAGAATAACTGGTAATCTATTCTTGTGATAGAATATTCACACTGTGATAGAATAGCCACCATGAAGTATTTGAAACATTGACATGTAGAAGATGGAGAAAAGTTGCTTTGTGTTCTGTTAGAGGGCAAACCGATAGATACTAACTAGAACAAAAGAGATTTCAGCTAAGCATTGGGAAGAACTTTCTCACAGAAAAAAACTGTTCAACAGTGGAACAGACTGTCTGGGAACGTGGTGGGCTCTTTTTACCAGGAGCTGGATTTCCATCTGTCAGGCATAGTTTAAGTACAGATTTCCTTCATCTGCAGGGAGTTGGACTGAATGAGCTCTTAAGGTGCTTCTCAACTCTTCACTTCTATGACTGCATGATTCTATAATTTATGATAATGCCAAGGCTTTCTTTAGCCTCCAAGTTTAAGTTCAACCCTCTAGTACTAATCTTAGTACATTTGTTGAAAGTGACCAGTAAATAAAACATTAAAACATTGATACAAGCAAATACTATTAGATTCATCCCTTGACATTTTCAGTATATTCTAAGCAATACTCAAGGTGTTAAAGCTGCTGAAAGAGAATTGTTATATAAGAGCAAGCTGTGGAAATCTATTGTACTAACTGAAGGGAACAACCTGTCTCCTTGGCAGTTCTGTTTCACCTGAGCTCTTGATTATCCATTAATACTTTGTAAAGTTACTTCAGCAAAATAGCACTTCTATTAGATCTTCGGTTATCCATGTATGATTAGCAAGCAGCTAAGTCTACTACCCCACACATTGCTTTCCTCGTACATGCTTTCAACCTAGCATTCATTTGATAAGGCCTGTTGATATCACTTCCTTTGGTCCTATGGCTGGAAGGCACATCTGAGGGCCCATGGGCCCAGGATTCATTTGAGAACTACATGGATCTGGGCACCATGAGCATAATCTCAGACATGGCTGGCGAACGAACATCAGCTTTTACTTTGAAATTTGAAGGAGCTAGGTAAGGGGAATAGGCTTCAGCACCTTGGATACCTTTCTTGAAGTGTGGACTCAAACCCAGAACAGATTCACTGAGAAGGAAGCTGCCATTCCATTATCTACAGTGCAGAACAAGGAGTCATAAGCAGAGCTACTCAGCAACCACACAGATATACATCACAGTTTGCTCAGGACAGATAAAAATGTTTCATGAAGATATATATCTGGTCTGTTTATGCAGAAAGTATTGGACAAGGCAGACCTTTTCAGGAAAAATGTTCTCCTCTTATAGACTATATTAATGCACATTTTATGTCTGTCTCTCCTCCATTTAGCCGTTGCTCTTTATGGTCAAATTTATTTTAAATAAACTGAATTGTATAAAACTTTAATAAGGAATGTTTTTCAATGTTATGACATTTTTATACCATTTTTATACATTTGGTTTATGATTGGGAGATATTGTACGATATATATATTTGGAATAAAGTATTTAATTACAAAAAAGGTGGATCTTCCATACCTACTTTCTTCATCAAGGCTCAAAGTATGGGGAAAACCAACTCTCCTTTGCTGAAAAACATTACCGTGCCTCAGGTGGAGACAGCAGATTTTGAAGTCTTTAAAAAGTAGCATATTAGGTATGTTGTTTTTATAATTAGTGTGTTTATGATTTAATTTAATTTAATTTAAATGCCTCAAACAATATCTAGTTATGTATAATAGTGCTCCAAGTTCACTTTAACTGCCTGGGATCTATAGTCTAGGTAGGGCTGTTTAGAATTTTCACCCAGATCATTCCAGTGCCTTCCCAAAGCATGTTGCCAAAGCAATTAAATGTGGAATCATAGTGCTATAACTGTGTAGTGCAAAAGAATCCCAAAGCAATCATAAAAATCATGAAGTTTTAAAATGAGATCAAATCAGTTGACCAAGATGTTAAGATATTAGAATACTAAGAGTATTCAAAGCCAGTAAAACACTAAATAGTAAAAGCAAAAAGTGGAAATTGAGGGTTGTACACTTGCTGAGAGTGGGAGGTTTTTGTCTGGCATTTACATCTTACTAATAAGGGTGTTCATCATTCCACACACGAAGTGCCACTACTGAGAAGGCTCTTTCTTTTCTTTCTTCCATTGTACCACTGTGGGTGGCCACAGAAGAACTGAAAACACCTTAGTCATCTAGCAGCTACAGGGAGAAGGTGCTCTTTCAAATTAACTGGCCCCAAGCTCTTTAAACAAGCCACAAACCTATTAAAAGTTAGCACCCAAAGTTACAGCTTGCATTAGTAAGAGTAGAAAACAAATGAAAAATACTGCCCTACCTTTCTCTGGTGTAGTGGTTTAAGTCTTGGACTGCAACTCTGAAGACCAGGGATTGATTCCTCATTCAGCCATGAAACCCACTGGGTGACTTGGTCAAGTCACATGCTCTCAGCCTTGGAGGAAGGCAATGGCAAACTTTCTCTGAACAAATGTTGCCAAGAAAATTTCATGATAGGTTCACCTTAGGGTTGCCATAAGTCAGAAACAACTTGAAGGCACAACAACAAACCTTTCTCCCTATAATCTGTGCTTAAAGATGTAATGCTTATATCTACTGTTCACTGAAGCCAGATGTTCATCTTCCTATTGCAACCTTCCAGATGATTGACTTACAACTTCAGGGACAGAAGTATGAATGGATGCTGTTCTCCATGTTTGCAACTTACATTTCCACAGTCGTGAACAGGAGTAGAGAAATTGTTGCTTCCCATCAGCCTTAGCCAATATTGCCAGTGGTTGGGAATAATAGAAATCATTGGCCCCATTCATACTAGCCCATTTGCCCTGGTTAGATCTGGATCAGATTGTGCATGCCATTACCAAATCTCTCCAGAAAGAAGTTCATACTACCCTTTGCCCCGATCAATGCTTCCCGGTGCATTTTACCCCGCTGAAGTTCATACATGCAAAAGTAACGATTCAAGATGGAGCCTCCTAGTTGTCAATCAAATGTTGTCATGGTGACATCTGATGGAGCCATTGGCACCGTGAGAGCTCCATTCGGCGCTTTGCTTTTTAAAAAACTTTTTTACATTTGACAGATTATGCACATGAAGCATAGTGCTGGGAGCGGTGCAGATTGTGGGAATCCTTTCTCCTTCTCCTTCTCCTTCTCCTCCTCCTCCTCCCCCTCCCCCTCCCCCTCCCCCTCCTCTTCCTCCTTCTCCATTTTTCTCAGCACCAGGAGTGCTTCATCGGGCACTTCTAAATTTTTTATTATTATTATTTTTACAATTTGACAGCTTATGTGCATTCTACATGGGGCTCTTTAAACAGGAGGTGGAACCCCCAATCCATATATGGACAGTTAGCTTCCATATATGGATTGGGGCTCCCTCTCCCTTCGTTTAAATGCTCAATATGAATGGGGCTCCTTAAATGAAGGGAGAGGGAACCCCAATCCATATATGGAAGCCAACTATCCATATATGGATTGGGAGTTCCCCCTCCCATTTAAAGAGCCCCATGTAAGGCCCCACCTGTAATACTGTGTCCAGTTCTGGGCACCACAATTCAAAAAGGATGTGGAGAAACTGGAGCATGTCCAAAGGAGGGCAACTAAGATGGTGAAGGGTCTGGAAACCATGCCCTATGAGGACTGCCTTAGGGAACTGGGGATGTTTAGCCTGGAGAAGAGAAGGTTAAGAGGTGATATGATAGCCCTGTTTAAATATTTGAAGGGATGTCATATTGAGGAGGGAGCAAGCTTGTTTTCTGCTGCTGCAGAGACTAGAACGTGGAACAATGGATGCAAACTGCAGGAAAAGAGATTACACCTCAACATTAGGAGGAACTTCCTGACAGTAAGGGCTATTCGACAGTGGAACACACTCCCTCGGAGTGTGGTGGAGTCTCCTTCCTTAGGGGTCTTTAAGCAGAGGCTGGATGGCCATCTGTCAGGGATGCTTTGATTTGGAGTTCCTGCATGGCAGGGGGTTGGACTGGATGGCCCTTGTGGTCTCTTCCAACTCTATGATTCTATGATTCTATGATTCTATGTAGAATGCACATAAGCTGTCAAATTGTAAAAATAATTTAAAAAAATTCAGAAGTGCCTGATGAAGCATTCCTGCTGCAAAAACTATTATTATTATTATTATTATTATTATTTATATCCCACCCCTCTGGGTGAGCAATCGGGGCGGGGTACAACATAAAAAATACAGATACAATTAAAGTATAGCAACCCAATCCCTCCTCCCACTCCTTAAGATAGAATTAAACTGAGATAAGATTAAAAACAGTAGATAAAACCATAGAACATTTATGTGGCTCTCATTAAAATGATAGGCGGCCTCGAAGTGACTAATGTCTCAGAGGGTGAGTCTAGATGGACAATAGCGGAATAGATTTAATCATTGTTGGGAAGGCCTGCCGGAAGAGATGCGTCTTGACGGATCTCTTGAAACTGTCCAAAGTTGTAATAAGGCGCATCTCATCCGGCAGGCCATTCCACAGCCTGGGAGCGACAGTGGAAAAGGCCCTCTGGGAGGTCTGCTCCATCCTAGTTTTCTTAGGCTGTAGCAGATTCCTCCCAGAGGATCGAAGTGTGCGAGGGGGCACCGGATTAAATAGCACCGGATTAAAGTTGGTGGTTGCAGGGAAAGGAGGCATGTTCCGCCCCCTGGCCTTTACCCCTCCCCCTGAACTTGACCCGATCATGATCAGAGCCATTTGATTGAACCAGTTTTTCCAAAAAGAAACGGTAAATACCCTGCTTTCGGAAAACCTGGGTTTAGGGGGATTAGCACAGCATCAGGTGTGCAAGATCTGGATTCCCTAGTGAAAAAAACGGCACCAGTATGAACTTCACGATTTTAATCTGGGTTACAAACCGGTTTATATGGTAGTCTGAATGGCCCCATTGTTGTCTGACATCAGGGCAAAGAGGCTACCCAGCATTTGGAAATGAGTTCAAGTGCTACTAGAATTGCACAAGCAACAGTGAAACTTTCTAATTGGTACTCTTGGGACAGTGTATGCTTCTGATTGGTGCTATTTTAAGCGAACAGGCATAATTGACAAAAGAGCTGCACAATTATTATTAACACTAATCTGTATACTATTCCTGCATTTAGTGCCATTTTAATCTTGCTACAGTGCTCGTTTGGTGTATAAATCAGAACCAAGAGGAGGAAGATCACAAAGAGTGTATCTGTTCTGTAACAATAATGCAGTTTGACACCACTAACGGCCATGGCTCCATCATATA
Organism: Urosaurus nigricauda; assembly: GCA_034509955.1. NCBI lineage: Eukaryota > Metazoa > Chordata > Lepidosauria > Squamata > Phrynosomatidae > Urosaurus > Urosaurus nigricauda. The sequence continues at coordinate 104,114,514 of JAOEGL010000001.1, forward strand.
GAATCCTAGGATTTGTAATTTTGTGATGCACTAGCACTCTTCAGAATCTCAGGATTCTATAGGATGGGTCTACAGCACTTAAAGTGATGTCAAACTGCAATATTTCTACAGTGTAGATGCCCACCTTTCATTATTAGCAACTGCTGTGGGAGAAAGAGTACATTCCAAAGGTCTACACTGGAGGTAATCTGACAAGATGTAGCATATGTATCTCCCTTAACATGGCAGTCAGTCTCCTGCAAACGAGTTGCACATACCTGTAAGCAAATGAATTAGATTTTAACAAGTACTGTATATACTTAACTATAAGTTGATCTCATGTATTGGTCAAGGGCAAGTTTTCAGAGCAAAGTTTTGGATTTTGGTATGATCCAAAATAAGTCAAGTGTAAAATTTTGAGGCCCCTCAGGTCTATGGTGGCTTTTCAGCGTTTCCCCAACAGTGGACAGAGGCTGTTTCTCTGCTGCAGCAAGGAAGCACCAAAGAGCCCCAGTTGCAGCCATTTTTTTTCCTTGGAGGGAGTTAAACAGTTTCAGGCACCCTCTGGCTCTTTACTGCTGGCCCATCCACAATTCTTTACTGTCCACAATTCTTTACTGCTGGCCCGCCCACAGTTGTCTGCAGTCATCTCACAAACATAAAAGGAGCTAAAGAAGGGATTGTGTGCATGTATGTGTGTGTGTGTGTGTGTGCGCATGCATATGTGTATGCTGCACTAGGGAAAGTGGGGAGGAAGGGGTGTGTGTGTGTGTGCTTGTGACTAGATCAGCTGTTGCTCCCAAAGAACTAAAAATCACCCTGTACTCTTTTTGCTTGCAGCAGCCCATTCTCAGGCAGGGAGGGAAAGTGGGGAGGAAGCTGTGTGTGTTTGTCACTGAATGAGCTGCCATCATTGGCATTACCATATTGACCTATGTATAAGTCAATTCTGGGGTCAATTTATGGGCATAAATTTCTTGACTTATAGATGAGTATCTACTATATTAAAGTCCATGGCAGCTGGCAGCTTCCATGTTAGAGGTGTGGTAGAGTTGTTCTTATTTTTTTTTGCATGACCTTTAAAGGAGCTATCCAAGATGGTGAACTCTATGTCCAGAACAACTCTCTTAACGTTTGGACTAAAACCTGGAGTTGATTCACTGACCCAGAGACATTGGTGCCATCTGCCTTTTAAAGTACTCAGGCATATGGATAGACTGAAACCAATGATATTTTCTATTATTATTTTTAACAACCCAGAGATGGTAGGTATAAAGGTATAAACACTAGGCAACCAGACTTGCTAACTCTCAAAATGACTTACCACATTCTGAGTATGTCAAAAAACAAACACCACCAATGCATTATCCATTCCAATATTTTCTCAGTGCAGCCTAACATTTTCTTATGATTATGTGTTATTCCTTTTCCATTTGTAATTTTGTTCTTGTCTGTAGAACCTCAAAATGCTGAAAGGTAAAGGTAAAAATTTTAGTGTCAGAACAATTCCAATGGTGTAGAGATCTGAGTGCAGTTACGGGGGGAAAGATGCTTGTAGGCACCCAAGAAGTCATGTTGTTCTGTTAATAGCAGACACAGTACAATCCTGTGGAGACTAACCAATGTTTTCTTATGGCATCAGTTCTTCTAATCTGTAGACTTGTTTTCTAATTTAATTATTTTTTTACAATACATGCAATGTAATAATACAACAATAAGTCACAATCTAAAAGCATCCTTTAATCCACCCTTCCTCCCCTTCTCCAATCATACACTTGTATAAAACGCTTCACTGTCAATCCTCTTATTTAAAAAAATTACTTCTATTTAATTATCTATTTTCACTGAGGTTAATTATATCTTCCACTAGTCATTTATCCAAAATTTCACCTGATCCAATGGTGGAGTGAATCTACTCTGACACATGTAGCTGATAAATGCTATCCATATGACCCTGAATTAAAAAAAAAAACCTTTTATTTTTCTCTTCTCTAATCTTACTTTATATGTTAATTTTTCAGGTAAAGCTATGGCCCATATTCTGTTTAATTCTGTATCAAAAAATTCTTAGTTTTTTCCATACTTTAACTGTCTCCATCCTTGCAGCACAGATCAAAAATAACATAAGGTTTTAATCTGGTAAATTCTCATTTTCATTTTCAAATGAGAATCTACAGAAATAATATGCAGCTTTTAATTCAATGGGCCATAGTTCAGGAAAGCAGAAGGCACAAACTTAAGACTAATCTTTAAAGAACAATGAGATGCTGTCAGAGCCTTGGTTGTTATCATGCACAGTAAGATGGTGAGTCTGGTGAGGCATTTAGATCAAAATTTAAAGGTGCTATACTTATCATTGCATATATATTGAGAGAAAGCTCAGAACCTTGGACAGCTCCATTAAATTTCAAACTAAAGCCCAGAGATGATTCACTGCACTTCTGACATCAAAGCTACCAGTCACTGTTCACTGTTCACTGAGAACCAGTGTCGCATAGTGGTTTAGAAGACCATGGCTTGCTTCCCAGCTTGGCCATGAAACCCACTGGGTGACCTTAGGCAAGTCACATGCTCTCAGCTTCAGGGAAAAGCAATGGCAATCTTCCCCTGAACAAATCTTGCCAAGAAAACTTCATGATAGGGTTGCCATAAATTGGAAATGACTTGAAAGCAGACAACAACAACAACAACAACAACAAACTGCTGTGTACATAGGATTGGAAGCCATGGAAACAAATTGTGAATATGAGCTTGTTGAGGCTGGGCCAAATTCCACCCCAGAGAGCTCTTCTTTGTGTTCATTTGTATTATGCATAGAAAAGCCTCACATCAACACAACTTGCACTGTTCTACACAGTACCAACAGCAATCCTCAGATGTTTCTCAGTGCAAAGAGTACAACTGGGATGCACATAAACAGAAGCATCAAATCAGCATGGAGATGGGGTAAACAACTATATGTAGACAGGCCCCATTAACAGTTTTCTTCCCAATGATGCCTGTGCACATGCACACACACACACCTATCTCTGTTCAGCAAGAGCACGGCAATTTAGATCTACTAATGGAAACATCAGTTTTCTAGCCTTCCATTTACTCTGCTCTCTCAGACATTTTTACTGCTTACAAAAAGCAGGTGGAAATGACTGCAATCTGGATCTCGCCAGGCATCTTGAGCACATTGTGGATGCTAATCTGATCTGTTTTCCTTATTGTGTGACGCATTTCCCCCCAAAGCATATTGGGGAAAGGAGATTAAATAGGGTGGTAGTTCTGCTGCTGATTCCCCAAAGCAGTCAGCTTTCTCCTCTCTCCTTTTGGAAAACATCAGTGATCGTGACTGCTAGTTATTGGGGATGGAGAGAAAGAACAAAATGTAAGCATCAGGCATTACACATTACAGCAACTGGAATTTATCTTTACAAAAACTCTACTTAAGAAGAAAGGAAACTTAAACATTTGAATTTATTTATCCAGGGCAATGGCTTGACTCTAAAAGGGAGCCATGAATATATTAATGCAGCATCACATCATGATGGGAGTTCTGTTATGGCAGGATGGGCAGCATGTTGATTGGGGCCTACTGGTAAATAAGGATGTGAATGTCAAGCACTATTTCATCAAAATTTTCTATATCTCACCTGCAACTTCATCCTAGCCTCTATTTATATTGAACTGTAGGAGCTGGACTGGCCAAATCAGAGCCAGATTTGTGGAATCACAACTCACAGTTTTGTTCACTGTAGAGATCAGAATTCTGTCCCAGCTCTGCAACTACCACAACCCCTCCCTACACCCATGTTTTATCATCTGCAGTACACCAAAACCCAGATATTTCCTTGTTGGTGAAGAAGAGGGGGAGCAGGAGACTAGTATTGTATTATCTTCTTGGAGCTGAAAGCAGAAAAATTGCATCATCCATAGGGTCCCTCTGGATGCCTATGACTGTGCCTCCAGCTATAGGAGGATAGCTAGGCACTTGTTTTCTTTGCCTCTGGTTCTCACCAGCTAGGAAATGGGACACAGCTGAGAAAAATGGTTTGGGGAGGGTTGGTTTTCAATGCTTGTGGGATGATTTCAACTTTTTTCTGCATTAAAAGAAGAATTATACGTTCACATTTGCCCATTGCCCATTGCCCATTGACTAAGGAGTGGGAAATGAGTGACCCTTCCAAAATTTCTCACCATTGCTGGGAGTTGGATTTCTGCAGCATGTAGAAGCCAGCACTATTCCTATCTCCCATTTGTATGTATTTTCAAATTGTGTGCTTGTTTAGCCATTTGTATTTTTAAATAAATGGGGGGTGGGTAGGTGGTTTCATGTGTATTTTATTTCTCCAAAATGCACACTAAGCTATGTAAATGTGTAAATATGCAGGTTCTAGAAGCACAAAATATGTTTCCTCTTGCAATAGCTTTTAGAAGATTCAAAAGAGACATTTCAAATGCACTTTTCCCAATGTAGCAGTTAATCTTTGGGTGATTTCTAGTAAGTCAAAGGAGTTTCTAATGGCCAACTGTTAAACAGTGACCAAAACAAAGCAAAACAAAAACTCTTCCACATTGAGATGCAGAAATGGAGGAGGTGATTTGCTTTTGGCAGGGCTGTAAACTGCCTTTGGTGTTTGGATGAAGAGGACTGTAAACTCCGTTCTGGAAGTGAAGATAAATTCCTGGGCTGTGTTTGTGTTCAGGGTCATACTTGTTCTTTATTCTAATAGCCACTTTATCTCTTCCTTAGCCAATTGTTTGTACCTGCCTCCAGTTCATGGACATCAGGATTCTAATGAGATAAATACACAGATAAAGAAAGAAGTACAGTGAGCCTGTGGGATCCTCTGTGTTTTAATTCCAGGATCCTCCATGGATACCAAAATCAGTGGATGTTACAGGTAAGTCCCATTATATACAGTGGTCTAGTAAAATGGTGCCCTTTATCAAGGTTTGCTTTTTGGGAGGGTTTTTTTTAAGGGGGGTATTTTTGATCCATGAATGATTGAATCTATGGATGAAAAATCTGTGGATATGGAGTGCCAACTGTAATCCACAAACCCATACAACTGGGACTATGTGGCCAAGCATTATCAGAGTGTGGTCAAGGTGACAAAAGTATTAATGAGGAACACACAAGCTATGAGAGGCCTCAGCAGCTTGCTTTTGCCTGACCTTACTGGGAAAAGCAAGACTCAGCCACCCTCTGGTTGCTAAGTTAGTTGAGCAGTTTGCAGCAAGTGAAGGAAATTGAGGACAAAGTGGAGAAGTGGGGGGGGGGGAGAGAGAAGGGGAGAGAAACCGAGACATTTTTAAAGCAGCTAAAAAAGTGGGGTAACAGATGATTAATTGGAACTGTCCCTACTAAATCAGGACAATTTGAGGCTAGGCTGGTTTTCACCCATCTCTAGTTTATGATCCTCAGAAGAATAGTAAAACCCATATACATATAGTAGATTCCACATGACTGGGATTGGCCTGTCCCTATCTTGTATTCTGTGAATCATTGTGAATAAGGACAATACAGGCAAACCTCCCACAGCTTGGAGCCTTCCAAATGACCTGCAGCTCTCATCATCCCCAGCCACCAATGCTGGCACCTCAGAATAATTTGAGCTGTACTTCAGCATAGTATACTGTAATCACTTTCATATAGTGCATAGATTCCAGTAATCTTTGAAAGGAGTTTGTGCAGTGTTTTGCCTAACCTTTCTGGATTTGTGCTTACTGCCTTCCTTCAGTACTCTAGGCAGAAATAATGCTCATATGAATGACAAATCTTTGCACTGATAAATAAGCAATTTTGGCTCCACTAAGTTTCAGATTTGTGTAGGGCTATTACACAACTTATCAAATGTGTGAACTAAAAGGGAATGGGACAGTGAGACCCTGTTTTGGGATGATTGCTTTCATCTTAAAACAGGACCATGCATCTTGTTATCTTCCAGATGCAGTTTGACTGAATTTTTGAGCATCTCCTATCACTGGCAATATTGGTTAGGGTTGATGTGAGTTGCAGTCCAACAGTATCTGGAGGATTACAAGTTGCATGTCTGTCTTAAAACAACCAGAGGGGTCAAAAGTATATTTGGTGGCACACCACCTTTGAATCATCAAAGTTGCATGTCTGTCTTAAAAAAACCAGAGGGGTCAAAAGTATATTTGGTGGCACACCACCTTTGAATCACCAATCTATTCAATACATTTCTCAAAAATCAACAAAAGCACAGGTTGAGTCTCCCTTATCCAATATGCTTGAGACAAGAAGTGTTTCTGATTTTGGATTATTATTTTTTTATTTTGGAATATTTGTATATACATAATGAGATATCTTGGGACTGAAACCCAAGTTTAAACATGAAATCCATTTATGTTTTGTATATACCTTATACACATAGTTCAAAGGTAATTTCATACAATATTTTTAGTAATTGTGTGCATGAAAGAAAGTCTGCACACTGATCCATCAGAAAACAAATGTATCACTATTTCAGCCACCCATAAAAACTGGATTTTGGAGCATTTTGGATAAGGGATACACAACCTGTATTGCAAACACAAACTGAACAAAACAGAAAGGAAAGACCCATCAACCAATGTAGTTCTATTGTGTGTAAAATTATTCTCATTTTCCCTTCTACCACATTCTTAATTTAGCCCTCAAAGTATACATTGAGTTCAATTGCCAGACTCATAATGCTTTTACATAGCAACCAGTTTTAGATCTGCTTTGCCAAGGTATTCATGATAAATCATTTAGTGCCTATATTTGTTTCATTAATGCAAGTCCCTCCCATTTATTTTTGTGAGTTTCCTTTTAGAAAGAAAAATTATAACAATTTGCTTGTAATTCTAAAACTGAAGTAATTTAGTCTCATTCAAACCTAGTGTGAGTAAATACTATGTAGCCTAAATATGCCACGTTAATACATTCAGCATCTCCAGCTGAATTATTATTTGACTCTCCATTTTCTGAAGCAGAAAATTCATGTTGTTTTCAAATAAGGTGCAACTACAATTCTAGATGTTTCTACAGTCATATAATCATTCTTCCAGGTAAGTTGATCCTGGGATCAAAAGAGAATTTTTCTTTTAACTGTTTTATTTATTGGTTCTGGAATTAGTTTCCAAAAAGGTCAGGGCAAAGAGCTGTGGAACAAACATCAAATTCAAACTTGGTTTTATTAGGAACCATTCAAGCCACTTGGGTGGTTGGGCTTTCTTAGCTCTCTTTTTCCTGGTTTTCTTTGGGGCATTTGTTGTATTGTTTGTGCACTTCTTTTCAGTAGTTTTGTTTCTGTTCTGTTCATGCATTGCTTTGGGTACATTCTAGGGTAGAAAATGTTGTTACTAACATGTTACCAGTAGTCATTCTTGTTGCTGTTGCTGTTGTCTTTATTAATACCTCACATTTCTCCCACATTGGGACACAAGGCAGTTTACAAATTAAAATTTAATTTAGAGCGTACAAAAATCAACATTAAAAAAGAATTAACCTATTAACACAATTAAAACAATTTAAAATTATACACTTCCAGTGAAAACAAGTTTTAAAAAGTACAATTCAGAACAATAGATCATTCTCTTAAAAGCTTTTGCCTTAAAAGCTTTCAAATCTAAAATCTTATCGGAATTTTTTTTTAAGTCTTTGCCTGTTAATAGATGGACAGCAAGGAAGGAACCATTCTAGATTCCCTAATGACAGTTTCAGATCCTAGGGGCAACCACCGAGAAGGCTCTGTCTCAAGCAGCCATCAATCATACTCATAAAGGTGGTGGGAATAAAAGAAGTGCCTCTTCTTAGGATCTCAGAATCCAGTCTTGGCTCATATGGGGAGGTATGGCCCTTTCTACACTCAGGTATAATTCTAACCACTAATAGGAGAAAGCTGTACTGAATATTCCAGGCAGACATTATTTTAGACAAAAAATTTCCAACCTGCAACAAAAATATCCCCAGTCAGAATGGCATTGAATTCTGTTAACAGTGGATGATGGGAGTTGTATTCTATTAAATCTTTATGGCTTTAGGTTGAAGATCATTTTAAAGTTTCTCCAGTTCAGTTGCATTGTAGTCTGTCTACCTACCTATGCCATTCCATTTCTGTAACTACTTTCTTGGGAGATAAATCCTATAGAACTCCTACATGTAGCTTATTTATGAGGAGCTTTTTTAAAAGCCTTCTGGAAGTGGGGTGATTAATGTTTTTCTGTTTATTTTAACATTAATACTTTAAAAAGCCATGTGAAAAAAGCAACTATATGGTTCACCACCCTCCCTCCACATCAGCCACCCATAATATTTTACTAACAAATCAGTATAATGTTGTGTTTTACGGGAAGAAAGTTAGAGTAGGCTAATACTCTGTGTGGGATGAGATTCAGCCCAATCTAGAATTTCTTGAGGAGTATAAAGTCATGAATAATGCATCACTCTATGAAGAAAACTAGTGCCTTTGTGTTTCTTCATGATACATGACACATACATTGATTATTTTCAGCTAGTGCCTGTCAAGCAATTGAAATCATCTTTGTGTTTCTCTCATTTTTTCTGAGTTCAGCACACCGCTGAGTACTCCCCCCAAAGTAGGCCCTGACTCAAGAGTGAGGGAGACAATTTAGATCCCAGAGCCTGAAAATCATAGAATATCACCTAAGTCCAAAGCTAGTGCTCAGGATTCATACAATGTCCACGAAAAAGATGAATCCTTTATTATTTTGTACAGGCAAATTGCTGATGAGTCCAAACTTTGTTCTGAGACAACTGTCATATTTGCTGGTACCAGAATGACTGAGTGGCAAATACTTCTGTGAAACTAGGCCAAGCAAGCCAATTATGATTTCACTCAGTAGCTTAAAACTGGAGGTTGACACTCATCTTTTTCTTTACATGTGCAAGAGAAAGCTATTCACAAAATGTCAATTCACAGGTTTTTCTCTGATCATCAGCTGAAGCAGGCTCCTAATTTTTAGGAGAATGCTTTGTTGCTTCACAATGGTGGGTTAAATCCTATTGCTGGTTCCAGCCAGAGTAGATCCACTCAATTCATTGTAGAATGGTAAGTCAACACTTTTGTAAATCCAACTGATTCAATCGTCTCTTGCTTCAACCCATTGGGAGAAGAAGGTAAGAAGTAATGGTGGTGGTGGTGGTTCTGCTTTGATTAGCCATACCAATAGGACTCAGGCTAAAGTAATCTGGTTGTGGGGCAGAACATATCATATCTAAAATGCAGGTGGAATATTTGGAACATTTGCTGAATTTGTCCCCATCTATGCCAGCGATGGGGCAACTTTGAGCCCTTCAAATGTTTTAGACCATAAATACCATAATCCCTTCCCATTGGCCATACTGGGCAGAGATGAAGGGAACGGGAGGGCAAAATATTTGGAGGGTCAAGTTCTCTATTCCTCCTTGAGCGTGTGTTCATCTTAGATCAGTTCTTGCTTCTTAGTTGCTGGCACTTTAATGTTGCAAGTGCTGTTCTGGAGGCATTTGGAATTAGTTCTTAAGGGCCTAATTCCCACTTAGAGATAAATCGGGGTGCGATTCCACAGCAGAGCATGGTTCCTACTACATTTGCCCTGATCGCATTTTTTTTTCCTCCAAAATAACCCACTTATGGTTCCCATTCACCAGTGAATCGATTCAAAATGATTCCATCCCAGCCGGCCAAAGGGGAAATTTGAATTGATTTCGATCTGCTTGTGGTTCATGCTTGCACGGAATCGATTTAACAAAAAAGAAGCGGAAAAAATCAGCATCAAAAAGATGCAGGTTAAATGGGTCTGGAGCATGGCCCCCCTCTCGGAATTAAGTAGAATTAAGTGGGAACCAGGGTTGTTTGAACCGGTTCAAACCAATTCATGATCTGATTTAAAAGATAGTGGGAATGAGGAGCCTAAAATAGGGCAGGTTAAATGTTCATCTTTAACTCTCATTGCAGGGGAGTTAGGTACATCAGAGAACTGTCAGGGGGAAAAATCCAAGTGAGTTACCAGCCCCCCAAATAAACGGGCCTGTTAAAGCAGGGACTTGATTTGATTCCTTTCCTTCTTTATGAACAGCTTTGCTTATGCAGCTGTATTTTTAAAAGGCCCTAGATGTAGTTGCCTACCAGCCAGCACCTCCTCTCCCCCACCTCTGCTTGCCAGAGCAGGAAAAATTCAGCCCGATTTGATGTGCATCCAAGCTTGGTCTCCCTCTGTCATTATGAAGTGAACATTTCTGCTGCTGCATGCAGTATGTTTAAGGCCCCCTCTGCTGGACAAACTGTTGATTCAGCTGTCAGCAGCTAAAGAAACAATTGAGTCAGAGTTCCTGGCTCTCTCCACAATATGCAAAGAATGCTGTGTCTAAGCAAGAAGACAAAGGAAACTGTGACAAAGGTGGGGGGGGGGGTATACTTGCAATGCCTGCTCCATTTGGTCTCCAGCATCACTGCCTGATCTGCAATTGGCACCCACGGCATGAAGCCCAACTAAATAAAATAACCCCCCTCGTTTAGCTTTTTGTTTCTAATCCCCCCCCTCACATGCCCCCCCCCCATCCTCTAGACTGGTCTGTCCTTGGAAGCCTTTTTATCAGACAACATAAAGATGTCATCTGCAAGGTTAATCCTCCTACTTGTTCTTGTGGCAATAAAAGGACTGAACATAAACAATAGCCAGGGACTTAGTACAGCATCCTCTCCTGTGACATCATATCAGCGTATTGAAGATGAGATTAGACATTATTATTCACCCATCCCCGATGAGCCTCTCAAAATCTGCCCTTGGCCTGGCTGAAATTCTAAGCACGTAGAATCCTACAAATGTTGTTCAACTGCAAGTCCCTCCCATCAGTCCTAGCCAGCATAACCAATGATAATGGACAATGAAAGTCACACTCCTGGAGGGCTGCATCATTCCCAGCACTACAGGAAGGACCCACTCTAAATAGGAAAGCAATTGTGCTCTAAAGGTTTGCAGGATGGTGATCTTAATGTAGGGACAGACTTCACAAATTCTGCCATCCATTTACACCACAGCTGTTAGGCGACCAGCTGATGGGAATGTAAGACACTTGGCCTTAAAAAGCTTAACTGGCTGCCACTGTGAGTCTGAGCACAAGTATCTAAAACAGGTGAACAGTTGTAACCAGATGGGACCGAATTGCTGTGTAGTCAGCATAGCTAATGGTGAAGAATGCTAGGAGCTGAGATGCTTCAAAAGCATCTCAAGGTTCACAATTGCCCAGTCTTGATCTAAAGTGGTATCATTCAATCCCATTAATATATCAGCAAGTTAAGATAACTCTTTGGAGGCCCTTCTCCACATGCTCTTACCCTTTGAAGATTTTGCAGGAAGCTGCTGGATGGCCTAGAAATGCCTTTGCCTGAAAAATTAATCAGGCCCCTGTTCTCCTTCCTTTTAGCACCCAGCAAATGACCTTATCTCACCATCCTCAAAGCTTTTTTCAAAAATCATTTTGATTTATCCTACTGGTCTACTATTATGTTTGTATTACTTGGTTGTTGTATTACCATGACTTTAAAAAAAAACCTTTGGTTGTCTTCATTCCATTTGGGAAGCAGCATCTCTGAGGGGTGATGGAACAAATTTTCCTAAAAATAATTATTTGTCATACAGTCAGATTTGATTTACAGCAAAATTATGAATGAGAGATATCCAAGAACCCTTGTCATCAACTGCCCTGCTCAAGTCTTGCAGACTCAGCACTGTGGCTTTAATGTAGTCTTCCTCTTTTCTTTTCTTTTCTCCCCCCCCCCTTTTTCCTACTCCCTTCAACTTTTTGTCATAAGTCATGTCATCCCATGACATGTCCATAGTATGATAGCCTCAGCTTGACTTCTAGGAAGAGTTCAGGGTTGACCTGCTGCCAGGCCCATTTGTCTTTCTATCACAGTATCTATAGAATCTTCCCCTAGCACCAGATTTCAAATGAGTTTATTTCTTCCTGTTAACTCTTTGCTCTCCAACTTTCACAGAAATCTGAAATACTCTGGCACAATGATTCATACTTTGGTGTTTCATGATAAATATATAAACTATTTTAAATGGTTGCTTTACAACCAAGTGATTGCAGTAAGGCCTTTGACAAGGTCCCCCATGATATAAGACGGGAAAATGTGGGCTAGACAATGCAACTGTTTGGTGGTTTTGGAATTAGTTAACTGGCTGAACCCTAATGGTGCCCAACAATAGCTCCTCTTCACCCTGAAGGAAAGTGAGTGGCAAGGTGCCACAGAGTTCTGTCCCGGGCCCAGTGCTATGCAACATCTTCATCAGTGACTTGGATGATGGAATACAGGTCATGCTTATCAAATAGTCCAACATTCAAACCATTACAACACACTGAGTCTCACATGTACATATATGTTGGAGTATATTAGTCTCTCTTGTGCAAACAATACTACTTGTCCTTAAAGGTGCTCTGGCCTTACAGGGCAGACATTTCTAGCATTCAATCAAACAGTTGTCAAAAATCCAGATCACTGTATCACAGTGAATTCACACTTAATTGGAATTCATATTTACCTCCTGAATGTCCAATTGCTGTAATAACGTCCCATTCTTATCAGCAATTTCTAATGTGACAAATAGCCAGAGGTTCAATACAACTTCCTTGCAGCAAATGTGTTTTTTCCTGAGTTCAAACTCAGGCAATTGTGTTTTAGGTTTATTTGAAAGTATAGGTATAGCTGCCACTCACAATTACTGAGCTGACTCCATGACACATTTTCTGATGTTTTGTAGCACTTTACTAAATGAACTGTGCACTGAAATCCAAAATTACAAACACAGAGACACACACACCTATTTCTGCTGCTGTGATCCTTTATAACTCCTCCCAATGGATGTGAAGTTATACTCATGACCAGACCAGACTTTAGACTTCCCCAGTTAAGCAGGTCTTAATGTTATAGCAAACCAGAACCACATTTGAGTACTACTATTTGGAAAGGTAATGGTTTCATATAACACTTAAATAATAATTTAAAATAGTTTTATAAGCTTATTCTTGATTCTATAGGGTTTTCCCAGAGAACAAAAGACAAAAAACGATCTCTTACTGCAAATAGCTATGCCTTCAAGGATTTAATTCTTTAGATTTCAGTCATTTTTTCAGGCATTCTTTGAATATCATAGCATTTCCATCAGATGATGGAAATTAAATTCATCATTTGGTCCTGACATTCAATCAGCACATGTGCAAAGTAACCTGCAAGTTTTTGTACCATTATTTTCACAGAAACAGTCAAGCCATAGCATTAAGTTTATTATTGTTTATAAAATACCATCAATCATCAGGAGGCTGGACAGAGTAACACCAGCAAGAAACAGGTCCATGCCTCCTATGAGGTGACAATATACATTTTGATGGGAGGGAAGAGGCAACAGTAATAAGAAAAAGTGAACAAATGCAGTTGAATGTATTTTGCCTTAGCTTTATTCAGTAGTGGATAAGGATGAATCCATTTGAGTCCAAGGCTCCATAGAAGAGGTGGACTGGGGGAGAAGGAAGGAAGCAAAAAGTGTGGCACATCATGGAATACTTGCTTTAGCTATAGATTGATTTTGTGAACACTTCTATTGCAAAACACACACACAACCACAATTCTGATCTGGTGTTCCCACTTACTGGGCATGCATCAGAATCAATTTTTCTCAACAAGAACAACAAAAACCCAACACTTTGGAACTAGTCTCAGAAAACCCCGGGTTATTTCTGTTTGCCCCGCTTCTTTCCTCCTGGAATTGATCCAATGAGGATCAGAGGAACAAAGGCTGTTTTCCCTGAATCCTGCTTCAGAGCAAACTGCAGTGGGAATGACCCCTCAATCACAGAGGCTGTCTACATTGCAACATCGAATCTCATCTACCATCTTAGGTCTGTGATTCCACAGAAAGTTGCTATAGATGTCAAATGCTTTAACACACTTTACTATTTTATTATATTGCATTAGCAGTCTTAGTAACACCTACAGCAAGCTGTCATGTCTTCAGATGCACTTCTGGAATGGAGAATGGCATTTATATCCTATTATACTCAGTTGACATCACACTATGGGAGACACTTATTGCTTTTTTAAAAGAATGTATTGTGCTTACACTGCTGAAAAGGAAGTTTGCATGCATGCCAAAAGCCAAAAAACTTCAGTGAAATGAAGAAAACTACGTGGTTTTTTACTGCACAATATGATGGCCATTGACTTGGATGCCTCTAAAAAGAGGAAACACTAAGGCTGTCGTGGTGGTTACCAGTCATGATTGCTATACATGCCTTCCAGTATCAGAAATGGGCCTCTCAGTACTCATTGCTGAGGTCCTTGAATGGAACGATGCCATTACATTCATGTCCAGAGAACAGATATCCCATTGGGAACTCTGGATGGGCACTGCACAAATAGAAAGCTCAACTAGATGCACATTTACTCTGATTTACTGCAGTTCTGGTGAGCAGATGCTGAGTGAAAGGTTTAGCTTAGCCAATAGATACTACATGAGTGGTCCACACCTTTCTCCAGAAAAAGCAGAGCAGCAGCTAAGTGTCTGAATAGATTCCAGATGGTAGTATCTCTTTTTCCAGTTCCTCTTTCCAATAATCCCACTTCAAGGTTGCTAGCAAGAGAGTCTGTGTCCAGACTCAGAGATTTTTTGCTACTTTGCAAACCAAAACCAAGAAAAACTAAAGCAATTTGCCAGCTCTGGCCTGCACTTAATAACCAAACAGCAGGTTACAAGTGTTGCTTTGGTGAAAGACGGGAACTCTGGATCAATGTCAAATCTGGGAAGGAAATAAGACAGGTGTGCAGGAAATAGCTGTGTTTCAGCAGAATGTCTTCAATATTTCATAATTCCCTGTTGGGCATGGATAAAGAAATGATGCCATTTGTCCCTTTCAGGGTTTTTTTGGTCCTTTTATTTTGTCTTTTCTGGGGCTTGTGACTGACCTTCCTGAGCTATGTTCAAGAGGCAGTCTGTTCAAACTTCCTTTTTGCACTGCTGCAGTTGCCCTGTCCTAACAGCTGGGCTACTGGTTGTTGCTCTCCCCCACTCTGTATGAAGCGACCGAGTGGAGCCAGAGCTGTCTCCTGTGGTTGTGGAGGAACACAACTGGGAGACCAGTTGCTCTTTCTGGCCAGCTGGAAGTAGCCCTGGTAACCGAGCTATTTGACATCTGTCTTGTCTTCTCACTAAATGATCTGAGCAGCCCAGAAGCCTGCCAAATAGCAGATCATTCCAAGTATTAAGGAAGTGTCAGGAGTCAAATTCATCCCTAAAATGAGTGACTAGTCCTTTCACCCCATCCCAGTACATCCATAGTCCCCACCTCCAGAAAAAAATATTTTCTGCTTCACAGGACAAGAAAAAGGTGTTGGAGTGATGGCACTTGGGCACAAAGAAGACTTCCATGAAAGCAGTAATAATACTTTTTAAAATGGGACTTGCAAGAAGTTGCCAGATGACTCCACAAAAAAAGCAGGAGGAGAAACAGAGCTAATTTAGGGCCTGTCCAATTATTTATATGGTATGTTGCAGGAGTTTGAGAAAGCTAGAATTATAATAGCATGCACATGTATGTATTACGTATTATAGCCCAGGCTGTTAGTACAGATATTAGTCGTCCTTCTGACATCACACCAAATGTAGCCTTTAATAATATTTACACAATTTGCAGTAGGAAAAGTCAAGGAGCAAAGCATTGTCCAGGACTAAAATTAGATCACAGAATGACGCTCACAATTCTGAGGTTTAGATTTTAAGTGAAAAACAAACAGACTAAAGTCTACTGAGCAATAAACTTCAGCTGACTGCCATGAGGTATTCTTTCTGGGAGAGTGAGGCCTGTTTCAATGGGATTTTGTGTCTAGGAAAACTGGGAGGGGGATATTCACAGTTCTTCTCCTATTATGGAAAGAAGGGTCACTAAGTTCTGGTTCAGGAAGAAAAATCTATACTCATTTATTTCAGAGAGGACCCATAAGCCAAATCTGCAGGTGAGGGTACACAAGACCAAGGTCTGGTCCCCAACACACACTGCCCCCCAAAAAGAAAGGTGCAAGATCACCCCAAACCCGGAATGATTGTGTGCATGCCCTACTTTTAGCAGTTTTCACATTCTGAAACCTAGTAAAGCCCTCTTACCAGTACACTGGTAAAACTGGGCCTGATTTAACTGGTTGTGGAGAAGTCCTATTTAATTTTGTAGTGAAAGAGATGTCTTTGTTAAATCAGGACTTCAGCACATTCCAGAAAAAAAAAAACTGCATTCCAGATTATAAGGCTCTTTTGTTATAACTGTCCACAAACTGAAAACCCACCAATTTTGTGCAATGCTGATTCATGGAGACTGTACCACTACTCCAGTGAGATACCTGGTTTTGCAGGAGATCAATGACTTGATACAGTAACCTACAAATGCCAAAATAAACAAAAGGCCAGGACCCAACTGTACATATGAGCAAATCAAATTTAGTTTCTAGCATTCCTATCTGAAGCAACAGATGCGTATAACTTCCAGAAGAGGCTTATGTAAGCTATTTCTATTGCAATAAAGGAGATTCACAGAGATTTGTTTTCTTTTTTGTTTCTTTGTTTTGTAATTCTGTTTTAGTCATTTTTCTATAGGTATCTGTCCCGGACTGTGGCCAGCACACACCAACAAAAGCTGATAAGGCAGTTCCACAAACCTAAACATTGATCCAAAGAATAGTCCAAAAGCCAGAGCCGAGGTCAGGGTTGGGGAAATCACAGATGTCAGTCTGGTCCAAGATCAGGGCAAGGAGACAGCAGCAAAAGTCCAAATCATTCCAAGGTCAAGGCAAACCAGATTTCCAAAGACACGAAGCCAGCACACAGTCATACCAAGAGACTTACAATAAGTTCTGGCAAAGGGATGGCGTCCCACAGGTGCTTAAGTAGGAGACACCCTCCCTGTTGGCAGCTGTGCTTTATTACCAGCTTGCTTTTCAGCAAGGCTGCGGGACTGACGCGCACAAGCACTCTCAGCCCTCCTCTCCTTAAAGGAGGGAACCACCAAACTGGATTCTTCATTTGAAACCTCACTCAGCTGCTTAGCCTCTGAAGGGAGCTCCACAGTGCCAGAGCCTGGCTGGGCTCTTACTCCTGGGGCTGAAATGTCAGGACTGGGGTCTGGCATGGCAGAACTGGGACCTGGTCTAGCCTCCAAATCCTCTTGCTCCTGAGGACCCATGTCCTCCTCCTCATCCTCTGACTCCATCTCTTGGCTGGCCATGACAGTATCAAGCATCCACTATCATTTCACATTGTTTTGGGACAGGGTAGAAATAACATGGCACCCAAAATGCTGTTGGACTGCAACTCCCATCATCACCGCAGTATAGCCAATGGTGAAAAAAGTTAAAGGTTGCAATCCCCAGCAATTGAGTGCCGTATGATCCCCAGCCTTGTTTTGGTTACTCAGCTTTTCAGCTTGCAAATGTATAGACCTGTGTCACTATTTCAGATACTTTGTCTCTTCTTCCCCTTATAGACCTGAAAATCATCAACATCCAGGTTACAGAAGATAACCAATATATATAGAATCAGTGTGTAGAGAGATCTTGTAGCACCTTTGAGACTAACTGAAAGAAAGAAGTTGGCAGCATGAGCTTTCATAGACTGAAGTCTACTTCCTCAGATGCAATGTATATAGAGAAGCATTTAACATGATCAATAAGATAACAAATTGTCAATACCACTCAGCATTTAATGTCTCAGAATATTTCTGAATTAGCCAGAGTTTGCATAATTCACAATTGGACATCATCCACAACTGAACTGAAAATTCAGTTAAAGGTTTGTACAGTTTAATAGTCACATAACGGCCAGTCATCTGTAAAGGATGTGGAAGGCAATTTTTTTGAGGGGAGGAGTTTGACACTTTTAAGAAATACAGTGGAACAGGCACATGATTGGCCACTTTGAGTATACAACAGAAAAAAGAAATTCTACCACAGTTCTACCAAATCCTCCATTAATCTTGTCAGTTAAAATTGTCCTGTGAGAATTAAATACTCATCTTTACATATACACAAGTTATGCCATGAAAGCATATTTGCTTACAAACATATAAAAATACTTGTTAACTAGTTTGATAAGAAAATAATGTATAAAAGTATATAGCAAAAAACATTTAATCATCTGACAATGAAAAGAGCAAATTCATCTTTTTATATATATATTACATGAAAAACAAAAAAAACAAAACAAAAAACAGCTACAGGTTTAGTTTTCTTGAATCCCTTACCTGGAAATACAAAAGGAAGACACTTTATTAAAATTATCCCAAACCATGATGTAAAATCTTCAAGACCTGAAATGCTCATGTTCAGAATGAGCCCAGGTATTTGGCCACACAGCTGTAACAGTAATAACCCTGTAGCTGTTACTGGAGCCATAAAATAAATACAGTAGACTGTTGACCACTGAAAAAAGCTGCAGCATAAACGAGAGCTGAAAAACAAATCTCTACTGACAATGAAATTCAGTGTATTGGCTTCCTGTAAGGCAAGCTAAACTTTGAAGTCTAACCTAATCAAAGGGTAAAACCTCCAAATGCACTTTTTAAAAAAATATTCTACATTTTGATTAGCAAATTCTTTCTTGAGTACAATTAACAAACATGTCATAAGTGAGGAAGAAAGGGGAATACCCAAATGGCAACATTTAAGGTTGGCTTCAAAACCTTGTCAAAGATTGTTTTGTTTCCATCGCGAATAAAACTCCACAAGGTGCAAACTTCTTTATGCAAAGGAAGAGACTGGGAGTATTAAAAAAGAAGCCTTAGTGTACTGACATGTGCCCTGAGACAGTACTAAGACTTCCTCTAGGACTGGGTCAGCCTCGTTCTTTTAGACTAAGGCTACTTTGGTGACCACATTTATACAACATGCACATAAAAAGGCTAGACAGAACACCAAAACATGTAAAAAGGTAGGTGAAAAGAATTAATCTGGCAGTTGGTAGCTTGGTTCGAAGTATTCTTAGAAGATAACACAATGGCACCCTTTCTTGTCCTTTTCTTTCCTTGTTGGCTCTGGGGAAGGAGGGCATTCTTGTTCTTGAAATTTCCTGTGAAAGAACAAAACTGCAGATTAAAATCAGTCCCAGATTTAAGAAGTGCTTACTTTACCTTCTACCTTGGTCACAGATTCCTTGCAAGGTTAATATGGACCACTGCCTTTTTTGTTTAAAAAATTCTAGAACTCAAAATGGAAGCAAATTTCAGCTTCACAAAATACATCCCTTGGAGTTACAGGCCTAGTGCTACTGCAGTGTGTGCCCTAGGAAAAATTAAACAGATGTCTTAGTTAACAGGGGAACTTTAATCTAGACAGATGTGTTTGGGAGCTGCACTGTATGCTTTAGTGGGCACTTGTGGTTGACAATACTAATTCATATCTCATTCAACTTTCTCATGCCTTGCAGTGACAACCAGTGCCTGGCTTGTAAGGACTCCATACAAGCAATAGCCTCTGTTCACTGCCCTTTGTGGGATTTATACAGATTAAGGGGTCTTGTATGATGTGGTGTGTTTTCCTTCAGCATGCTAATGGTCTATCAGAACTCAATAGCACAGGCACCATATTGTAACAAGAGTATCCAAGCCATGCAACCAATGAAAATGTGATAAAGCTGCTAGATCCTGGTGTCATTAAGGTACTTGCACTATGCAGCAGCATTTCTACTCATACTGTTATTCCTCCCATCTTTGCTTTTTACTATTAAAGACAGGAAATTCTAAGTCTTTGAAAGGTGTCTCTTCCTCAGAAGGATTTCTGAGCAAAGTAGTGCTCACTTAGCTTTTCAAAAAATGTGATTACAATAGGAAAAGGCATATAAAGATATGGATTTAAAGTGAACTAAAATCTTAATATGTTGAAGAAAAAGGACAACACTGAAGGAAGTGAAGCAAGAGTCCAGTTAGATCCAGGGTTAAAGGTATAGTTCTGAAATGCATTATTTCTGTCAGCTAAGGACTCTCTGAACCATTAATAATTTGTTTTCTTATTACATGGTTGTTAGATGATCAGACATATTGACACTGTCAAGTTAGCTGCATTTACACAAAGTATAAAACAAACTCCTCTTCATCTATAAGGAGAATATGTACATGCATCACATTAAGAGTGCAATTCTAAGCATGTCTACTCAGAATTAAGCCCCTCTGAGTCCAATGGGACTTTGTATACAAGACTATAGTGTAAATCTATTTTTAGAAAAGCAGAGCAGTCTTTCAGTTCTGATACAATATTTAGTTATTTGCCATGTAAAGAAATATCTAAATGTCATGAGAAAATAAATGGCAAGGGGGAAGGAAAGAGTGCATTTCTTATTTTAAAGAAAGTATTAATGTGTTTATAGTACAAGGCCTACCTTACAACTCTGACAAGTTCGTGAAAAGCTTGGTCTACATTCAGTCGTATTTTTGCTGATGCTTCCATATATGTTACTTTCAACTGCCGTGCTAATTGCTGTCCCTCCTCCTGTGTTACCTGAAAACAGGGATAAGAGATACGATGACTATTCAGTGATCTGTGTTATGACTGCTTCATTCACCTGATCATTTAATATACAACTGGCCATCATCTACAGATTATTATATTTATATATTGTTGCAACACCGTCATCCACTATCAATGCAGTACAATCAGTACAATTATGTTCTATCAACTGTGGTCTTCTTTAAATTCCTTCTTTGAACAGCAGATCACAATTCTCTTAAAGCTATGCACACAATGGAATTGGGACATAGGAGCACCAAAGCAGACATTTAAACATAGCTAGTGGCTACATCTGTCCCACCTGTTTCACTTTGAGAAAAACATATGTCCTCCAGTCTGACTAAGACCATACCACTGAGAGGTGTAGGTGTCCTGGTCTGGATTGGGCCTACTGCACATAAAATTTATACTGTTGAAGAGTACTCCATTAAAGTGTGTAATCTCCTTTGTACACATGAACATAAATGACTTCCTCCTTTGTGTCATACTACTGTAACAGTAAATATTTCAAACTGGAAGAAATACACAGAGGACTAAATCCAACTGCTAGCCTCAACTAGAATAGATTTAATGAATAGCATTTACGTAAATGCCAACTTACCTTTCAAATCATTTATTCTAGTTGTGTCTAGTGATGAATAGATCAGATTGGTCTACTCTAGTTGGGACTCATAGTTGGATAGTTGGACCACAAATGTAATTAAGCAGAAGGAAGGCAGCGGTGTGGGAGGCAACTCCATTTGATCCATAAGTGTTCTGGCTCCAAACACTGCTGATACCCCAGTAAAATCACTATCTCTAAATCAAGTTACCTCGAGATCTTCCCTGCATTCCAGTAAAAGCATCCTTTACTCTTCTAAAGGGGTTGCTGCTTCTATTAGGTGGTCCTTTGAGCACTTAAAGTGATGAGTAATTGTTGGTAGGGGAAATATAAATGTAATTGGAGAGGGACTCATGCCTTGATAATGATGTCATGGACAGTGTCTCATCCTCATAGATTTTGACTTGAATCACATTCATGTGGCAATTACTCAGAAGCTGATTTAATGCATTAATACATTAGGAAGAACAGTTTCCTATACCACATCCCAAGTATCAAGAACTTGAATCACAGAATGGATTCTACTACTTGATTTCAGCAGAAGATGCCCTTATCTTGGCAACCATTCTCTAAAGCATGCCTGTTTCATTTCCTTTACAGCAGCTTGCTGCCAAATGCCATTGCCAAAAGGAGTTTGCTCATTACTAGATTCCCCATTCCCTGAAAAATAGTAAAATAGACAAAACAGTTGTCTGAGGAGGACATGGCCTGTTGCCAAACCTATTTGGTTATAGATGAGACCACTGGGACCATCTTGGCCTATCACTTTATAAAGGGCAAAAAATGGGGAGCAACCATTAATATCCACAGAAGGAAAAAAAGGATAAATCTCAAGATTCTGTGATCTCCCTTTGTCCTTTCTGTGCTTTTATTTAGCCCTCTGAAGACCTTAATAGTACTCCTAGTCTGAAATGTGCTGAGCTTTCCAGCTAATAAAAGACAATTTTTTAAACTAAATTTTAATGAATTTTAAAAACATAAGTAAAAAGATAATTCTTTCCCCGTTTACATTATGACATTGTACAAACCACATAACATAACACAAAAACACATTAACTTCATGCACATCCCATCATTTGTTACTTCCTTGGAGTAGGTTTTATTCAAATATACTACTTCAATTACCTATTTGTGAGTGTACCAAATAGTGAAAAGACCATATTTTAAGCTTATTCAGACATGTATCATACCTGGGGATTCAACCTGGAGCCTCCTGCAGACAAAGCATGTGCTCTATCACTTGAACTATAGACACTGCCTCTAAGAAGGGATCCCATAGCTCTTACCAGAATCTTAGTAGTGCCCAATATTTTACCTGTCTTTGATGATCCAGGTCTGCTTTGTTACCAACAAGAATCATTGGGAATTCATCGCGATCTTTTACTCTAAGAATCTGCCTTTGAAACTTGTAGATTTCTTCAAAGCTGAATGAACATGGAGACAGAAGAGGTTAGAACATCAACTGCATGATGTGATCAAACTTTGCCTAAGGCCATTTAACAAAGATATCAGAGGTGAGGTGAAGTGCCCATAATCGTAATCTTCCCAAGAGCGTATAGACACTCACTGCATTGCTATTTTAGTTTTCCTTTTAAGTCATGTAGTCCAAACAGCTATTTTTTGGATTCCAAAGGGCAGAAACATTTTTGTGTGCATGCACGTGCGCACACACACACACACACACACACACACTCCAGAATGCCCTCAAGGAGTGTGGAGAGCACTTCTACCATGTTTTGAGGCCTTTTGGACCCCCCCCCCCCCGGTTTAAAAAAATGGAAGGTTTTTTTCAAAAATGTCTTTGTGCCCCAAAATGAGGTGTGGGGGTATTTTCACCATACTCTGGGGTGGCCCAATTTAAGTCCAAGACTTGAAACAGGAAGCAACTTCTGCTCATTTCCTGTTGTTAAAAAGTGGTCAGAGACATGGTGAAATGCCCCCCATAATTTCCTAGATAGCATTTGGGACAAAAAATATGATTTTCCTGTGGTAGTGGGCCTGATGAGGGGGTGCAGCATTCCAAAGTCTCCTGGGAGGGAGCTAATGCAGCCCCTTAGCCTTTCACAGTTGCCTACCTCAATTTAAATGGCCTCCTAATGCAACATCCTATGATGCCTCTGAAACTCTTTAGTCTGAAAAAAAATCTAGAATGGTGGGGCTACTTTCCAAGTAAAACAACATCCTCATCCCCATCAGCAAGCAGAAATGACCAAATAGTTGTCTGGTTGTCGGTCAAAGAACCAGTTCTCTGGTTCCTGGCTCTGGCATTAATTTACAACACTATGACCCATATTTAAATATTTCTTGAGTGTTAATTACTCCAGCTACACTTACCTTACGTAAAAAAAATAAAAATTCTACAGTACTGGTAGCACATTACAGAGTCTTCTGAGCCTGCCTTACCTTCCTCTATCCGTGACTGAGAAGACAAGCAGAAAGCCTTCTCCTGTCCTCATGTACTGTTCCCGCATGGCTCCAAATTCTTCTTGGCCTGCTGTATCTAGGACTAAACATGTTAAGGAGTTAATTGATTTCACCTCCGAAGACAAATTATATCACGGAAAGTTCTGTGTTCTTTCTCTCCCAAATAAAAAGAGCATACTTTAATATGCTTGCATCTTCACATCCAAATTCATCGCTGAATGAAATTAGATGTTTGTGTATTTACTAAATATCTGTGTGACAATTCAGCTAAAGTGGTGGTGGGGATTCCGTTTTTAAGAATAAACTAAATGTAAAAGGAGAAAGAAGAAACAGTTAGGGACCCACATGATTACAGCTTATATGCTTACCGCTGCTTACAGATTTCCCCCAGACCAGCTCTGATATCAAAGTGAGTCAACTGAATAAAAACTTTGAAAGCAGCTGAATATGTAAGCCCCAACTGCTGATTTACAGGTCAAATAATGAGTACAAGTTTACCATACACAAGCATGTGTAGGAAGGCCACCAACATCACATGATGTTATTCTAAAATTTTAATATTGTCAACAGTATTAAAAAAAGGTGTTTGTCTTTCTTTTGTATTGACAAGAGATCCTCTTAACACCATTTCCCGTACTTCTTGGATTCTACGAAGTGTGATTAGCTGGGAAGCTGAGCCAGCTTTGCCACAACTGCATCTTAGTGCCAATAGTCCAGCTGACTCACCTTCCCATTCACCCTGCCTGAACTTGATTTATGTTATTTTCTACCTATGCCAAGAAGAAAAAGGAAAGGAAGACAATGATGCTGGTGGTGGATTTGTAAAAGTAGAAACATTATTGAGCAAGACAAAAACAAGTACACTCGTCCCTCTACATTTGTGGCTTTGATTATTCACTGATTTTATTAATAATTTTATTATTAACATCTAGGTCCTCCAGCACAACTCTGTGGTCATCTTTAACCAAACGTCATGCTGAAGGACCTATAGAGATTCCTAGAGAAAACACTCCTCTAGGCATTTGTAGTTCCTCCAGCATAAATCTATGGTCAATGTCTGACAGATGTTGACCACAGAGTTACACTGGAGGACCTAGAGATTCCTAGAGAAGTGTTCTCTCAGGTAAAAATATGGCGTTTTTGTTATTTGTGTTTTTTCCACATTCACGGGGGTCCTATGCCCCTAACCTCAGCGAATGTGGAGGGATGAGTATACTTGAAAAGGGCTAATGACTTCAGAGGAGGGAATTATTTGAGGTTATCTCTGTATAGGTGTCCACTGAGCAGGCTATTCATTGAGCTCACAGAAGAAAAGAAAATGAGAAATAATGCACTAACAAAAAACATCCATTTGCAATAGACGGGGAGAGAATGGCTGAGATCCTACCTTGTCCTACACAGTAGTGTAAGGAGTCCCACTCACCCTTCAGGACTGACATTTTTGCTGTGATGGTTCCCTTGAACAACCATCCCCTAACTGGTGGAGAGTTTGAAGGGGGCAGGGAATCAGAGAAGTGTTTGGCTATGACCCATAGCCATGCAGAAAACAATAACATCATCTGCCAACGTCTACTAGAAACAGTAGTACATGTGCTAATAACCTCCCGGCTTGACTTCTGCAATGCGCTCTACATGGGGCTACCCTTACTGCCAAGTTCGGAAACTTCAACTGGTACAGAATATGGCAGCCAGACTTGTTGTGGGTACCCCACGAGCTGCCCATGTTACACCAGTCTTAAAATCATTACACTGGCTGCCTATTCGTTTCCTCTCCTGTTTTGTCTCTGTTCCTACCACTTACTGGCATGCAGGTCCCTACATGAAGTCTGGGAACTAAGCTGGCTCTAAGGCCATAAAGAAAATGTTCCCCGCCTTACTATAGTGGAACAAAATCATTAAAAACTTACTATCCAGTCTTGCCGCTCTCTCGTCTATTACACATTGTTTTGTGTAAGAATCTTCAATTGTTGGATCATAGTCCGTGACAAAGTAGGACTGCAAAGAGAAGAAAAATAATGTTCAAGACTACAGAAAGAATAAAATGCTCAGAAAGAATAAACACCTTTTTTTAAAAAATTAAGCCAGACCAGGTTTCTCAAGCAGCTTAAATGCTCTCACAGAGTCAATGACTGCATACCACCACCACGAGGCTGTGTTGTAAATCTGGGATCAAAAAAGATTCCAGAGTGACCATCATGTAATTGAATGAGGTCCAAAATTAAGGTGAAATCCATTTAAGCAGAATTAAATTGGAAAGTCTGCAAAAGAAAGGTTAAAAGACATAAATATTCAACTAAATGCTATGCAACACTGGCTGAATCATGTCAACTCATGCTTAACACAATGAGGTTTCCTGACAAAAGATTATCTACTACCACCTAGTTCCTAATTCTACACAATGAACTTCTTACTTAGCAAGGATTTAGTTGTAGCTGAGGCAGCAAAACCTTATCCCAAGCTGAACTAGATATAGATACAGATAGAGATTTTAAAATCTGTCAACAGGTCTGGAGAGTGAGGATCAAGTAAGATAGGTGATGGAGATACAGTGGTCCCCCGGCTTACAAATCCCCCGGGTTGCGAAAACCCTGGGATCCGAAAGCCGCCAGACCGCTACAATATCCCCCGGGATCCGAAAGATCCCCCGGGATACGAATAAAAAAAACGCGCGGCCCCTTTAAATCGGCCGCACGGTCCATTGAGTTTAGCGGTCCCCCTGGAAACGAAAGCTTCCGGGTTACGAAAGTAATCCCGGAACAGATTACTTTCGTAACCCGGGGGGACGACTGTATTACCATTATTCCAACCTCTTCTGGTCATTCAGGTCCACAACTTCAGGTGGTTTGAACTAACTGATGACCCTTCTGGACATTTGTGATTTAATTCCATTTTGGCATCAAAGCCATAAGTATTTTTGTACAATGACTTTGTTCTCTAAAGAAGTGCTTATGATGTGTACGACAGAGAGAGTTTTCCCCCAGTAGGCCAGAGACCATGAGTTACAACTGCTCCTTTCTACCAAGTAAACTTCCATGGACCACACTGAGCAGTACTTCTCTAGAACAAACTAGTGCAGAAACTTTAGTTAGTTCACAGTTCATTGGCCTACCTATAAGCAAGAACAAGATAATTGGAAGTTCTGACTTGTGCACAGGATTCCCACCATCTTTCACCTATTGTTTCACTTTCAGAACACACCAAAGCAAGCTCAAGAATTTGGAAATATTACCTTTCTGTACCCTATTTCCCAGAATTCCCCAGCCAGAGAAACAGTTGTCCATGAAAGTAACTTTTCCAAGCATCAAGAAACCATCTTCTTCCCCACTGTCCTACTTCAGATCAGACATGATTGTCAATTTACCACCACATTCACAGAATATTTAACAGCTTGAGTGTAGAGATGACAAGTTTAAGTTCCTTCCTTCTCTATGGAGATGATCTGTTTGATCATCTGTTTGAAGTAGAATGTATTTAGTATAGCTTTGGGACTGGTTTTAAGATACTACTGTCAAATCTGTATAAAGTAGAATACATTTAAGACTGCCAAAAACTAACTGCTAGCCCAAATTAGGGTAGCCTCACTGATCCAATGGAGCTTACTTAAGTGTTGATCAATGAAGGTGCAATCATGGGTCTTTTCTAGTTGGGTGTTGCAACTGGATTTAGGCCTCTGTATGGCCAAAACAAATAAACAAATGGGTCCTTGAGCAGATCAGTCCTGAACTCTCACTTGAAACCAAGATTATGAAAAAAACATGACTCATTAGAAAAGAAGACAAGGCTATGAAAGGAAGAAGGTAGTTGAAATAGAGGAAGACCTCATGCCAGATGGATAGACTCAATCAGGGAGGTTAGGGACCTGAATTTACAGGACCTAAGCAGAGCAGTGGATGACAGGGGGTCTTGGAGATGTCTCATCCACAGGATCACAAGGAGTTGGGGTTGACTCAAGGGCAGTTAACAAACAACAAATAAAATACACCTAGTCAGTAGGCTGTAATAATTACATTAATGTTATCAGACTACCTGCCCTGAACTTGTACTTTGGGTGCTCTTTAAATATTGTAATAAAAATGGCTACAAGTAATTAAAAATGCCCTCTAGCGATTTCCTGGATGTAGACAGCACACAAGAGAACAAGTATGAAGGAAGTTGTAACAGCTGGGCTGGCAGCAGTCTTGGATTATAAGGATAATGATGCAAATAAAGATGCCATTCTAGCCACATGTTCTCTGGTGGGCTAGATCCTCAGTAAGGTACTCATGTTACAGTGTTAAACACACTTAGTTATTGCCAAGGTTCACAATTACTACCAAGATGCATAACAGACAAGACCACTGTATTTATGAACATAGCTTTGCAGGTATGCTTAAATTAGTATTTTCAGAGTTTCAGTGTCCTCACAGTCTGAATAATATAAATGAAATGTAGACTTTTAAGCTGTCATACCATAATGTTTGTAAATACTTCTTAGGAACAATTTCCAAATAAGGCTCTCAGTTTCTTCAAATATAACTTTTTACAGCAAATTTTACTGACTTATTCCCTAAGAAGTTCCCCACTCAGCCACTGAAACCAACTTGCCTTGAACAAGTCACACACTCTCAGCCTCAGGTGATGGCAACAGAAATGGCTCTCTGAACAAATCTTGCCCCAAAAAAACCCTGTGTTAGGTTCATATTAGGGTCACCAAAAGTCAGAAGCAAAGGCACAAATTCACAACATATTTAATAATCATACATGTGTATCATTATTTGGTATCTATAACAAGCAGAGTACAGTGTAGCCAGTGAAATATAAGATTTCGATAGGAAACAAGAGAAAATACTCAGGATGCTCTTTTAGGGTGGGAAAAACACTTACATTTATTGAGATAAGTAAGGAAATATACAAAAGTCAATTGCCTAGATTTTAGCAGAAGAAGCCCTAAAAGCTGGCTTTCATGTGTGGATGGAAGCCATCCTGAAGCAAAAGCCTCATGGACTCTACCATCTCAGACAGACAAAGGACTACCTACCTTTTGGAGAAGGGGAAAGTAACCTCTGGCAACAAGAAGGAAACAAAAAAGCTTTATATAGCTTAAAGAAAGAAAAACAGTAAAATAAAAAGGTAGGCATGCTCTCTGGAGTTCTCTCTCACTAAGCACTTTATACAAGTGTTGATGACACTACGCTTCCCACAACAAGTTGAAATGTCAGTCATAGAATCAAAGAATCATAGAATCATAGAGTTGGAAGAGACCACAAAGGCCATCCAGTCCAACCCCCTGCCATGCAGGAACTCTTGATCAAATCATATGCAACAGATGGCCATCCAGCCTCTGTTTAAAGACTTCCAAGGAAGGAGACTCCACCACACTCCGAGGGAGTGTGTTCCACTGTCGAACAGCCCTCACTGTCAGGAAGTTCCTCCTAATGTTGAGGTGGAATCTCATTTCCTGCAATTTGCATCCATTGTTCCACGTCCTAGTCTCTGGAGCAGCAGAAAACAAGCTTGCTCCCCCCTCAATATGACATCACTTCAAATATTTAAACAGGGCTATCATATCGCCTCTTAACCTTCTCTTCTCCAGGCAAAACATCCCCAGTTCCCTAAGGCGTTCCTCATAGGGCATGGTTTCCAGACCCTTCACCATCTTAGTTGCCCTCCTTTGGACATGCTCTAGTTTCTCCACATCTTTTTTGAATTGTGGTGCCCAGAACTGGACACAGTATTCCAGGTGGGGTGTGACCAATGCAGAATAGAGTGGCACTATTACTTCCCTGGACCTATTGATGCAGCCTAAAATTGCATTTGCCTTTTTAGCTGCTGCATCGAACTGTTGACTCATGTTCAGCTTATGGTCTACTTGGACTCCTAGATCCCTTTCACACATAGTTTCATTCAGCCAGGTGTCCCCCATCCTATATCTATGCATTTCATTTTTCTGCCCCAAGTGCAGTACCTTACATTTCTCTGCATTGAATTACATTTTGTTAGCACTGGCCCAGCTTTCTAGTCTATTCAGGTCATTTTGAATTTTGATCCTATCCTCTAGGGTATTAGCTACTCCTCCTAGTTTAGTGTCATCTGCAAATTTGATAAGTATGCCCCCAATTCTGTCATCTGAATCATTAATAAAGATGTTGAATAGCACTGGGCCCAGGACAGAACCCTGTGGGACCCCACTGGTCACTTCTCTCCAGGATGAAAAGGAGCCATTGTTGAGCACCCTTCGAGTTCAGCCAGTCAACCAATTACAAATCCATGTAACAGTTAACTTGTCTAGCCCACATTTTACAAGCTTGTTTGCAAGAATGTCATGGGAAACCTTGTCAAAGGCCTTACTGAAATCGAGGTATATTATATCCACAGCATTACCTTCATCTACCAAGCTGGTAATTTTATCAAAAAAAGAGATCAGGTTTGTTTGGCATGACTTGTTTCTCTGAAACCCATGTTGACTTTTTGTGATTATGGCATTGGCTTCTAAATGTTCACAGACTTTCTGTTTAATGATCTGCTCTAGAATCTTTCCTGGAATTGATGTCAGACTAACTGGACGATAATTGTTGGGATCCTTTTTTCCCCCCTTTTTGAAGATGGGTACAACGTTTGCCCTCCTCCAGTCTGCTGGGACTTCTCCTGTTCTCCAGGAGTTCTCAAAGATTATTGTCAATGGTTCCAATATTACATTTGCCAGTTCTTTTAATACCCTTGGATGTAGTTCATCTGGTCCTGGAGATTTATATTCATTTAGGTTAACCAGGTATTCCTATACTATCCCTTTACTTATTCTGTGCTGAAATTCCCCTATTCTGTCCTCTGCTCCATTATCCTTAGGTTGAGCACCCTTTGCCCTTTCTGAGAAGACTGAAGCAAAGAAGGTGTTCAGTAATTCTGCCTTTTCTCTGTCCCCTGTTAGCATTTTGCCATCTTCTGCACGCAGTGGCCCAACCGTTTCCTTTTTCTTCCTTTTGCTGCGGACATATCCAAAAAAGCCCTTTTTATTGTTCTTAACTTCTCTAGCAAGCCTAAGTTCATTCTGAGCTTTAGCTTTTCTGACTTTATCCCTACATGTGCTTGCTATTTGTTTGAATTCCTCTTTGGTGATTTCCCCATTTTTCCTTTCTTATACATGTTCCGTTTAAAACTTAGCTCAGTTGAAAGCTCCTTAGTCATTCATCCTGGCTTCTTGAGACATCTTCCATTTTTCTTCCTCATTGGAACTGTTTGAAATTGTGCCTTCAGTATCTCCTTTTTAAGAAACTCCCATCCGTCTTGAACTCCCTTCTCTTTTAGTATTCCTGACCATGGGATCATCCCCAGTATTTCTCTAAGTTTATTGAATCAGCTCTCCTAAAGTCTAGAGTGCGTGTCTAACTAGGCCTAGCTTCTCCCTTCCACTGTATAACAAACTCCAGGAGAACATGGTCACTTCCACCTAAGGATCCCACCACTTGCACCCCATCAACTAGGTCTTCCCTGTTGGTTAAGATAAGATCTAAAATGGCTGATCCCCTTGTTGCCTCATCCACCTTTTGGACAATGAAATTGTCTTCCAGGCAAGTCAGGACTTTGCTAGACCTTGAGGATTTAGCTGAGTTTGGCTTCCAGCAAATATCAGGATAGTTGAAGTCACCCATCACTACTATATCTCTCCTTTCTGAGTGTGTGATTATCTGTTCTAGAAAGGCATCATCCAATTCCTCTGCCTGAGTCGGGGGTCTGTAGTAGACTCCCACAGTAACATACCTGTTGTTTCCCTCTCCTTTAATTTTTATCCAGATGCTCTCCACCTGGCTTCCAGTATTGATTTCCTGGATCTCTTCACTAGTGTAAATATCCCTGACATAAGGCAGTGGAAAATTTTCCAGTTCAAAATGTTCAGCAGGATGCAAGCAGAAACCTAGCATAGGGTGGAATCAAAAGACTTCACATGATAACTTTTTGTCCTATTGGGGAAAACAGAGAGCGACACAGAGAGAATTGTTGGGTAAAATGTCCCTTTAAGATGTATAAAATAATTATATGGCTGTAAATGGTGAGGAACACCAGGTGTCAATCCTTAGTAATTTATATAAGAACTTTGAAACCCAGATCAGGTTTGAGTTGAGGGTAGTGGACTGGAGAGAGGAGTTGGTGTATATCAAGACAGTGCATGCTGACAGAAGACAAGTTTTTGTTGTATATATTGCAACAGGAAGATAAAAGCCTCCAAGGACTTTGGAAGAAGGCAACTGTGTGTGTGCCTCATTTCAGATTGGTCAGTGCCTTGTTGCCAAATACTCCACTGCATACTGAGTTGTGCTTCCACACTCTGCTGTGTGAGAGCTACTGCTGAGGTCAAGTACCTCAGATGTTAGCACCTCTGTTTGTTTTTTCATTGCACACCTGCAGTACACAGAGGAGAACCAACAAGAACAACCCCCATACAAGCAAACGCTAGATTTCAAGGCAGGGCTTTCTCTCTTGGTCCTGCCACTATTACATCCGAAAGAAGTTTTTAAAATTTTATGTCAAAATCAGCTTATGAAGAAGGTACAAAAGCTCACCTTGAACCATGTGCTTTGAGATAACTACATATATCAAAAACACAAGCTGTTCACCAGCCATTCCACATGACACCCTGGCTACAAATGCCTTCAAAGCATGATCCTATACAGCTTGAAAGCTTTTAGGGACAGCCAAAAGGACAAATGGGTCCCAGAGCAGATCAAGCCAGAAATATCCCTTGAAGACAAGATGACAGGACTTAGACAGGACATATCATGAAAAGGCATGAATCGTTGAAAAAGACAATAATGTTAAGAAATGTGGAGGGAAGCAGAAAGAGAGGTAGGCCACATGCTAGATGGATGGACTCTATTAAGGAGGTCAAGAATATGAGTTTGCAGGAGCAGGGCAGAGCAGTGGAGGACGGGGGGGGGGGTCTCATTCATAGGGTCGCCATTGGTCGACAACAACAACCACCTGCCTCAAGAGCACACACAGTTTGACAGTTGGAAAGTGAGCAAGGAGAGGGCAGAGCAGGGCAGGGCAGACAAAAGAGCAAAACAGAAACAAAGACCACCAGCAAACTTAAATAGTGGAGAAGGGAGGTCTAAGCAACCTAAAAGTTGTTTGGCTAAGAAGAATGGCATTACGATACAGCCGCAGCTTCCCTGGGCAAAAGGCTTTTAACTACTAAGGCTCATTATAGCTTCATTTTTTTAATGATTCCATAAATAGTGAATCAGCAGTAATGACTCATTTAAATAAAATTGTTTGACTAAACCTGTTAGAACAGATGTTGGATTATTCATAGAATTAGCTCAGTACTCAAACTATATTGCACAGGGACTTTCCGGACATGGCCAGCTGTCAGACACCTCCTCCCTCCCACTCTTACTTCAATTCAGCCACACATTTTGACGAACTTTCACAACAAGGTTCTGCTGTGTTCTAGTCTTCCTTGTTTCCCCACCCTCCATAAAGCTGGTGCCCCCTGTCAGGATAAAGTTTCCACAAAATCCTGAGTTGCCAAAGAGGCCTCTAAATAGATAGCCTTCATCTATCACTTGGCTGAATCAGATATGAAGTAGACATGCCTCAATGCTGGGATAAGTAACTTGTGGCTCCAGGTATTTTGGGCAACAATTCCCATAGTATTTGACCATTAGTCACAACAGGAGCTGATGGGATTCATAGTCCTGTTGTCTTGCCCTGTGTAGATAATTACACAGTGAAAGAATATAAAGGCAACAGGCTTCTCAAACACAATAGAGGCCCTGGAATGTATCATATATGCTTTGATCAATAGACTGTAGGAAACCAGCACAAATGCTCAAGCACTGCAGTGATGCCTTCTACAATTAGGAGATGAGCCACCACCCTGTGGCAAGTCTCCAAAGGAAATTTCAAAAAGCTGTGAACTCTCTTGGCCTGATGGACTGACCTCCTTTTGTTTTCTCTTCATTGTTAGATTGTAAATTGGCAGACAGTGGCTATTTTAAGTTTCAGTTTTATACAGCATCTAGGTAGAACAGACATTTATAAATCTAAGAGAGTAGGCTGCAACCATCTCATGAGCAGAACTTGTAGGGAGCACTCCTGCTCCCTACTCTATCCATTGCAACTTTATGCTTTCAAACTATTTTGTATTCACCAAAAATATAGATTATCTGTAATGCTTGGGATCAGAAGTGTTTTGGATTTTAGATTTTGGAATATTGCATATTTATAATGAGATGTTGAAGATGGAACCCAAATCTAAACATGAAATTCATTTATGTTTCATATACACCTTATACACATAGTCTGAAGGTTATGCCGTACGTAATTTTTAACATAATTTTCTGCATGAAGCCACGTTTGTGTGCACTGAACCATCAGAAAGCAAAGTTGCCACTATCTCAGCTACTCATATGGACAATTTTGGATTTGAGCATTCCAGACTTCAGAATTTTGGATAAGGGAGACACAGCATTCCTTTTCAGCAGATGCTACTAGACTCTGGAACAACAGATGAGATCTGTCAAATCACCACCTTGGAAACTTTTAAGAAGGCTATGATGATAGATCTCTTCCAGCAGACCTTTCCACACCAGACCATCCTTCTTGCCTCCCCCCTCCTCGGAACTCATATTGACATTTCTCATCATTTTAATTGTTATTGTATATTAATGGTTTTAAACTCTTTTCTGGTTTAATCTCTTTTTAGTATTTAGTATGCTTTTATGATTGGGATGGGTTTTTTGTATTTTTAAATATTTCTCTTTTAACTATATTTTGCTTTTAATGTTGTAATCTGCTTGGATTTCCTGAGATTAAGCGGAATATAAATAAATTATATTATTAACTATATTATTATATAAATATGCATTTAAAAAGGATGCAACTCCTTTCTTGGTTGGTAGGGAAGGAGGGTGAGACAGTACTTCTTTGTTTAATGTATTAGTCACATTTCTTATCTGGACACTTACAATCAAATCTGCAACTCACTAACTCTTGTTATTTCTTAGGAACAGAAAGCTGTCAAATAATATATGGGACTTCCTACAAATGTTACTCTTGCACCAACATATGGCATAGCAATATTTAAAGTCTAGCCCACTGAGAAGACAGCCAGACATAAATCAAGTAGTAGGAGGCTCTTACAGCAGGTCAGAATTAGTATTGGAGACATCCCTATACATTTTGTCTGTAGGAAGATTTAGGGATTTTCCTCTGTTAAAGCATGTTTTCAGAATTAATTATCTTTGCCACATGATCTCAGCCTGAATTAAAATGCTTCCAGAAGGGCTGAACAATTTTTCCAGTTCTTAAAAAGACAAGAGAAATAAGCAGATGTTTCTACCATAGCTCTCATTTCAGAGGATATGGGCATCCCAATGTAGTAGAATTCAAAGGCACATCCCTGTTAATATGGATCAGTACACGAAGGGATCTTGTTGCACGTTTGAGACTAAATGAGAGAAAAAAGTTTGTAGCATAACCTTTTGTAGACTGAGCCTACTTCATCAGATGTGTGAGGTATTATACCAGTGTGTGAGTCACACGAGCTTTACACTGTAATTTACTCTTGGATTAGTCAAATTACAACTTCAAAAGAGTTCTAATAATTGTACTGTACTTATGTAATGCATTGTGTTATGCATCATGTGCCAATATTACAAAGATGCTGTGTGCAATTCCTAGGCAAAAAAAAAAAAACCAGTAAAAATTCATTATTAGCCTTCAATAAGAACAAGCAAGACAGAAACAACAACATCAAACCAGGCAGTTTAAAGGAAGAAAGCCTATGAAAACAATTCAGGAGCACAAATTCATGTTAGTAGAAAGGTTGTCTTAAACAGCCAAAATTTAACTACATGCACACCTCTGTTGCTGTTGCTATGTGCCTTAAAGTTGTTGCCAATTTATGGTGACTCTAACGCAAACCTATCATGGGATTTTCTTGGCATAATTTGTTTAGAGGAGGTTTACCATTGACTTCCCCTGATGCTGAGAGCATGTGACTTGCCCAGGGTCACCAACTGCCCCTACTAATAAAGCGTTATCAAAGTAAAGCTCTTTCTTACAAAAGTTTTTTTTTAAATGTCTACCCCTTTATATCAGCCTCCTCTCCCTTTGCATCCTCTGATGAGCTAGAAATCTTAACATCACAAGCAATGGGAAGATGGTGAAGGAGAGCTGGAGAAAACACAGACTTTCAATGTTGTGTTGCAGCAGCTTATCTGCAGTAAACCATTGTGGAAAAGCATGTGATTCTACTCCAGCTGAGGCACATGCCTGCCTAAAACAGGCATGGTAAACAGCAGATGCCTCTGGAATCCTGTAGTGAGAATGTACGAACACCGAAAACAGACAGAAAATACAACCACAAATAAGCCTAGTTCACCAACTCCTCCCACTTTGTTTTTAAAAAAGAAGCAGCACAGATCTATAAATTCAGCCAGCAAAATGTACATAATAAAAAAGGTTTACTAAAC
The DNA here is from genome assembly GCA_034509955.1 of Urosaurus nigricauda. Taxonomy (NCBI): domain Eukaryota; kingdom Metazoa; phylum Chordata; class Lepidosauria; order Squamata; family Phrynosomatidae; genus Urosaurus; species Urosaurus nigricauda. The sequence goes on from JAOEGL010000001.1 coordinate 104,150,495, forward strand.
ATTTGAACTGTTCCTTCCTCCTTGTGGTGAAAGAACCAATACCTATTCTTTCAAAATTATTTCTGCATCTGGTACTAAATGTTCTGCTGAAGAAGTAATGCTCATCCACTTTGTTAACTGATGTATACCTGCACTTGTGGACAGGCTCACAGCCAGGCAGCCACACAGATCTCCGTGGGGAGGACATCCTTCGGCCTGGGTGATGTAGTTGTCCAGTCCCTGTCTGATATCCTCATGTACCTCAAGTGGTCTGGAGCCCCCTTTTTCTCCTCTCTTACCAAGAGTCTCAGGTAACCAATCCAAAAGCCTCTAGAGAACAGAGCACCCAAGCAGGATTATATGGAATGACATGGCCCTTAAGGCACACTAGCTCAATACCTTAGATCTTAAAAAGAGTTGACCTTCCATATCCACAGATTTTTTTATCCATTGATTCAATAATCCATTGCTTGATTGCTTGAGTGTGTGTGTGTGTATTATGTGTGTGTGTGTATGTGTGTGTGTACTTCTTCATTTTGCCATTTTATATATGGGACACCATTTCATGATGGCATTGTATTTAACAGGACTTGAGCATCCACAGATTTTGGTATTCATGGGGGGTCCTGGAACTAAACCCCAGCAAATACAAAGGACCCACTATATTGTAATCAGTTCCAAGTAGCCCAGAAGCATATCAGCAACCACATGCAGTTAAAACAACCTGAAGGTGGAGTGTGATCAAAACTGTCACCTTCCTTCCATCAGGCTATCTGGACGCCATGTTCTGTACCAAATCTTCTGAGAAATTTTCAGAGGCAATTCAACTTAGAATAGACTAAACTGACCCAATCTGGACATAATGAAGATATGAATCACTGTGGCTTCAGCTAGTTTCCCAGAAAGGAATACAACAGAAGTACTAGACAACACTGCTGAAAAGGAATTCCTGACCACTGTTGCCACTTGAACATCCAGTAGTATGGCTGGGTTCAGAATTGCTCCTAAACTGTATGCCTGATCCTAAACTGATCAAGGATGAATGTAGCTGTTCCCAAAACAGGCCAAGTAACTCACAGCAGAACTCTCAGCCAACTGGCATTCCATCTTGGTGACAAGTACCTCAGCTTTGTGTTCAGATCCTTATGTATGGGCAATTATACTAGAGCCCCTTAGTCAGTTGTGAGTAGCCATAAAAGATTTGCTGGGACATTTGTTATGTAAAGTCTAAACTGATTAATATGAGAGGCTAGACCTCACCAATAAATGCATCTAACAAAAGAACCAGATCATACCGTGGACTATGCAAAAGGGACTATATGCATGTAGTTAATCACATGTAGGCCTTCCTCTGTGATCAGAAATCCTAATCATGGAAGAAACCTATCTGGGCATATAGCTATATGAGCAGAGTCCCTTTCATATCTACTGCAGAGGATGCAGACAGGACCCATGGCATGGATGCAAGCCTGCTCCTCCCTGCATGTATTTGGCATAGACAAATCTACTCACACATATGTCCACAGAGAGAAAGAGAGAACATGCATACATATATATAGCAAACAAGATGTGTGTCTTTTTTAAGCTAATATTTTTCAGATATGACTGGGCTATTAATGCACTGCTGCTCTCAAAAGATCACAATGAGCTGGTAAAAATAACAGAGGTTTGTGGCCTGCAGGAGTACTGGTGTGACTGTACATGCTAGTGTCAAAACCAATTCTTAAAGCACTTGTTACATGAAAAATAACATCCTTACTAATCCATATTCACTATCTAGTCACAGGTGGTAACTATAAAACTGATCCAAGTAGCTGTAAGCCTCTGTTTTGCAGTATATGCTCCAGCATAAATCTAGCATAAATAAATAAATAAATAAAAGTGCAATTCAATACAGACTGGATTTTTGTCATCAACTGAGCTACCGCCTTCCATCCAGAAGCCTTCTGCTTTGCTCTGATGTTTGTGCTGACCAAGATCAAGGACAATTCAATCACTGGAGTGTCACCTACACTTTACCTGTATGATTGCGACATACTTGTCTTCTATCTACATGTTATTTGCCTTGAGGCAAAAAACAGATCAGATAGGCACTCTTTCCTAGCTATTTGCATTTACTGTATATGCTGCAGACAGCTCAGCTACCTTAAGAGAAAACAGCTCAAATACTGAAAGGCATCTCAAGTCTACTACCTCACACCTTTCTCTGTCAAGCATAATAAAAACCCTTCTACCAAATTCTGTAATAATATTTTTTTATTTATAACCCGCCCCTCTGAACGAGCAATCAGGGTGGGGTACAACAAGTTAAAAAGACAAATACAGTTAAAAATAACATCCCTACCTCCCACCACTTAAAATGAAATTAAACTATCACAGAATTTAAAACAATCTCAATAAAACAATAAAAAGTATTAAAAACATCATTCTTGGGCAGCCTGAAAATAGCACATGATATATGGCCAGGAAAGCTTAAGTGAGTATCATTGGAGACGAGGCAGATTAACCACTATTCAGAAAGGCCTGCCAGAAGAGGTGCGTCTTTGTGGCTTTCTTAAAGCCGTCCAGGGTCGTAATAAGACGCATCTTATCCGGCAGGCCATTCCACAGCCTGGGAGCAATAGGTGAAAAGGCCCTCTGGGAGGTCTGCAACAACCTGGTCTTCATGGGTGGTAACAGGTTCCTCCCAGAGGACCAGAGAATGCGAGGGGGCTCATATGGGAAGAGGCGGTCCCTAACATAGGATGGACCCAAGCCATGTAGAGCTTTAAAGGTTAAAACCAACACCTTGTACTTGTACTACCTTAAAATAAAAGGGGTTTTGTTGGGGGGGGGGCTGCTTCTTATAAGAAAAAGTCATCACCAGACATTTTGTCCCTTTCTGATCACTATCCACAAGGGGGGAGGCAGCAATGAAAAGTTATTAAGCAAATGAGATCAGTATTTTTCTTTCGGTTCCTCTGTAGTCTATTGTCATTCCAACTCACTATAAATAAAGAAAACAATTCTCCTTCTCACAATATAATCCCAAGGAACAGGTGGAATTTTAAAGCTATATTCTGTAATGTCTAAGTCCGTAGGTCTCAAAGGGTAGGTCAACCCCACTCCTTAGCGGGGGATGTGAGAGTTGCTCAAGGAGAACACAAGACCTGGAGAACATGATCCCTTCTCCTCACCTCAAACTTTTTATGTGTAAAATTTACATGCCGGTATGTGTTGAGTTAAAAATTGAATTTACTCAAATAAAACTGTCCTAATTTCAACAATGCTATTCCCTTATAAAATATTAAAATATGAATATACATGAATGTGTGAATGCAAGTATGCACACTAAATAAACAAAGTATTTTTATTCATAGGATACGTCAAGTGGGGGGGGGGGTGATGTTCACATGTAGATGTAACGGAGAGTCCCAAGGTTAAAAATTCTGAGTACAGCTTGTCCAAAGGAAACATTATTCAGCTCCTAAGATAGGACCAAGAAAACCCTGTGAAAAATTCACTGGGTTGCCATAAAGGCAACTTGAAGACACACACACACTCCCTCCCACCCCCTGCCAACCATCATGACACAGAAATATTTAAACATACTTCATGAAAATGATTTACTGCATATTGGTTCAGGTAGAAAATTCCCACATAACTCATTTAAAGTATAAACCTTGCAAATGGCAGAGAAAGATGCTTTTTGAGAGCTGGTAAGCACCACAAGCTGCCTTTGATATTTTAATGCAACTTCAAAGTTACAGGATTTGAAACAGCAAGGAGCATGCCAAGAAGTGTGTTGCAATGTTTGCATTTTGTATTTCAGATTAGCATGAGGGAAAGACAAAATACAAGTGACAATGAACTGGCACTGTAGTTCTGGGAAATGAGGCTCATTCTATTGAACTTTGTGCCTTTCCTGAAGTTCATATCCTTAGTAATTTTAGCTATGCTTGAAGAAAACAGTTTGGGAGTAGATAGAGTCACATAAAGCCAAGATTAACTTTACAAACTGAAACTAAATTTAAGATTCCAGCTTTCTGTTCCAACAGCTATTTAAAAGCTGGGGGAGGGGGGCGGGAACAGGAAATTTATTACCTATATCTGCTCCTTTCTGTCTCTCTCTTTCTCTCTCTCTCTAATACACTTTCTATAAACTAGTATGTTCTTTAAAAGTTTTCAAGAGAGAAAGGGGGAAAGCAAGCATTCAGAACAAATTAAACAGCAGATTTTGCAGGTTTGCCTTATGCAACATTCAGAGTAAATTAAGCAGCAAATTTTGCAATTTTATTTCTGCAACTGGAGCCAATTCAGATATAACATATGACACATATACATGAAAGCACACACATAAACACACACACACACACAGAGAGATTGCTTATCTACAGTGGATACCAAAATCAATGGATACTCAAGTCCCATTATATAAAATGGCATAATAAAATTGTGTCCTTTAAATAAAATGGTAAAATCAAGGTTTGTTTTTCAGAATTTGTGTCTGTGTGTAAATATTTTCAAACCATGGTTGGTTGAATCCATGGAGATGGAAGACTGAATACATCAAAACACATCTGTTCAGTTAATAGTAGAAAAATGCTAAATGTTTTATACCTTCTGTGCAGAATATTTAAGTAAAGTAAGGAACCTGGTGTCTCCCGGGAAAGAAGAGAAGGATGGAAATTTAGTTGTACAGTATTTACTTTAGCAACAATTCAATATTTAGCCATATGGAATCTAGCACAAGCCACTCATCTATCTCCCCACCACCACTAACAAAAAAGCTTATATTTTTCCTTCAATCTGTACTCTGTACAATAAATACAATACTGAGCTCATACAAAATGAAACATTTCAGAATGGTACAACTAATTTTAGTATCCACTAATTGTTGGTTCTTTTTTATCAGTCCCTTGGCTAGGGTTCATATGACCTTCTGTTCAATGACCACAGACTCAAAGGGCAGAGTGAGTAATGGTGTTTATAATAGTTCACACAAAACAGAACTCTTCGTAAAGAGAATACTGTGAAACTATTGTTCGATTCAAAATATTTATAAAAACTCAATGCAATTCATGACTCAGGTTTCACCCAGCTACAAATCTAAATCAGCATTGGTGATTAAGCACTTCAATACCTCTCATAAGCAATAGAAACTAATAAGAGTATGCCAAAGGTAGACATAGATTCAAACTTCAGCTCTAAGATCAGCATTCTAACACATGCATGCACAGACACACTAGTAGTGTCTGTGGCCTTTTACCGTTTACTGAACAATTTGTAAATATGACACCTTCATGCTCATACCGGGAGAAAGCTACCAGTTCTCTATTCACCCTTCACAAGCCATGGTTAGCTCTATGACAGCCTATAGATCTGTAAGGCAGCACAGGTTTCGGATGGTCAAGAAAGTGATTTTAAATGAGAAATAGTCGACTCATGAGAACTGGGTCACCTGCTGATGATGTCAATCTGGCTGCACAACAATCAAAAGCATACCAATACATCATCCTACCTGCTGGTGATGTATCTCATATGATGGACATCTTTATAGAAGACTTCTTTTCTCTTGGGATAAGAGGTAAGAAAGTATAACTCTATACTGAAGAATTTGAAAATGAGAGGGTCAGTAGCATTCCCAACCCTGTTGTCATCCACTGTGGGGGAGCTGCTAGGGTCAGCTGCTGGAGTTGGCAGTGAGCAATAGGGTGCACTCACCTTCTCCTTTGTCGCAGTGGTAGCTTCCTCCTCAGGAGGAAGCCACCACCGTGGCAAATCCAGGAGAGGCACGCTCACCTCTTCTCACCCTGCAGTGGTAGAAGGGCCTGACTAGGTGTCATCCCTCACCTGGAGTGGTTCACACATCCTGCACTTGCCTAGTGACACCACTGAGCCACTGGATTAAGCAAAATGCTCTTCTCTGGATACCCTTCCAATGACTACATCCAGATATTTAACCAGATAAATATCATGGTTTTGATTTTTTTTTTAACCCCACAGTTTCATACATGACACACAGTACAAAGATTCATCATAGGGCAGTGCCTTAAAGCTTACAATCAAAATGGACATGGTGTAAAAGGAAATGGGAGATGAGGAAGAAAGCAAACCCGGGCACTGTAAATTCTTACAGTTGCCCTTTCTACCAGTACACAGGGAAGCAAGTTCCCTGAGGTTCCCTCTTCTCTGAAGGATGCCTGGGAAAAAGTGGTCTCCATGTTGGTCTGCCAGTGAGTGTCAACAGCACTGGCAGGGAGCTGATCAGAAGCCAAAAAGAATGACCCCAACCAGGGCTGGCATGTGCAAGTCTTTATGGCATGTGCAAGTCTTCCTCTATGTAAAAGGAAGCCTGACTTCCTTTTATGTATCCTCCCCTACCTCCAATACATATTTTTTTCAGTAACAATGTTTTATTCCAGGATCAATCCATACAAACTAAAATCTGCATGCTAATTTTCAAATACATTCTGAATAGCTCTGAAATCAAACTTCACAATGTTTTACTAGGCCATATGCCCACATTTATCTACATGTATCTTTGAAGTTCATCAACTGTTTAAAGAGGTTGAGTAGAGAAAAAGAAAGGAAAACCAATTCCTTTCTAAATTTCTAGAATCTCCTTAATATGATAATTCCTACTGGCCAAAGGCCAGTAAATTATTATGCACTGGGAGGGATGTAGTAAACAATGAGGAGACATCATAATATAGGGGTTTAAATGAGATGAAGATCCCAGGAGACCAGGATTCAAATCCCCACACCACTAAAGAAACCCACTGAGTGGCCTTGGATAAATCACATTCTCTTAGCCTCAGAGGAAGGCAAAGGCAAATGTCCTCTGAAAAAATCTTGTCAAGAAAATCTTAGGACAGGTTGCTATAAAAGTTGACTTGAAGGTAAATATCATGAAGAAAATACTCTAAAAGATATTTTCCAAATACATGACCCGGTAACTAGTAAGTGTCCTTAACACACAAAATAGCAATGTCAGGTTCTCAGATAAAAGCACACCTCAAAACACAAGTCAGATTAATATTTGACAATGAGAACATGAAAGTAGGTTTTGTTTTTCAGCTGTCATCCCTCATGGCAAGTTATACCAAGATCTATTTTATTCTAGTGCAAGACAAAGTAAATGTCCAGTATCACTACTAAGTTTTAGACTGAGAAACATCTAAGCCTGAACCTTGGAATAGGCACAAAAAAGCTCTCAGTTTTTGCTCACAACTATTAAATTACACTTGGCAGGTGTACCTTAAGACTGAAAGAGTGTGACTTTAAATAGTCTTTATTTCTAATGTACATCCTTGCATTTTACCCATTTAAAGCTTGCACTGTCACTTCTCTCTCCCTTAGCAAGCCTAAACAAAGCAAGCACAGTATTTTTGCTGTGGTAATACTGCTTTGCAGGCTGTTAAATGTTACAAGACTATCTAAATACTGTAATCTTTTGTATCAGCAGCATAGCCAGCATCAATGGAATGTCAGAAATGCCATTCCAAATCATAGTCTGTTCTAATGTGCAGCTGGACAACATTTCATGAGGGGAGGGATAGTGTAATGTCAGTGAAATTTGTGCATTTGGATGTGAGGCTAGCCTGGTGGGGTGGGGAGTTTAAAGATAAGTTATAATAAGGATAAGTTATAGGTCTGAAGAAGGACCTTTCTACCCCAACATTCTTTTTACAGCGCTATACAAATAAATTTAAATTTATAGTGCTATACAAATAAAGGATAATAATAATAATAATAATAATAATAATAATAATAATAATAATTTTCAGAATACCTTGAATTATTCAACTATTTAGGATCACTGAGTTGGAAGAGACCTCAACGACCATCCAGTCTGACTCTCTGTCATGCAGGAATACACGATCAAATCACCCCCTCTATTTTAACACCTCCCAAAACCTCCATGTTTTCAACAGTGCCTTCCTTATAAAATGGTTATGAAATTCCTTGTCAATTCTTTTTCATACCATACATAGGCATGCCATACCCATCTTAAATTGATAGCCTCTAAATTCAATAGCTGTTTGTTTTGAAGAGTTATCCATTCCTGAATCCATAATACACTGCATGCCTTATAATATGATTTTAGGTCAGGCATTGCGCATCCTCCTGCATCCTTCTCTTTCTTTAACAACTTCCACTGGATTCTTGCCCTCTTCCCTCCCCATATAAAATTAGCTATCATTCTTTCCCACTCCTTAAATATTTGTTCATTTACAATTATTGGTAAGTTTATAAATAAAAACATTAATCTAGGTATAATTGCCATTTTTATGGCTGCAACTCTGCCCAGAAGAGATAAATTGTATTTATTCCATTGTATTAGATCTTTATTTATTTGCTGCCATATGAGTTTATAATTATTTTCAAACAGGTTTGAATTCTTGTCCATAATCCATATACCAAGATATTTAACTTTTTTTTCTGCTTTAATTCCCGATCTTAATTCTAATTCTTTTATTTCTTTTTCCCTTAAGTTTTTGGTCAGCATCAGTGTCTTATCTTTATCTTAAATCCAGATAAACATCCAAATTCCTTCAGTTCTATCAATAAATGTTCTATGTTCTTTACTGGATCTTCTGGTATGATGACTATATCGTCTGCATATGCTCTTAACTTAAACTCGGACCCTTTAATATTTAACCCTTTAATTTCATCATTAGCTCTGATTGAATTAGTTAAAACTTCTAGATTGGTAATAAATAATAACGGAGATAGAGGACATCCTTGCCTTGTGCCTTTATCGACTTTTATATTTGATGTTTTTTCCCCATTAACAATTAATTGGATATTCTGCTGAGAATAAATTTGTTCAATATTCGCTAAAAATCTTTCTCCCATCTCCATTCTTTTTATAACTTCCATCATAAATTTCCATTTCACGTTATCAAATGCCTTTTTGGCGTCAAGAAATACTAGAGCTAATTTTCTTTCCTTATGTAGAGAGTAGTGTTCTATAATGTCTAACACAATTCTTATATTATCTCTAATTTGTCTTCTGGGTAAAAACCCATTTTGGTCTTTATGTATTATTTTTTCTAAAATTCTTTTTACTCTTTTTGCCAAAATCCATGTGTAAATTTTATAATCTTGGTTCAACAAAGCTATAGGCCTATAATTAGTCATATCTGTTTTGTCCTTTCCCTCCTTCGGTAACAGCACCACATCTACCTTGTTCCATGTAATTGGTTTCCCATCTATGATTACACTATTAAAAGTACAACATAAGGGCTTTCTAGATTGGCAAAAAGAAGTGTGTTCATGGCTGCATGAAACTCTAGCCTTTAGATGAGAAAAAGGGAAAGTGTGCCATGAAAACGCTTTTTTTGCGTTTTAGGGGAGAAGAAGCGCCTTTAAAAAGGTGCTGGTTTTCCCAGCTTCGTTTTTTAAAACTACGGAACAGTGCAGCTCCATCTAAAGGCTGTGGTGCAGCTGCTAAGCATTAAGGAAAAGGCAACTTCATGTCACACTTTCCTGCCAATCTAGAAAGCCCCATAATATTTTAGCCAATTCTGTTCTAAATACCTTATAAAAAAAAAGCCGTATACCCGTCCGGACCTGGAGCTTTTCCATTTTTTTATTCTTTAATTGCTTCCAAACCTCCTTCCTCTGTAAATGGTGCATTTAATATTTCATTTTGTTCCTTCGTAATTTTATTTAGATTTTTCTTGTCTAGATTTTTTTTATTTTTTCCAGATATGATTCACCTTCGGTACTTTCTTTAAATAAGCTAGTATAATATTCTTGAAAAGCTCTTTTAATTTCTGTTTGTGTAGTTATCCTTTTCCCTTTCAGATTAACTTTGGTTATCATTTTTCTCTCTTTCTCTTTCTTTAATTTATAAGCTAGCCAGCGGCCTGTTTTATTTGCATGTTCAAAATATTTTTGCTTAACTATTCTCATTTTTTTAGCTATATCTTCTGTATCTGATTTTGTATTTTATACTTTAAGGCCTCATACTTATTTCTTATCTTACTGTCCCTGGGAATTATCATATAGGACTATTTGGGACACATGTAAGACAGTAATCAGAGGACTACTGATTCAGAAAGCATCTGAAATAAAAAGAAATAAAGCAAAAAAAGAAGTAGAAATCAGACAAGAGCTTAAAAGGTTGGAAGAACAATAAAGCATTATTTTACAAGGACCATTCAGCTGAATATTTTACACCCATACCATAGTCAATGTTCTCACAACACAGCAACTTTGTGAAAAATGACCTTGTTCGATACATCTTTTGCAGTGAAACTGTTCTTCTATAGGCACCCAACTCTGGCTGCATCCATACTGCAAAAATAATTTAGTTTGACACCACTTTAACTGCCATGGGTCAATGGTATGGAATTCTGGGAACTGTAGTTTTGTGGTATATTTAGCCTTCTGTCAGAAAGTGCTGGTGCCACAACAAACTATGTTCCCAGAATGCCATAGCATAGATAAAGTGTTGTCAAACTGGATTATTTCAACAGTGCAGATGCAGCTTTAGTCTTCAAATAGTCAATGAAGTCATTTATCTCAAAGGGGATTTTCACATTCTGCAAATTCAAGAATTTATATTTGAGTTTCTAATGCAAGATCTGAGGACTTTTGGAAATTACAGACTTGTTTTGAGAAATGCAAAATTCTGTTCTAAAACCTAAACACTAAATAGACCTGCTCATATGACAAGATGGAAATTTTGCGATGGTTACTATGAAAGTAACTGTGAGAAGAAAACACACCTTGTACTCCTGGATTTAGTCATGTGATTTTCAAAACAGTATAGGAGGGCCTTAACCAATTGAAATATTTTGAGGGTCTATTTACTGGCAGGCTCTCACAATATCCACCCCCTTTAATAAGCCCTTTCTGCACAAAGCCTCTCAACAAAATAAAAAGTTAATTGAAAGCTTGAATTCTGACAGGTTAATAATAGATATGCACTTTATAATCAAAGAATCTGTGATTCAAGCCTATTCCAATAGGTTGAGAATGAAGTGGGCTTGTCAATGTGCTTGTAAAACTCCAAAATACTCTCTCACCAGAAGCCTCTTGACATGAGTGCTCAGTATTTTTGAAAAATTAAAATATAGATTACACTTAGCAAGTTGCAGCTTTCCAGTGAACTATAATCAGCAACTTAAGAACAAGTCTCATAAATAATCTGATCACAGAAGTAGCAAAGAAAATAGCTCCTCTTATTTAACAACTAAACAAAAACTGTCTTAGAACAGCTAACTTTATCAGAACAAACCTTGGGGCATTTGTTTTTAAATTACTGGAATTTTATCTTTGTGGTTTTTCTAAAAACCACCACAAAGGGCTTTTCTCCCTCAAAGCTAGAGTGGAGTGCAGGGAGGCAAAAGTATAGTAATCATCAATAAAAATTGTTCTCACCATGGCACCACCACTATTCTCATAGAAACTTCTGCTGGACTAGGAATCTTACAGAGAGGGAGGGAGGAGAAAAAAGGGGAAATTCTCTTCTCTCTTTTTTTTCATGAGAATTTTTCTTTTGCTATAGAAAACAGGAAACTTAGAGAAACACTACAGGTAAAAAAGAAACCTCCCACAAAGTTCTTTTTTGAATGAGTGAAATGCATTTTAAGACAGGGTTTTACTCGCTCAAAAGCTGTATATGAAATTTGTGGGGAAATAGCATAGTGTATGTAGTATCCCACTAGATGACCTTGAACAAGTCACACACTGTCAGCCTCAGAGGATGGCCATGGCAAACGTGCCAAGAAAATCCCATGATAGGTTCACCTTAGGGTTGTCCTGACTTGAACATATTCAAAAACAACAAAAATCTACAGAACGCATAATGTAGAGCAGACGTACACACCTTGGAGTCATCCAGATGTTTTTGGGCTGCAGCTTCTTTCACTTGACCATGTCTATGTTGACTGAGACTGATAGCTGCTAGAATCCACCAACATCTGGATGGTAGATGGTCACCCACCACTACAAGTCTAATGCTTTATTATGAATTTTTATCTTGAAGAACAAGTATGTTACTAATCTTGTCAATAGTGTGTTTGAATGAGACTGTGGTCCAAAATACACTGCAAAAATAATCCAGTTTGAAAACATTTTAACTGCTCTGACTCAGTGCTAGGGATTCCCGGGAACTTTCTGGACCTGTGTAAAATACTATGTATTTCCTTATTATACAAGCTGGTTATGATATTCCATTTGCTACATAATCTGGCTTCTGCTCTCATTGCTACACACATGTCTTAGATGACAGCTATCAAGAAACATGTGCTTAGTAGCAGCTTGCTGCTCTGTAGTTTTGGTCTAATTTGTGCTGTACAACCCCCATGTCCACCGAGGATACATTCCCAGACTAGCAAAAATTGTAGATAAGGGAAAGGGCTATATTTCTGGTAGAAGCTGACCATAGGGTCACTTTGGAGAATTTCAAGGAGCCTAGAGAGACCTTTTTTCCCCCCAGATGTGGCTAAAGTAAATCATGGTTATTGGTCCAATGGATACAAGGGTCATACTTACAAAAAATAAAGGTCAACTGTAATCAGAAAACAAGTTTCATTAAACTCAGTGGGACCTATTACTGAGTAGACACATTTATAAGATTGTAGCCTATGCCATTTTTATTTTTGAGGCTAAAATCCTGTGTGCTGAGTAAGCCACAGTAAACAGGGTGGTCTTCTTTCTGAATAAACATGCATAAGATTTGTTTGTGCAAGGTACTATAAGAAGGTTTTCTTTTAACTTTAAAAACACTAATATAAAATTAAATTTCTATAAAAATTTCTTAACAATGCAAGATAATATAACTTTATAAATGAAGGTATAAATAATGTAATTATGCTGTTCAAGAAGTACATTAAGTTTAGATTTGAAAAGGAAATATTACACCAATTTCATTACTCCCAATACTTCTGTCCACCTGACCCTACCTTTCCATGGATGAAACAAATGAAACACATACTCCCTGTGGAAGGGAGGGATAACTGGAGAAGGGTAGGGTGCCCCATTGGCACCCCAAGAAACCTGCAAAACAAAAGCAGATTTTTGTTCCTTAATGCTTTCTAGCATTTAAGGGGACCATTTTCACCATGCTTTTGGGCTTTTTGCAGCCATTTCAGACCCAGTAGAGGCTTTAAAAAAAAGTCTGTTCAATTCCTCTTTCAAAAAAAGGCCTCTCTTGGACCTAAATTCATCATGTTGAGCATAAAACATGGATAATATGCTCACTCCAACTCCCTAGAGGACATTTCAGATGGTGAAAACTTTTTGGAAAAAATTGCAAAACATTTTATAAACTTTTTTTTTAAATTTTGGATGTTCAGGGGCAATATGATACAATGGTTTAAGCACTGAGATTATGACAGCTCAGCCATGAAACCCACTGGGTGAGCCTGGGCAAGTCATACTCCCTCTCTCTCAGACTCAGAGGATGGCAATGGCAAACCCCCTCTGAAGAAATTTGCCCAGAAAACCACATGATAGGTTGTGTCTCCGTAAGAAACTACTTGAAGACATACAAGAACAACAAATGTTCACAGGGCCACCTCCTAGGGCTTTGGGGGACATTATAGAGCAATAAAGTTCACTCCCTGGGGGTCAGAAAAATAGTCCTGGGACTACACTTTGTCCACCCATGCTCTATGGTTTTAACGTTTCTGAAAATGTTCTTGCCTTCCAGCAGTGTAAAAGGCACAACTGCATGCAACCCATAATATTCAGAGATAAATTCAACATATGGCATCCCAGAAGCTTAATCTGTTGATTGACAGCTTCACTACTGAATAGGGGAGTCACCACCAAACCCTCTTCAGAACCAAAGTTCAATTAATCTTCTTATCCTAGGTCTGAACTACATTCATCACTACCGGTATTGGTACTTGGGTTTTAAAATCTGTTTTTACAACCTCAGCAGAACTGTTTGCAGCAGTGACTGAACATGAGATCCTCTGTGTTTTTGCTGCTACAAAATAATACAGCAACTAGCAGGGAAATTTATTGACAGACAAGCAGAAACTTTTAAAGCCTCAATAGTAGTTGGTTCCGTATGTTACTGCTAGCTGGATCTGCTTTTGTTAAAAGGCTTGGAACCACAGAGATTAAAGTGAACAAAAGGCATGAGAACAATGTCTGATGACATAGGAGGGGCAAGAGTGAGATAAATATACAAATCAAAGAGATTACTCTAGCATCCGCATGACAAAGAGCAAATACATCATAAGAATGGGAGTTGACAAGTTGTTTTACTCTTTAGTGAATGGCTCCCTCACACATTCTCTATGCAAATCTGGATTTTTATTTGCTACTATTAACAGTACACACCGGTGTGCTTACAATAAAATGATGCATGCGCCTTTAAACCCTCTTTACTGATTCCAAGATGAGAAACCACTAAAATATAGGTACCCCTGATGTTAAAACAATTAATGTTATGCATTAATCAGCAACCCATTTGTTTTGAGCAGAATCTGAAAATGTTGCTAGCATTCCCAAAAAGTCTGAAATAAATGGCCCTGATGCCTTTGATCATCAGATCAGGGGTGCAGCAACCAAATGCTGCAGCCCCAATCCAGTATTTTTCCCAGCCCAAAAAGAAGCGGCAGAAAGGCATTCCTTTTTGAGTCAACAAAAAGCTGGCTTTGCCACTGCCACCACAGCTTTGTGGCGCTCCTGCAGTGTGTGGCGTATAAACACCACACCACCAGAACACCACAAAGCTGCCCATCCTGTGGGTAACTTCATGGTGGCTTCCTGCTGGCTTGGGGGTGTGCAATATCTAAACAACACGCCCCCAGGCCACGAGGAAGCCACCACAAATGGGCTGTCTGTTTCACACAGTCAGCCCTCCATATCCATGGATTTTTTCATAGAATCATAGAATCATAGAATCATAGAGTTGGAAGAGACCACAAGGGCCATCTAGTCCAACCCCCTGCCATGCAGGACGTCCAAATCAAAGCATCCCTGACAGATGACCATCCAGCCTCTGTTTAAAGGCCTCCAAGGAAGGAGACTCCACTACGCTCCGAGGGAGTGTGTTCCACTGTCGAACAGCCCTTACTGTCAGGAAGTTCCTCCTAATGTTGAGGTGGAATCTCTTTTCCTGCAATTTATATCCATTATTCCGCGTCCTAGTCTCTGCAGCAGCAGAAAACAAGCTTGCTCCCTCCTCAATATGACATCCCTTCAAATATTTAAACAGGGCTATCATATCACCTCTTAACCTTCTCTTCTCCAGGCTGAACATCCCCAGTTCCCTAAGGTGTTCCTCATAGGGCATGGTTTCCAGTCCCTTCACCATCTTAGTTGCCCTCCTTTGGACCTGCTCCAGTTTCTCAACATCCTTTTTGAATTGTGGTGCCCAGAACTGGACACAGTATTCCAGGTGGGGCCTGACCAAAGCAGAATAGAGTGGCACTATTACTTCCCTTGATCTAGACACTATACTTCTATTGATGCAGCCTAAAATTGCATTGGCCTTTTTAGCTGCCGCATCGCACTGTTGACTCATGTTCAGCTTATGGTCTACTTGGACTCCTAGATCCCTTTCACATGTGGTCTCATTCAGCCAGGTGTCCCCCATTTTATATCTGTGCATTTCATTTTTCCTCCCTAAGTGCAGAACCTTACATTTCTCTGTGTTGAATTTCATCTTGTTAGCATCTTTTATCTTTTATCTACCGATTTAAGGATCTGCTGTTTGAATTTTTTTTAAAAAAATATATTAATTCCAAAAGCAAGTCTTGGTTTTGCCATTTTATACAAGGGACACAATCTTACTGTGGCATTCTATTTAATGGGACTTGAGCATCCACATATTTTGGAGGTCCAGGAACAAACTCCCACCAGATGCCAAGGGCCCACTGTATCTTCATTTACAATCCAGTTGGGAATATAAAATATGTTATATTTAGGCAGCATTGGTGGGCAACCATGGAAGGTACTGGTTCCCCGTCTCCTGGGAGATCTTAAATTGCTGCACCCTCACCAACCCCATCTTCACAAAAATAAATCAAAAAGTTTTTTCCCCCAAATGTCCTCTGGAGGCACAGGGACATGTTGATCATGTTTAAGGCCTTCCAGCGCCAATTAAAGTCCAAGAGAGGCCTTTTTAACAACATGAAGTGAGCAGACATCACTTCCTTTTTTTAAAAAAACTTTTCCCAAGGTGTATGTTGGTCGGGGGGGGGAGCAAAACCTGGAGAAAATACCCCATACCTAGAGAGCAATTGGGGACAAAACATTTTAGAAAATTTCACAAATATATATAGAGAGAGGGGGGGGAGGAGACATTCTGGAACAATTTTTTTTAAAAAAAAATATATATATATATATATATATATCCTCCACTGGGGAGAGGAAACAAGGCCACAATTTGCCTTTCCCTGCTCTAGTTACAACAGTGGACCCTTGGTATCCCTTGGATTTGGTTCCAGGACCACCACCACCACCCTGATAGCAAAATCTGTGGATGCTCAAGTCCCATTAAATGCAACTGGATAATAAAATGGTGTACCTTACGTGTCTATATTGTATATACTTGACTGTAAGTCAAGAAATGTATGCCCAAAAATTGACTCAAAAAACCTGGGTTAACATATACACAGGCCAATACGGTAACAGGCTTGCCCCTCAGGCCTCTTCCACAACCCAGGTGTCTTCCGAAGGCAGGGGGGCAAACATTTGCTTTCCCTTCTGGTCCCCAGCCTGGGGGTCCTCCAAGAGGACAGCTGAACTAAGGAAAAGCTTGGAAGGCAAACGTTAGCCTTCGTTCTTCTTCCTCAGCCCGGGTGACTCCTGAAGAAGGAAGAGGAAAGGGTACCCTCAACTTATCCTCGGGTCATATCAAAATCCCTAATTTTGGCCCCAAAACTTGCCCTCAGCTTATACACAACATTGACTTATAGTCGAGTATATATGGTAACGGCAAAATCAAAGTTTGCTTTTTGGTATTCATTTTTTTAATATTTTAAAGCTATGGATGCTTGAATCTGTGGATTAAAAATCCATGGATACAGAGGCCTGACTATTATATTAAAGAGTGTAAAAGGGGTGCAAAGTTGTCATATGTTGTTGTTCTTGTTAACTGTCCCTGACTCAATGACCTGGGGCCAAATTGTGAATGATCTTTAAAAATTATATAAGACATCCCGCCACTGTTTTAAATACATACTCACTGTTTTAAATACACTACTTTAAATACATCCACTGTTTTAAATACATAATCATCTACCCATTATGGATATTTCTTGCTGCTGCTTTTTAAAACCTGCATATAGACTGATTCTCACTCTCACTCTCTCTCTGTCTGAAACTTCAAATCACCT
This sequence comes from Urosaurus nigricauda, assembly GCA_034509955.1. Classification (NCBI taxonomy): domain Eukaryota; kingdom Metazoa; phylum Chordata; class Lepidosauria; order Squamata; family Phrynosomatidae; genus Urosaurus; species Urosaurus nigricauda. The sequence continues at coordinate 104,167,771 of JAOEGL010000001.1, forward strand.
GTTGAATTATAGTGACCCCATTAGGGTTATCTAAGGCAATGAATACTCATAAGTGGTTTTATCAGTTCCTCTGATACAGAACCAGGTATTTGTTGGTGGTCTCCCATCCAAAGCTGACTCTGCTTAGCTTCTAAAATCAGATGGGATTTGGTGTCAATCTACCTGTGCAGACGTAACCAAAAATTTCTTTAATCTGGCCACGGTCCAGTTTTGTAACCTTCCCTGATGCAAGGTAAATCTATCAAGTTTCATCATCAACCACATCAGCGTTTATTGCAGTTAGACAAGCCATAAGGCAAATCAGAATAATTAAAATATATTATAAAAAGATTAATACATTACTAAAAATTTGCATGAATTTTGTAAATGCATATCAATTACATACAGTGTGCCCTTCCCTTACACAGGGGATCTGTTCCAAACCCACCCACCCCACGTAAAGGAAATACCACATATGGTGGAGTCCCACTGAAAACAATGGGGCTCATGCCTGCGGCACGGCGTGCATACATTGCCTCTTCTGGCACGCGGCTTTCAGTGTATGCTGAAAGCCACGTATGGCACACCCACATATGACATGGGTGCACTGTAGCTAGAATGCAGATATAATCTAACAGGAACCTATATTCCTTTAAAACTATTAGAACCGTATGACTTGTGTGTTCAAAGGCTATCAAGCTTGGAAACATTAACATGAAGATTGCAGATAAATGTTTTAGCGGTCTGATAAGGATCACTTCCTCCCAGCATCTACTATGTCCCAGAATACAAGGAGCAAAAGACAAGAGCAATGAGCATAGGGAACATCAAACAAATGAGACCTAGAGCTATACAGTGGTTATAGCTCCAACACAGGCCTCATTCCCACTATCTTTTAAATCGGATCATGAATAGGTTTGAACCGGTTCAAACGACCTTGGTTCCCACTTAATCTGAATACCTGAAGCAATTTTGAGAGGAGGGCCATGCTCCAGACCAATTTAACCCACATCTTTTTGACACTGATTTTTTTTTAATTCTTTTTCGATAAATTGATTCCATGCAAGTGTAAACCACAAGTGGATCAAAATTGGTTAAATTTCCCCTTCAGCAGGCTGGAACCGATTCATTTTTAATCGATTCATGGGTGAATGGGAACCACAAGTGGGTTATTTTGGTGCCAGAAAATGACAGAAAATTCAATTGGGGCAAGTGTAGTGTAAACCACAATCCGATGTCAAATTGATCCATCAATTTGGATAGCACACCAACTTATCTGTAAGTGGGAATCTGTAAGTGGGAATGAGGCCACAGAAGATTGAGGCTTTAGTCCCCACCCACTCATTGAATGAGTTACATTTTCCTAGTCCAATCTACCTCACAAGATTGCTGTGAGGAGACAGTAAAGGATGATGGTGTCTTGAGCTCATTGGAGGAAAACAGTCATCGTGAGATCTGGAAATCAGAAGTTCACAATTAGCCCCATATGGATGTTTGAGTGCTGCCCTCTATCATATCCCACCAAGGCCACAGTGAGTGTCATGGAACACTTGAGAAAACTGATCATACTTCCCTCACTACAACTGACTAGGAGGTGAAACACACAGGCTGAAGAAAGAAGCTTCTGGGCACGTTGAAGGTCTGCTGATTAGACAATACATGAATCCAAAGTGGCCAGAAGCAGCTCAGAAGCTGCACTCCAGTCCTCAGGAGTCGAGCAAAAAAGAGCCAGGATAAACCAACTTCTGGAGACACTGGTTGGCCCCTGCATGCACAGCCTGCCTTGGGAGCAGGCCATGTGGACAGCAGGGGTTGGACCCACTTCTGGCCAGAGCAGACTCAAGATGCTCTTCTGTGCCCATCTGCTCTGGCCCTAGCTAAGTGGGACTGGTAGATAAATCATTGGGGCTTTCTAGATTGGCAGGAAAGTGTGACATGAAGTTGCCTTTTCCTTAATGCTTAGCAGCTGCACCACAGCCTTTAGATGGAGCTGCAGTGTTCCGCAGTTTTTAAAAAAGAAGCTGGGAAAACCAGCACCTTTTTAAAGGTGCTTCTTCTCCCCTAAAACGCAAAAAAAGCGTTTTCAGGGCCTTTTTCTCATCTAAAGGCTAGAGTTTCATGCAGCCATGAACACACTACTTTTTGCCAATCTAGAAAGCCCCATTATATACCAGTACTTTGCCATTTGGATTGGCTGCCAGTCTATTTCCAGGCCCAATTCAAGAGTAAGATTTTTGTTCTCATTCCCTAAATATTTGGGCCAAGTTACCCAAAACAGTATCTCAGCCAATATCTGGACACTTACAGTTTCCTCTTATGGGCCCCCTCCATCACAACAGGCATGCCAGGTGGTTATAACAGAGAATGTCTTTTCAATGTTTTTTTTTTTGGGGGGGGGGGGGAGGAAGCACCCCATATGTGCAATGTCCCCTTCAAAAACATTTCTCTAGCAAGTGAACTGCTACTTTTCAGCAACACATGAAGGTTTTTTTCAGGGCCTCCTCCCTAATTTTGTTTTCAATTTTCCTGACCAATAATCTTGATTTATTTTTTTTATTTATTTATTTTTTGCATTATAGGATACATTGTATTATATGTTCATTTAACCATTTATAATTAAACAATGAGTAAAATGCACTTTTTTGACAAGATAAGAAACTGCCAGATTCTCCATAACAAAATAATACTATGACACAGAAGATCATTTTACTCTGCCACATATCATATGATGATATGATTTTCAAAATAAGTACTGTATATTCAAGCTTATATCGTCACATTATGGAATATGTACATGCCATTATATTACACATGAATTATCTGATTTCTTCACAAGGGCAGACTGCTTTATGGCAGAGGGATCTAAAAGAAATCTGTTTACTTGAATATATTTTAACCACAGTTTGCCTGAACTTTTGAACAATTTCCTGACTGTCTCTGATCTAACTTTATCTGACTTCCTAGAAAATGGCAACCTTGTTTTTATTTTCCCTGGCATTTCAAAAGTTTTTAGTTCTTTTAGATCTTAACACTATTTAATATTCTTGCTCATCTGAGTCTGGTTTTATGGGCTACAATTTTTTTCCGGGTTTTGCTGCTGGGTTTATTATGCACTCTTAAAACCATTGCTTATTGTACATGCACACATACACATACACACACAGACCAGCTCTACTAAGGAAGGCAACTAGTAGAAACTGGGTCAGATTGAATCTCATAGCCAAGTGAATTTCTGCCAAGCAAGCACAGGAGCAAGACACCTCCCACCCCAGTTTAAAACCATCTCACTGAGCTTTCAACTGTGTTCACCTCAGTACTTTACAATGAAGACATATCTATGCAAAGTACCTTGCAATTACAAATAAAGTCAAGTAAGCATGTAACCAATATGTACTAATTCCAGAGTCATAAATGTTAAGATGTAATACAGTTATAGCTGCAAAATTCCTCTACAGATATTCCTTCAAGAATTCAACCCATGTGGGAAGGTTATACCCTTAAATCAAATGAAGGAAAAAACCTCAGACTTTTTAAAACAGAAAATGTGTGCTAAGATAGCTAGTGAAGGGGGGTTTCCAGCAAGGTATTTCCCCTTAGTTATTTGTTTCCCAACTTATTTACATTTCTTCTCACTGCCTGAGTAAGTTCTCACATGAAAGTTGTTCTCAAGTTACAACTACAAGTACCTTCTCTAAGGTACTGGAAGTAGTATGGATGGCGACTATCTGAATAATAAAGAGCAAAATAAGAATGCTAGTCTGTAAAACAACACAGTTGTTTTCAGAAGGTTCAGGCTTTAAACCGTGAAACTATATTTCTCAGACTATTGACCAACATGGCTAAGGCTTCTGGGAACTGAAGTCCAAATTTCTATTAAAGGGCACAGTTTGAGGACCATTGATCCAAGACGAGGGAACCTCCAGGACACTCAGGAAGAGCAGGGGTAGGGCTGCCACTGTATTAATTTCATAATTTAATCACTATTGAAGCCTCAGTATATGGAATTCAGTTAGTTTACTAGGTGTTATGGCTTTACATGCTAGTTTACTAGGTGTTATGGCTTAAAAATGTTTTTTTTTTTAAAAAAATGATGCATGGATGGTTATCTCCCAACAGATAAACCTGCTAAGATCTATAAGGGTACCAACAATCTGTGCTGGAAATGTGGCAAAGAGGTCAGAACCTTCTACTATACGTGGTGGAGATGAATTCTGGTTTTTAATAACAAGAGTGCAGGTTATTTTACACATGAAAATTACTTTGATCCCTGAATTTCCCCTACTTGGCCTATTTAATTTTGAAAGCAATGTTGTGGAGATGGGTAGACTTTAATGGCCTGCAATAATTTAGGTACCAGAATTCTTCTGGCTAAATATTGGAAAACACTGACCAGAAGAGGGATGGATAGAAAAAATACTGGAGGTAGAAGAAATCAATAACTGACTTGCATACTTGAAGGGAAAGCCAACAGTAAATTTATCACAGATGGGGGAAACTTCAAGTTTACTTACAACAAAGACTTGATGAATTAACTGTTTCAAGATTAACAACTTGATTATTAGCTATTCATGGGTTGAAAGAGTATGTAGTAGATAATGCTTTTCTAAAAAGACTGAAAGGAAAAATTATATTTATTTATATCCTTTTTTTCCCAGAATTGGGACTCAAATGGAACAAACTACTTATAAATTCTTTTTTGCTCCTTTTTAAGAAAGCTTTGCTAAAATATGATGATTTGAGCTGTTATCTCATCATTAGTTATTAGTTTGTTGATTTGTTTTGGTATATGGGTTTAATTAATGTGTGTTTATTATGTTTTTGCACATATGTTTAATTTGCCTATAAGTGTAATTTGTGTGTGGAATATGTACATTTTATTTTGCATTATGTGTAAGCAACCAATAAAAAATATTGGGGGGAGAGACATATTAGATTACTTTTTTAAAAAAATGTTTATTTTATATCCAAGGATCTGTTTTAAAAGTATGTGCAGGATGTCTCTCTCACACAAAGGCATGCATGTATGTATGTGCATACGTGCACATACTCACACTCAGTGCTATTTCTGTTGGTATATCTGGTAAGCCACAACCTCTGCATTTCAGCCACAGAACTGGGGAAGGACATTGCTTGTTTTCCTAAGTGACAAAACAGTCAAAACCATTAATATTACAGATATTCAAGCATTCCTAAGATTCTTGAGAAGATTAAAAAGGGACACAAACACCTGGGTCCCACACTGTTTGAAGTTTACCTGTTGAACATATGAGGCTGTTTGCTACCATGTTACACCACTAATCCACAGAGCAATATTGTCTGTGTTGACTGGCAGCCGGTTCTCACAAAAGCTTATATTTTTAAGGAAGCAGAACACAACACTTGAATGCAACGGGTCCCATGTTCACTCCTTCACAAGTTCTAATTCATGCGGCCCTTTAGATGATGCTGAACTGCAGCTCCCAGCAGTTGGCCAAAGATGAAAGGTGGTTGAAACCAGAGTCCACTAACATCTCTTTCTGTATCCCTTTTTAAGGGATCTGTAACCAAGCTAGGAATGTCCTCTTCCCAAGACCCTGGAGGTATTTAGAGTCAGTGTAGCTGATGCAAAGGGACCCAGTTTCCACTCTGGCAAAACACTGTGCTGTTTACATTCCCTTATCAGTTCAAACCGGAGGATAGAGTCATGAGCTTATGCTTAGAAATGCTCTCCCTGCCTTCTCCCCCATCCATGTGTACAGAGAAACACATTAACAAGATGTGCACCTATATTATTTCCATGTTAGTGTAATTCTCAAAGTTCTCTATATATGCTGATGTCACATAGAATAAAACATCTCCTACTGATGGCTGAGATTGTTCCATTCCATACTATGGCATTACAATAGTCTTATAACTTTTCCATACACCTCATCCCTGCACTTTTGAAACACCAAGGATACCCTAACTCACAGCCCGCAAGTTAGAAATTAGTCTTTGCATGGGAATATGCTGCCATTTCAGACATTATTATGCTGCCACTTCTTTATACTGCCAGAAGCCCATTAAGTAGCTCAGTGCAGGAAGCAGCTAGCAATACTATGAGCTCTTGCTATCCACTGGGGTTTGGCTCCAGGAGCTCCTGCATATACCAAAATCCATGGATGCTCATGTCACATTATGTACAGTCAGTCCTCCATATGAACGGATTCTTTATTCATAGATTCAGTCATCCACAGCTTGAAAATATTCAAAAAATATATGAATAACAAAAAGTAAACCTTGATTTACTTTTTGCCATTTTATATAAGGGGGTGCTATTTTATTACACTATTGTATTTAATGGGACTTAAGCATCCACAGATTCTGGTATTCAAGGGGAGTCCTTGAACCAAATCCCTAAGGCAAACCCATCACAGGGTTTTCTTGGTAAGATTTGTTTAGAGGAGGTTTGCCAATTCCTTTTCCTGAGGCCTTGTATAAAATGGCAAAAGCAAGGTTTGCTTTTTGGATTTATTATTTTTGTAATATTTTCAAGCCACAGATGGTTGAATCTGTGGGTAGAGAATCCATGCATGTGGAGGACCAATTACAGTTGAAGCTATCTCTTCACCTTCTCCTAAAACACCTGGAGGCCCAGGTGATTCCCATTCCTGCTCTAAATGTACCTTCCAGTATCCAGAAGAAGGGGAGGGAGTGATGCTGTTTTTGTTCTCTTTATACTGTGCTTTATTTCAGCTTTTTCTACACCATGAAATTCCAAGAGAGAGAGAGAAGATTCGTGGGATCCATAAATGCTCTACCGTCTCCTTACATCATAAGATCTCTGTAAAAGCCAAACTTCTTGACTGACTTAGCCTCCTTAAGTCTACTGAGGAGAGGTGGGGGAAAGGAGGAGTGTTTTTCCTGCTGTGCTGTCTCTAACAGCAAGTTTCCAGTAATTATGGGTCATGAAAACAAACAGTTGAAGCACAGTTAACAGCAGTACCCTTGAATATGGCTAAGTGCTGTGGTTCCTTGAGGATAAACACTGCTATCTGTGTTTACAAGATCTAAAACTGAGCAACTACTGCCACACAGGCATGTTCACTGAAGTCTTATTCAGCTGAATGGCAAACAAATATATTTTGGATGATCTCTCAAGCAGCCTCCTTCTTATACTGGTGCCCTCTAGATGAAATCTAAAGTTGTGTAATGGTTACGATGTTGGGCTGCAATCCAGGAATCAAACCTCTAGTCCCAGTTCATTGGCTGACCTTCGACAAGTTGCTCTCACTTAAGTCCAATCTACCTCACAGGGTTGCTTTGAGAAGAAAGTAGAGAAGAGCCATGCATGCTTCCTTGAATTCCTTGGAGGAAAGGTAGGATATAAATGTAATAAATACATTCTGTTGAATCTCTATAAGCAAGAGTTTATAACTCCCTCCTCTGTTTCTGAGCTTGGCTAGCAGAAAATCAATTGTGATTTATTCTTTCAGAAGCAATTATATAACCATTTTTATATAATGTTTTAAAAATAGTGCTAGTTTTCTGGTAAGACAGACAGATAAGCTACACCAATTTGCTGTGTATTTTAAATCATTTTTCTGAAGTAAATAAATAATCTGAACACATTTGAGTGATGTTATTCACTCCCAGGTTCTACCTATACAAATTTACCTCTCCAGCTGCTAAAGACATTAACCCACAAAAAGCATTCTACACCCTTGTGTAGACTAAAGCAACATTCCCTTGCTATCACTCTTCTTATCAGTAAACAGCTTCTCAAACAAATAAAGGGCCTTTTCAAGAAGCCAGTAGGAGCCCCTCCAATACTTATTACACCAGTTGTGGAAGGACAAATCGCAACCAGCTACAGCATGCATGGAATGCAATCTCCTGTGAAGATAGCGGACAAACCAAAAGGGAAGTGGTTCTGAATATACAGTGTGTTTTACATCCTTTCTATGCAAAGTATACAAAAAGCCCCATTCTCACATAGCCACAAAACCTTTGTAATACTACACAGATGTGTCACTGGATATATTTTAACCATGGTAAGAAATAAAACTGCCCTTCTCCAGAGGCACAGAGGCTCCATGTTGCATTTGTGGACTTTTAAAAAATATATCTGCTTGCAGTGGTCAGAATTCTTCCCTGCCTCTTCAGCACAAGAACAATACCTGGCACTTTATATGAAGCTATTTTGACTTTTAAAGTTGCTTAACTGTGTTTAAAATTTTATATTTATACATTTTAATGCTCTTGCATTGTTTTTAAATTGTATTTTAAATTTGCTGTTAGCTGTCTTGAGTCCCTGTAGTGGGAGAATGACAAGATATAAGTGAATAAAATAACAATAACAGTAATAATAGCATCAGTACTTAAGCACTGAAAGGGGAAATGCTCCAGTAAACCACTGTATATTTTACAGCAAGAGCCTCAGAAGCATGGGGCAACTGCTGGGCAACCTATCACCATTTTCCCCTTGCCTCCAAACCTGGGTTGAAGCACTGGGACTTGTCTGCGGTGCAACAAAGCACAGTGGGAGTAGGAAGGACTTGCAGCCCTCCAGTCATTGCTGGGCCTCCATCAGCCCTAGCCAGCACAGCTGCACAGCCCATGTCCAGGGATGATGGGAGTTTCAGTGCTTCACAGACCAGCTCTCATTTTACGTCTTTAAAAAATAACACACATTAGGGCCTTTTTAAATATGCCCTTGTGGCACACTTCAGATAGGCCTGAGTTACAAGCCAGGATTCCCTCACTGATATTTTTAGCCAAGTTTAACAAGATTTTTGAAAAACCACTTCCTTTATCATACTGCAATAAATGAAAAAGAAAAAAAGTGTAAAGTTTCAAAACAAATTATTTTTTAAAACCTAGTGAAGAATAGGCCAGTGCAACAGTTTTAAAACTGATAAAGTCTTTCATAAGCTGTTAGAACAAAAAGCTCCATTCTTACATAGTCACAAAACCTTTATAATACTTCACAGATGTGTCACTGGATATACTCTAACCATGATAATAAGTAAAACTGCCCTTGACCCAGATGCACTAAGGCTCCATGCTGCCCTCTTTACATGACCAGTCTATATATGTATGCATCTAGACTGCACAATTACAGTGGTTTGATCCCACTTTAAATGGCTCCATCCTATGGAAAGCTGGTGTCTGGTTTCGAGTGGGGATGTGTGGCATTTTCTCAGCAATACATGCCCCCAAACTACAAATCCTAGGATTCCATAGGCTGGAGCCATGGCATTTAAAAAAGTCTCACGCTGATGTAATTGTGCAGAGTGCATGCTATAACTGCTTTAATACAGATTAAAATGCATTAAACTTTTAAACATCACATTATAAGCACTGATCCATTCAAGTTAAGACCATATGCTCCGCATTGTAGCTGTTCTCAAGCCAAGTGACCCACATCATGGAATGCTCTGACTCCACCCAAGAGATACCTGCCCAATGCTCCTTTCAATGGACTGAAAAGACAGATTTTCAGCCTGGCTCCTGGTTTCATCAGCTACTAGCTAGTCCTTTTACAATCATGTCCAGCTGTGTGCCTTGGTTCTATACTGCATTTTTACATGTTTGTTACTGCAAGATGGAAGGTCAATAATACTTCACATTAATTACAGTTATGAAATAAAATATATGTTTCTCTCTCACACACAGTGCCCCCAAACCTTTCACTTTACTTAGCAGCTTTATGTAGTCAACAGCCCTGGAGATGTTAATATACAGAAATACTGTACATACACATGTATACACACACGAACACATATGAGTATTCATGCTCCCCATCTAAGTAAACAGAGAATAATTAATCATTATCTTGACAAATCAAATAAATGAAGCCATAAATTAATTGTTAACAACTTCTTTAAATTATTCATACCCACCCCTCTTCCCCTGTCACTGGCCATTAGTAGAAGTTGCCTTGCCTAGGAGCCTCTTAGTGATCGCCCTGACTGAGAGACCCTAACTGCATGACACCGGACATTTTGCCCTTTGTCTAGGAGTGAAATTTGGAACTCCAGATTTAGGAGTTCCAATTTGATACATGGATGTTTTTGCCACCAAGAACAAAAGCAACAAACAAGATGCAAAGTTCACTACAAAAACAGTCTGTAAATAGAAAATACTATAGCTCTCTTGACCACTATGTTTTCAAAATAAAATCAACAAAACTGTTATTTCCTTTTTCTCTATTATACTTGCTACATGTTTTGCCTGCATCCTTATTCTCTCTGTGTAGATTCCTACCCTTTACCCTAGATGGGATGATCCCTATACTAGCTGTTTTGTTCATTTAATGATGTAGTGCTATAAGCACACCTGCCTTGTATTTAATCACTAGCCTAGCAACTGAAGGCAAACAAGAATCCCATGCAGGTTAAAAAGCAGAATGGCAGAGATGAGATCAAGAACTCAGTCCTTCTACTTTACATACTATAGATATCAAGACAATTGAGTGAAGAAGGGAGCCCTCACTGTAGGCTCCACACAGAAATAGAGCTCTTTCCATTCTTTCTGGACTCTTTCAGATGTGGGAAATTGGAAGTATAATCCAAGGGAAATCCAAACGCAATCATGGGGTTTCACATTATTGCGAATTAAATCTTCGCACACAATTTCGGGCAAAAGGGAAGTCATTCCCAACACAATCATGGGTTTCACGTTATGGCGAATTAAAGCTTTGCATGCAATTTTGGGCAATGGGGGGTCATTTTCGGGTAATGGAACGTTACTCCGAATGCACTGGGGATTCAGGTGAATTTACTAAACTAGCGAATTCACCTGAATTCGCATTGGCTCCATTCGAAGTTGGGAGAAATTCCTCCGGTGTGAAAGTGTCTGTGTCAGAGATCCTGAAAGTTAATAAAGTTTCAGCAGACCCTGAAAGTTAATAATTTGCCATAAGTGCTTACAACCTGCTGCTGCTGCCTTTACAATTTAACATTTCTCCATGATGAAATGAAGTCCACTCAAACACAACCTGAAAGTAAGTACTCAGACCCAAAAGGAACCTAAACAAGGAATAAATCAGTTTCTTGATTTGGGCAGAAAGGAGGGAGGACATCAGTGGCAAGAGAAAAGGGATATCAAAAATAGCCCCGGGGCCAATTGTTTGTTGCTTAAATGTTACTCACTAAAGGTGTGATTTTGTGCACACTTACATTTAAGTCCTACTCCATTCAATAGTTAAGTAGGTACAAGACTGCAGTTTACACAGCAAGACTCTCTTGGCCTCAGGGCAATGGTAAACCTCCTCTGAACAAGTCTTGCCAAGAAAACCCCATGATAGGTTTGCCTTAGGATTGCCATAAGTAGGAAACTACTTGAAAGGCGCAAAACAACAACTTCTTTGTCTATGTATGTCATAGTACTGGGCTATTTACCTATTTATAAGTTAGCACACTACTCATTATGAGGGATGTGGTGACTCAAGTAGTTAAGAGGCTGACTCTTAAGTTAAGATCGGCAGGTCGGCAATTCAAGGCTCGGGTGCCACATGATGGGGTGAGCTCCCATCACTAGTCCCAACTTCTGCCAACCTAGCAGTTCGAAAGCATGCAAATTCAAGTAGATAAATAGATACCACTTCAGTGGGAAGGTAAACAGAGTTTTATACAATCATGCTGGCCATATGATCACAGAGTAGTCTCTCATCGGCTTAGGAACAGAGATGAGCACCACTCCACATGGTTGGACAGGACTTGACAACCTTGTCAATGGGGAATACCTTTACCTTTTACCTTTACACTATTAATTGTGATGATGGATGGGGTAGGGAATAGAAAGAATTATTCATTGTCGGAAGAATATAACAGGGTAGGCAATCTGTAGCTCTCCAGATGCTTTTTGGCCATAAACTCAGTCAGGGCTCTACAGCATAACCAATGATCCACAATGACTAGATCTGTAGTCCAGCAATGCCTGGACTGCTACAGGTTCTACACTATGAGAGATCCCTGTGGGTGAAGACTGAACCAGCCACCCACAAACTAGCTGTACTGAAACAATTGTAATGGCATTGAGAGGTACTGAAGAAAGTGAATGAAGACGAAGCACCTGCAGTTAACCTCAGCTAAACAAAGTTAAACTGTTCTTAAGACAGGAATGGGAAACCTCACAGTGGGTGGAGGCCATTTTTCCAACCTGCACCCACCTAGTGGGCTGCACTGGCATATTTCAGGGTACCTCAAATAGCACAATAACACATCATGCCACCATTTTGGCCATTTTTAAAAATTTGTTTTCTGGGAACACAAAAATGCTTTGGAGGGATAAGAAAATCAAACCGTGGCACTTTGAAAATGTTTTTTCTATGGTTTAAAAAAATCGCCTGACAATCAGCCCCAACAAAAATACATTATTACAAATATTCTAATAAAACAATTTCCACCTAAACTTTTAATGTGTTTAAATACAATATGCAAACCAAATGTGCTAACTCAGATAACATTATTGAAAGTGCTGGAAAAGTCTCTACAGTAGTTCTACTTTTTTCACAAAACCCATGTCGCTGTTTCGCTCCAACCATTTACTCAAAGTGGAGCAGCAGCAACCTGCTTTCAGTGCTTTAGAATCAATTGCTAAACTCAAGAAATATGTTGTGTTCCTTCTTCACTGTCCCAGCAGAGTTGATGGATATATATTACCAGCTGTTTCAGAAATAGCAAGAAATAACATTTCTTTCTGGTAACCTAATCTGGATTTTGTTACACTGCACCAATCATGACATCCACAATCCAAGTAACATGTGACAAGTGGCAAAAATGCATGTCTTATTTCCTTATATGGCCTTTCATACATTTGGAATATGCCTCTTCCTAGCAAAGGCAGACTCACTATAGTGAACGAAGAAGCAGACCCCAAAACTGGGAGAGTTACCCCAAAATTAGATGGAGTTATTAAACAGAATGCAGACTATCAACTTTTATCCTGATCTACTTGCCATGGGGGAAGGAGACAACAACCAAGAAACATGTAACAGCATATTTGTAATTTTTATTTAAATATCAGCAGTATGTTTCTGGTACATTTCATAAGATTATATTGTTTATCTGAAGCAAGAAACAGTGAACATTTTTAAAAAAGAAAATGAGAACTGCCACAGGCCCAGTAAGCTCCACTTCTTTGGGCACAGAAGCACAAAATGTTAAGAGGGTTAAGTGCAAAGAAAATGCTCCAGTATATTGTGACGGTCCAGTATGAGACAGCTGGAAGAAAGCTCTTTGGAAGCAACAGCTGCACACATTCTACTGCACAACTGACAAGACACAAAGCAACTTATATCTACCTTCTTCCCTGCTAAAGCAAACAGTTTAGTCAGATTGCTTTTCCAACCAATTTTCTAGGATTTGGGCCTTGAAGAAGTTCAGCAGCTAGTTGCATCTTAAGCTGCTTTGCACTCAGCCCCTCAAATTGAAAAAGCTAACCTTATTTTAGCTGCGCTTAATTCATCATCTCCCCTTAAGTCCTGATAACAATGGAATACTTTTTTCCCCTTGAAGCAAAACTGGAAACACACAGTGCATTCTTGTGGAGAATGTGTGTGCATATATATGACAGAAAGTGTGTGTGTCCCCTATACTTCCTTATTCTAAGAGTGCTTTCTTCTGCTTCATCAGTGGATTAAAGTTAGTCCAGAAGAAAATATCTTGCTGTCACACAACTAATCTTCTTTATGGATGGGGTATTTTGAACTCACAGGATGATGATACCCTGTAATCCTAAACATATTTATTTGATGTTATAGTGTTATCTTATACATACACACATACATATGTATTTACTCAAAAGTAAATCCCACTGCATCCTATCTGGTTTATGTATTGAATCGCAGAGTTAACTTCCCATGGCACCTCTCACAGGACAACAGTGTGCATCTGGTGGCGCAGTGGTTAAATGCCTGTACTGCAGCCACTCACTCAAAACCATAAGGTGGTGAGTTCAAGACCAGCAAAGGGCTGAAGCTTGACTCAGGCTTGCATCCTTCCGAGGTCGCTAAAATGAGTACCCAGATTGTTGGGGGGCAAATAGCTTACAATTGTAAACCGCTTAGACACTCCTTAAGGGTATGAAGCGGTATATAAATGAAGCTGTTTGTTTGTTTTGTTTGAGAAGTACTTGTTTCATTAGGAGTTAAGGACCAACAACATCTTCAGAATATTCCCAGACTTCACTTTCTTGTGTGGCCAAATGCAAGCTCACAGTAAGCAACAGTTGTGATTCATCTGCCACAGCAAGAAGAGAGATTACATTCTATATACCAAGGGCTACCTGTGGCCTCTGGTGAGGGCCTTGTTCTCCAAATGCCTATTGAACCTTGATTTTTTTAAGAGATGTAGTTTATTTTTCTCTTAAAATAGTGTATTTTAAAGTAAATTCCAGGAGAGCTATTTAAACTGTGTTTCAGGAAGGCCCATTCTGACATCCTCTATAAAAAGCCATTTGATGTAACTACACATTCCTGTCATTTGAAATACTGTATAACTTCCAGTCACTGTCACACCAGGTCTATGGGTTCAGCCTCCTGAGGGTCTGGAAGAATAAAAAATGACACTCTGACCCCTTGGCAACGTCCACTCCTACACAAACAGAAATTTCTGTATACCGCAAATGAGTTCGAGAAAGACTGTATCAAGGGATGTTGTTTTTGTGCCTTTAGGCTGACACTGACTTGTGGCATCCTCATCATAAATTTTTTGGAAATACTTATTCTAAGGTGGTTTGCTGCTTCCTCTCCTTGCAGTATGAGTTGCCCAATGGTTTTCTGTGACTGAATGAGGATCTGAATCCTGATTTCCTAGTCCCAGTCCAACACTCCAACCACTACATCAACAACCTCAAGCCCTGTAGAAATGGAGTAACAGGCTAACCCAAGAACAGCAATAAGCCAAATTAAGCATTCCAGATACCACCAGCCTGCAGCTGCCATCAGCCCTAGCCAACATAGCCAATGCTGAGAAATGCTAGGAACTGCAGTCCAACAATATCTGGAAGACCATACTTTCTCTTCTCCTGCTCTAGAAGTCACAAGCATGTGCACCTTAAGCAAGTAAGGACAAAAACAAAGTTATTTAAGGCTTTGATCACTTCACTCTCACTAAAAATGCTGCAAGCTGTTTGTTTACACCTATGAGGATTTGAAACTGACACTTAATATTTCATTTCATTTTCTTTATTTGTTGTCACAGCAACATTTTCCTAAGTTTCACCTTCCTACTGTTTTTCTTCAAACTGAGTCAAAAGTTAATACATTTAAATCAGATATACCAAAGACTGGTGGGAACTTCAGTGCAATACCTCCAGGACAGGCTGAAAGCTAGAGAGATTCAGCACTAATGCAGTGTCAAGCAACAAAATTATATTTTCAATCAGAACAGAATTCCAAATCCTATACATACCTCCTTCTCTGAATCATGCAGCCAAAAATATATGGGCCCAGTGGTAAATACCCCTTAAATACTATTTAAAAGATTACAATGCAGATATGGACACAGCTTCATAAATGCTGAGCTTTACGGGCTCCTGGGAAATTTCACACAATTAGTTCATTCTTGTCTTCCCTGCCAGAAAAATGACAGTGTCTTTTTCCTCCCTCCCCTCCCAGTTATTTTTGCTACAGAAAGGAACTCGGGTCAGTTTGTATAGCAGTGATAACTTTATCTGGCACTAGAGAGACCCTGGCGTACTGCTAGGAGCAAATGAATGTTTATAGTGTTACAACATCCATTATGAAATGCCCTGCTCCTTTTGACAATGAGTGGATTGTGGAAACATTTGGCACAATTAAGGATGCTACTAACCCACTAATTTTTGGGTCTAGATCCTTCTGTTACCTTTATGAAGCTCTTGTTTTGGACCTCACCAGACATGTTATCAGGACCTTCCTTGCAACATGTACATATTTTGTATTGCTGCAGAAAATGCAGGCGTTTGCAGAGAAAGAAGTTAAACTGAGGATCATGACAGCTTTTTTTCCGAATCTCACTGCAGGGTTGAGCACAGTGATAATCATGGACTGCAATTCCCATCAGTTCTAGCTAACACAGTCAAACATGAAGAATCGTGGGAGCTGAATCCTCTGAAAGGGCACACTTTCTCCATGCCTGGTTTGGAATTAAGTGTTGCTGTCTGGAAGCTGCCTTCTTAAACATCAGAGTTCAATGTGAGCAGGATTTACCACCGAAGGAGCAGCAGTTACTTTGAGAAAAGAGCCCTGCCTATATCAGGAGTCATGTTTAACATTCAGCACTATAGGCAAAGCCATTAAGTCCTGTGGCACAGCATATACTTGGCTTGTAAGAGTATCAATCATGGAACCCACCAGACTCCATGTCCAGCAGTCCTAACCAGTACACCCAAAGGTAAGGAATCCTACAGTCTGTAGTCCAACATCTGGAGGGTTGCATGATTTACGCCCCTGACCCAAGAAGCCAAAGCATTACCAGAAAGATAGTCTGAGGCAACATAGCTACACTTGAAGACATGTTACTTCATCACTAATCATCCTCTGTACTATTTAACTCCCCAGCCCCTGTGATCATGCAGTCACCTTATTATACGTATAGAGATGGGTCTAAGCAACTAAGTAAAAACACACATTTCCATACACTAGCTTAAAAAACAACAGCAGGGGACTTTAACAAGCCCTGTCTTGGTGCAAAGCAGGCCATTTCACCCCTTCATCTGTTCCTCTTGTACCATGCAACATCAGTTCATGCCTTGGGGGGGGGGGTAGCCTGTGCTATTCTGTTCATGTCAGTAGTACAATTAGACCATTTTAATTAAACTCAAGTCTAGAAAAATTTAATTTTATTTATAATGCTTTCACTGGCTAAGACATGGCAAACAAACTTTGAAATCAACTACAATGTTCATCTAGAGAATGCTTAGTAGGGAGTTTATCAGACCACGGAAATTGGAAGTATAATCTAATGGCAATCTGAATGCAATCATGGGGTTTCACATTATTGCGTATTAAATCATCTCACACAATTTCGGGCAAAAGGGAAGTCAATTCGAAAGCAATCATGGGTTTCACGTTATTGCGAATTAAAGCATCTCATGCAATTTCGGGCAATGGGGGGGTCATTTTCGGCTAATACGAAGTCATTCCGAACACCTTCCGAACGCAATGGGATTTCATGTGAATTTGAATTGGCTCCTTTCGAAATAGAGAGAAATTCCTCCCATCTGATAAACTCCTAGGAGAGGAGTACTAGTTTAGCCTCTTCCCTTTATACTAACATGCTGATTTCCTTTGTGTAAGTGTGTTATATGGGCCTTCAAGTTGACTTATGTCAACCCTATGAATTTCATAGGGTCTTCTTAGGCAAGGAATACTCGTGAGGTATATACACTATAGCACCTTATGTTTGTTGGCAACTTCCCCATCCAAATACTAACCAGGGCTGACTCTGCTTAGTGTTCAAGTTCAGACAGGATTTGGTGCCTTTAGGATAAGAGTAATGCATCAAGTGCAATGACCTTCAGTCAAACTATTCCACAACATCTTAAATTGCTCTTTTATACTGTGATATTTATCCGACCTTTCTAGCCCCAGGAAGCCAAACAACTTCCAGTGTAATTGGTCATAGAAAATAAATACTGCTAGGCAAATTGGGGCTTTTGAGCAACATGCCATAAATCCATTCTGAGAATGACTTGCTCCAATATGAGCAATAACTAAACACCATCTCCAGTTCTGTTAGATTATTTAAATTGGCAGACTAGCAAAGAAATGCAACAGAGAACAACAGTGAGCAGAGTGCAATCACACTATTTGCAGCAAACAAACCTTGAGAAGTACCTTTTACTTCCATCAAGTCAATAATGCTCTTTTTTTTCTGGGCGTGGTTATTTAATCAACAGTCAACACATACTGCCCCGAGCCCTTAAGAGAAGAATGCTACAAAAATGCCATGAACAAATATGGCTCCTTCCTTCAGCCCAAGCCTAATGGAGAAATCATGATTCTAGGTTGTGCAGACTGCCTGCCTGGATAGAAGAGGCTCCTGGACTGGGAAGCCTGTTTTGACAAAGTGCTTTGTCAAAGAGGGGGTCTATTTTCCCTGCTCCATCCCCAGAGAACTAACCTCAGTCAAAAAACTAGAAATGTTGAGGAACACCTGGGAAAAACAGTAGCAATAGTTTTTCTTTTGGAATTATTGAAATACTTTCCTTAAAAAGTACACTCACTTAAAATACTACATGAAATATGCTGGGAAGCAAAAACATTTTTATTCAGGCAAGCTTTTTAATGTGTTATCAAAAGGTGGTTCATATGGGGTATGTGCTTTAGTGATGTTTTAAACTTTGTATGTGCAATGTTAACAGTGCCTTGGGTCCCTTTCTGGGAGAAAGGCGGCACAGAAATTAAGTAAGTAAACAAATAAATAAATTTCTACCACTGAGTATTCCTTGCCTAAAAAACCTGAAAATCTTATGAAGTTCATGGGGTGGCCATAAATCAACAGGCAACCTGAAGGCACACACACTTGCACAATTTGCATGAATAATACAGATTGGTTCAGGGGCTCCCAGGAATTAATTTTCTGCCTCTTAGGCTGTATCCACACTGCTGAAATAATCCAGTTTGACACTGCTTTAACAGTCATGGCTCAATGCTATGCAATTCTGGGAACTGTAGTGTGTTGTGGCTCCAGGCTCTGGGACCACAACAAACTACAGTTCCCAGAATCCCATAGCACTGAGCCATGGCTGTTAAAGGGGTATCAAGATGGATTATTTCTGCCGTGAAGATGCAACCTGAGATCCTTATAGGCTGGAAACCAATGTCTAGCTTTGAAAAAACGTGTATTTTTTTTGTTATGAAGTGCTGCCGTGGGGATAGCTAATTTATTTGATGTGATGCTCCTGGTGACAAACAATTCACCATTTTTATGGCCAGCAAGTCTGGAGGGATTGAGGGCTTCAAACACAGCCTGTGGAGGGCATTTTGCCCATCCTTCCTTGGCTTTAGTCATACAGTTTGCTACTAGTAAGGGCTGCTGTCTTCAAGGGAGGTGCATGCAGGAAGGCTTTTGTGGCTTGTGAATTGCTGTTTGCCTCCTTCCTCTGACCTTTGTTCTGGTTTGGTAGACGGTCACAGCAGAAACAGCCTGTGCCTACTGTATTTTAGACTTGCTCCGTCTACTTTTCATCCCCCATACCAAACACTTGTGACACAGATACCCTACTAAGAACTGGACAAATCACCCTGCCTTTCTGGGAGAAAAAAAGATCAGTAGATGGGACAGAAACTCTACAGGACTCAAAGATTTGGGTGCAAACTAAGCTCTAACTAGACCCAGAAAAAAGTGGACTGTGCCTACCACTTCTAGCTGAGCAGGTATAAGGTATATTCACAATTTTGTCTGTACTAAACTAAAGCTTTTATGTTTTTTTCAATACTGTTAGTGCTAAACAGTACAACTTCATATGATGAATTATGAATGAAGCACTTTATGACACTGAAGTAGTGAAATAAATTCAGGCTCCAGATTAAACTAAGTATTGCATTGTTGCTGTGTACCTTCAAGTCATTTCCAACTTATGGCAACCCTAAAGCAAACCTATCATTGGCTTTCCATTCTTTCAAAGGAGGTTTGTCATTGTCATCCTCTGAGGCTGAGTGTGTGCCCTAGGCCATCTAGATGGTTTCCACAGCTGAGCAGGGACCACTACACCACCTTGCTCCCATCAAAATGCTGGGTCCCCCACAATAGCTTAAGACATCCAAGCCTGAATTACCTAATTTAACAAGTAAACACCAAGAAAGTAAGAGGATGTATCCTAACAATTGTTAAATGAAATGGAAAACAGGACTTTGTCTCTTCCACTTACGCACCTCTCTCTCCCCCTCTTTTTCCCAATAGGAAGAGAAATTTAAATAAAATGATCCACAATTCTATGACTCCACAGTTGGCTTTGCACCAATACCACTGAAGTAAGACCATCTGCACTGAGTTAAATTTCAGAGTCTACAGTCACATCATAGCTAATCCTTTGCCACCAGTGCATACTCATCTCCATTTAAAGATCCCTATTCTATTCAGAGTACAAACATATAGTTTTGTCCTAGCTGCTTAAAGGCCAATTTAGAAGTCCTTTCAGCAAACTGTAGTCCACAACAGCTTCCCTCATGCTATGTTATTTTACATGGTGACACAGAACTCAGATTTTGTTAAAAGAGACCAACACAGCCATTCTTCTGGCCTTTCAAACTAAAGAGTGCACAGAGCCACAGTCAGCATCCAGACAGCACTATCTATGGAAGCCATACAAAGTCTGAATGGTAATCTGTGAACTGTGGCTTCAGCCATGCAGGAATAAACTAATTATCTCCATCCACTGGCAAAGATCCATCAGAAGGCCTAACAAAATAGGATTACAATTATTCCAACTCCAGCATTTCAGAGAAGGAGAGCTATTCAGATTTTTTTTGCTACCATGCAACAGCAGCAGAAGACAGCGGACATTGAAACCAATAAACAAATCTAACATTATGTGGAGCAAGATAGCCATAAACAGTCCTTTAAACCAAACCAAGACTCAAATGTAAATGGATACTTTTATGACTGCACTTTGGGTCTCATTTTCAGCTTTATTAGTCTGGCATCCACAATGGCATCAGAAGAGAGCCAGAACACAACAACTTTCAGATACATTTAAAGCTCACTTCTATGTGCATTTTGCTCAGAAGCAAGGACCACTGTGTTCAGCAGAGCTGAGTCCCAGGAGATCAGGCACAAATGTATTGCCTTAAAAAGTAGTATGCTTTGGAGATCAGGAGTTATATTAAAACAACTTGGGTGATACTGCATACAAAGTCTGTTAAATGATCAGTAATCTAATAGAGAGACAGTGTGGTTTAGTGGTTTGAGAGTTGAGCTATGACTCTGGAGACCAGGGTTTGATTCCCAACTGAGTCATTAAAAAAACCCAGGGGGTGACCTTGGGCAAGTCACACTCTCTCAGCTTCAGAAGGAAATTGCAAACCTCCTCTGAACAAATCTTGCCAAGAAAACCCCATGATAAGTTCACCTTAGGGTTGACCTGAAGGCACACAACAACAACAACACTCTAATAGGGCTTCTCTCTATATATACACAATGAGATAATGCAAGCATTTGACTTCACTTGTCTGACTTCAACTTATCTTCCAAGAGGGCTGTGGAACTATTCTTTAACAGGACAATCACATCTATGAGAAGGATATATAAAGATCAGTAAGGAAATGCCTAACAGCTGTCACAAAGAGGAACATCACTTTTTCTGTAACCTCAGCCAGTTTTACTTTGTGGTCCAGACTATTCAGATCTCATCCAATAAACAGCTTCTACCCATAGTTCATACCCACGTACACAAATCTGTAGTGCTACCAAACCTCTATGGAAAGAACAGGATGTCTGGATAACCCAGGGTGACCAAAGGTCCTCCTTTTCCAGGACACTTCCTCCATTTCATCTTTCTGTACAGGAGGAATTCCAAACTGTCCTCCATTTTGAGCATGAATAAGTAGCATGAACTTATAGCTCTATGAGTGTTTTCACCTTTTATTTTGGAATGTCCTCCATTTTTCTGGAGTGTCCTCCTTTGCAGTGAGGTGACATCTGGTCACCCTGAGATAACTGAACAAGCTTTAGACTGTCTACTGCTCACTCCAGGAGATGCCAACGCTTGCGGAAATAAGTGGTATTTATGGAGCGTAAGACAACTTTAAATACTTCCTCCAGGTGAGGTTACACAAGCAAAGAGGTCCTGCCAAAATCATCTGTCTACCCATTTTCAGCAGCAAAAGCAAAATTTAAAAGAGTGAGATTTTTTAAAAAAAAGAATCACATTTGGGTGGAAGAGATTTGGGACGGGAAGGTTAGGGTTTGACAAGGAACAATTAACAAAAGAGAAAAACGGTAACCCCAATGAACTCATTACAGACCCCAATCTCAATCGCGACCCATGTTGTTTTTGTGAGGCTGCAGTTAAAGGTAGGCAAATTCCTGGAAGGACAGACACAGATTTCCTTCCAAGAGAAAGATGTCTGGGAAAGTGGACCTCACCAAGCTGGGGGAAAGGGACTCTCACAGACACGTTAGAAAGGTGTTGGGGGAGAGGACTCAGGTTGCATCCAAAATAATCCAGTCTGACACCACTTTAACAGCCATGGTTCAAGACTATGGAATTCAGGGATGTGTAGTGTGTTGCAGCACCAGAGCTAAAGTGGTATCAAACCCGGGTTATTTTGCCAGCGCAGATGCAACTCTTGAGTCTTCTCCCCCCTAAGAAGCATGATTCTTAGTCCTGTTCAAAATGGAGGGCTTTTTGGCATTCATCTTGGCCAGAAGGCTGGAATGGAGGAAGTGTCCTGGAAATGGAGCACCTCTGGTCCCCCTGAGGAAAATGGGGGACCTGACCAAATCAAAGCTCAAAACACTTGATATAAATGCATGCCTCTTAGTCCTGCTGCAAATGGAGGGCGTTTTGGGGTTCTTCCTGGACAGAAGGTGGAAATGGAGGGCAGGCCCTGGAAAGAAAAAAAAGAAAGGAAGGCGTCTGGTCAGCCTAGATGGGTCCTCACTGCAAAGGAGGACCAGGCACCGCAAAATGGAGAAGAGTCAAGACCAAAGGTAGGACATTATCAAATAAAAGCGGAAAAAATACTCCTACAAAAATAAGCCCATGCTTCATGCTCAGAATGGAGGACATTTGGGAACCCCTCCTGGACATTAGGCTGAAATGAGGGATAGGTCCTGGGAAAGGAGGACGCTGGTGGCCCAGAAGGCAGGGAAAAAGACACCTCCTTTGCACCACTCCTCCTCCTCGGGTGACCAGGCGTCCTCCTTTTCCCGGACACGTCCTCCATTTCAGCCTCCTGTCCAGGAGGAATCCCCCAAACGTCCTCCACCATCTTGAGCACCACCAAGAGCTCCTTTCCCAGGACACGCCCTCCATTTCAGCCTCCTGTCCGGGAGGAATCCCCCACACGTCCTCCATTTTGAGCACCACTTAGGAAGCACGGGCTTCCATTTCCAGGGAGTGGTTACTGAGTAAGAAGAAGCCTGCATTAACCTTCCTAAGCAGTGTGTGGAGGTTTTACATTGGGTCATGGTCCTCCATTTTGTGGGGCCTGGTCCTCCTCCTTTCAGGCTAGGAGGAGGACCCATCTGAGGCCACCCTTCCTCCCCCTCCGCAGGGGTCCTCCTTTTCCCGGACCCATCCTCCACGTCCGTTCCAAGAGGAATCCCAAAACGTCCTCCATTTTGAGAAGCTTGCATTGCCTTTCTCAAGAGTGTTGGGAGCTTTTATAGTGGACCAGGGTCCTCCCTTTCCCCCTCAGGCGTCCTCCACTGTGCAATGCCTGCTCCTCCTCCTCAAATGTGGCCACCCTCCTCCCAGGGCTCTTCCACCTCCGCCTCCTTCCCAAGAGGAATCCTAAAACACCCTCCATTTTGAGAAGCCTGCTTTTCTTCTAAGGGTGTTGAGAGCTTGTACAGTGGGCCATGGCCCTCCCTTTTTACCCCAAGACGCCCTCCACTGTGCAGTGCCTGGTCTTCCTCCTCCTCCTCCTCAAAATCTGGCCACCCTGCTCCTAAAGGGACTAAAAAGACGTCCTCCATTTTGAGCAGGGCTGAGGAGCCCCCATTTTGCCTTTCTTAGGAGCTTCCACAGGAAAGCTTTCCCCTTTCCCCCTCAGGGGTCCCCCACTGGGCAGTCAGTGCCTGGTGGTCCTCCTCCTCCAGTCTGTGCCCACCCTCCTCCCAGGAAGAGTCCTCCACCTCAGCCTCCTCCCCAAGAGGAATGCAAACACGCCCTCCATTTTGAGAAGGACTGAGAAGAAGCCTGCCTTTGCCCAATCCTAGGAGCGTGGGAGCTCCTGAGAGTGGGCCAGGGGGGTCCTCCCTCTGCAGGTGAGGAAGAGGCTGCCTCCATCCTCCTCTTCCTCCTGGGGCTGCTCACCTGGATGAACTGGATGGTGAGGGCTGACTTGCCCACCCCTCCGCCACCCACCACCACCAGACGGTACTTCTCCTGCTGCTGCTGCTGCTGCTGCCCCGGGCCGTCCCTGCAGCCCGCGGCCATCGAGGAGGGCAGACCAGCCAGCCAGACCCAGACCCAGGCTGGCTTCTCCAGTCCTCCTCTTTGGCTCCTCCTGCTGCCTCCCTTCCTTCAGGCCCAGGGAGGTGCCCCAAGGAAGGACTGGCTGCAGCAGCAGCAGCAGCAGTAGCTCCTCCTAGTCCTGGTGCTGGTGCTGCTGAGTGCTGAGTGGCAGAGTGGCTGGCCGAGCCTTTGGGGCTGCTGCTGCTGCTGCTGCCCTACAAATGGCCGTCGGGGGAGGGGCCAGGCATGCAAATGAGGATGAATATGCATGAGCCAGGAGGGGCCACTAGTTCTCCTTCCCTCAATTGGAAGCCTCCTCCTCCAGTCTCCTCCTCCTCCTCCCCCTTTTCTCTTAATTGCAAGTAAAACAAAAAGTTTGGGGAGGGTTCTTTTTTTTCTCCAGTTTTAACATTAATAGGGTCTTGCCCATTTCTGGACACCCTACAGAGACTAGGGCTGCATCCACACTGGAGAAATAACCCGGTTTGGCACCGCTTTAAGTTCCCTGTCTGAAGGCTATGGAATTCTGGGAGTTGGAGTTTGTTGTGGGCCCAGAGCGGAGCGGATTAATTCTGCAGATTGTTTTGGCACTTATTTACTAAAAAATAAATGAAACTCCAATACAGTACTTCTTCCCTTCCCTTCCTTTGCAAGAGGCAGAGGAGGAAGGCCACATCTTTACTAAAAGGACTGCAACAATATGCAAGTATCTAACATCTCCAATTGTTCTTTCTTTCTTTCTTTCTTTCTCCTGTTTGGTTTGTAACATCTTGCCTGATGAAGAAGCCCACGGAACTTCGAAAGCTTGCAACAAGTATATTGTGCATTTCAGTTGGCCCATAAAAAGTATCACTGATGGATTTTTGTTTCAACTAGTGATAGCATTCAAAGATACAGCCGTCTTAGACTGTGAAATCAGCATGTAGAGAGAGCTCTTGTAGCACCTTTGAAACTCACTGAAAGGAAGAAGTGGGCACATGAACTTTCCGAGACTTCAGTCTACTTCCTCAGTTGCAATTAGTGGAGTGGTATTTTAGGATGTAAATTCAAATTTGCAAATCCATTGTTTCCACTTCACTAAATACATCTAAGGAAGTGGACTGAAGTCTATGAAAGCTCATGCTGCCAACTTCTTTCTTTCTTTCTCTCAAAGATGCTACAAGATCTCTCTCTACATACTGTTTTAACAAGTATGAGAGATCAAGGAGGAAAGTGCAAAGACAGGCTTATTGTTGAAGATAAAGAAAACAAAAATAATGACCACAGAGAGCTTACATAAATTCAAACTAGGCAAGGAGGAAATAAAAATAGTAAAAGAATTCTCACACCTGGGATCAAACATTGATAGGAACGGGGAATGTAGTCAGGAAATTAAGATTAAGGATGGGGAGGGCAGCTATGAAATTGCTCCCAAGAATCTCCCTAGAAGCCAAGAATCTCCCTGGAAGCCAAGATGGCAAAATTTAGTCTGGCATACTTTGAGCACATCATGAGAAGGCATGGATCATGGAGGGGGGGGGGGGGACATAATGCTGGGAAAGGTGGAAGGAAGTAGGAACTGAGGAAGGCCACATGCTAGATGGATGGTTTCTATTAAAGAGATCAAGAGTATGAGTTAGCAGGAGTTGGGCAGAGCAGAGGAGAACAGGGGGTCTTTCTTGGAGACCTCTCGTCAGCAGGGTCACCATGAAATGAGATCCATGCAAAGGCACTTAACAACAACAAAAGAGAGATCTGCAGACAAACAATATCTTTGGATTCTATCTGTTTTAATTAGGTTATTTTAATTGGGTTTTTTAAGAGTGTTTTTACCTTAAAGTAAAGGCCACCTTTTTGGGAGAAAGACAGCGTAAGAATGAAATAAAATAAAAATAAAATAAAGGCTTGTTTACATGCCAGGATCTGGAGGCAAGGAGGACAAATTAAAATTAAAAATAATTTATAAAAATGGGTTTCATTGTGAGAGGCTTTGTTAAGTGAGGTGTGCCTTGCCTGTATATCATAGTTCTGCCTTGTCTTGAATAAATAAATATGCAGGCGGGGAAAATCCAGCCTGGTGAAACCACCACCACTATTATGAGAGTGGAGTCCAATTTGTTGGTGTGGCTGGATCTTGTTCCCTTGTGAATACCCTGCCCCATGACTAGTGGTCTGGTGTTTTTGAGGTGCAGTGCCTTGATGGTCTCTCAGTTGGAGTGAAAGCTTAGGCAGGCAACCTACTGTATATGAGACCTACAACTAGGACAGAGACCTAGAACTGAGGCTATTATGTCCCTATATGTCATTTGTCGTGACTGGGGATGGGATGTGGAGACAAGCTGGTAAGGAAGTAAGGATGTGGAGATGGCAACCTCTGCTAGACCAGCCAGTTCCTGAAAGAACCAAGTTAAAGTGAGCAAGTATATTGGATCAGGTAGGCTCCACCATCAACACATAATACAGGGATCTCATCATGAGATGAAACCCTCCTCCCATTCACACCACAGGCTGCTGGTGGAAGAATAATGTTGGCCCTTTCTGACCCCTTGGTGAGCTGGAATACTGCTGTGGAAGCACAGCAGCTCCCTCCTCTGGCAAGGTAGAGACATGGCAAGCTTGCTTGCTCTGCCTCCCCAATTTGAGAATCCCCACAGCAGTCTCTTCAAATCCAGAAAACTAATTCAGGGGTAGCTGGGTTGGCCATACAGCAAATTACAATAAAACTCAAAAGGTCTTCTGCGGCTTTTGGATTTTGTTGTACTTCCCCTGTAGTAGTCCTTTTGTCCTACAGTCACTTGAATCATCATGCTGGCTGAAGTCCAAAGCATCTAAAGAGGTGATTCCCAATCTTTAGTCCTCCAAGTTGGACTTCAGCTCTGGAAGCCCCAGCCAGCTTGGCCAACATTCAGGAATTCTGGGAGCTGAAGTGAAGAACATCTGGAGGACCAGAGTTTGGGAACCACTGAAGGAATAAAAGTTGAGAACTAAGGCCCTACAGCCTTGTTTGTCTCCCTCCTATACCTTTAAGTCCCCAAAAAACTGAAATTAAAAAATAGACACCAATAGCTATATAATAGCCTTGGAATAGGCCACATCCTTGCCTCTAATGAAAAATAATAATAATACAATTTATTTATACCCCACCCAATCAACTGGGAATCCAGGCAGCTTACAATAGTGGGAATAATACAGGCATTAACAATAAACATGAAATAATAAGCAAATATAACATAGCAATACATAATAAAATAAAAACAATTCAATAACAACAAAACACTACAATAACAGCAATAAACATAACAAAAAAATTACATTCAATCAATAATTATCCCAAAAAAATCCTCAACTCCAACCCCCAATTCAAAAATTAACAAAGCAGATACCAACAACAATGAATAAAACAAATGCAGCATAGCACTTTGCAAATTACTGATTAAAAATTATAATTAAGAGATAACATTTTAATACACTGAAAAATGGGGAGACTAAAATTTAACTACAAGATAATATCCCTAGTATCGCCAGAGGTTTATGGGTGGCCGCCCACGCTGAGATGGTCTGGGGCTGGAGGGGGGCCAGAAATTAAAGGGGCTTCCTCACTCATTTGTCCTCCATTCTCCTCCTGGCAGTCCCTGGTGGGGAATGAGGTGCCCAAGGCTTTATGAGCCGACACCCATGCTGCGATGGTCCAGGGCTGGAGGGCAGCCAGATGTTAAAGGGGCCTCCTCCCTCATTTGAACATTAAACATTAAAAATTAAACCCTGTTGGGGGCTGGGTGGACTAGTTAAAAGCAAACATCACTATTGCAATGCTCCAGCAAGCAGAATGCATAATCATTCATCATAGCCCACTCCATGGATCCCCTTCATTGATAATGCAAAAGGCTGCTATTGTCAGAGATTGGAAAGTACCCCCCTCCCCAATCCAGCATCCTGGGTTGAGTACACATGGTGCTCCAGCAGCACACTCTTGGCTATGTGACCAGTGCCATCAGCTCACACACACTGCTTGTGAAGGGGAGAAAAGTGGCCTCCTTCTTTCCATTCCCTGCAGATGTCCAGTGCCAACCACATTGAACACCTGAGCAGCAAGGCAAGCCAGAGAAGGGGTCAACCTTGCACTAAGCATACTTGTCCTTAAGCACCTGTGGATTTGATCCAATATTACTGAATTAAGCTGAGGGAAATGGTATAGGGGAAGACATCATGAACAATCTCGTGCAACAGCCTAAAGACACATCCATAGCCTCCAATATTTCACAGAAGAAAACATGCGAGGAAGAACACACAAGCTATGAGAATTTGTAGAAGTTTTTCCATTCACTCCTCTCCTTCCCCCAGTGCTGAAATGAGTGTGAACTACTTTTGCACTTTGAACTTGATTTACAGTATTGAAGTAAGCTAAAGTTTGAACTTTGACTCTGGAGACCAGAGTTTGAATCCCCAATGAACCATGAAACCCACTGGGTGACCTTGGGCAAGTCACACTCTCTCAGCCTCAGAAGATGGCAATGGCAAGCCTCTGTGAAGAAATTTGCCAAGAAAACCCTTAAGATCACCATAAGTTACTTGAAGGCACACAACAACAAAGACAATAGGGGAAAGTGGAAGGAAAAAGGAACTGGAACATTGGAAAAGCCACTGGAAAAGTGGGACAGCAGAGGATTAATACAGACTGTTCCTGCCAAATTTTGACAGTTGGAGGATGTGCACTTGATCCATGGCAATTCAGTGAGTTTATTTCATTGATATTTCACTTTTCTTCCAATTAATTTGAGGTGGTCCATCACCCACCACTATTTTAGTCTCATGATTCCATCATCATCACTCTTATTAATAGTTTAGTTACTTCAAAAGGAGCCATATGAGTTAGGCAAGACTGTGCAAACTTTGAGAATTTATTTATTTATTTATTTATTTATTTCTGGAGTAAAAATGAAAAATGCAGGAGGGTGATATTTGGAGCCTCACCTTAGTAGTAATTTTGTCACTTCATTAAGCATTAAAAATGATGATGATGATGATGATGGCGACGACATATATCCCACCTTCTTCTCACTGCTAGAATTCAATGCAGCTTACTAAACTTTTACAAAATATGGGGGGCACACACAAAGTAATATATAAAAACTAACTAGTTACTATTAAAATGCAATTAAATTACCGATAGAATTAAAACCAATTAAAACAAACCCAATTTTAAAAGTAGGGCATACAGGAAACAGCAATACAGCACATTATTAGAAGCTGTAGCAGCCCTATTTTGGTATGCACACGTACATACAAATAAAATCATGTTCTCATATGCTGATATTGGCAGCATCATAAATGAATTAGTTATCCTTTATGGGAAATCTAATCATTAACCCAAAATGCAAGGGTCCTGAGAGGGCACCCACAGTCAATGTTCAAAACAGGGGAATTTAATTAGCTCAAATGAAAGCTGTGAGAGGACTTTAGGTAACTGAAAAGATAGGGTCAGACCTATGTATAACAGTTCCGAGAAGTGAACTCCAGAATGCAAGTTCCAAATGATTTTTATTGTTGAAACAAAAAGAATTGCCAGTCACACAAGGCACTCGCTCACGCACATGTTCCAAAACGAATGATATAAAGATGGTAGCTGATAGAGATTTAAAGGGTTTAGCAGATGGCAATACTGTATCGGGTTCAGGCACAGAGCTTCGATCAGGGGACATGGTTAATGAGTCTGGCTTAGCATGCAACCTAGGACCTGGATTGGCCTGTATGTGCCAAGGAGTCAAGGGGAAAATGGACAGAGTGGCTGTCTGAATG
Source organism: Urosaurus nigricauda (assembly GCA_034509955.1). Taxonomy (NCBI): domain Eukaryota; kingdom Metazoa; phylum Chordata; class Lepidosauria; order Squamata; family Phrynosomatidae; genus Urosaurus; species Urosaurus nigricauda. Next base: position 104,197,600 of record JAOEGL010000001.1, read on the forward strand.
CAACTGAGACCAAATTGGGACTGCCTGAATGGGCACCTTTATAAGACAAAATCTATCCCAGGGCAATTACGGGATTTGAATATGTTTTCCAGGTGAGAGAATGAGCAAGGAAGTTGAAAATTGCCTGGCCATCCACACAGATGACCCTTAACAAAGGCTTATCATTCCTGAAGGGAGATACTCTTGAACTTCTGTTTACTTGCATACACAAATATCACATGCACAATTGTTCCCATCCGTGACAGCAATCCACTTGCTGCCACCAGTTTATATGTGACAATGACACACTCACTAACCAAGGTGTCTTTATTGTTAATTGTTCTTATTACTCTTGGTAGCATGTTTGTTGTTAACTGTAAATTACTTCAAGCCACTCCTTGGTGAACACAAAGAAAATAACTTTATTTACATTCAGAACTTATGATTGTATCTTTCTTGGTGGATGGTACTCATGCTTTTACAGGATACAAGTTACTTCAGTTGTTACAAATTTACTATGTTTACTTTCCTTCACTGACTTAGTCACACATAACATATTCCCTGGACTTCTCTCTCTCTCTCTCTCTCTCTCATCCTTTTATATCTTTCCTCAGGCAGGCCTTCACCTTTTCCAGCCTGTCCCTGATTGGATACCCCAAATATTCTATTTTGCCAGTGCTTCTCCACACCACCATTGAGGAGTTTATGCGGATTTAGATCATTGGCAGATTCCTCTGGACTATGGGCTAAGTGCTCCCATGCTGAACCTACAGGAACCTCTTATATGTTCAAGTGGCTTCCTCCACCCTTGGGCATCATCTGGGCTCCAAGTCTTGTGACAGTCCCTTTAATATTATGTTTATATCAAACGAAGGGACCCTGCATGGAGGGGTGATCTTTGGAGTAACATTCATTTGTGTTGAAATCATTAGAGGGTATGTATGTCTATGTGCCTTCAAATTACCTGTTGACATATGGTGATCCTATGAATTTCATAGGTTTTTCTTTGGCAAGGAATACTCAGAAGTGGTTTTGTCAGTTCTTTCCTCTGAAATAGCCTATAGCACCGCACTCCCATCCAAGTACTAATGAGTGTTGACCTTACTTAGCTTCCAATATCAAACCAGATCAGGTGTCATTAGATCTATGTCCTCTTAGCCAGAAACAAAATAATTACAGCAGCACTGAGATCCACTGGAGTCTTCTAGTGGTATTCATCACTTCTGTAATCATTTCACAACTGGCTACAGGACATAACCAGATATTTCTCCAATCCTGCCTACTCCCCATAAGGGATGGGGTAGTTGGAGGGGAGGGGGGTTCAATGACTGTACAGTAAGCCAGGGGAGCTTTAGGTGCTGCAGAGGGAGGAAGGGAAGCCAGCTTTGCAGCACCTAAAAAAATGCATATGCAGGGATGTATATGTATATGCCACTATCAAGATGCCAGCCATAGTGTGCCCAACCTAATGGCAGTAGCATCAAATGATAACTTGCATGTGTGAATGACCTGTAAAGAATAAATCACCACAGACACAATTTCTGTCTCACCCAACCACCCAACATTGGGACAAACAGTGTTAAATAACATTTTGTTCAAGCTTATGAAGAACTAAATAAACAAGTGACAAGATCTCAACCAGTAGGATGAAGAGCTGTCTGTCAACGAGAGTGGTGGGAAAAGAGGTGTTGCTTCCAGAAGCCATTTTTCTGCCTTCTGGAACCTTCACAAGGGCTGCCAAAAATGTCCAGAGGAAGGGAAATCAGTTGACATATTTGTCAGCACCATTTTTCATCTCTGTTTCAAAAATGCCTCTGAGTGAGGACATGATCATGAATCTTTGGATGCTGAAAAATCCCTAAGCTACTTAGGGGTACATTGGGTATTTAGAGTGACTTGATTTGCTTCATCTAGGAGACAACAGTAAAGTCACAGATAAGGACAATTCTTGTCAACATTTCATTTAGGTAAAAAAGAATAAAATATCTATATTTTCAAGACTAATCCTAATCTTCACATTCTGCCATCTTTCAGCAACTTTCACCATTTCCTTCTTCTTCATAATATTCCCTCCTGCTCAGAAGTTTCTAGGCCTGAATCCTATTGAATCAATGGGATTTGGCCATGTGTGGATTGACTATTCAGCAGTTGATTTAGTGGGTCTAAACTCTAGTTTGGATTAGCCAATATGATTTAAAATGGTGTCAAGGATTATATCATCCATATAATTGTTGTGGGACGAGGCAGCTAAGTGGAAGAGCACATACAGCTGGCTCTCCATATCCATAGCTTCTGTATCAACAGATTCAATCATCCATGGCTTGAAAATATTTTTTAAAAATATGTTAATTCCAAAAAATACACCTTGATTTTACTAATTTATAAAAGGGACACCATTTTACTATGTCATTTACTATGTCATTTAAGGGGACTTGAGCATCCATGGATTTTGGTATCCATGGCGGGTCATGGAACCAAACCACAGCAGATACCAAGCACCCATTCTACTGTGCAGCAGTATCCACAGCCATAAAGTTACATGGGTGTTTTCCATATGCCCTCAGATCTATGTGACCAGTCATCAGAAGTTTACTTAAAGGTCATCTGATCTTTCCAGGTCCATGCCAGGAACAAAATAGAACAAAATATTTGTACCCTAAAATAATGAAGGGTATGCTGGGTGTGGTAACACAGAGATTCCAGGGCTATGTCCGCTAAAAAAAAACCTACTACATTTTAAAGTACAAAAATTATCCTGGCTATCCCATCATTCTGGGAAGAGGGAGGAAGGCAGAAAGGAAGATAGATGGATACAAATGACAGAAATTCTCATTTCCCCACAATTTTTGGGACAAAGGAGCATCAGCAATTCAAGGAGTGTCAGGGATCTGAAAAGTAGTTTTTGATCAGTGACACCTCATTTGGCTCTCTCAACTGCCCATTAAGTCCATAAAGTTTCTTAGCCCAGGTAGCCTTCTCATTCCCTGCAGGGTATTTCAGTACAGACATGGTTTGCTAGTCAGAAACAATATTTTCAGTATGATTAATACTTCCATTTCTAAATTGCTCCCACTCAACTGGCAGAATACCTCCTGATTCGTGCCATTACAGAAATAGCACTAGATGGCATCTGTTTGTGTAATTAATTTAATTGATCATTTCTCTTCTTTTAAAGAGTGTAGTTGAAATCTCATCCCTGAAAAATTAGAACTTAATGGAGTTCATCTTCAGATGGCTAATATGAGTTCAAGGAAAAATAAAGAATGAGGGTGAAGCTTATACTTTAAACTGAAATTTTAGGGCAGATTGTAAGATGCAGATCTTGGAATGTGACTCTTAAAAAATAATTAATTACAGTTATCTTTCCAAGGCTCAATAATTAGTTAATCACCATTATAGTTGCAATGCTTTAAAAAGTAATTCTTTAGTTTCCCACAAGTAACCTAAACAGTTATTTTGAGTTACTTTTAGAAACCTCTGAATACAAGGGGTATCATAAAGTAATAATTATCATCTGGATGTTATAATGGTATATTGATGAAATTTTGTCAGTGTTATCAATGATCCCTAAGTGCATGATGCTGAAAAAAATTGGGCTCATTGTGTCCTTTATTTTTGTTACAGGTTGTACCAGAAGTGACTGACATGTAAGATGGAGAAGATAGAGGCTTTCAGCATGATAAAGTTCCAGCATTTGAAGGATAACAGTGCCTGCAAATTCATGAGGAAATAATGGTAGTTTATGGAAATGATTGCCCATCTTATGACACTATTGAGAGATGGAAAAGGAATTGCCAAACTGGTCACATGTCCCTCACAGACGAGCCAAGACCTGGAAGACCATCATTGACAGACAATGTAGCCACAGTGAAAGTGAAGTGTTTAATCCTGGAAGACAGAAGAGCAACCATCCAAATGATCATGAATGAAACTGGTCTCAGTAATGATAGTGTGCGGGAAATTATTCATGACGAACTGCTCATGTCTAAGGTGTCTGTACACTGGGTTCCATGTTTGCTAACCTCTTCCCAGAAACAAACATATTGTGACCTTTCAAGACAGACGTTAACATTGTTGGAACAGGAAGAAGAGGATTTTTGGGTTGTCTGGTAACCATGGATGCATCTTGGATCTATCTGTATGATCCAGAGACCAAAACCATGAGCATAGAGTGGAAGCAAGTGGATTGCCCTGCTCAAAAAAGGCAAAGGTGCAGAAGTTAGCAGGGAAGGTCATGCTCTCAGTTTTTTGGAACTGTCATGAAGTCATTCTCACATATTGCCTTGCAGAAGGACAAACCATCACTGGCACATACTAAAGCAATCTTCTGGACAAGTTGCGAGATGCTCTGAAAAAGAAATGCCTCAGTATGCTCTCCAAAGGCATTGTCTCCTAGCTGACAATATACCAGCTCACTCATTTCAAGTTAACAAAGCAAGGGCATGTGGCTTTGAGATTTTGCAGCATCTGCCTTATTCTCCCAACTTCGCACCAAGTGACTTTTTCTTCTTGCCAGAAATGAAAATCCAATGTGCAGTTGCTGATTTGATAACACAAATGATGTCATTCATGAAGTGGAAGAGTGGTTTAAGGCGCAATCTGCAGACTTCTACAATAACGGTATTTGAAGGGTCAAGAATCGCTAGGAGAAAGCTGCCATTGGTCTTGTGTATAGGATTTAACTTTCCTACTTTGAAGCACTGGACACTTGAAAATATCCTCTGAAAGCATAATCTAGTATACATCTACACTATAGAAATGGTGCAGTTTGAAACCACTTTCATGGCGCCATCCTACAGGATCCTGGGATTTGTAGTTTTGTGAGGCATGAGCACCCTTTTGCAGAGAAGGCTAAATACTTTGTAAAAGTACAAATTCCAGGATTTCGTAAGATGGTGCTACAGCACTTAAAGTGGTGTCAAACTGCATTATTGCTACAGTATAGATACACCTCTGGTGCCCTCCAAGGCCCCATTCCCACTACATTTGGATTCTAAGTGTGAAGCGGGCTATACCACCCTCGTTCACACTCGATTCGATTTGCGATCCTCATCAGATCGATCAGTGGAGGAAAGGACCAGGTTAAAAGCAAATAACCCAGGCTTTCCTGACACTAGTTTCAAAGGACCCATTTTTGGAGGGTGGGAGGTGGGTATTGATCGCAAATGCGATCACTGTAAAGGAAAAAAAACCTCTCTGTCACACACACCCACACCCACACTAATCCCCTGTTCCTTTGGAGGGGAATCCTTCCTTCCCTCTTCCCCCTTTCTTTCGAGGGGCCTTTTGGAATTACTTTCCTAAGCAGAGCAGAGCCCGGTCCCAATGCGTTTTTTTCCGCAAGTGGGAATGGGCCCCAAATGTTTTGGACTACAGTTTCCCTCAGCCTTAACCATTAGCTTTACTGGGTAGGACTAATAGCAGCTGTAGTCCAAAACGTCTGGAGGACACTGGAAAGATCAGTTTCTCTGGAACGAGAGAACATTGAAATCTATGGTGTATTGATATTTTTATCTAGATACTGTATAGGAATGTTAGGGGTTCAGTAATAAGAACAAGCAGCACTGAATCCAACACAATACATTTGGTTTTAGAGAATAGATAGTTCCAGAACGGATAGTTTCTGTTTCTGCCAGCATTGTTCCTGGCATCCAAAACAGTCAATTAAAAACTGCTTATTCATTGTCCTCCAGCCTACCCCTGCAGTCCAGGAGTCAGGCTTCGAAGAAAACCTTATGGTTATTTGGCATCTTGCCTCACTGTAAAAGTGTCCATTAATGATGGATCCCATGAATTGCTGATAGATGTATGTTCAGTGTGTGGTGATGTGGTGGTTAGTGGTGATACTAAAAACTGATCTCATCAGGAAATGGAGATCATTCATAACCTGTACTAAAACAAAACAAAACAAAAAACCTCAGGCACATGAAACAGTTTCATGAACAAAAATAACCACCCTAGATCCCAAGCCATTAAAATATTGATCTAAGCAGCAAGAATGTTGTGAGATTCTGGTTTAGCCCTCATTTGCCTAATATCTAAGCAAGCTGAGCTTGGATGGAGAAATCTCAAGAAACATCAAGAAATGCATTTAGAAAAGAAATGCATAGGACAGTTTACAAGGATCTTAAAACTAATACCTACATCTCAAAGACAATACAGTCGTCCCCCGGGTTACGAATGTAATCCATTCCGGGATTACCTTCGTAACCCGGAAGCTTTCGTTTCCCGGGGGACCGCTATTGTAAACGGACCGCGCGGCCGATTTAAAGGGGCCGCGCGGTTTTTTTCTTTCGTATCCCGGGGGATCTTTCGGATCCCGGGGGATACTGTAGCGGTCCTGCCAGTTTCGGATCCCGGGATTTTCGTAACCCGGGGGATTCGTAAGCCGGGGAACCACTGTAGTTTCACTTTCTTGATAATACTGTACAACCACACAATGGAAATATAAGAAGCACCTTTTTTTAAAAAAAATACTTTATTTAGCATGCTTCCACAGAGATCACACCACAAAATCTAGTGTTTAAAGCAATCTCTGTTATACAACCATTACCAGTTCATACACAATATGGATTCATTCAGAATGGTAATTTGTACTGATTTATGTTGTACCACTTAATGTTGCTTCTGAACACTTTTTGATCTTTCTTGAGACTTCTCCATCCAAACACTTTCCTGACTTTTAAAAATAAATCAGCAGAAAGGCAGCACATTTCACTTCATCTGTGGCCATCTTACTTGTGAAATTAGTTGTGATATTGGATGTGGATGGGTATAATCTCAATCCACTCCTCCCCCAGTGTTTTTCTAGAAGGGCTGTAATCCCCACATGTGCTCCTATTTCTCCCCCAATGACTTGCTTATTAAAGAAAATCTATACAACCAGAGGGCCTTTTCAGCTTCTGCTCCTAGGCTATGGAATGGCCTGCTGGATGAGATCCATCTCATCACAACATTAAATTGTTTCAAAACAACTTTAAAGACGCGTCTCTTCTGGCAGGTGTCATGGTCAGCCAAGAGATGGAGTCAGAGGATGAAGAGGAGGGCATGGCTCCTCAGGAGCAAGAGGAGTTGGAGGCTAGACCAGGTCCCAGTTCTGCCATGCCAGACTTCAGTCCTGACATTTCAGCCCCAGGAGTGGGAGCCCAGCCAGGCTCTAGCACTGTGGAGCTCCCTTCAGACGCTCAGCAGCTGAGTGTGGCTCCAAAGGAAGAATCCAGCTTGGAGGTTCCCTCCTTTAAGGAAAGGAGGGCTGAGAGTGTCGGTCCCGCAGGCTTGCAGAAAAGCAAGCTGTTAATAAAGCACAGCTGCCAACAGGGAGGGTGTCTCCTACTTAATCACCTGTGGGACGCCATCCCTTTGCCAGAACTTATTGAAAGTCTCTTGGTGTGACTGTGTGCTGGCTTCATGTCTCTGGAACTCTGGATTGCCTTGATCTTGGAACAACTTGGACTTCTTCTGCTTTCTCCTTGCCCTGACCTTGGACCGGACTGACTTCTGTAACCTCTCCAACCCTGACCTTGGCTCTGGCTTTAGGACTATTCTTAGGAACAAGATTTAGGTTTGTGGAACTGCCTTATCAGCTTTGGTTGGTGTGTGCTGGCTGCAGTCCAGGACAGCAGGCCTTCCCAGAAACTGTATAACCTTCCCGGCTCCTAAAAATCTTCCAGCCAATTCCCTGACTCCTATACCCTGAAGTTACCCAATGCTGTGGCCAGCACCATGGGTTTAATGTGTGTTATAAGTTTGTTTTATTTCTATTTGATAGTAATTTGATTTTAATCTTTCCCAGTTTAATTCTGTTTTAAGGGGTGGGAGGTCGGGGATGGGACTGTTGATTTATTTTAACTGTAACTGTTTTAAATCTGTTCTACCCCACCTTGATTGTTTCAACAGAGGGGTGTGGGTAAGAAATAAAAATTATTATTATTATTATTATTATTATTATTATTAACTGTAAACTAAGATACCATGGTGTAGTGAATTGAGAGTAGGAGATCAAGGTTCAAATCCCCATTTTTAATATTTTTAGCCAAGTCATACTCTCCCAGCCTCAGAAGAAGGCAAAGGCAATACACACACACCTAACAAATCTTGCCAAGAAAAGCTATAATAGGTTTGCTTTAGGGTTGACATAAGTCAGAAACAACTTGAATGCACACAACACTTTAATTAAGGATTAATTTTGGCTTAAGTTTTTAATTGCATTCTTTATTGTTTGTAAGCTGCCTTCATTCCCAAACTTGAGGAAAAAGCGGGATATACATAAAAATTATTTACATTATTATTATTATTATTTTCCCTTTATGCTTTTTAGCCAAGGATATCACACACATGAATACACATCCCTTGGTTACATGTCCTTTAGAAAAGGTAACTATTCCATTCATCAATAAACCTATAAATGTCAAGGTTTACTTATACTATGTCCCTATAAATGTAAGGTTTATACAGTACTTAGACCTTAATCTAATCAAATCAGTCCTTTTCACGGTCTGGATTTCTGAGTCATGATCAAGTGAGATCTGAGAAAAATAAATATCCAAATACGTGATTTTAATTTTGAGCAATTTCAGACATCTTCAATTGCTTTTAAGAACTTCTCCTATGGAAAGCCCAACTGAAAGCAGTGGGGGCAGCAGGAATGGTCAATAGATGCAGGTTGCAAAAATGTGTTTTGTGATTTTGTTTTTCATCCAATGCTATGTAGACCATAAGCAAAACCCACAGAACTGTCAGTGGCCAGTTGGAAACTTTTGGAAACTGCTTGACAGGTATATAACGGGGGAACATTAGCTTTCTTGAGTCTTGGTTTGAGGGAAAGGCAGAGTATAAATAAAGAGAAGAACAAATTGTCATTGTCATCATCATCATCATAGGCATGCAACCATCTGCCTGAGATTGTGCTCTGATTCATTATAAACAGTTCCATCACATATTGCACGTTTGTCTCATTATTAGAAACACTGGATAGTCTCCATTTGTGAGTCACTTAAAAACCTTTTTGAAGGAGAAAACAAGGGCTATGCTGAATTTTGAAGCAGACAGTACCTGTTAAAAAGTAGAATAAGGAGGTAGAAGACAGCTCCTGAACTGTCAGCTTCAGAGTAAGCAAACCCCCTCTGAGCAAATCTTGCCAAGAAAACCCCATGACACGGTGGCCTTAGGATCACTTGAAGTTGGAAGTGACTTGAAGGCACACAATAACAAATCCTGCTTTGATTCCCCACCAACCCACCCTGAACTCACCTGCCCATGCAAAGAATAAGAGTTCACATGGCTGCTAGATGCACGGTAGGCAGATGCTTTCGCCAGGCTTGCAGAAGCAGTCATTCACTCAGTCCCTCTTCCTTCTGCATCTCCTGTTCACCCAAACAATTGCTCTAAATCTCCATTAGGTGTGTAAGAAACACCAGCCAAGCCAGCTCCAGTGTGCACCTTGTACTGCTTTCTGGAGCAGGCAGTCTGGCAAGGCAGCCATCTCCTCTTCACCCACTGCCATGCACTCACACTGACTCCCTCTTTTTCATTCTGGCAGAAACAGCAGTCTCTTTCATTTGGGCAGAAATGAGGAGGATAGAAATGGTTGTTGTTCTGTGCCTTCATGTCTTTTCCAGTGGTGACTCTAAGGTGAACATATTGTAGTAAGATTTGTTCAGAGGTGGTTTATCATTGCCTTCCCTTGAAACTGAGAGCATCCAGTGGGTTTCATGGCTGAGTGGAGAATCAAACCCTGGTCTCCAGACTCCAAAGTAACACATCACATCTAACATACTTCCATAGTCTTTGATTTTATTCTCTGTGCCCTCCCATCCAGCTGCATATCTTCATTTTTGACAATTTGAAAGTGATGTTACATCACTTCTGGTTTTACTTAGGGCCACTTTTCAGAGGGGAGCAAAAAGATATTTTGTGGGTTGGGGAGAACTACATAACCATGATCTGGGGCTATTTTAAGTGATTTCTAAGCATTTTTTTGGCCTTTTTTAAAAAAAAAGACAAACAAACAGGGCTAATAGTTTGTGGTATACTGGGTCACAAAACCAAGACTATATCACATGATTTTTCCTTGAAGTAAAGGGTGATCTTGATCAAAGAGTCTTTGTAACATATCTTTGTAACATGTAATATGTCTCACCTGTAAGAACTGTCATTAAACAGTCTTATTAGCTGTTTGTATGAGGATGAATCCGAGTTGAATCTCTCTTGTTCACATGCATCCTGAATGCACTCAATTAAGTTGGGGGAGGGGCTGCCAAAAACCCCACTTACCCTGGGATAATTAATATCAGGGTTCTTTCTGAATTTTTTAAAAAAAGATTTACATCATCATCAGGGTGAATAATCAATGTGAATAGACCCAGGATAATTCAGGATTAAACTCTGCAAGCCTTGAATGCATTTCGAATACTTTTGTGTTGACAGTCCCATCAGCCTTCCTGGGAAGCCCTTGGGTTCCCCCTCACTTATGTCCTCCCATCACATCCAGAAAATAAATCCTCATCACCATCATCTTCATGACCACCTCAGCCACTCTCTCTCTCTCTCTCTCTCCTGATCATTGAGAAAAGTGAACCAGGACATGGAGGTGCTTTGAGAGAAAAAGTGGCCAACATTGCGTGCCAAGGACTCCCTTCCTGAAAGGGAGCTGAAGCACCACATTCACAACCCAACTTCCTGACATGGGATGAAGGGACGTGATCCTAAGCCTTGTGTGGAGGCAGTTGAGAAAGTATGCCCCTTCCTCAGTGGAACAGCTGCCAATGAAACCAGGAGGGAAGAAAAGAGGGAAAGAGAGGGGACAAGGGGTAGAGAAAAAAAGATGCCAAACCCACTGTCTGGCTGGCTGAAGGGTGCCAGTAGGTGTGGGAACAAGGGAAGGATGACATTGCCTACACATGTGAGCATCCTAACTCACAGAAATGTGGTTTGCAGAGAGATGCTGTTCCATAGTGTGAATAATAAACACGGAATGCATGAATTAGGTGATTCATATCGTTCCACTAAAAAAGCAAACCTCTGAATGACCCCTCACACTGAGCTGATGAGCACAGACTATATTAGCAGTTGTAATGGTATAGGCTGATGGGAGGGGCAACACAGGCTGGAAACATCTGGAGTGGCAGGATATTTCTAGTGGAAGGTGGAACAATGGCATCACAAAGCACAAAAACACATTTAATGTCCAAAGTTGGTTCACTTCTCCTTTACTGTCTGCCTCACATCTCTTTTCAAAAGGGAAAGCCTTTTGATGAAGATGATATCTGGGTAAGGATGAATGCAGAAGTAATTCACATTTTATTTTTAGAATAATAGACAAAAATCAGTGCAATAACATAGTTGAGTAACATATCTAGGATCTTTCCCTAGACAGCTGAACATTAATCTAAATTAAATTACATTGTCCTAAGAAATTGCAGCTTCTGCTTCTTCCAATAATTGTCATGTTGTGAAATGAGCTAGACCAGCTAGTGTATACCCAGGGGGAAGAATTCAATTTAGTGACCCTATTATGATCCGGGACAGTACAAATACAATTACAGAAACCACAGTATTCATTAATGAATGAAAGCATTAGCAAATAAGGAAGCTAGTGTCCGTTTAATGAACATGCATGACATTTCATCCTAGAAGCTGCAGAAAGAAATTAAACTTGCCGGTTTAAGTTGGAAGCAGGCATTTAAAATGTGGGCCCAATTCTCTGTGCATACACTTAGTATAAGAATGAGGCTTTCAGATCTACATATGCTATGCAGTGCAACTGTTAGCTCCAGTATAATGGATCATAATCTACTAGTGGTTTTGTGAAAGAACTATTGCTATTATTGTCATTCCTGTGAGCTCCCCACACTCTCCTGACTGATCATGGTGGAGTGACAATATGGTCAACTAGACAGACCTCTGGTTTGAACCAACAAGGGACTTCTTAATTAAGGAAGTAAAGCTGTGAATATTGTGCTCAAATATTGTGTTCAAACAAGAGTCAAGATTCTATTGTTGGATGTCCTTTAGTAAAATACCTGGGCCCCAACTGATGTGGAGTGAGTCTTTAATGCTGTGCAGTTGTGCTGTCTATTGAATCTTTGTTTTTAATGTTTCATGTTTTAGCTTCATCAATTTCTTTAAAATTTTCATATTTATATTTTATTTTTATTGAAGTTTTTGTATAGTTTTAATCTGTATTATATATAAATAGGTTGCTAACCTCCTTGAGCCTCATTATCAAGAGAAAGCCACTGTTAGGTGGATTTGGAATTGGTTGACCTACCAAACCCAAAGCATGTTCACCAATGGCTTCCCTGTGGCACTAGAGAAGAGACTAGTGTCCACAGGGGTCAGTCCTGGGTCCACTGCTATTCAATATTCTCATCAATGACTTGGATGATGTAACAGAAGGCATGCTTATCAAATTTGCAAATGACGCCAAATTAGGAGGGATAGCTAATACCCCAGAGGACAGGATAAGAATTCAAAATGACTTTAACAGACTAAAGAGTTGGGCCAGAACTAACAAAATAAATTTCAACAGGATAAGTATAAGCTACTACATTTGGAGTGGGAAAAAATGAAATGCACAGATATAGGATGAGGAATACCTGGCTGGACAGCAGTACATGTGAAAGAGATAGGAGTCTTAGGACTCTTTCAAACGGGGAGGAATTTCTCCCAACTCCGAATGGAGCCACTGCGGATTTATGTAAATTCGCTTGTTTAGCGAATTTACATGAACCCCTGCTCCATTCGGAATTACTTCCCATTACCCAAAATTAACCCCCTCCTGCCCGAATTTGCATGCGAAGCTTTAATTCGCAATAAGGTAAAACCCATGATTGCATTCGAATTGGCTTCCCTCTTGCCCGAATTTGCATGTGAAGAGTTAATTTGCAATAACATAAAACCCATGATTGCATTCGAATTGACCTTAAATTATATTTCCAATTTAGCCTTGTATGAAAGAGTCCTTAGTAGACCACAAGCTGAACATGAGTCAAGAGCATGATGCAGCATTTAAAAAACCCAATGTGATTCTAGGCTATATCAAAAGAAATATAGTTTCTAGACTGAGAGAAGTAATAGTGCTTCTGCTTTGGTTATTATTATTATTAATATCCTGCCCCTCTACAAGATGCAATCCGGGTGGCTTACAAAGATTTAAAACAACAACAACAACAACAAGATACAATTCAAATCCCTCGATCCCCCCTTAAAATAAAATTAAACATAAACAACATAAAGTATACAATATACTTAAAATTGTGGCTGTGGTGAGGGTTGGAATTCAGCAATTAGCTTTTGGGGAACTATTCAGGAAAGGCCTGCCAGAAGAGATCTGTCTTTATGGCTTTTTAAAGCTGTTTAGGGTGGTAGTAATAATAATAATAATAATAATAATAATTTTATTTATAACCCGCCCCTGTGAACGAGCAATCGGGGTGGGGTACAACAAGTAAAAGACAAATACAATTAAAATCCCTACCTCCCACCCCTTAAAATGAAATTAAACTAGCACAGAGTTAAAACAATATCAATACGACAATACAATATATTAAAATCATCATTCTTGGGCAGTCTGAGGATGACATCTGATATATGGCCGGGAAAGCTAGGTAAATATCATTGGAGACTGGGAGGATTAACCATTATCCAGAAAGGCCTGCCGGAAGAGGTGCATCTTTGCGACTTTTAAAAAGCCGTCCAGAGTCGTAATAAGATGCATCTCATCCGGCAGGTCAATCCACAGCCTGGGAGAGATAACTGAAAAGGCCCTCTGAGAGGTCTGTGACAGCCTGGTCTTCATAGGCTCTAGCAGGTTCCTCCCAGAGGACTGGAGCGTTCAAGGGGCTCATATGGAGAGAGGCGGTCCCTAAGATAGGATGGATCTGAGCCATGTAGGGCTTTAAAGCTTAAAACCAGCACCTTGTACTGTGCCCAGAAACCGATTGGCAGCCAGTGGAGAGATTTAAGCACAAGTGTCATGTGCTCTCTCCTAGAAGCTCCGGAAACGAGTCTGGCTGCCATGTTTTGGACCAGTTGAAGTTTCTGGGTTAAGCACAAGGGTAGCCCCATGTAGAGTGTGTTGCAGTAATCCAAGCGTGATGTTACCAGAGCATGTACCACAGTTTCCAGGTCCCTCATGTCCAGGAAAGGACACAGCTGGCATATCAGCTGAAGCTGGTAATGGGCAGTCCTGACTGTCGCATTCAACTGACTAGTATGACAGATAATATGGTGGATCTTGTCTGGCAAGCCGTTCCACACTCTGGGCTCAACAACTGAGAAGGTCCTCTGGGAGGTCGTGGACAGTCTTGTTTTATAAGGCTGTAACAAATTCTTCCCTGAAGATCTAAGTGTGCGGGGAGGATTGTATGGAAGGAGATGGTTCCGAAGATAGGTTGGACCCAAGCCATTTAGGGCTTTAAAGGTGATAACCAACACCTTGTACTGGGCCCAGAAACGAATCGTCAGGCCTCACCTGGAATACTTTGTCCAGTTCTGGACACAATTCAAAAATAATGTTGTAAAGCTGGGGAGGGTGAACAAAATTGTGAAAGGTCTGGAAACCACACCCTATGAGAAACAGCTTAAAGAACTACGTATGTTTGGCCTGGAGAAGAGATGACATGATAGACATGTTTAAATAGTGAAAGGATGTCCTATTAGGGATGGAGCAAGGTTGTTTTCTGCAGTTCCAGAGACCGAGACACAGAGTAATGGATTCAAGCTTTAGGAAACGAGATCTCACCTAAACATTAGGAAGAACTTCCTGATAATAAGAGCTGTTTAAAAATGGAATAAGCTGCCTTGCAGTGTAGTAGAAACTTTGTAGTATAGTAGAAATCTTCTTTGGAGATTTTTAAACAGAATCTGGATGGCCATTTTTCAGGAGTCCTTTGATTTTGTATTCCTGCATAGCATAGTGTTGAATTGGATGGCCTTTGAGGTCTCTTCCAACTCTATGATTCTGTTATTCTATTCCAGCTGAGGTCTATCCAAAGAAGAATAGAGTGACTCTGTTACTATACTCGTATTGATGCAGCCTAGTAACAAATTGCATCACACTCTTGACTCATGTTTAGCTTGTGGTCTACTAAGACTCCTAGATCCCTTTTTCATGTACTGTTGTCAAGCCAGATATATCTGTATATATCTGTAAACCCTGTATTTCCAAATGGGTCTGGAGCTTAGTGATGAACAGTGAGATGTGGCAGCTAAAAAGGCCAATGTGATTTTAGGCTGCATCGACAGAAGTATAGCGTCTAGATCAAGGGAAGTAATAGTGCCACTCTATTCTGCTCTGTTCAGGCCCCACCTGGAATATTGTGTCCAGTTCTGGGCACCACAGTTCAAAAAGGATGTTGAGAAAATGGAGCGTGTCCAAAGGAGGGCCACCAAAATGGTGAAGGGTCTGGAACCCATGCCCTATGAGGAACGGCTTCGGGAGCTGGGGATGTTTAGCCTGGAGAAGAGAAGGTTAAGAGGTGATATGATAGCCCTGTTTAAATATTTGAAGGGATGTCATATTGAGGAGGGAGCAAGCTTGTTTTCTGCTGTTCCAGAGAGCAGGACCCGGAACAATGGATGCAAGCTCCAGGAAAAGAGATTCCAGCGCAACATTAGGAGGAACTTCCTGACAGTAAGGGCTGTTCGACAGTGGAACACACTCCCTCGGAGGATGGTGGAGTCTCCTTCCTTGGAAGTCTTTAAACAGAGGCTGGATGGCCATCTGTCGCATATGATTTGATCAAGAGTTCCTGCATGGCAGGGGGTTGGACTGGATGGCCTTTCTGGTCTCTTCCAACTCTATGATTCTATGATTCTATAATTCATGAAGCTGAAAAAAGGGGGGTTGAGGTCTCTCATTACCCCAACCTAGAAAAAGCAATCCAGGGGAGGGGGCTTCTATTGAGAACTAATTAACGATTGGAATCACCTGTTCTTTTAAAGCTGGGAATGGTATCCTTAGCACCCACTCATCCAGCTTATTTCTTTTTCCATTATCCCTACTTTACAGGCTGCCACTAACATATTGCACAAAATGCTTTATTTTGCCTGATAACAGAGGGAAAACTTTTATAACAGAAGCACATTGGCCATGCTTTTTCACAGAGAGAATTGTACATGAGGCCGTGTACTAGAATTTGTCAGCTCAGGTGTAAGTCTTCACTTCTCCTTTCCTTAAAAATAAGTCTTGTACTGTGGATGTATTCTTTTCCATAAATAAATAGGCCTTAATGACACAGATTAATGTCTTCATCTGCTCCTCATGGCAACCCGCTGATAGAACAGATTTCGTTAGTGCTCCATCACATCATAATTATCCACTCCAAAAGTGGCAGTGTTCCCATGACAACATTTGCATTTTATTATTTAAGAACTCAAAAACATTCTTAAGTGAGAATGTGTGCAGTATGGGTAAAAAGAAAATTTAAACTTGCCACTTATGGGAGATGAGGCATAAAGTGCCAGGTGCAGCTATCCAAAAATAGAGATGTACCAGCAGATCTTGGAAAACACCACCCATGATTTCTTGTCTCTATATCAGTTGCAGTCAGTTTATTTTCAGTGTACTGAAGTGAACTAATAAACCCAGATAAAGGCCTGTCACTGACATAATTTTCATAGATTCAAATGGGAAGCAGATAATTCTTCAAACAATGTACACTGTAGCATTAAAGCAATAAAAGTTTTTCGGGCATGTAAAGCAAAGTTCAGTTCTGCTACTGTCTACCGCACAGTAAATCCTATAAAAGATTTCAAATAGGCAAAGCACAGCTTTAAAACACAAGCCCTGTGTGTTTGGTTTAAATACTTTGCTCTTGCATGTCTTTAACATTTAGGGGCATTTGAACAGCAAGAGTGTTGTTGTTGTTGTTGTTGTTGTTGTTGTGTGTCTTCAAGTCATTTCCAACTTATGGCAGCCCTAAGGCAAGCCTATCATGGGGTTTTCTTGGCAAGTTTCTTCGGAGGGTGTTTGTCATTGCCATTTTCTAAGGCTGGGTTATTTGAGTGTTACTTGCCCAAAGTCACCCAGTGGGTTTCCATTGCTGAGTGGGGATTTGCACCCTGTTCACTAGAATCATAGTCTAGTGCTCAAACCCTTACATGACACTGGATAGTTGAAACTTAAGTACCTTTAAATCATTTACCAATGATCAGAGGCAAGAATGGCATTTCCCTGCTTACCACTAAAGAGAACCACCTAGACTCTCTCAGGATTAATGCAGTTTGACACCACTTTAACTGTCATGGCTCCATCCTATGGAATTATGGGCTTTGTAGTTTGTTGTAGTACCAGCACTAACTGGGAAGGCTAAATATTATACAAAACTACCAATCCCAGAATTCCATAGCACTGAGCCATGGCAGTTAAAGCACTGTCAAACTGCACTAATTCTGCAGTGTAGATGAAGTATCAGTGACCCCATTCTAAATAGCTGTACCTGTTAAGAGGAGCAGACTTTCCTTAAGCCATGTTGATAAGTTGGGCTACACAAGTGAAATATATGGGGTGCCTATTGCAAAGAATGTGTCTTGCCCAATATCAGTTAGTGACTTTATTTTATTTATTTTCTGCCATTCTTCTTGTATAGGATACAAGGTGGTGAGAGAGGCATAGTTTGAAGTGTAGTCTTAGGGATTCATGGCACGTAGTGCAAACTGATGGCTACTCAGAAGCAATAATATATTATTATATCATCATCCTCATCATCCCACCCTTCTCCCAAGATTTGGACTCAGCTTACAATATTAAAAAACTGTATTACAAGATTAAAAAAACAGAAACAGGCTCCATTGAGTTTAATGAGAAGACTCTTAGATAAGAGAATAAAATTGCAGCCTGTGTCTTAGTTCATGGTGCATTGCTCTCTCTCCAGATGTTTCTGTCTGCAACTCCCATCAGCCCTACCAACACTGAATAGCGGGAAGAAATTGTGGAAGCGTAGTCCAAAACCTGTGGAGATCCAAAGGTTCTTGTTTCATCTTCTAAACTTCATGAAACTGTTCTGCTTTACTCTGCAGATATTCTGAATCATCATGGGCCCTCATGGGAATTTTAGTGTACCTGGAGCTCAAACCAGAGAAAATTTGTGTGTGAGCAGATACCACATGGTACATTATATTATGAGGACATTATTTTTCAAACCGGCTGGCAACATTATTCATCCATATATGGTGGCCAGCATAACCTAGGTTATAGGGACTCAATTTTTATTTAGTAGTAGAATAATTGTTGTGCCTTTAAGACATATCTGACTTATGAAGATCCTAAGATGAACCTATCACTGCCTTTCCCTGAGACTGAGAGACTGTAACTTGCCCAAGGTCACCAGGTAGGTTTCCATGGCTGAGTGGGGGCTTGAACCCTACTCTCCCAGAGTCCTAAGTCCAAGACTCAAACCACACCACCACACTGGCTCACATTTTGTATAAATATCAGTCCTGATAACAAATGTACCATGATTTGAATTGTTTGAATAGGTCCACTGAATCAACAGGATTTGATGTCAACACTTAGGCAAATTCTATTAATTCTATGGGGCTAACAATTGGATTTAGACCACAATGCTTCAACACAGGTGCTCAGGGAGATATTCAGATTATGAAATGGCTTAAAACTATTTCATGATCCGTATGTCTCTCTGAACACTTATGTCCAAGCATTATATCCTAAATCCAATTTTTAGTCTGATGGAATTAATAGAATTTGCCTAACTGTTGACTTATGAAATCCAGTTGATCCAGTGGGCCTATTCTACATGGGAATATCTGGATTTAAACCAGTATGTGCAAAGAAAGCAAGAGCAGCTGGAGCCACTGAAAAGACTTGTCTTGAGTCTCCAGCTACTAAATGCCGAGATGGCACCAACCATAAGCAAGTATAAAACTAAAGCCCAATTAGTCCAGCCTTGCTCCTAGTAGTGACCACAACCATAGCACCATGGTAAGAACTTTCCATCATTTGGTAAGAGCTACTGGTATGCTCCCATTTAACATTGCCATCATAGCTGAAAGCTTTTCATAGGATCTTTTGTTCATAAACATGCCTACTCATTTTCCAAACTTTTTATCATACCCAATAGCAGTTAATTTCACATGCTCTTCAAGTAGTGTATGAAGGATCAGTGTGAACATGTCTGTCTTCTTATCACATTCCTGTTTTCTTCGCACTCAAGGTGTTCACACATAAGTGAGAAAGTAAATATATATATATATATATATATATATATATATCCTTAAGCTGTTTCTAAGTCTACCACAATTCCAGATAATCATGTTAGGATGACATGTCATCAGAGTTATCCTCTAATATCCATCCATCCATAAACCTTTATTAGGCATATCAAAAACAACAACAAGCAATACAATTCAAAATTAAAACTAAATGTTACATAACACTTTAAAATTTGTCGCCATTAAAATCATTTCACTTTGAACAATTATTAAATTTATGCCAAATTTTTGTTGCCTCCATTAGAAAGTTGGCCATCAGTCGTGTAATCTGTATGTTACAATCCTCCAATAAATGAACTAAATTTACATCCATTAAGAGGTAATTCATTTCCATTAGTCTCTTTAGCAATTTCTCTCTCAGTTTTTGATACAACAGGCAAAGAAATGTAATATGTTGGAGAGTATCCAGAGATAACCCATATAAACATATTCGATTTGCAAGTGGGATTCTCAGATATCTACCTCTGGTGACACAGGAAGGGTGAATATTCAACCTTGCAAAGAGGAAGGCTTTCCTCGAAGCCTGGAGAGACAAATTATCCTCTAATATGACTATTTATGACTTTGGTTTGTCTTTCAGTGTGAAAGAATCTGAGATACATGGCATTTTTTGAGAACAAGTAGTACGTTCAAGACAACGTAAAATATGAGACATGTTTTCACAATATTTTGTGCTAATCATTACGTTCAGTATCAGTACCAGATAATCACACAGGTAATGTCTTGGCATCACCCCAGTAATCAATATATCCAGGAAGGAAGGATCACCTTCCAATTGGCAGAAACCTGTTATCAGTGTTTCCCCCTTCCATCTTTCAGGGTCTCTCAGCTCATTGCGTACATCTGATAAAATGGATCATTGTTTAATGCAAGCTTACCACATTTACAATTTAAATGGTAGCATAATACTGTCATTATTTATTCACAAGTAACATATTTCTATACAGTGGTCCCCCGGGTTACGAAAAGTAATCCGTTCCGGATTACTTTTCGTAACCCGGAAATATTCGTAACCTGGGGGACCGCTTTTTTTGACGGACCGCACGGCAAATTTAAAGGGGCCACACGGTTTTTTTGTTTCTTAACCCGGGGTTTTATTCGTAACCCGGGGCCGTTTTTGCGGCCCCGGCTCTTTCGTTCCCCGGGGTTTTCATACCCCGGGGGATTCGTAACCCAGGGGATCACTGTACAGTAGCTTCATTAAATACCCTTCAATATATGAATTCAGTTGTAAGACTGATGGTATAGTGATATATACAGAATTAAGTGGCTCAGGTTTGGGCTGTACATGTTTTGTTTTGTTTTTAAAGTTCTGTGAATGTAGAATCCTAATTCTTATTATCAATTGATTAAGAAAAAATATTACTACTGTATATGAAACCTCTTAAGTTTGACAGTGCTTTGAGTGCTGCCATAAAGGCAAAGGTTCTGCAATTTGCTGTGTTAGTGCCATCATTTTGTTTCTTGAACTCATGTGGGAGAAGTCCAGAATGAAGCAGCTCAGCTATAATGCATCTAGAACTTCTTACTCTGCTTGGGAAACATATCTCAGCAAGAATGGGCCTCCTGATCTACAGGGATACCCATTCATTTCAATAAAGAGAAACCCCACGCACATCTAGTATGTCCCCCTGTATGCAGACTGTCCATCTATTGAACAAAATGCAGAAGTCTTTTAAGGGAAGAGTTGTGTGTATACTGCTCCATACAGACTGCATGGAAGTGTAACTGAGGCTGCATCCACGCTGCAGAAATAATGCAGTTTGACACCACTTTAACTGCCATGCCACAATGCTACAGTTCTGTGTAGTTCTGTGAGATATTTAGCTTTCTCTATCAGAGAAATCCCAGAATTCCATAGCACTGAGCCATGGCTGTTAAGGTGGTGTCAAACTGCATTATTTCTGTAGTGCAGATGCACCCTTACTCAAACAGAAAAGAAGTATTGTGCTCAGCAGTTCCAGGAATTTCATCCTTTCTCAACAGTAAAATGAAATCTTTTCCAAAATCTAAAAAGTCCCAAAGTAGTATGTGATTAAAAAGTCAGTCAGAACTTGTTTATGTCATTTTATTGAAATAGTACATATAGGAGACTAGACAACGTAACTTCTAAGGTCATTAAGAAAAAAATGCAGTTTTAAATTTTATCAACATTGATCTTGGAGTGATAAGTAAAAACTACAAATTATTTGCTGGAATGCAATCAGCACAAGAAGATCAGCTTCTACAACCAAAGGAAAGAGAAGAATACAAGATGTCCTGACTCCAACAAGCAAAATTCCAAGCTCTTAACTGTAATTGATCAGAAGAATCTTGTATTTATAAATTAGTTTTCTTCTGAGAGAGATTGATTTTGTCACCAAGACTTAGTGCCATTCCCTGCAAAAGAGAGAAAAAAGCAATAGCTAAGAATAGTTCATGTAGTTCTGCAACACAAAACTAGACACTGCTTAGGCGGTATGAAGCGGTACATAAATGAAGCTTGTTTGTTTGACAAATTGTAAGCCGCTCTGATAACCTTGACTGAAGAGTGGGGTATAAATAAAACATTATTATTATTATATTATAATATTCAATTGTATCTTCATTTATACATCTACAGTATCCTGAAACATCCGTTATTCATGGCTCTAAGCAGGACATTTAAGATTGGATGTGTTGTGTAACAAGATGTGGAAAGAATTAAACTATAGATAGGTTGTTATTTTCCCTTGCCAGTATAAATGCTGCCACGATAACAGCCATGAGATTCAAACCAAAATGAAAGGAAGTTTGTATTGTATCAAGAAGCACTACTGAGGAGAAGAGGGAGAAACATCTGAATTTAAGGGAAAATATGCTACTTTTTCTGAAATATAGTAATAATTTGATCCTCATATTTCCACAAAAAGAAAATACATTTTCACCTCAGCAAGTCATATAATATTCTGCAGGTCAATTTCCATAACATCATAAGGGGTAGGATATACAATTGTGGAATAGAAATATAAAATTATATTCTGGATGTGAATATGGTAAAAAAAGATGAGCTTTTGTCCTGAAGAGCAGGTTTCCATCACAGTCTAGCTTATATTCCTAAGTGAGGGCTCTGACCTAAAAAGTGGCATGTGGCCAAGAACTGATGGAATACCCCCTCCCATGGGTGCCCATTTAGAAGAGCCTTTCTCCAATAGTCCCTCATTTTGAAGCCCAGAAAGTAGCTTACTTGAGATGAGATCTTGTCAGTGGTGGCCCTGCAGTTCTGGATCCTCATCCCCAGGAAATTGGCCTGACACACATTTTCCTGCCAACCCCAGGCCTTATACATTTTAATCCCCTTCACATATTAGTAGTTTTAACTCATGCTTTGTTTCTTGTTGGTTTATTTCCTCAGTTTTTCCCTTGTATTTTATTAGGTCGATATTTTCTTGTATCTTTGTTTGTAGATAATCATATTATTTAATTTTTTAATTATATGTTGCCTACAGATTTTTTTTTAATTTTATAGGCAGCCTATAATTACCAACAATAAAGAAATTATATATAAATTATAAATGCATTCTAACTACATCTCCCTCACCATACCAGACATTACTCCTGACAATCCTAAATTTTGGGGGGCACCTTTTCTGGGGGCATATATAAGCATATAAGAAACCCTTCTGAGCTTCCAAAAGAACCACACATAGTTCTTTGGATTCCTTTCTGTATGTTTTAGAAAATCCTTTATTTCACACAACTATCTGCTAATGATAGATGAACCTTTCTACATCCCATGAAAGTTTTATTTGGAAATTGGTCTCGAACTGCCATCCAGGATGATGGGTTGAGATCAAAGCACCATTCTAACCTTTTAAATTTATACAGAAAAACTGCAACCAAAACACTTGTTATAGCTAATACTAAATGGTGAACTTCAAACAAAGAATGCAGACTGGGAAGGGAAGTTCATAATTTATAAGGAAGAGGTTAACAGAAAATACTGTTACCTGACTTTTTGCACGAATTCTTATGTGTCCTGTAACTGGTGCATCAGGTCCAAGATGAATTGGCTTTTCAATGCTGACGTTTGCAAGGGCATCTTCTCCAAATATGGATCGTGCATATAGATTGGCAGCCATGAAGCCACAATATCCAGAAAGAGCCTAGAAAGACAAGAATTTATAATCTTTTGGAAACGTTTTACTCCAAAAGGAACAATTCAGCCAAACTTTTGTATAATGTTTGAACCACATGGCACTCAAGCCTATTTTTGTAACACTCAACGTTTCCTGATTCTCAGTACTACCCATTTTCTGACACAAGAATGGTGGTGAATTGTCTTTAGTAGAAACCTGCAGAGGTTTTTGAATATGTTGTAGGTCCCCCTGCACTGTTTAGCATTTAAAGAAGTGCTCACTGTAGAAAACCAGAAGTAGACTTCTGGATATATCTGAATTAGGTTGTTTGTTTCTTTGTTTGGCATTTTAGCAATCTGTGCAGGCATCCACATGTTCCTGGAATAGAAAACTGGTCCTTGAATGTGTTGCAGTTGCTCATTCCTGAGTTAACGTTTGATCTTCTCATTATACAACATTTTAAACTCCCCCCCCCAGTCTCTCTCTACAATTTTTAACACACACACATAGACAGCACTCAAAGTTGTGTCCCCAAAACAATATAAGTACTGAGTATGGAGCAAAACCCAAAAAATTATAACCATAAATATATGAAGGGATGTAAGATGGAACAGGTTTGTTTTCTGCTGTTCTAGAGACTAGAACAGAGTGGATTAAAATGCATGAAAAGAGATTCCAGATAAACATCAGAAATGACTTCCTGATAGTAAGAGCTATTTTACAGTGCAGTGGACTGCCTCAGAGACTGGTTAATCTACATTAAGATCTTGAAATAGAGGCTGGATGGACATTCATGCTTACCTTTTCTGGGGTAAGGCATTTCATATTAGTTGACTTCAATATGTGTTGTAGGTATTCATTCAGATCCACAATATTTGTATTAACCGTAACCTTAAAAATATAGAAATACAAGGACAATGACCTTTCCAATCTCTCTTTTCTTATAAAATTAAATATTACAATATATAATGCACAGAGATTTGTCTGTGGAGTTAAATTGTAAATCTCAACTAGTACTCAAGTTGTACTAACTATAATTCAATAATTAAATAATATTGCCAACCATTACTATAGTTCTCATTTCCTTTAAGATAACCTGCATCATGAATTTGTCTTCCAGTCTTTTATACTAGTATTTTGATTCACAGAAGACCAGAGAGGTTTAGTGGTTTAGTTCCCTTGGACTACAACTCTGGAGACCAGGTCTCAAATCCCCATTCTGCCATGGAAATCTATAGGGTGTTCTTGGGCAAGTCACATTCTCTAAGCCTCAGAGGCAAAGGCAAACCCACTCAGAACAAATCTTGCCAAAGCCCCAGAATAGGTTTGCCTCAGGGTTACCATAGGTGGGAAATGACTTGATGGACAACGACTAGAGTATGAATGGCGCAAGACTCGCCTCTCATCCGACAGAGTTCGCCATAGGTTGCACCTTCGCACCTATTGGGAGGCTTTGCATGCAGCATGGAGATCCTTCTCTTCTGCATGCATTGCGTCTGTGATACATGCTCTGGTAACCTCACGACTGGGCTTCTGTTAACGCACTCTATATGGGGCTACCCTTGTGCTTAACTTGGAAACTACAACTGGCCCAGAATATGGCAGCCAGACTCATTACTGGTACATCTAGGAGACAGCACATGACACCTGTGCTTGAATCTCTCCACTTGCTGCCGATCAGTTTCCAGGCACAGTACAAGGTGTTGGTTTTGACCTACAAAACCCTACATGGCTCGGGTCCATCCTATCTAAGGGACCGCCTCTCCCTGTACAACCTCCCCCTCCCTCGCACACTTCGATCCTCTGGGAGGAACCTGCTACAGCCCAGGAAGACCAGGTTGGTGCAGACCTCCCAGAGGGCCTTTTCAGTGGTGGCCCCCAAGCTTTGGAATGACCTGCTGGATGAGATGTGTCTTATTCCATCTATTGACAGCTTTAAGAAAGCTTTGAAGACGCATCTCTTTCGGCAGGCCTTCCCGGAAAATGTCTAATATCTCCCGGCTCTCTCTTTTGCTAGTTTCTTAGTTTCCATCTGGCTAAACAGCTCAGGAAGTCTTTTGGTGTTACATTGTGGATTTTATTTATTTGTAACTGTTTGTAACTTGTTTTTGGTTTAATCCTTTTTTAAGGGGGGAAGTTGGGAATGGGATTGGATATTTTAATTGTGATGTTTTTTAACTTCTCTTGTACCCCGCCCCGATTGCCTGTTCAAAGGGGTGGGCTAGAAATAAAAATTATTATTATTATTATTATTATTATTATTATTAGAAGAAGAACACTTTTGATACTGGATACAGATCCTGGATACCTGATACAGTATTTTGTTACTTCATGTGTGTAGTAATTTATTTATACCAAAATGTATGTAAGTATCTTTTAATTGCAGCACTTTCCCTAGGTTTTAAAGCATGTTACTGCATGCATTAAAATGCTGCACAAAATATATTTTTCTGATTCCAGCCCAAGCTGCCAATATATAGGTAGAAGGGAAGCAAATTTCTCTCTGTGTGTATCCATCTGAAATATTACAAGTTAGTTATATGCAGTCACCTTTATGCCACATAAAAAGTAATGGAGATTACTTTTGGAAACCTAAAACTAAAAGAAAGGGCTAGAAAACTGGCACCTCACAGATGCTTGGAAAGATATCCCTTTCATGGCAGCCCCCACTGCTGGAATTTTTCTTCCCAGTAAAACTGGAATCAAAATACATTGGGTCCTTGTTATCCGCTGGGCTTTGGTTTCAGGATCCCCCAGGGATACCAAAATCCGTGGATGCTCAAGTCCCATTAAATACAATGACATAGCAAAATGGTGTCTCTTATATAAAATAGAAAATCAAGGTTTGCTAATTGGAACCATACTCTTTAAAAAATAATTGCTAACTGTGGATGCTTGAATCCGTGAATAAAAAAACTGTGGATAAGGAGGGCTGACTGTATACATTGCGGGGGGGGGGATTTTGCTACATTCCTTTCCATTTTAGATCTAAGAAAGGGTTTATGTGACAAGGAACTAAACCAGAACTTAATTATCAGTTTGCTTCCATGTGAAGTAAAAGACTCTCCTAGGACCTAAAACAGTGGAAGACTGATCAAAATATGGCAAAACTGCCATATACACAATTTTTTTGATTACTGCTTTTGCATGGGATAATAATCAGAGAAAAAGGGCCGTACTATCTTCAGCAGCACATGCAGTATAAGATCATATATTTCATTATACTCAGTATCACAAAAGTCCGTGATCAGCTAATAGTTCTACATAACCCAAAATTCTGCATATGGTTTTAAATGATAATTGGGCATGTTAGGAGTAATTTTCAAAGTATATTTCTGCAGAGCAATTGCCTAAAAAGCCAGAGTGAAAATAGTTCATTGGCTCAAGTCCAAAGGGCTATCTATGGTTTCTGGTTTGTTCAAAAGGACACATGCCAAGTGTATGGAGTACTTCCATTCCTGCAGCTGCTCTCTAGAAATCTGCCATGGCGGGTAAAGGCACCTTCAGAGGTGCTGCCCTCAAACAACTCAGCTAAGGGTTTTTTTCAATATTATTTTTTAAAATGTGAATAATCAAACTAAAGAAAACTCACTTTGTTTTCCCATTCAAATTCTGCCCACATCTGACGGAACTCTGCATCAGTACATGTAGCAGGCTGGATGTAGTCCATTATATCAATGTGTATGTCACTGAGAACCACACAGTTTCTGTCACTGGCTGCTCCAGAAACATCATACACTAGAAAAATCAAACAGATCAGCAGAAAATGAACAACACTACATAATCATTTTTGAAGTTTTAAGTTGAATCAAACTTGCACATCTTCCAATTCAAAGCAAAGATCTTTCTTCAAAAACAGCCTTTCCATTGTTTTAAACTCTGCATCTTGAATTCTTGGATTACATTTAATATACTTGGAGTAATGCAGAACACAGAAGATGCTTACCAATATTACCAAAAATGATTCCATTTTCTGTAGAAGCGACTTTCACATTGGCCTTAATATTGGCAAAATCATGGGGAGCAAGTGTCAGAGGAGATGGTTTTTCAACAAGCTTCAAATCACCTATTTAAAATGGTTAACAGTTAGTCAAGGAAAATACTGAGTGCAAATACAACTAATTGTACAAACAAGAGCCAGTATATTGTAGTGATCTGAGTGCTGGAAACCTGAGGAAACTAAGTTTCCAGGAGATCAGGGCTTGAATTCCCACTTAGCCATGGAAACCCACTGGGTGACCTTAGGCAACTCACACACTCCCCTTTTAAGTGGATGGTGATGGCAAGCCTTTTTTTAAAAGATATCTTGCTAAAGAAACCCTGGTACATATACTGGTGTCAACTTGAAGACATACAGAACCAGTCTGATGTAGTTTGAGAGTTGGTTAGGATTCTGGAAGACTGGGGTTCACATCAATGTTTGGCCATGGAAACCCACTTGGTAACTTTTGGTATGTTACACTCTCTCAGCCTTGGAGGAAGCCAATGTCAAATCTCTTCTGAATAAATCCTGACAAGGAAACCCTATTACAGGCTCATTAATAGTAAGAGTTGACTTGAAAGTCCACAACAACAACAACAAAAACAGCATTGTTATTTACCTAATGTAGCTAATTCAAGTGTGCAATTCTGCAAAGTATCACTGGTTTGATTTACCACAAGCACGTCCAATACTATATCATATTGGTTGACATGAACATAAGCTTCGGCATAAACTGGATCAGAAAAGCCTGTCAACTGAGTCACCTGTGAAACAGAAAAAGAGAGTTTGCCTGCAATCATGTACTTGTGTGGTGAGAGTATCCCCATTGACCTATTAATAATGGGGCTTACTTTTGAATGGAGATATAGGTAACCAAGTAGAAGTGTTCCTAGGCATTCCTTCTTTAATAGTAAACTTGGTACAAGAAATATAACAGAAATAATAGTATGCAAAGGGAACTCATAGCACCTTTGAAAGAAAGAAGTTGGTAGCATAAGCCTTCATAGACTTAAGTCTACTTCCTCAGATATAATTGAGGAAGTAGCCTTAAGTATACACAAGCTTATATTACCAACTTCTAGGGAGCCCAGGTGGCTCAGTGGTTAAATGCCAGTAATGCAGCCACAACATTGTGAGCTTGATCCCGAGGCCCCAAGGCTGGCTCAGACTTCCACCCTTTCGTAGGTACCCTGCTTGTTGGAAGCAATTAGTTTACAGATTGTAAACCACTTAGAGTGTTGAGTTCGCTGATAAGCAGTATAGAAATGTACATGCTATATGTAACTTATTTCTTTCGCTCTGCTATTCTAAAAGTTGCTGCAAGATCCCTTTGTATGCTTATCCAGACTAAAATGGCTATGTGTTTGAACTGAAAGAAACTTTTTATCTAAAGCTAACAATGTGCACATGTGAAATGAAATAATCAGGTCTTTACAGAAGTAAACAAAAGCATTTTATGATTTCTAGAAACCTCTTGAATGCTTCTTCCAAAATGCATCCATGGTTGTTGTTTTTTCTTTCACCAGCCTCCACTTTTTTAATGATTTTCACTTTAGTGGCCAAACTTATAGATCTATGTTTCTTTAATTTGCAGGGAGTAACTGAATAGGCAAGGCTTATCTGCTTTTTGCTCTTCTACTGACTTTCCTGTTCATCCACACTTAGCAAGGGATGCTATTTACTTTGCCTGTTGCAAGCAGGCACACATTGCTACAGGAGGATTGGCCAGGGTAGAATCCCATTTTTTCTCGGCTCGGGTTATACTGCATTGTTTACTTCAGGCACATTGCTGCAACCTAACACCAAAAGTCTTTTGTTTCTTCAGACTTCCTTCTACAACCTCCTGATGCTCATTAAAAATAACTCTAGTTGGACAGAAGACAAGGAGGACAAGAAGGCCTAAGAAGGCTTTAAAAGATTTTGATTTGTTTCATTTCAAACTAAGGTTAGTGCATTCTGGCCAGTTTTAATATGCAGCTTCCTTCAGAAATTATATTAAGGTAAGTTGTTGGGAGTCTCTGAAAAATTTACCTCCTCAACACAACAATGATTTTGATACTAATAAAATGCTATGAAATTCATAGGGTCACCATAAATGAACAGCTGATTTGGGGGTCATACATACACTCACACTTATTTTAGCAGCTGATTAGTGCATTTAGAAGCTGCCCTGTTATTTTAATTAAACCCCAGAGGAGGCCCTGAAACAAAACCATATAAACACATCTTGACTTTATCTTTGAATAAAACACAAGTTCTTTTTTAGCTTCTTCAGATGTAGTTTCTTTTTACATGCAGATTGTTAACATATGTTCACCAGGTTGTTGTTCTTTTTAAATCCATTATCAAAAAGCTAGCTAATAAATGCTGAAAACCATTGTTGAACATTGTTTTATTCTTTGCAATGCTTTCTTCCATTTAGGTAAACAAGCCAGATTTTAATTCTTCCACATCCCAAACCAATTAAAAGTATAAATCCCAAAATACCATTACTTTCTGCAGTATCCATCTCTTTTTGTAGGCAAACATTCAGAGAAATACAGTATTAAGCTCTACTGGACTTAATTATCACAGCTGTAATATCACTTCCTTTTCTTTTCTCAGTAAAATCATTTCTATTCAACTATCATGTCAATTTATCTTCATTCATAGTAAGCTTACCTATTTGCAGATCCCCCTGCCAGGCCTTCATTACTGATCGGAAAACATAACAAGAATTCCTACAGGAATCTAATTGGCTTTAAGAATGTGAGCCATAGTAGGCTTCATATGCTTTCTAATGTTACAGCACAATGCAAAGATAACTGTAAAATGCTAACTGCCTAACTGATTTCCTTGTTTGCAGAGAAAGTAGCTTTGACTATATGGCAGCATTAGCTTAGACTATATGGCAGTATTATACAAATTTTAAGTATTATTTTATACAAAAGAAATTAATGGAAAGTACAAACTACAGGAAAACACCTTGATTTCCAATCTAAAGATGGCCTGGGAAGAATTAAACTTTGCATTACCTTGTTGAGCTTGGATGCTAGTGGATCAGCAGCTTCTTTTCTTTGTGTGTTCCCCATAGCTGCTAACAGACTGAGCTGAAATTGATCTTCCTTTGAGCTCATTTCATTTTTAGCAGTGAGCTGCATAAAACAAATGGGGTCATCTGGCTGAACTGTCACATTCCTCTTCTCAGACTCTTTCTGTGGTAAGGAAAAAGAGGGATTTGTTAAGATACATTTAACATACACATAACAAAGTGAATCCTTTATTCCTTTCTCAAGGACTGAATCTGGCTCTGGCAAGAATTGAAACCCTAGAAAGGTCACAAATACACAGGTGCATATGTGGTCTCACCTTCTGAGAGAGCTTCTCCTCTTCCAGTTTGGCAGATAACATGTGAGAAAGGGACTGCCTACATTCCTTGTTGAAAATGTCATTCATTAGAGGTGAACATTCTGAGAGCACCTTGAGGCACAGAGAAATCCGATCAATATCGTCATCTGTAATTGGCTTTTTGGGAAGAGATGACTTGCCCAAGTGGAGAATTGTGGCCATGAGTAACATTGCCTCAGCTACAAAAGACTAGGAGGGATGAGAAAAAAGAGGAAAACAATAACACTTGGTTTTTTTTTTCCAAATTCCATACAGCTTTCCTTCTTAAAGACATCATGTAAGTTCTGATTAAAATTTAGCACATATATTGGCTGCATTTAGACATTATGCCAAGCTACAAAAAGCCTACCACTCTCTCCTTCTCCTCTCCTCCTATGCCACAGATATGATGCTATTAGCCACATGTTCGCATGATTTTTGCAAAAGCCAATTTCATAACCCATTTTTTTAAGCTGGCCTGCTTCAAGGAAACCACACTTAACATTAACGGCAGTTTGACAGCTATTAATAACACAAATTTAAGTTAATAGATACTAGAAGTTAAAGCTTCCGAACGCATTCATCATGGCTGCGATGGATAAAAGGGGAAGATATAAGGCTCACTGTGGCTTGTGGTTATCATGTTAAATTATGGTTCATGGTAAACTATGGTTCACTGTAACATCCTAGTTTGTCTATTGTGTCTAGAGCAAAGATGATGATGGAAAACAGCAATAGTTGCCTTGAAGCCAAACAATATAACTTAACCACAGATCAAAGCTCTAAGATGCTGAAACCAACTTCAGTGAACAATAACTGCACAAAAGCTATATGAGTTATACTTTCTCTCACATACTGTAACATAGCAAAAATCACTTATGAATATTTTCAAGAGAAATAACTCACATTTTGTTTCTTCTTTTCTGGAACGAGAGTTACGTAACGTAAAGCAATCTTGGTCAGAGTTGTGGCAAGAGAAGCGGCAACAAAGAAATCTCCATCCAACAAGAACCCTCTCAGGGGAGGTCTACAAAGAAAGGCAATTTTGAATTCAGGAAAATAATACCTGATAATTTTATAAATTTTCTGTTTGTCTGTACAATACATTTTCTTCCACATAAACATTTAAAGTTAGCAGGTTATGTGAGGAAAACAGAAAAGATAGCTTTTACATTTAACTCAATTCCTGAAAAACTATGCTAGGTATATTATGCTGTGTGGCTTTAAAATCTTTGTATAACACATACCAAACATTTAGGTAATCACAATAACAACAGTCACTATTAAATAATATGGGAGGCAGGGGATGGACCATATATATAAAAGAGGAGAACACATGATTATACTGTCTGCTCTTAGTGACTAAAACTTGGTTGTACATATAAGCTGGGCTAGAATATTTCTGCACCTCTATTATGTAGTCTAAGATGGAACTCTAAGATTATTGGGCGTTTATAATTAGGCTCTAAAAATCTAGGAATAAAACTATTAATTAAAAAAAGAAACTGATTTTTAAAAATTAGTTAAAACAAACCAAATACACATATGATTGCATACAAGGGGCAAACCTTTCCCCAGAATCAAGAAACTAACAGCCAAATCCTGTATGATTTAAATAATACAAACAATCTGTTGTCATTCTGGCAAACAAAATTACAGTACTTTGCTTCAAGCTGAATATTACTGTTTGCTTTTCAGAAAGAGTGGAAGTAAGTGCTGTGGCTTTTCTGGAAAATGTTGGATTGGAAAACTTTTTCCCTATCCTAAATCAACTTTTAGTAAACAAAACTTGAAAATACAGTGCACCCTTCCCTTGTATGGGGGATCCGTTCCACATAAGAGAAATACTGTGCATGGTGGAGCCCCACTGAAAACAATGAGGCTCGTGCCTGCAGCGCAGTGCATGTGCCATTGCCTTTTCTGGCACGCAGCTTTCAGTGTATGCTGAAAGCCGCATATAGCACACCAACATATGATACAGGTGCACTATATGCCTAATTGATTATTTGGCTACATATTATTGTGTCAAGAACTTTTCCAGCGGCCCAAAGTAGTTTGGATTGAAGTATATGATTACAAGAAATAAACCCAATAAAGCATGTTTACAGCATAGCCCTATTTTTTTATCTTCACATATCTAAGCCTCACGATGTTCAGAAGGGTTTATTTCTGGGTTAGAGAAATGCTTTTTTTTTTAGTAAGGTTTAAATATTATTAATCCAAAGCATTGCTTGCATGCTATTTTTATTGAGACACTCAGGCATGATGACTAAAAGTTCACAATTCCCTTGCATTGTATTGAACTTAGTCTAACTCAGTGATGTTCATGAGAGCAGAATCCCATGCTCTCTCTCCACTGTAAGACCCTCTCCCCCTCACAAACCTCTTCTGATGGTCAAGCGACCTGCAAAAAAGGCCTAGGATGTGTGGGAAGAAAATGAACCAGTAAAGGACATTGGGCAAAGTCAGACAGAGACAGACTGTGCTGCTGGAGCTTTCTTTGTGCAAACTGCGTCATCATATTTTACAACAACTGATTCTGGTATAGTACACATTCATTAAGTTGCTAATTTTAAGAAACAAAATAACCCTAAGAAGAGCAGCCATGTCAGTGGAGGCAGTAAGTGAGCCCATCCCATATTTGGTTGGGATCATTAGTATGTCTGCACCATGAGTAAAAGCTTCTTATAAAAATCACTGACTATTGCTTTGTAGAGGGGCGGAGTATGTGTCCCAATGCCTCTGCAAACAAAGTTCTCTGATGACTCAACAGGACTCTCAACCAAATTCCAGATATCCAGTGTGAACTTGGTATGTCTGCAGCCAGTGATGAACTTTTGATTCCTTACAGTGTGCTAAGAGATAAACCCCACCTCCTAGAATTGTGCTACAAGTTGTTTAGGTTATAAACAGGGTAGACTATGCTCAGTTCTGAGCAAATACCAGTAAGGACAGGTAACTTGGATTCACTGTTAGTTAACTGCTGCAGTCTGTACAAATAAAAGTCCTTAGGTGTTACATTCTTAATAAAATAGCAGGTATGAAAGCACAAAATAAATAAAACCACACAGGCAAACTTTTGTGTTAAAGAAGGAAATGCAAATATAACCACTGTTTTGAAAAAGGCAACAAAATTAATCACCTGTCTTCTTCCTTTTTGGCAGGCCTTGAAGTACTAAGGGCACTCTGGGTAGCATATGTTCCCATCTCAGTAACCAGCTTTTGGGCAGGACCCACAGTAATTTCCTCCTCAGGCTTCAGCTCACCAGCTTCTTTCTTAATTTCAGATTCTACTATTGGGATCTGGAAGTGAAATAGAAATGTAGTTTTAAAAAAAACCTAAAGCATATAATTTAGCCTAGAAATAACTCTTTAATTTTTGATACATTGTTTAATGCATTGTTTAATGCATTACAAAATATACAAGTTATCCAATCTCATTTTTGTAAGCTGTTTCTTTCTTGCAATAAAAGTATCCTTTGTCCCATTATCTATTATTATTATTATTATTATTATTATTATTGATACAATTAGTTATTACACTGAATCAACAAAGCTTTGATTCAGGGGTTTCAATAGTACATTACATCTTTCATGATTTTTATCCCCCTGAAATGTAGGAAGACAGAAAAATGTATTTGATTAACACTACATATAAATACCTCTCCCAGTGATCTACGGACTTCTGTCATTACACTCTGTATATCTTCCTTTGTGCTGCAGTATTCTCCCAGAATCCAAAGTGCTCCACGATAAATTCTACAAAGGAAGTACAAAGTAAGCCTTGTTATTTATATGGATAATGAATGTACATTGTGGTTTCATGCATTACACAGATCATAAGTCATTCCACCTCAAAAGAATTCAAAGCCTACAAGAAATATAGCACTACCATAATTTTCATAGCACTACCACAATTTTCTACTCAACTGCATATCAGAAAGGAGTAGGGATGTCTCAGAGACATGCAAATGAATGGCAAAACAACCCCTTCCTACTTGTCTCAGGCACGACTACAAAATTAGTTCCTCAATAGGAAATGTACTGGAGAAATGGCACAGATATTCCCTGAATCTTTACAGCAAGGGTGGGCACAGTGCAGCCTGTGGACCCCACTCTTGTAGCCCCTGAAGCCTGCTAACAATGCCATTGCCAATTTAAATATATACACATATATATTAACCTAATTTTGCCATATTTTGATGAATGGCATGACAAATGATGCAAAATGCCTTCAAATCAAGTTGGACATACCAAGTTCTACACAGAGCCCCCCCAATCCCCCCCTTCTATTTTCATTGCTCAAAAAGTGACAGAAACCGAGTCAACCTCACTTCCAGTAACCATTTTAGGACTGACTACAATAAAAGCAGTAGTATTGGGGATAACAGCAATATTTTCATAATCACTTGCTGCTTTAGTTAGCTTTAAGAGAACAAATTGATTTAATTGCCCAATCACTTCTATTTCATATTCTGACTTTACTATGAATGCTGTTCAATGATCCCCCCCCCCCCACCGGAACTTCTTTGAACTTAAATGATTTAATCATCCAGCATCCCATAACAATAGTTCTGGTGGTACAGTCAGCCCTTGGTATACATGGACTTGCCATCTGTGGATTCAAGCATCCATGCTGGGCAAGCCCACATTGTCCCCAATGGCGGTGCATGCACACGGCCATGCCACCATTAGGGACAGCCCCAGGGACGATGGAAGTTCCTGCTCCTATTCCCTTGTTCAGTCCTGAACCCAGTGGGAGGATGCTGAAGGGAGCCGATCCACCACAGCCACTTAAAGAGCTGCTAAAATGGGCAATGACAATGGCAGCACCTTTCCCCACTCTGGTGCTTGCCTGCCTGGTACGAAAGGATTCTTCATCTTTCAAAGTTCTGTTGTTCCCAGTGACAGTGGTACCATTGGGGAGAACAGAACTTGAGCATCCACAGATTTTGGTATTCGTAGGGGGGTCCGTAACAGATCACCTGCGGATAACGAGTGCCAACTGTACAACGAACCTTTGGAAAAATTCAACAGGGACATCCACAGATGGAACAGAATCAGGAAGAGTGCAATCTTTCCCCCCCACTGTAGCCTCCCATAAAACCCCCAAACTGGGAAAACTTACAGAACTGGTTTTTGAGTGCTGCTGTAAGGCGTGGGGAAGGGAAGAAATTTTTACAGTGCCATTTTAGATTTAGGCTATTAATTTCAAGTAGTGAGCAGTACATTCACTTGCGTATGTTAAGCTTACTTGACAGATTTAATAGCATGGAAAACTTCCAACATCTTCTCAACAATAAGTAGCCTGAGATTTTCGAAACGCTGGATGGCTTCACGAACAAACTCCAGCACATCTGCAGCAGCAGCTTCATTGTAATCACTGAGGAACTCCATCAACTAGGACAACAATACACATGAACTAATAGCAGAATAACATAATTTGGAAGAGATACTCCTGCCCTGCCAAACAAAAAATAAGGCAGCAACTGGCTTGATTGTACTGTTCCACTCTAGACTCAACTTTTTTTCTGACCTACATGGACCAATATTTCTCATTGTGAGGAACAGTACATCCTACAAGGGGCATTCAGGCACAATCACCAGGACTCTCAATGCAGTTAGCTGCTTTGATTGTATCTACAAAAAGCGGGATACAAATAAAAGTTTTATTATTTATTTTATTATTTAAAACTTATTCAGAGATGCAGATGGTTATAACTCTGGCACTGTTCCCATTAATTTCAATACATTATGAAAAGAAATTCCCAGTGGATTGTGCCTTCCAGCTCAGTAAAGCCAAATAACAAATGCGCTCAGAAGAAAGTGAAAGGCCAAATCTTTGTTTCACAACTTGGCTAGATGCTTTCTGGAATAATACACTAATTTAGAGAGTAATCTGAACTCCAGCTGAAATCCAGAGGAAAGGTGTTAGAAAGGGTACAAGTAGCGCTGTACTGAAGGGGCAGAAGTTCTCCCATGCACTGGGGAAGGTGCTAGGAGTGATATCAACAGCATGTAGCATTGCTAATGGCAGTAATCAGTTCAGAGCATACATGGGGCAGTTTCAGATCCACAATCCCCTTGTTTCCTGACATGCCCATGGGTAAGGCCTATCCTTACATTAGCCTGAAGATGGCATAGTTAAGTGTCCTCCACTTGTCTCGGTGGACGCAAAAAGGAGACAAAAGTTAAATAACAACCTAAAAAGTCTCCCCTGCCCCCAATGATGTGAATTGATTAGATTTGTGAAGTGGCAGATATATCTGCTATACCTCTTCCTGACCTCAACTCTTCTTTTTTGGTTACCATTACTGTTTCTGTTAGGCAGTAACCTACAGGAAGCTTAGTATACCTTAGCACTGAATGATCTGTACAGCTAGTCTACAATAGGCTGATAGCAATTGCAAATTAGTTGCAAGAGTAACAGTGGAAAAGTGAGAAAAAAATTGAATGAGTTACATACCACAGGAATGACATTTGCAGCCATATCAGGGAACCGAACGCTACAAGAATGCAATGTCCGAACAAGCAACTGTCTGTATTTATCTGTGTCTTCATGCTCTGTCACATTATTTGTTTTAATTACTTCTTTCTTCAAAACAATCACCAGCTGAACAGAAACAAACACAAAAATCACATTTTAAAAAAAGACATGAAGAAGATTAAGGCTGAAATGCTATGCACATGTGAGTAGGAGTGAGCCCAACCCAAGGAGAATGACTTTCAAGAAAATAAAAAGAAAATAAAAAGAAAATAAAGCTCATGCTGACAACCTCTTTCTTTCAGTTAGTCTCAAAGGTGCTATGAGATCTCTTTTATATATTTTCAATAAAATAGGCACTGCTGTTTCTAAAAAAGAAAGAAAAAGAAACAGAGTAACATGTGTCTTACCTCTTCTACATTTCTAGAAGACACAAGATCAAGAGCCAACTGTAAGGTCTTTTTGCGTACTTCTAAATCTGGAGTACTCAAAACTCTTAGTATGTCCATTACCAGATCCTGAAATAAAATGAACCTTATTTATAGGGATTTAATTATCAGTTTTTTTAAAAAATACAACTATTTTTTGTGTATGATTAAGTCATGAATTTTCAAACAGAATCGAAAGCAGTATTCTCTATGGATGGAATGCATACCAGATGGTACACACAATACAATCAACTAACAATTTTTAAAAATGGAAAAGCAGCCTTGAAAAAGTGCAATTTGGAGCCAGGGAATTGTGGAAAGAGTGTCTGGATCATTTCCTGTTGTTGGCCTGTTTTGTAATCCAATTCCCTAGTTCAACCATTTCCCTGTCCACATTCACTAAGGCAGACAAACAAAGTGGAAAACAGGGTAGAGGAAGGGACTCTAAGAGCAGAATACCAACACTGGGAAAAGGATTAAATAGCTCATTTCACCACTCCACAAGACAACTTTTGTTCCAAGTAACAGATAAAATTCCATTAGGGTCATCCATTGTTGATTGAAGAAAGTTTCTTCATTTTTATAATTGTGCATAAACAGAAATCTATCCCTTCTATCCCAAGGATTATTTCATGTAATCACAATGCACTTCAAAAGCTTGGCTTCATTGCTTTAAATCTGTTAAAATAATACCCACTTGCAGAACTCTTTCATGGGCAGGGTGATCTTTGAGTTCAATCAAGCGATCCAAGACAATGAGCTTCACGTTGTTGTCACTTTCTTTAATAATCAGGTCAATATAGCACTGAGCTGCTGCCTTAAATTTAAAAAAAGAGAGAGTTCAAATGCTTAAAATGTTTCCATTTGTAATTTGGAAAAATGAATTAGAAACTGGGTGAGGATGCAACATGTTTTAAAATAATGCCAAATTTCACAGCCCAACACCTGCCATGTTGTGAACATTCCAGTCCATTTGCACACAAAGAGCAGACAGCAGAATAGCCTTTAGTAGAATGCTAGTTTCTGTAATGTGTGTTCTCTAACCTCTCTCTTCATCTCCAACAGGACTTAGCTGACCCAAGGAAAAAGAGGCATCTATTTTCCATTTTCAAGCAGACTACAATGGCCCGAAACAGACAGGTCAAAAGGAGCGGCTTCCAGCTGCTTCGGGGGTGAGGCATTCAGTTGACACATGCCCCTGAAGCGGCCAGAAACTGTTCTGAAGTGTGCCTAGGCGACAGGAGCCAGACCTTCCAGTGGCAGATTTAATCCACTCCTGCCAGCGGCCTATTCAGGAACATGGCAGTGTCCCACTTCAGGAACAGAGCATGCGGTCATTAAGGCCCTGGTCCAGTCAAGGCTGGAGTGGCCTCTGGCCTCTCCTTCCCAGGCTCTCTGCTTCAGCCCAGTGTTTCCATAGACAGCTCAGGCCCAAGTTGCCTAAAGAACTGTATCTTTCCACATCAATCTGTCCATGCTTTGGAGAAAGTGCTTCTCTCAGTCCAACACCTTCACAGGCATGTTTGGTAAGAATACAGGAGAGTCTGCTTTCAGACTCTGGAGCTCCTTTCCTAGGCTCAGATGCTAAATTGCTTCCCTCCTTACTATGTTTTCATCAGCAAGTAAAAACCTTTCTGTTCCAGCAGGGCTTTCTGATTAATTGTTCTGTATTATTTTTACTCTGTGCTCTTAATATATCAAATGTTTATAATTTTATTGATAGTTTAATACTATTTTGATCTCGATTTTTGTACATTTTAGCTACTTGTATTTTGTTTTTATTTGTCTTTTGTTTAATCTGTAAACTACGTTAAATCCCAGTCTTGGTGAAAAGGTGACATATAAAGTGATTGCTTGACTGGTATTTGCATTCAGAACACAAATCTATTTCTGAAGTATGAAAATCAGCTCTGTCCTTCAACCCATATTTTGGGTAGGTAAGATTCAAAATATGTTGCTATACTGCTTTTCACTTTTCACTGGAGACTGAAATGCTGAAGTGTTTTGTTAGTATGGTTTCAGGACTTCACACAGGGACTTTTCTCAAGAAGACATCTGTGTTCAACATTTACCACAACAAACACAATAGAGAATGAAGTCAATATACCACACAGCTTTCAGGTCACCAACTGCTACTTCATTTTTTTTTACAAATCTATTTACATTTCCTTTTAAAAAATTGGAAAGTAGCTGTGCTAAATTATGCAACTTGAGGGTGATGGCTATCCATACATATTTTCTTCCATTAGAACACAAATCAAATAGTCTTATTCAAACTGGTTTCTTTTTAATGTGGCCCATTATGTGGTTAAGTTCTGACTTGGAAGGTCAATAAACTATATTAAAATCACCCCATCTCTGATCACACAGCACTTTCAAAACTGTGTGCATGATAAACCACAACTGGATCAGTGATTCATGCAATGTTCTTACCCATCTGGCAATAATCAAGATATACAAGAGTACTTCTGTGACCCTTCTATGCTATCCCAGTTCACAAATCTTATATCTTCAGCATTTAATTAAATTAAATGAGCTGCACAATAAAAAAGTACTTTAAAAATGTCATAGTACCACAGTACCTTGATTGCAGTCGGAGCACTGGAAAGTGTAACTAATGTTCCTGCTGCTTCATATTTTACCGCAGGGCTTGATGACTGCAGTAAATTGTAGATGCAACGAATAAACCGAGCTCTTTCTGATGGATTAGCATGGCAAACCTAGATTTGGAAACAAAAGTTACAGAAGTAATGTTCATCTGTTGAATAAGGAATGGGTTTTTTGGTTCTTGACTTATGTTTTGGGTTTTTTGTGTGGAAAATCTTCAACTGTGTAGTCTCCTTATTATTATGCCAGTGAGCGGTGACATACACATACACAAGAATACAGAGACCCAGCAGGGTGTAGAGGTAAGAATGTTGGAGTAGGACTCTGGGAGATCAGAGTTCAAATATCCACTCAGCAATGGAAACCCAAGTTTTACCTTGAAAAAATAACATTCTCTTATACACTTAGAGGAAGACAATGGCAAACGTCCTCTGAGTAAGTACTGTCTAGAAAGCTATAGGAGAGGGCGTCATAAGTTGAAATCCACTTGAAATCACATCACAATAAATGAATAAACTCAAATAAACTGTCAGCAAAAATCAACTGGTCAAGCATGGCTTTCCTGGATTTGCTTCCAATCCCGAAAAGGAAATCCTTAGAGTTTAGAGACCCTCAGGCTCAATGCAGATTATAAAAAAAGTGGCAGTTATCACACACCAGAGATTCCACCCCCATGTACAAATGGATCCCTTGAAACCAACCCACTCTCTTGTTCCATTTTATGAAGCAGACACTGGCCCACAAAATGTTCGAAGACAATATATGCAATCCTTCATGCCCCATAGTGCCATCCCCTTTCTCCATCCTCTCAGGGTTTTAGCAGAACTGTAGTGCTGAAAGCCATTTAACATTTTTTGTTTAAAGTCCACTTCTTTCACAATGAAAGATTCATTTCGGTTTTAATTACCTTGTAGATTAATTCCACAATAACCAGCTGGAGAATATCACCAAATGTCTGGACTTGATCGATGCAGGTACTCAAGTAATCCAAAGCTCGATCCTTTACAGTGAAACACAACAAGTATGAGTTTTACCATGTCTTGCTTTAAATACCCACAGTAAGACTTGTGCCTTTTAACATTTGCATCCTACTTTCCAGCCCTCACAATCACAACTGACAAATCAGGATTATGATTATTCACGTGAACCTCAAACCTTGGGAGCAAATCTGCTCCTGGCTTTCTCAAATAGCCACATGTCTTTCCCTCTGACAACACTGGTAAGTTCCAAGTTTTTGTATGTGTTCTTGCTGCCTCAGCGCTTAAAAAGTGAAATGCCTCTTCTAAAGATTAGTTACTGGCTTTGAGCTAACATGGACTGAAATTTCTTGTCCTACTGTTTTGCTCTTAATCCCACTCATCATTGGAATGCAGCCCCCCAAGATAATCTCTGAAACTAAATTGAGCCTTCAGGATGAAAATTGTTCCCCGTCTTTCATTTATACAAGTTGTGGGAAATGTAGATGGGGCAGAGGGCATCTGCCCATTTCGGCACAATGGAAGTGATGTAATATCATTCTGGATGTCATTCTGGATTATTTTCAGGTGTTTGTTTGTTTTTGTCTGAGAGGGTTGGAGATCTCTGTGGGGAGGAGAGAAATAAATAACTGCATTTTGGCCTGCTTTTGGCTGGGTTTTATGTGCAAAAAACCTAAGCATTTTGGGACTTCAGGAGCAACACACTATAGTCCCTGAGCCACATAAGGCCCACAGGCCACTTTTTTTCCTGCCCCTGATTTATACTGTACCATTCATGAATGTGAAACTTCAGGTCCCTCCTCCAAAGGATTTATATTCTGAACACAGGGAGACAGCAGAATAAGAACAGACAAAGGGAAGAATAAAGAAGAATTGGGAAATGGAGCCAGGGAAAAATGAAGGAAGAACATGCAATTATTGTAGTTACACATACTTAGGATTTTGTAGTTCAGACAAAACTATATGTTCTGTAGTTCAGACAAAACTTGTGGGATCATGGTGATGTTCTGGGCAGCAATTCCATGTATAAGGGGATGTTAGAAGAAAAAGAGTAGTAGTTTTGAGGGAACTGGATCAGTGAAGCTCACATAGGAATGTGCTGGGATGTAAGAGTAGGCAGAGAAGGGGGAAATGTCACTGTCAAGATCACGCCAAACAAATGTTAAAGCATAATGCAAAGGCAACACTGGAGGCCAGTATTTTTACCTGATCAGCATGAATAAGCATCATGAATGCATTTCTTTTGCAACTTGCATCCTTCTCATTCACCAGGAAATCATGGATCAGTTCAGGGGCATCAGGTATGAGATGCTCAAAGTTTCTTTAGAAAGAACAGAGAGAAGACTAGCAAATGTAAAGCTCAATGTATTGCAAATGTATTTATACAAAATATAGATGCTGCAGCCTCAGGGTCGAAGGACAATTATTTCCTGCATTTGTTCAAATATATTCAAATATCAACAAGACCTCCCACAATAGGCAAAGTTATTTCCATTCTTCTGTCTGACACTGTTTATGCAAGAATACACATTATTATTTTCCCCAGATAAGCCAGAGGATATATACTAAAATCATTCTTGGATTATTTCTCTGTCTTATCAAGGGAGAGGCAAGTCACAGAACTAGCTTCTTCCAACAAAGACGCCACTCTGCAATTTGTTTAGCTTCTCCTCTTGCAAGTGAGAATAAATACCAGTACTAACCAGGATATTTCTTGCATCCTCAACAAGCCAGAATTATCTTGAAGCAATACAGGTGTAATCCTAAACTGCATCTTTAGTAATTTTACAGAATTTACCTGTAAATGGTATAGATTGCAAGGACTGCATTTCTGCGCACATAGCTATGACGATGTTCCAAACATGCACGAATAGCTGGCATCAGTGGTTCCAGAAGCTCTGCTTCTTTAAGTTTGCAAAGAAAACGAAGAGTGGAGCCTCTGATGAACTCATTTGGATGTTGAAGATCCTGAGACCACAGAATCAAGATGTTAGTGATTTTGGAAACCAAATGGTATCACAGTGCTCTT
This sequence comes from Urosaurus nigricauda, assembly GCA_034509955.1. Lineage (NCBI taxonomy): Eukaryota > Metazoa > Chordata > Lepidosauria > Squamata > Phrynosomatidae > Urosaurus > Urosaurus nigricauda. The sequence goes on from JAOEGL010000001.1 coordinate 104,240,782, forward strand.
CTCTTACAAACACAAAGCCATCCTATCCTCATCAAGAGATATAAGAAATCCAAAGCTGACACTCATTTTTACAATAAACCCACTGTTTTGACCAAAGAGTTGATTTTAAGAGACACACAGAAATAATAAACACACACACACACACACACACACAAAACACTCAAAATATTTATCTGTCTACAGTGTAATTGATGCAAGCATAAGTGTCTTCTGGCACTTTCTATGTCAATAGGCATAGGGGGAAAAACCAACAGTTTTTGTATGAATGTTTAGGCTTGGTTCTAAACATCTCCCTGAATGATCATCACAGGTTGCAGATGGGTTTGTACTTAGCCACACTTTCATGTGTAATTCCTTGTAAAAACTATTCAAAAGGTTTCTTAACCTTTATGCAATACAACACAAAGGGCTGCAACTGGGGCGAGGAGAAAGATTGAGAATAGGATAAAAACTTAACAAGTCAAGTCCTTCAATTGGCAGAGAGGCATTTTTGCATGCATGGCATTACTGTTTGTCTTGGCAGCCACATTGGGATGAAATTACCCTTTGGTTGCCTATAAAAATAAAACCAAATGAGAAAACTGATTTATGCCTGGAAAATAATAAGAATTTGAGACTGAAATCCTAAATATATTTCCCAGTAAATTTTTAGGAATGGTCTGGTAATATTTACACCATAAAACCAATCTAGTTCTCAAACTATAATGCTTGTCTGATGCAGCTCAAAAGCTCAGACATACATTTATTGAGCTTCAAAGAAAAGTAAATCTAATCATTAAAAAAATGAATTGTATTATCCAAGTAATTCTTCCAAAATCCACATATGACTCTGCACAAATATACACACAGTATTTGCTATAAAGCAAGCACTATTTTGCATATTACTTAGTCACAGGAAATGTAAACTCATATGTTCTCTAAAACGTCATAATCCGCCAAGTATTTGAAGAGGAGGAAAGAATAAATAAGGAAAACCCCTGTCCAAAATTCAACTGTTAGACCCAACTACTGTAGACCCAGTAAATCAACATTTGTATAAATGACATTAATTCAGTGGGTCTACTTTAGTTAGGACTAACAATCTGATGTAGGCCACAAATTTATTAAAAAATAATTTTAGTATTTTTATCAGGTCCCAGATAAGAGTCACAGGTAAATCAGAGTTTATGTAAATCTCATTTATTCAACAGATCCATTCCAGTTGGATTAGAAATTGGCTTTCGGATTGCATCAAACAATAAAAATCAAAGGCATTCAACGGCACGCTTTGTATCATATATAATTCACAGCCATTCATCATGTTCTTGAACTGTAAGCAGGTACTTCTTTGCACAGATCTCAGCAGTTACAAGTAGGAATAATTATTTTAATTTGCTATCTGCTATATTTTATTGTTTGAATGTTAAGATATATTAATATGTATTATGTTTGATTATTTTTGTAGAATGTATGCCATAGGCAGGTTGATTTTATCTATTTAATTTATTTTATGTACAGCACTGTGTAAATTTACAGTGCTTTATAAATAAACCTTAGTAACAACAACAACAACAACAACAACAACAACTTATTTCTGGCCTCTCTTGTCAAGTTCCTTTTTCCTAAACTGTGTGGTAGAATATGGACCTAATTTAGCATTTCTTTAATTTGGATGCAATTCTCTTAAAATGAAGTCTTAAATTTACAAAGTTGAGCTATGGACAAATTTCTTCCCTCATCCTTTGCCATACTACACCTGAATATTTCCTAAGTTTAATTAAACATTTGTTGTTAACTACATAGTTTTCTGTTAATGCCAACTGAATAATTACATCAACTGGAATCAAAACAAACCAGGATTTTTTTTTTAAAACCTTCAAGTCATGGCTTACGGTTCTGTTTGTTGCAAACCAGATAACAACCATTTCCTAATCTCAGTATTAGCAGAGAAATGTGGTTAATAAACTTAGGAAATCTTTAGTTATAACACATTAAGAAAGGTGGAGTGATGGAGCAGCATGTAGACAGATACATTAAAACAAGGTTTCTGCACTTCTGAAGATTAAATAAACCACACTAAATATATCCAAATTGAGTTGAATTATACACAGTGGGGATCTAAAACATTCTATAAATCATACTTAATTCCTTCTATATTTTAAAACTACAAGTTGTATATTTATTTCTATTACTAACTATTTGTTTTGCAATTTGAAGAGCTCCAGTCAAATGAAAAACAAAAGAATCTGTTCTAGAGACAAGCTTGTCACTGAAGTGCTGATCTAATTGATTATATATAGCAATAATAATATGACCAGGCATGAAACCACATAAACAGGCAACCTGCTGCTTTTAGCAAGATCTCTGGAGTATATTCTAAAACTGATTATACACTGCAGTGGTACTGTATATGATTCTGCACACTCAAAGTATAAGAAGCTATTTGGCACCTGGTCTCCAGCCCAATACGTACTGGCCCGTTCAGGAGCTAATTAGAACTATATGCAATTTTTTTAAAAAAAGGAATATTCTCATGATATTACGGTTGATCACATATTATAATTACGTGGCATACATGCAATAAACAGAAGACTAACCTTTCTGTAGGCATCACAAACAAGTATCATTTCTTGCAAGAGTCTCCCATCTGGAGTGGTTTTGGGAACAATCTCCCAAAATACTAAGAGCAGTTTTTTGATGGTGTGGTCTTGAAGTGGCAGCACAAATCGAATAATAGTCATCAGAAGTCCTGGCAGCTTTTCCCCATTTAAGATCATTATGATTACTTTCTTCAAGGCCTCTGTTTTGGATTTCACATCACCTTTTTCTATTAGATAAAATAAGTTGTTTCTGTTAAAATGAAGCACAATATGTACCAGCACAGCAATTCTTAAACTCTGTTCTGACTTGTGTGTTCTTTACCCACTCCCATGTTGTAGAGGTCTCAGTGTTGGACCATGACTGGAGACCAGGGATCGATTCCCAGAAACCCACTAGTTTCACTGGCCAAGGCTGCCTGAAAAACCTCTGCCCTCTGAGACAGCTGTGCTATAAATTTTAACCAAAAGAACACACATACAGATGGAAGAAAAGGGGAAGTGTTGCTGGGCAGTCACTGTTCGCTTTGCACATGTCTTCTGTTATTGAGATCCTTGATAGGGAAGACAATTTTGTTCAGAGAAAGTTTATCCACACAGTCACCACTAGAGGTTATCTGAAAAAGACTAACATGGCAGCCCCCTTGTGCACTGACTGCAATGCACAAGAGCAGTACAACGTGCAAAGTTCTTACATGCTACCCAGCAATACTTGCACTTTTTCTGCATCTCTTTTTTCCCCCCCAATAGCACTGCAATAAAATGCAGAAAGAGTTGGGGCTTAATCTTTCATTCATCAGTATTTGCCCTGTTGAAATTATTGTTTTGACCCTGTTCTCTTTAGTCCAGGTAAGTCTGGAGAACATGCATAGAAGACATGGGAAAAAGTGTTTTACAGCTTTACAGTGTCCTATATTTAAATTTTCTTTCGGTGGTTTTATTTTATTTTCCTTCTATCACTTTTGGGGCTTCTACAGTACCATATGTATAAATATGAAGACCGGGGGGGGGGGGGAGGAGTCAAGAAAAGTGGAGGGGCATCCACTTTCACATTTCCTTCCATGGACACATTTTTCCTCTTCCCAGTGAAAAACTAGAAACTTTGGGAAACATTGCAGGGGGAGGGGGCAACTAAATGTCTGCTCTTTGTGAATGAGTAAAATGTCTTTAAGACAAGATCTTACTTGTTCAAAATGCCAGAACCTATGTAGCATGGAGCTTGTAAAATTCCTTACAGCACAAGTATGAATTGCACAGCCCTCCTGATATTGTTGTACTGCAGCTGCCACCATTCCTCACCACTGATTATGACACATAGGGCTTCAAGAAGATGTATTCCAACCACATCTGAAAACCCATGATTCCCATCTTGGCCTACAGGATTAGAGAACAATCACTGCTGTGCATAGTATAGAGCTATATCACATCCAGATCCTGGATGCACATCTGCTCCTACCAGGTGCTGCAGATTCATGTAAACCTCAGTCCTGTGAAGTCCATAAACATAAAAATTAAGGCTCAAATTTAGAAGACAACCTTTGATAAACTTAAGTTTGTCATGTTAGTATTCTCAAGGATATGCTTATTTTCTAAGAACAACTAATGTAATCTACTATTAATATGTCAAAAATGTTGAGCCTTCCTTATCCAAAATGCTTTAGACCAGAAGTGTTTGGGATTTTTTTCAGATTTTGGTATATTTGGAATCCTAAGATTTGGAATAGTTGGAGTCTCCTTCCTTGGTCTTTAAACAGAGGCTGGATGGCCATCTGTCGAGGATGCTTTGATTGTGATTTCCTGCATGGCAGGGGGGTTGGACTGGATGGCCCTTGTGGTCTCTTCCAACTCTGTGATTCTATGATAAGATATCTTGGAAATGGGTCCAAATATGAAATTCATTTATGTTTTGTCTATACCTTATACACATAGTTTGAAAATAATTTTATACAAAATATTTTAATAATTTTGTGCATGAAGCAAAGTTTGTTTACACTGAACCATCAGTGAGCAAAGGTGTCATTGTCTCAGCTACTCATGAAAAAAAGCTTTGGATTCTGGAGTATTTCGGTTTTCCAAATTCCAGACAAGGGAGACTCAACCTGTAAAATATGTATTATTATAATATTATAACAATACACTATTCAAGAATTCAATATACAGTGGGCCCTTCCCATATGCAGAGGTTTGGTTCCAAAACCACACTCTGCATATGGGGAAAAACACAGAAGCTTATGCCCATATTTAGTCAATGGGCATCAGCGTGCCAGTGGACATGTACTGACACTGGCTAATATGGAAGAGGGCAATTTGCAGGAGAACCAATCTGTGGATGGCTAACCTGCTCATATGGCAGACTCACTTTATTCAATGTTGAGTTAAGCATTATATCAAAATATGCTGGGAACCTACTCCTTAAAACTGAGTGTATGCCAGGGTTTCTACACAAATTTATTACAAACCTGGTGGTTTCTATTTTCATTTTTTTTTACAGATGGCTAAAACTAAAGCATATGTACTCAAGTAGCATAAAGTGCAGCTGTTTACAGTCCCTTTTTAAAATGAGTACATTCAAAATTGTCTACATACCTACTGCTGGAATCTATTAAGCAACACCAGAGTGGAACCCTCCACTAGGAAGCCAGGAAACTGTACAACCTTTGTGCACAACAGTAGAGGATATTTTTATATGCAAGCTCAGAGAAAGTACAACCACTGCCACAGACGGGAAGGTGCATTGGCATCACACTCCAAGATGATTCCAGCCAAAAGATTATATATATTTATTTAAAAATCACATAAATAAGCCAAATAGTTCAATCGTATATGCCAAACTAAGTTGTTTTATGTTGCTAAAGGACTAACATATGTTTATGCCTAATATGACAGTAAGTATTGCACATATTTCACTTCTTCACCATATTCTTAGGGGCAGGGGGAATGGAGAAAACATGTCTCCCTATGGCTTTAAAACTGATAACTTAGCCACAGTAGTCCATGCACTGGTAACATTAAATCAGATTACTGCAATGCACTCTACATAGCCCTGCTCTTGAAGACAACATGGAAACTGCAACTAGTGCAAGATGCAGCAGTTAGGCTGTTTCCATAATGTAACACCTGTTCTGAAGGAACTGCATTGATTGTCAATATATTTTTGTTCTGTATTCAAACTGCTGGTAATAATATTTAAGACCCTAAATAGTTTGGTACCTCAATACTTGAGGGAGCCCTTTCCCCACTATGGCCATGCATACAGAATTGGAACAACCCTTCTCCATGTCCCATCTGTAGGGAAAACATGTTGTGGGAAGACATGGGAGACAACCTTTTCTGTAGTGGCACCCCTACTGTGGAACTCCCTCTCTCTTTTTATTAAAGCCTTTGGGCCAAAATGATGTTATCCAGGCTGCACATGTTTTAGTGTTATATTATTCAATATGCTTTAATTGGTTTTAAACTGGTTTTAAATTGGAAAGTATTTAGTACATATTTCAATTTTGAGCTTAATTGTGGTGTCCCTCAGGGTGCCATCCTGTCCCCGATGCTATTTAACATTTATATGAAGCCGCTGGGTGAGGTCATTCGGAGGCATGGAGCTCAGTGTCTTCAGTACGCTGATGACACTCAGATATATCTCTCCATGACCAGATCATCAGCACAGACTTCAGATGGCGTCTCTCCTCTTAATGTCTGTCTTGCGGCGGTAATGGATTGGATGAGGGAAAACAAATTGAAACTGAATCCAGACAAAACGGAGGTACTAACAGTCACAGGCCCGAAACCAGGCTTGGGAATACAGTCTCCAGTCCTGGACGGAGTCACACTCTCCTCTAAGGACTGTGTTCGCAGCCTGGGGGTACTCCTAGATTCGTCGCTTCACATGACTTGTCAGGTGAATGCGACGGTCAGGAGTGCATGTTATCAGCTTCGGCTGATACGCCAGCTGCGCCCTTTCCTGGACATGAGGGACCTGGAAGCTGTGGTACATGCTCTGGTAACCTCACTCCTGGACTTCTGTAATGCGCTCTACATGGGGCTACCTTTGTGCTTAACTCGGAAACTTCAACTGGTCCAAAATATGGCAGCCAGGCTTGTAACTGGAACACCAAGGAGAGAGCACATAACACCGGTGCTCAAGGCTCTCCACTGGCTGCCGATTAGTTTCCGGGCGCAGTACAAGGTATTGGTCCTAACTTTTAAAGCCCTACATGGCTTGGGTCCATCTTATCTTAGGAACCGCCTCTCCCCGTATGAACCCCCCCCCCCGCACGCTCCGATCCTCTGGGAAGAACCTGCTACAGCCTGTGAAAACTCGGCTGTCGCAGACCTCCCAGAGAACTTTTTCAGCTACCGCACCCAAGCTGTGGAATGGACTGCCGGATGAGATGCGTCTTATAACATCTCTTGACTGCTTTAAAAAAGCTCTGAAGACGCATCTCTTCCGGCAGGCCTTCCCTGAAACCTTCTAGTTCCCGGCTCCGAAACGGGACCTATTTTGACCCCTTGCTTGGTGCTATTTTTACCCTCATCCAAGATCTATGAGGATGTATTATGTTTTTAATGTTGTTATGGTTTTAAATTATTACTAATTTAATTTATTTTTTAAGGATGGGTGGTTGGGTATGGGTTGATGATGTATTTTAATCTGTATGTTTTAATTTGCTGTACCCCGCTCTGATTGTGCTCTACAGAGGAGCGGGCTAGAAATAAAGATTTATTATTATTATTATTATTATTATTATTATTAATTTTTAAACTTTTGCAATTATTTATTGTTTTAAGCTGATTTTATTAAAAGCCACCCTGACATCTTCAAATAAAAAAGTAGGATACAAATATTTAAATAAATAAAATTCCTAGAAATGTTACACCTCCATATATGCAACTACAATAATTAAAATGGTGGTGCTGGACTGTGACAATCAGGGTTCAAGTCCTCATCCAGCTCTGAAACTCACTGGGCAAACTTCATCCAGTCATTCTCTCTCTGTCTAACCTACCTGTCAAGGTGGTTATTGTAAGGATAAGGTGGAAAGGAGAAGAACCATGCTTGTGGCCTTGATTTAATTGCAGGAAAAACAGGATATAAATGTAATAAATCAATACCATTATTTTTTAAAAAGACATTCAGAACTATTACTTACCCAAATCATTCTTTAAGCTTATTTCAGATGGTGGTTCAGAGTCCATTGGAACTATAATTAATGTATAACATACATTCTCGGCAGCCGTCATTGTGTCTCTTTATCAAAAGCTCTCTTGATGCAATAATTGTTTAAAGATGCCTCACAAATCCTAGAAAATATATCCATTAATGAAGCTAATTTGTGACTGTCCAATAATGACAAATACTACAAAAAACCCTTAAGCTTGCATTTCATGAAATGTACTGAAGTTTATAATACAATGTAATGTACTGTATTGAAAAGTCTGCAACTAGAACATTAATGTATAATTCCTGTGCTATACAAGACAAAATAACCAGTTTTCTATCATTGCAAAGGGGGCTTAACTACATGAAAAGAAAGAATACAAAGCCTTTTCTCTTTAGGAGCACACAGAATGAGGAAGATTTTACAGAAACATAACTGATTGCTGCCCATCTCATTAAAATGAATGGGCAGAACCAAAATTAAGCACCATATGGCCCACCAGTTTTAACTTTAGAATAAAATACATGGACATTTAATAGATTTAGGTCCCCAGGGATATAATTCACTGAACAAATATTGTTTCATCAAAATGTCCAGCAATAAGCTTCGCTCAGCATGAAACCTATGTGAAACACTTTTTTAAAAAACTGATAACTGTGCCACCTGGGAAAGCTGGGAGAACATTCAACACATTTAGGAATTTAGGAACACATTCTATTTACACCTAGAATAACTGGAGAGATCTTCCTATGGTTTGGTAACTGCTGAAAAAATTAATGTTTCCAGAAAGAATTTCTCAGAATGGAATGGTTAGTATGCAATCTTTAAGGAGTAATACTTATACCAGTACTGTTTTAATTCTTTGGCAATGGTCCAGGTTTGTATCAAAGTGGCCAAGTCTGCTGATGACACCAAATTATTCATTATGGTGAAAAATGGAAAGAAAAGGATTTCTTTTAAACAGTTGACTGCTTGGCCAAATGAAATTTAATGCGAATAAATGTAAAATGATAATACCACAAAGTCCACAAAGAATCTTGGGCTTATAGAACATAAAAGTGTTGCTTCTTACTGTTGGCTACAGTTGGCCCTCCTTATTCACGGATTTTTTTATCCACAGATTCAAGCATCCACAGCTTGAAAGTATCCAAAGAAAGTATAAATTCCAAATAGAAAATTTTGATTTTCCATTTTATATAAGGGACACCATTTTGTTATACCATTCTATTTTAATGGGACTTGAGCATCCACGGATTTTGGTATCCACGGGGGTCCTGGAACCAAATTCCAGCATATAACAAGGACCCACTGTATTTCCAGAGCTAGGTGGGGAATACCAATTCCTGGGCTGAATGCAGCCATCCTGTGGTCCCAGACTATGCCAGATGCCCATGCTCTCATCCCATAAAACCACAGTTTATGTCTTGCCACCATCTGTACACATTTTGTTCAGGGGCTTTCCCATTATAAAAAGGCTAAAATGGCTAAAGATTCCTTACTGTCATTAAGAGCTTTAAGCTAAAATAGACTGCTAGTTTGGTCCCACCCTTCTGCGTGTCACCCACCATCACCACCACTAGAATGCAGCCCATTGAGGTGAAAGAGGTTCCCCATCCCGGTCTTGAAAAACAACGACGGACAAATGGTCTCCAGGTGTTTTTTAATTTCAACTTACAGCATTCCTCAGAATGGGCTATATTGGCCAAGCCTGATGAGTACTGCAGTATGACAACATTTGGAAAGCCACACTTTACCCACCCAGATTGAAAGCAAGAGGCCCTCACCAGTTGGGTCCCCATAAACAGCCAGACAGCCTAATGGTATTCCACGTAGGATTGGTATATGGAGGCAGACAATCACACTGTTGAATCCATGTAAGGACAGTAAAACAACACAAAATAACTCCATATATACATGTACCCGGTAATTAATACCCAACAATAACATCCTGGGATCATGGTGGCTACCCCAGTGAAAAAACTGGAGATAGATCCAGAGTACAGAGACATAGCAGTGTTAATCTGGAATATCAATATACAAAGGGATTTTGTAGCAATATTTGTGGGAAAGAAGTTGTAGCATAAGTTTTCAGAGACATGCATCTAAAGAAGTAGACCATGGTCTAAACTGAACTGCCAAAATAATGGAGTTTGACACTGCTTTAACTACCATGGTTTAATCCTATGAAATTCTGGTGTTTGCTGTTTCTTGTGGCACCTCTGACAGACCAGGCTGAATACCTCACCAAACTAGAAATCCCAAGATTCCATAGGATGGGGCCATGGCAATTAAAGCGGTGTCGGATAGCATTATTTCTGCAGGGCAGATCAGACCTGATTCTACAAAAGCTTATACTACACCTTTTTTCACACAGTTAAGTCTCAAAACTGCAACAAGATTCCTTTGCATACTTGATCCAGACTTCCCTGAGAGGACACGAGATCCAATGGATGCGCTGGATGAAAAAAGAAGAGGCGCTATTTTCATCCATTCTGTCTTCATTTCCCCACCTGCCACAACAGACCACAATCACTCCATCTCAGATTGCTCTAACAGGAGCACCATGTGAGCACAGTCCCATCCATGGGAGGGGCACTTCTAACCACCTACATTTTTAACTCCATACTACAGTCTCTCTTGCCAAAGTTTCAGTTTAGAATAGCATAAGCTAACAAGAACTGGGCTAATTTATGAGGGATCAACCAACAAATACGGTCCATAATTCCTGTGAAGCCTCCATGTTACTTAGCCAGGCTGCCACTGACCACTAGTTGCCAGACTGCAACCACAGGGAAAAGGTAGTGCACCCAATGCCCTGCTTTGTGGGTTTTCCATAGACATCTGGTTGGCTACTGTTGTTGGTGTTCCTTTTCTTGGGGGGGGGGGGGATGTCATACTTAACATTGAAATCTATATTTCTGCATCACTGCTCATTGTCTGATTTGTCGGCTTATACAGGCATTAATTTCATCCCTAAGCAAAATTAAACCTAGTTTTATTATTCACTATATATATACACACACACACACACAGTCGTCCCTCCATTTTTGCAGGGGATCCGTTCCAGATCCTCTGCCGCAAAAAATGGAAATTAGCCGATATTCAAGCTCCATTGGATTGGATGGATGCACGCTCATGCGCGTGGCTTTGTGCGTGTGTCTATGTGCGCAGGTGCCATTTTAACCCTCCCTGCTTGCCAGTACGTGAAGGACTGAGATTGCAGACATGAAGTGTGACGAGAGAGAGTGTGTGTGTGTGTGTATATATATATATATACTGTATGTATATATATATATATATATATTCTTTTCCTGGACTTCCAATTGTCTCATGGGTTTGTGTGGCTTGTTCTTCTACTTTTACCTTCTTCTATGTTCACTTTCTTTAAAATGAATAGTTTCAGTGTGCATACAGATTTCTTCATTTTTTTTGAGTTACGTTATTTAGTAACATCACATGTATGTGTTCCTGATTACGTTTTTAACTCTGTTTCTTGAGACATCTGGTTGGCTGTTGGGAAAACTGGATGCTGCAATAGCCAGACCCTCAATCTGCCTCAGCGGGTTCATTGCCTCTGCACACTGGAACCAACATATAAGTAAATTAGACAGGTTTGTTTTAATGCAATTAACCACTCCTCCCCTCCCGAGACATGGGCTTTGGGAAAGAAGTTACGAAACAGAGGCTTTTAATGCGTAGAAGAGAAACTTTGTCCCCAAAAGAGGCACTTTTGTCCCCTGTGTTTCCCCGAATCAGAGGAAAACCCCGCTCTTGCTGGTTCTGCACTGAGGACACCAGACACTGAGGAATAATGCAGTCTGACACACCCTTAAGTGCTGTGGCCCCATCCTGTGGGATCCTGGGATCTGCAGTTTTACACGCCCTTTAGCCTTCTCTGCCAAAGAGTGCTGGTGCCCCACAAAACTACAAATCTCAGAATTCTTCAGGACAGAGCCACAGCACTTAAACTGGCATCTGAGTCTAAAAGCTGCATCTGCACTGCAGAATTAATGCAGCCTGACACCACTTTAACTGCCCTGGCTCAATGCTAGGGAATTCTGGGAATTGTAGTCTTGTGAGACCTTCAGCCTCCTCAGCGGCTAGGGAATCCTGGGAAGTGTAGTTTATTGTGGCACCAGAGCTCTCGCTCTGGTGCCCCAATAAACTACACTTCCCAGGATTCCCTAGCCGGTGAGCCAGGGCAGTGAAAGCGGCCTCAAAGCGGATTAATTCTGCAGCGGAGACGCATCCCAGCGTGAGGGACCGGGGGCCTCTCTCCCACTCGGCCCTTCGAAGGGACGTCCCTCACCTCAGCCTCCGAAGCCAACGAGGGCACGAAAAAGAAGAAGGATCCCTCTCGGAGTCGGCGGCCGCCACCTCGCCCTCCCTCAATCCTGCTCTGCGGCTGACGTGGAAGCCCCGCGCGCACAGGCCACGGAGCAGGAGGAGGAGCTACGGCGGCCCGAAGAGGACACGCCTCCTCCGTTCGCGGAAAGGAAGGAAGAGGGACAGGACGGAGGAGAAAGCAGCACTCCGGCCTCCTCCTCCTCCTCTTCCGCAAACGCGCGCACACGGAGGGGGCGGGGCCCTCGCTGGGGTGTCGACGTGACGTGATGACGTCACGCCTCCAGTCACTTTTTCTGGTCATTCTGACCCTGGGGCTTTGGAGTTAGGTCTGGCCACACCCCCTCAGGAGGAGGGCCCTCTGATAGGAGAGACTCTGGGCATGTTTAGCCTGGAGAAGAGAAGGTTAAGAGGTGATAGGATAGCCCTGTTCAAATATTTGAAGGGATGTCATATTGAGGAGGGAGCAAGCTTGTTTTCTGCTGCTCCAGAGACTAGAACGCGGAACAATGGATGCAAACTGCAGGAAAAGAGATTCCACCTCAACATTAGGAGGAACTTCCTGACAGTAAGAGCTGTTCGACAGTGGAACACACTCCTTCGGACTCCGTCCTTGGAGGTCTTTAAGCAGAGGCTGGATGGCCATCTGTCAGTGGGGAGGCTTTGATTGGGAGTTCCTGCATGGCAGAATAGGATTGGACTAGATGGCTCTTCTTGGGGTCTCTTCAGCTTCTATGATTCTTCTATGACCCCTTTGCCAACTGGCAAAGTACTTATCCCTAAACTGCAAATGCCAGGATGCCCTGGGATGCAGCCATGGCAGTTCAAGTGGAGTCATAGTGCTCTTCCCGTCATTGTGTGCCTTCAAGTCATTTCTGTCTTATGGGGATTCTAGAGCAAACCTATCATGGGGTTTACTTGGCCTATTTCTTCAGAGGGAGGTTGCCATTGCCATCCTCAGAGGCTGAGAGCATGTTACATGCCCTAAGTTGCCCAGTGGCCAAGCCAGGATTCAAACCCCGGTCTCCCAGTCCAGCAGCTAAACTGCTACACTATCACCATGCTGAGTTCAAAATGTAAGCATTAACCCCTTAGTTACTAGGGTCTTTCATTGAGTCAGTGGGTTTTTAATTTTCAGGTGAACACATTTAAAATTGCTCTGCTCACAATTTTAAATGCCCATTTCAATAACAGGGAGCCAGAGTAGTAAACTGATCAAAATGTTGGACTAGAATCTGGGAGAGGAAGGCTGAAATACCCGCTCGGCCATGGAAACCCAGAATGATGTAGGGCAAGGCACACTTTCTCAGCTTTAGAGGAAGGCAAACCTGTGAACAAATCCTGGCAAAACAAAACCAACCCCCCCCCCCGCCAGGTCTATAATAGAGTTGCCATAAGAAAGAGCCAGTATGGTATAGTGGTTTGAGCATTCGACTACCAGTCTGGAGACCAGGGCTCAATCCCCCTCTCAGCCACAGAAGCCCACTGTGCAACCTTGGCATGACTCTCACACTCTCAGCCACAGAAAAACCTGAAATATGTTTGCCTTATGGTCACCATAATCTGGAAAAGACTTGAAGGCACACAGCAAGAAGTAAGAAAGGCACATAACAATTATTTCAATAACACTACAGTATTAAAAAATCAGTCCTGAACCTTCTGAATCTTTGCAGGTAGGAACAACTTGTAACGACTGCAGATCACCAGAAAAATGATGGTTTTTTTGTCCCTTCTGCTCTTGCTGCAAGCATCCCTGTATGGTTAGAAAGCAATTCTAGGCACAATGCTTAATCAGAACTAAGCCTGATTAAGGTGAGCAGGATTTACGTTCCAACAATTGTTTAGAATGGCATGCAAAGCTCATGAAGACTACCATCTTATGTGTACATAATTCTGAATTGGCTAAGATTAGCATAAAATGCTCTGCTCATTACTGAGCTACAATTAATAAACTTGGTCTGCAGTCCTAAATACTCTTGGTGGGCAATAGGGCACATCCAGCAATGGGATTGCTTCTGACAATAATGCCCTATTCACAGTTTTTCCTAGTTTGCTGCTATATAGCCAATAAAAAGTTTATAAATGATATAAACTATTACATACCACCCTTTCTTTTTTCCTTTTTTTAAAAAAAGAAACAGGTAGTGAATCTTTGTTTTCAAATAAGGTAAATCAACAGTCTGATTTTAATGCCTGGTCACCTGATTATCCATTTTGATCTGTTTGCCTATCACATAACTGCATTAAATATACACATATACACATATACACATATACACAAATAAAGAGATGGATGCACAGGTTGTCATCTCATCTCTACTCCCAGTAGAAGGGCATGGTCCAGGAAGGGACAGGAAAATAGAAGAGGTGAATAACTGGCTCCGTAGATGGTGCCGCCAAGAACAGTTTGGATTCTTGGATCATGGGCTGCGGTTCCATGAGGAGGGACTTCTGGCAAGGGATGGGCTGCATCTCACGCCAGTTGGCAAAAACGTTTTTGCCAACAGTCTGAAGAATCTGATCAGGAGGGCTTTAAACTGAGTTATGTGGGGGAGGGAGACATTATACTGGAAGGCAAAAGGGATGGAGAGAATAGTCCAAGTGGCATAGAGGGAACAAGGCAAACAGTGAAAGGACCCAACAGTAGGAGGCAAAAAAATGTGCAAAAGCAGCAAGTAAAGAGGACACATGGTCTTAAATGCCTCTCCACTAATGCACAGAGTATGGGAAATAAGCAGGATGAACTTGAACTCCTAGCACAACAAGGGAAATATGATATAATAGGCATCACTGAAACCTGGTGGGATGAGTCTCATGATTGGAATGTAGAAATAGAGGGGTATAACCTTTTTAAGAGAAACAGGCCAAGCAGGAAAGGAGGAGGAATAGCATTATATGTCAGGGATATTTACACCAGTGAAGAGATGCAGGAAGTCAATACTGGAAGCCAGGTGGAGAGCATCTGGATAAAAATTAAAGGAGAGGGAAATAACAGGGATGTTACTGTGGGAGTCTACTACAGACCCCCGACTCAGGCAGAGGAATTGGATGATGCCTTTCTAGAACAGATAATCACATACTCAGAAAAGAGAGATGTAGTAGTGATGGGTGACTTCAACTATCCTGATATTTGCTGGAAGTCAAACTCAGCCAAATCCTCAAAGTCTAGCAAATTCCTCACTTGCCTGGAAGACAATTTCATTGTCCAAAAGGTGGAAGAGGCAACAAGGGGATCAGCCATTTTAGATCTGATCTTAACCAACAGGGAAGACCTAGTTGATGGGGTGCAAGTGGTTGGATCCTTAGGTGGAAGTGACCATGTTCTCCTGGAGTTTTTAATACAGTGGAAGGGAGAAGCTAGGCATAGTCAGACATGCACTCTAGACTTTAGGAGAGCTAATTTCAATAAACTTAGAGAAATACTGGGAGTGATCCCATGGTCAGGAATACTAAAAGAAAAGGGAGTTCAAGACGGATGGGAGTTTCTCAAAAGGGAGATATTGAAGGCACAATTTCAAACAGTTCCAATGAGGAAGAAAAATGGAAGATGTCTCAAGAAGCCAGGATGGATGACTAAGGAACTTTCAACTGAGCTAAGTTTTAAACGGAACATGTATAAGAAATGGAAAAATGGGGAAATCACGAAAGAGGAATTCAAACAAATAGCCAGCACATGTAGGGGTAAAGTCAGAAAAGCTAAAGCACAGAATGAACTCAGGCTTGCTAGAGAGGTTAAGAACAATAAAAAGGGCTTTTTTGGATATGTCCGCAGCAAAAGGAAGAAGAAGGAAACAGTGGGGCCACTGCGTGCAGAAGATGGCAAAATGCTAACAGGGGACAGAGAAAAGGCAGAATTACTCAACACCTTCTTTGCTTCAGTCTTCTCAGAAAAGGCAAAGGGTGCTCAACCTAAGGATAATGGAGACAGAATAGAGGAAATTCAGCACAGAATAAGTAAAGAGGTAGTACAGGAATACCTGGTTAACCTAAATGAATATAAATCTCCAGGACCAGATGAACTACATCCTAGAGTATTAAAAGAACTGGCAAATGTAATATCAGAGCCATTGGCAATAATCTTTGAGAACTCCTGGAGAACAGGAGAAGTCCCAGCAGACTGGAGGAGGGCAAACGTTGTCCCCATCTTCAAAAAGGGGAAAAAAGAGGATCCCAACAATTATCGTCCAGTTAGTCTGACATCAATATCAGGAAAGATTCTAGAGCAGATCATTAAGCAGAGAGTCTGTGAACATTTAGAAGCCAATGCCATAATCACAAAAAGCCAACATGGGTTTCAGAAAAAGAAGTCATGCCAAACGAACCTGATCTCTTTTTTTGATAAAATTACCAGCTTGGTAGATGAAGGGAATGCTGTGGATATAGTTTACCTCGATTTCAGTAAGGCCTTTGACAAGGTTCCCCATGACATTCTTGCAAACAAGCTTGCAAAATGTGGGATAGACAAGTTAACTGTTACATGGATTTGTAATTGGTTGAGTGGCCGAACTCAAAGGGTGCTCAACAATGGCTCCTTTTCATCCTGGAGAGAAGTGACCAGTGGGGTCCCACAGGGTTCTGTCCTGGGCCCAGTGCTATTCAACATCTTTATTAACGATTTGGATGACAGAATTGGGGGCATACTTATCAAATTTGCAGATGACACTAAACTGGGAGGAGTAGCTAATACCCCAGAGGACAGGATCAAAATTCAAAATGACCTGAATAGACTAGAAAGCTGGGCCAGTGCTAACAAAATGAAATTCAATGCGGAGAAATGTAAGGTTCTGCACTTAGGGCGGAAAAATGAAATGCACAGATATAGGATGGGGGACACCTGGCTGAATGAGACCACATGTGAAAGGGATCTAGGAGTCCAAGTAGACCATAAGCTGAACATGAGTCAACAGTGTGATGCGGCAGCTAAAAAAGCCAATGCTATTTTAGGCTGCATCAATAGAAGTATAGTTTCTAGATCAAGGGAAGTTATAGTGCCACTCTATTCTGCTTTGGTCAGGCCCCACCTGGAATACTGTGTCCAGTTCTGGGCACCACAGTTCAAAAAAGATGTGGAGAAACTGGAGCATGTCCAAAGGAGGGCAACTAAGATGGTGAAGGGTCTGGAAACCTTGCCCTATGAAGAACGCCTTAGGGAGCTGGGGATGTTTAGCTTGGAGAAGAGAAGGTTAAGAGGTGATATGATAGCCCTGTTTAAATATTTGAAGGGATGTCATATTGAGGAGGGAGCAAGCTTGTTTTCTGCTGCTGCAGAGACTAGAACGCGAAACAATGGATGCAAACTGCAGGAAAAGAGATTCCACCTCAACATTAGGAGGAACTTCCTGACAGTAAGGGCTGTTCGACAGTGGAACACACTCCCTCGGAGTGTAGTGGAGTCTCCTTCCTTAGGGGTCTTTAAGCAGAGGCTGGATGGCCACCTGTCAGGGATGCTTTGACTTGGAGTTCCTGCATGGCAGGGGGTTGGACTGGATGGCCCTTGTGGTCTCTTCCAACTCTATGATTCTATGATTCTATGATTCTAATAAGGGAAGGGAAGGAAGTGTCGAAGGTATGATAAAAGTAGGGAAACTAAGGGTAGATCAACCCTCCAGCAGAAATAGGAAAATAGTAAAATATCACGTATTTCCTCTTCCCCCTGCAGCTTCCACTGCCTGAGTCCTCTACATTTTTCCATAGAGTCCCTCAACTTTTCAGAGTGCTTACATCTGCAGGAGGCACATTCTATATCCAATCCATTAAAAAGGTTACCAAAAAGAAGTTATTGGTTGAAGGGGAAATATGATGCTGCTCCTCCAGTTGTGTATGACAATGAGCAGGAATGATCTTGCAATGGAAGAAGGTCAAACATTTCCCTTACAGCTCAGAGAACAGCATCCCTTGTTGAGACATACACACATTTGGCCATTTTATATGTTAAAGAGCATACATGTGTATAGGTATATGAATTGTGTACTGAGATAAAGAGAAGCAAAACTCATCATAACAACCAGACAACACAATAAAATAATAAACAGTAAATAAACAAACAGTAAACATGCAGATCAGATGGAACAAAATCAAACTGAAACTTAAAAACAAGTATACTGAGCTGGTACGGTAATGATTCCAGGATGGGTACCAGTCACACCTCAATGGAAAGCCCTACTGATTTCAATAAGCTTAAATACCAATGAACTAATATACTTAATTGAAAGTAAGATTCACTCAACTTATATCTGAGTAGACACGTATAGTACTATTTGCCTGGATCAAACCCATGAACGTAAAGCAAAAATATAAAATGAAAGACTGGCTGTTTGTCAGATGTGGAAGGGAGCAGAGAAAAGAGATTATGTAATGAAATGAGCATAAATGGTTCAACAGGAGGAATTACTTCAGGTTACTCACAGACTAGAGGTCACAGTGCTCAAGGGAAAAGGTAATAGAGGTAAGATGAAACAGAGAAGAGCAAGAAGATGAGAAGTCAGTCCAGGAAAAGTTTAAAGTAGAAACAATTTGCTACATGAAAAGTAGTGAGCTAGTTACATACTTGCTATGTGAATCTATCTGTGATTGAATTGTTATTGTTTACATCTCTGCCTGTTATTCCACTGGGGGTTTATTGGAAATTCAGTCATGCATACAGTCCCGAATCCAACACAGAACTGTTTGGTAGTCCAATATAGTAGCCATTTTAGGGCCAAAATAATAAAACCAAGGCATGGCTTAAACATTTTAGGGCAAAGGTGAGTGGCAGGCAGAGCAGGTGTCTATATGAGCAACTTGGCAGAGGTGAGCCATCAGTTCTTATCCCTATTTGCTGCAGAAGTAAGCCAAACTATTTTCTGTGTATTGAAATCTTTTTCTTTTTTTAAAAAAAGAAAAAAATCACCTTTCTGCACTGTTGTTGTGTTCCTTCCAAGTCATTCCTGACTTATGGTTTTGTTCTGAGGAGGTTTGCTATTGTCTTCCCCCAAAACTGAGAGCATGATAGTACTATTTGCCTGGATCAAACCCATGAACGTAAAGCAAAAATATAAAATGAAAGACTGGCTGTTTGTCAGATGTGGAAGGGAGCAAAGAGATTATGTAATGAAATGAGCATAAATGGTTCAACAGGAGGAATTGCTTCAGGTTACTCACAGACTAGAGGTCACAGTGCTCAAGGGAAAAGGTAATAGAGGTTAACACCACTGGGTTAACACCTATCAAAATATTTAAAGACATTAGCTTGGCCAACATTGCATTACTATACCATAATAAAGGCCTGGATTAGAAACATAAGAAAAATAAAGACAATATAGCTATTAAGATTAATTGATAATTGAAATTGTTGCTAATTCTTGTTTTATGCAAGTCAGGAAAAATGCCTGATCATACTATTTAAGTGATTGATCAATATAAATGTCTGGCATTTGAGAACTGTGTTACACCCTATGTTAATGTAATTTATTTTTTCCTACAACAAATCTTGAAGCAATGTGGCAGCCCTATTTAGACTGCTTTACTGGTCGAACTTCACCCATTCTTTTTTCTCAATTATATGCCTGGAAGGAAGATATTAATTCAAAGCAGCACAGTATAGCTTGCATTGATTGTAAAGTAATTTTAAAGAACTGCAGAGAATGATATTTTCCCATTCTCTCCTTTCTGCTGCAGTCACTTATATTCCCAGAAGGAACCTTCCTGATCAGTGTGGAACTGAAAGATGAGGAAATTGTCCAAGATTACATGGAAACTCCCAACCCAACAACCTTCCCAATCCCACATTGCTCAGAAGTCTCCTGAACCTCAGCTTTGCAGGCAGCAGGAAATAATAGGAAACTTTCCTTCTGCTACATTCCTCATGCTAGAAAGAAAGATTGTAAGATAAAGCTAACTTATGTCATAGCTAATAGGATACAATGTGATATAGTCCAAATAATGTAATGAAACCAATGAATGTAATGAAACCAATGAAATTATTTTAAAAACTAAAATGAACATCATGGGCATTAGGAATAATAGTATCAAATGACTGATTTTTTCCAATTTATCAGATAAAAAAGAAGTCAAAGCAATATATCTCAAGAAAGAAACAGATTTATTCACAGATGCCTTTATGGTATAAAGCACCTTGTTCATATAAAACAGTATTCCATACTTTTTAAGAAAATTACATCTTTTCTTTTCAAGAGAAGTGGTCAGTTTTTCTCCACTGCCAGTGTACAGTTTTTGGCAATACATTTTGAAGACCAACTCACTAGAACATGTCACTACAATATGCATTTGTCTCAGTTAAGTTGTCAGAATACAAATGAATGTTCCAGCTTTGTTGCAACTGGAGTAACCCATACTTCATCTGCAGTATCTAGTGCTCCATTGGTTCCTCGGCCTTTTCTGCTGTATCCTCAGCAGGTTGAGCGGTCTTGAAAAGATTAAAAAAAAGAAGACAAGTGTTACACTATTAAGTATCACTGACACCAAACTATAAAATAAAATCTCACAAAGAAATGCTGAAATTTATGACTATTGAATACAGAGGCTGCAGTGGTACAAGATCTAGGTTGCATCTGCACTGCAGAAACAATCCAGTTTGACTGCCATGGCTCAATGCTATGGAATTGAGAACTGTAGTTTGTTGTGGCACCAGGGCTCTCTGACAGAGAAGGCTAAATGTCTCACAACATTACAAATCCCAGAATTCCATAGCATTGAGCAATGGTAACTGAAGTGGTGTCAAACTGGAATATTTTTGTAGTGTGGATGTAGCCCTAATCTCTAATCAGTGTATTGAAAACCAAAAGATATTTTCATTTTGGGGTGGGGTGAGGAAACCCTCTGATAACATTTATATTATTTCTCAGTTCATTCATAAGCCTGAGTGTCATGCAATACTGGATTAACTATAAATATTTAATCTTCTGATAAAAAAATATGGAGTTGAAATTCTCACTTGTCTCCATCTAAAAGAGGTTCATTGGGAAATATTCTTTTGTGATAGAAAAAAATCAGTGAAGGCAGTCCAGAATAACTTGTTAGTCTTTAGTAACTGAAATGGTTATTAATGAATTATTCTGTGGAAATACATTCATCTATTTTCCATATCCTCAATAACTCGAATCCCAAGACAGCATTCAATAAGGAAATTAACAACTTAAAAATAGTTACAACAATTAAAACGGGGAAAATCCAATGGCATCTATCCATCAATAGAATGACCACAGTTGGAGGAAAACATCCCCTCTTTACCTGCAGCACCCAACACACAAAGTGTGCTGCCAAACATAAGACAAGATAAAGAGGGAAGAAAGAACATGCAACTTTGCATTGGACTGTTAAACAGGAAAGCAGTACAGGATACAAATTTCAGTAGTGATTCAAAAATGGTAGTTAAGCCTGGATAAATGAAAACACCCTTGTCTGGTGCAAAAAGGGCAAAGTAAACATCAGGAGAACCATCTTGGATGGAGCATGTGACAGATAAGATACTGAAACACAGAAAGACCTCAGAAGACTGGGGAACTTAGAAAAGAGCCTCAAATGAAAATATCAGCATGGCGGGCAGATCCAAATGTTTTTTTTTAAAAAAAAAAAAAAAGTCAAAAGACATTTGGAGTAAGAGAAGAGCAACCAATTTCAGAGTAACAGTAAAGTAAGGCATTCTGCAAATTGTGTGCTCATTAAATGTACGTACCTTTCTCTGTGGCCTTTCCTCAAGGCCTTCTAGGAATGGTGCAACATCATCATCATCATAAATAGTAAACTCCATATCTTTACCAACAATCCCAATAGAAACATTCTGTTAAATGAAAATTGAGAAATTAAGTTCACCTTTTTCTGTGATCTTTGCTTTCAGTGTTCTTATAACTTCCCACTAAGCTAAACAGAACATGTGTGGCTCTGCAAATCTATCAAAAGAGCAGTCAGAAAGAAATAAGACTGTCTTGTTTACATGATAATATGGCAGATGGTAAAAAAACAACAACAGTTTTTTCCATAACATATGTACAGTATGTTCTAGAAAATGGTCCATGTTCTACAGTTCATAATAAATTGTACATTATTTCTCTGTGACAGCAAAAAACAGGAGAAATCTTAAAACTCATGTTTAAAACCTGGGGGGGAGGAATCAGGTACATTTACAAACAGTTAAAAGTGTCCACTGAGCCCTGGTGGCGCAGTGGTTAAATGCCTGTGCTGCAGCCACTCACTCAAAACCATAAGGTTGCGAGTTCAAGACCAGCAAAAGGGCTCAAGCTCAACTCAGGCTTGCATCCTTCCGAGGTTGCTAAAATGAGTGCCCAGATTGTTGGGGGCAAGTAGCTTACAGTTGTAAACCACTTAGACACTCCTTAGGCGGTATGAAGCAGTATATAAAAGAAGCTGTTTGTTTTTTTCCCCCAACTCTACTGGGTAGCAGGATACAGCTTCTGATTTTTTTAATGGTAGTGATAAATCAAAGTCAAGCAAATTGTGCCTCAAATGATAAAGTGCCCCATAATGTGGACCCTGCCAGAAAGGCAGAATCCTATGGCCTTGCAATTCTGTATTTGTAAAGGAACAGAACATGGAGCAGTGCCAAGGAGTAGATATACCAAAACATTTGCTATCCAGCTCTTAAATCAGATGAATGCAATCACTATGGTCACAATCCTACATTGCCACCGCATATCACAGATACCTGCTGGTGGAGTTACACCAGGCTGGTGCTATGCATCCCCCATCCAAAGAGAAATGGTGTGCAACACAACTTCAGGAAAGGGCCTCATTGCACAAGTGCAATAAGCACAGATAACTGTACTCTTTTGCACATTCTCATGTGCAACATTGTACTGCCAGAATTCTACTTCCTCCACTGTCAGCTGAATATGGCTGTTGCAAAATGACAAAATAACAGCTCTGTATGTGTTGTGCAACTAAAGCTTGCATATGTCACTACCAGAATGCCAGCCTCTGTGTGAAATAGTTCTCAGTCAAAACAATGTAAAATATTTGATAAACTAGCACAACAAATTCTAAAAACTAAATTACACATTGGTGATAACCTTAATAGGCCAGTCAGAAGGTGCTAAAATCAAATGTGCTCACATTCAAAGCTCACTGGCTTCCATCAGGCAGAGATGGTAAAAAATCATGCAAGGGTAGAAAGAGATGTTACTGGAGTCACAGATATACATCTTGCTTATTCAGGATGTTACAAAGAGCATTTCTGCAGTTGGAAAATTCTTAGCCAGACTTCCCCCAAAAAAGAAAGTCAGAGAAGTAACCAAGAACCAAGGCAGTAGAAAGAGGCAATAAAATTTCTGTTCTCCATTGACAATTACAGTGGTCCCCCGGGTTACGAAGGTAATCCGTTCTGGGATTACCTTCGTAACCCGGAAGCTTTTGTTTCCCGGGGGACCACTATTCGCAATGGACCGCGCGGCCGATTTAAAGGGGCCGCGCGGTTTTTTTAATTCGTATCCCGGGGGATCTTTCGTATCCCGGGGGATAGTTTAGCGGTCCCGCGGCTTTCGGATCCCGGGGTTTTCGCAACCCGGGGGATTCGTAAGCCGGGGGACCACTGTACTGGTGTATTACAAATGACTTAAGTAAAACTTGTTGTATTGCAACTCATTTTGTCACTCACTGCAGAGTTTAGAATTCAATATCCAAATTTCTCCCCAAACCACCTATTTTCACCTGCAGCTCCACAAAACTGGACACATATTGGTCAACAGAAGCACCAGCTGACTAGCATCCAACTATCTTCCTATCATTGATCTCAGAACAAACATAATCTTCAGGGATGTCTGGAAGTTTTCAAGGAAGTTTTCAAGGAAATAATCTCTAGCAGCATAAAAAGGAAGAAGGGGAGGAAAAAAGAAATGTTGCAGCACTTTTAAAAGTAACTGGTTTTTATTTTTGCATGAGGCTTTGTGAATATAAACTCACTTCTTTGTATCAAGACTGCATAGCTACTGCATACAAAGATGTAGGTTTATATCCACATGCAAAATTCATACAAAATAAAAACCAGTTAGTCTTAAATTGCTGCCACATTTTCTTCTTCCTCTCCCTCCCTTCTTTTTAGGGATCTCTAGAGTTTCCTGCAGATGCCTGTGACTGCGTGTCCAACTATAGATATATACTAGAAAGGATTGGCACCTTAGATTTTTAAAGTCCAAACTGGTCATTCATGTATTCTGGGAAGCATGTCCACTACTTATTGATATACAAATCTTGGCTCCTACTTACCCAAATGGAACTCAATATACTTCCATACTGTACATAGCTACTGTTAATCACATTCAAGGACAGACTGCAAAGAAGAGAAGTCCATGCACTTGCCTTAGTAGTCAGATCCTGTTCAGCAGGTAGTGTCTCTCTCAAAGCACGGAGTCCATGTTTAACTAGCTCATCCAGATTACCTGGAAAATATTTACATACGTAACTAATACATATGTAGTGAATTACTTCTCTTTGTGTGAAAGAATGCCTCAGACACTATTTGCCATGTGAGAGGTAGCCAAACTTGTCTTCAGCAAGAAGCCCCCAAATCCCACAAACCAGAAAAAACCACAAAATATTCAAAAGAAAAGATACAGAAATATGGGCAAAGTAAGATACTCCAATCAGACAGAAGAGATCAAACACTTACAGTCAGAAAATTCAGTCATGCGTCGTTCCAAGTAAGTTCGAGCTGACTGGGATCTTGCACCAATGGACATAGCTTTGCAATCAAAATAATTTGCAGAAGGGCAGGTCTGGAAGATATGAGGGCCCATGTCCTAGCAAGACAAAAGGACAATTTCTTCTAGAAAGAGAAAAACCACTGGAGACCGATAACATTTTATTTCACTGCATTCAGCATCCAAATAACATCTATAAACTTCAGGCAGTAATAATAATAATAATAAATCTTTATTTCTAGCCCGCTCCTCTGTAGAGCACAATCAGAGCGGGTACAGCAAATTAAAACATACAGATTAAAATACATCATCAACTCATACCCAACCACCCATCCTTAAAAAATAAATTAAATTAGTAATAATTTAAAACCATAACAACATTAAAAACATAATACATCCTCATAGATCTTGGATGAGGGTAAAAATAGCACCAAGCAAGGGGTCAAAATAGGTCCCGTTTCGGAGCCGGGAACTAGGAGGTTTCAGGGAAGGCCTGCCGGAAGAGATGCGTCTTCAGAGCTTTTTTAAAGCAGTCAAGAGATGTTATAAGACGCATCTCATCCGGCAGTCCATTCCACAGCTTGGGTGCGGTAGCTGAAAAAGTTCTCTGGGAGGTCTGCGACAGCTGAGTTTTCACAGGCTGTAGCAGGTTCCTCCCAGAGGATCGGAGCGTGCGGGGGGGGGGGGGTTCATACGGGGAGAGGCGGTCCCTAAGATAAGATGGACCCAAGCCATGTAGGGCTTTAAAAGTTAGGACCAATACCTTGTACTGCGCCCGGAAACTAATCGGCAGCCAGTGGAGAGCCTTGAGCACCGGTGTTATGTGCTCTCTCCTTGGTGTTCCAGTTACAAGCCTGGCTGCCATATTTTGGACCAGTTGAAGTTTCCGAGTTAAGCACAAAGGTAGCCCCATGTAGAGCGCATTACAGAAGTCCAGGCGTGAGGTTACCAGAGCATGTACCACAGCTTCCAGGTCCCTCATGTCCAGGAAAGGGCGCAGCTGGCGTATCAGCCGAAGCTGATAACATGCACTCCTGACCGTCGCATTCACCTGACAAGTCATGTGAAGCGACGAATCTAGGAGTACCCCCAGGCTGCGAACACAGTCCTTAGAGGAGAGTGTGACTCCGTCCAGGACTGGAGACTGTATTCCCAAGCCTGGTTTCGGGCCTGTGACTGTTAGTACCTCCGTTTTGTCTGGATTCAGTTTCAATTTGTTTTCCCTCATCCAATCCATTACCGCCGCAAGACAGACATTAAGAGGAGAGACGCCATCTGAAGTCTGTGCTGATGATCTGGTCATGGAGAGATATATCTGAGTGTCATCAGCGTACTGAAGACACTGAGCTCCATGCCTCCGAATGACCTCACCCAGCGGCTTCATATAAATGTTAAATAGCATCGGGGACAGGATGGCACCCTGAGGGACACCACAATTAAGCTCGATTTTTGAAGAGCAACTGTCCCCGAGCCTCACCCTTTGGGATCTGCCGGAGAGGAAGGACCGGAACCATCGAAGAACGGTGCCTCCAATCCCTACCTCCCTCAGCCGATCCAAAAGGATGGAATGGTCTATAGTATCAAAGGCCGCGGAGAGATCCAAGAGCACCAGCAGGGTCACACTGCCCCTGTCAATACTCAAGCGGAGGTCATCAGCCAGTGTGACCATGGCAGTCTCAACTCCATGACCTGCCCTGAAGCCGGTTTGAAATGGATTGAGATAATCGGTTTCATCCAAGACGGCTTGGAGTTGGAAGGCAACTGCTCTCTCGATCACCTTGCTCAAAAATGGGAGCAAGGATACTGGTCTGTAGTTGTTCCTGTCCAGGGGATCAAGGGAAGGTTTCTTCAGGAGAGGCTTAACAGCCGCCTCCTTCAGACACGATGGAACAGTGCCTTCCCTGAGGGACGCATTGATCACATCCCGAAGGAATGTCCTCAATGCGCCCCCTCCCTGAACGACCAGCCAAGATGGACATGGATCGAGGGAGCATGTCGTCTTCCGGGTACTGCCAAGGAGCTTGTCCACGTCATCGGTACTCACCGATTGAAACTCATCCAGTAAACTGACAGCAACGGAGTTGCTGGACACCTCACCAGTGGATTCTGACAGAACATTGGCGTCCATGTTGTTTCTTATCCGAGAGATTTTATTTGCAAAGTAGATGTTAAACGCGTCACAGCAGGCTGTTGCCGGGTCAAGTAGGGGATTCGGCGCAGGGGGAACCTGCGTCAGTTCCCCCACTACCCTAAACAGCTCAGCTGAACGGGACTCCGCAGACGCAATACGTGCAGAGCAGAAGGATCTCCGTGCTGCACGTAAAGCCTCCCAATAGGCGCAAAGGTGCTGCCTATGGCGAGTTCTGTCGGATATGAGGCGAGTTTTCCGCCACTTGCGCTCTAGTCATCGTCCAACCCGCTTCATCTCCCTGAGTTCATCTGTGAACCAGGGTTTGCGGTTGGGAGCGGGCTGGAGAGGACGCTCGGGAGCGATCGCGTCGATAGCCTTGGGAAGATCGGTGTTCCAAGTGTTCACCAAGGTTTCGACTGAATCACTGGCGTTACCAACCATTAGACCCTCTAAGGCCTTCTGGAAACCAATTGGATCCATAAGCCTTCGAGGGCGGACCATTTTAATGGGTCCGCCACCCCCGGGGGGACGGAAAGCGGCTTGTAGTTCCATCTTGATCAGGAAATGATCCGTCCACGACAGTGCGGAGGTTTTGGTTACCTCCGCCCACGGATACTCCTGTTCCGTACTAAAAATCCCATCAAGTGTGAGACCTGCACAATGGGTAGGCCCAGTGACCAATTGGGATAGGTTCATGGCTGTCATGGATTCCATGAACTCCCGAGCTGCTCCAGATAAATCAGAAGGGCTGGTCTCCAGAGAGATATTGAAGTCACCCAAGACCAAAAGTCTGGGGGACTCCAGCAGCAACTCGGAGACCAGCTGAGTCAGCTCGGTCAGGGAGTCCGTTAAGCAACGGGGTGGCTGGTAAACCAACAGAATCCCCAAACTATCCCTGGTCTTCAGGCTAAGGTACACACACTCGATGTGGACTGTTTTCCGGACAGGTTTCCTAATCAGAGTTAGATTAGTTTTATGGACTATAGTATAGGGATGCATCAGTTAACAACAGCCCTGACAAAGCTCCTTTTTACAAAAACTTTTTAAGACAGCCCAGTCCACCTTCTTCTTGTTTTCTGTCTAGCTGGAAGTATTTTTGCAGCATTGGCACTGGGAGGATGGTGAAGAACAGGTGGAGAAAGACAGATGTTCAGTGCTATGATTGCAGCAGCGTGGCTGCAGTAAACAATACAATAAAGCTTGACCTGGGAAAGAATGGGATTCTTCTCGAGGTGATCATACTCAAGTTATCCCTTCAGATTCAATTACTAAACATGTGTGATGAGGAAAATAGGGAAAAAAAAGGGGGGGTGGAAGATTAGCCTGCCTCACCAGCTACCCTGGCATGTTGAAAAAGCACAGATCTGCATGTTTTTCCAACAAAATGAAAATTGTTTGAAAATGGAGGCTGTTTAAAGACAAAATCATCCTGGGATGCATTTGGAAAGAAGCTTATGAAGTTGTCTCTAGATGAACTGGGCCTACCTGACTTGGTTATTGCATTGCACATGTACATAATGTTAGTTTTGGACCAAAAAAAAATCTGATGGAACATATTGACTCACCTTTCTTTTTTTGGTATAACAACTTATCTGTATTTTATGTCTATTTTTTCCACATTATATCTACCTCTGGTACCAAAGCATCTGTTAAAGAAGCCCAGGAACACATTTACTTTCTTAAAGTACATGATACCACTATATTCATGCTTCCTATGGGAAGGTCCACATTTAATATATTTATACCATGTGCTATTTCATAACCTGTGAGAAGATTATTAACCTTTTTCTTAAACTTGTTTAGGGATGGAAAACTCTGAACAAAATATAAACAACGTATCTTCCAGCAGATTTTTCTTTCAAGATCAATGAAAAGCACCACAGTACTTACATCATAACCTGCAATGAGAAGTCCCACACCATATGGTCTTCTGCCATATCGTTGTGTTGGTATCTGTGTTTCTTGAAAAAGCTAAGGCAAATGTCTTAAAATGTTTAGTTCATGTATTTACATTTGATTTATCAAATATATTAATTCACTTTTCAATCTTAGAAAGGAACCCAAGGTAGCTTACAAATACATAGGGTTAGAACAGTAGTTAAAATAGCCTTTAAAACAATCATCAGCAGAAAGTGTCAAAACAAAACCATTAAAACATACCAGAGGAGACTGAAGCTAAACCAAATGTTCTATGTCCAGGTGTTGAGTATTATCTTAAGCCACCGTCCGGCTGTTGAGTATTAGCTTACCAACTACTATATGTATTTTCCAAGATATCCATTCCC
Organism: Urosaurus nigricauda; assembly: GCA_034509955.1. NCBI lineage: Eukaryota > Metazoa > Chordata > Lepidosauria > Squamata > Phrynosomatidae > Urosaurus > Urosaurus nigricauda. The sequence continues at coordinate 104,269,921 of JAOEGL010000001.1, forward strand.
TCAAAAAGGATACTGCTTCCAATTAGAGATACTAGTCGAGACACTGGAAGAGGCCTGTCAAATACAAATCTAGAATCCAGACATTCTTGACGCATGAAATTGCTGCAATGTTAAAACAGAAAAGAAAAGCAGCACATACAGTAGTCAACATATTGCACATGGGCTTAATTTCACAATTTAGTCTTTAATAGGATTATTCTTTAATATTCTAAAATAGTCTTGCTTGAATGCTAGAGCCAATGGAGCACAGCGGCAAAATGTATGAGCCTCCTCAACTCCAGGATATAGTCTACTATTCAAATTTCACCTCAGCCATGGAACTATTTAATACTTTCACCTTACATATACACATGGTCCTGTTCACATACTGAATGTGTGGGTAAAGCTGTGTGGCCTAGCTCTCTCCATTGCAAACATTGGGCATAACTGCCATACTCCACCAAACAGTCACTTATCTCTCTGTCAGCACAAAGAGTTCTTTGTGATAAACATCATGCAGCTATTCATTGAGGGAATGTGATGGTGATATGCAGAAGGTGAAGCCATCCCCTGTGGTCCAACCTACACATTTATTCAATGAATGAAGGGGCTGGATGTACTTCTCTATTATTTGCCCACTGTACAGGCTCAATGTAAGAGTACCAGTAATATAAGTGGGGTGGGATAAAAGGGAGAAATGTGGTTTATAACTGCCAGTAATTAATGGGGGAGGCAAAAATAGATTTACCTCTTAATAGGAAAAATGCTTGAGACAAACATAAGTCAACAAAAATGTTAGACGTGGACTAGAGGTAAGGGCTTGAAGACCCAGTTGAACTTTAAAGTCATTGTATGTCCACTGCCAATGTTTTAGTCTTAGTTCAAGCCTTACTATTGTAATGTGTAATATTCAGAAACATCCACACACTGTGTTCTCTGTGACCTATGAACTCTGTAAATTGTGAAAGTAACATAAAGTGTATCACTATGCACTGCAATTAAAATACTGATTACTCTTTACAGCAGGGATTCACACACCAGAGTTATAAGGGTTACACCACCCTAATTTTGGCTCTTCTAGAGCTCTGGAGGGCCAAAGAGTGTCATCACAGCCACCATATGGGGTGACCAGAAGTAACGCAAGTGGTTGGTTGGGGTGTAGAGTTCCCCAAACAGCATGTCATAGTCCCACAAAGGGTTTTTAATCTCTTATTTTTTTAAATAAAAAAGCAATTCAACTTTTGGGCCAAAACAATTATGGTGTGCAGACAGTCTCTCTTGAAAGGTCAGTGGCAGTCCCAAGGGTCAAAGTAGATCCCCACTTGAAGAGCCAGTGGCAGCCTATGGGCCACACAATTTCCACCCTGCTTTATAGGACCATATTACAATGCAAAACTTTTAAGCTTCCATGGGACTGCAGCCTTGCCAAGTACATTTTCTTATATGCTTGTATCATTTGGAGTTTTATTTGGTACAGTGGTCCCCCGGGTTACGAATCCCCCGGGGTACGAAAACCCCGGGGCACGAAAGAGCCGGGGCCGGAAAAACGGCCCCGGGTTATGAAAAAAACCCTGGGTTAAGAAAGGAAAGCGGTGCAAAATTCAAATCGTGCCAAGTGCTTTTCTATACTTACAGCGGTCCCCCGGGTTACGAATGGGATCCTGGAACGGATTACTTTCATAACCCGGGGGACCACTGTATTTAAGTACACTACTGGTCCAAAATAAATGCTAATATTAGAACCAGAATAAGTTCCTCCTAACAAGACACCCCACTTCAAGAAACATGACAATGGTCTGGGAATCCAATATGAACCCAGTTTGGTACTAAGTTCACATTCAATTGTAGCATTAGAAGTTTTACATTGATGTTAACATTACAGAAAATAAATCAACTGCAAATTTACCACAAAAGTCGTGCATCAGCAGTAAGTCCAGCAATTGAAATTCCAATGTGGTTGTCAACATAGAGGATTTTTTTCTGATGAGCTGCTAGTTCTGACTGTGCTCTCTAAATAAGCAAATATTGATTGTGAGACAAACAAGCATTTATGACAATGACAAGAAATGTTAATTCACAGTTCTCTAAGTAACCATAGTAAACATGGAGTATCAGTTCATAGAAGAAGCTTCACACTTTTATGCATTAACCCATTCTCTATATGGACACATGAAGCTGCCCAACCAGTGATCTATATAATTCCATAATGTCTCTTCCAACTAACGGTAGCTTAGGCACATCCTGGGGAGAGACCATTCACAGAAACTGGGATCCATTTAACAGTAATGCTGAAACCATGGCTCGAATTTGTTCCTCTGTTCACATAAAAGAGGGATATAAATTCTGCCATCATAACCCATTTATGATGGGGGTCAGCTTTCAGGATCCATTTTCCAGGCACGGAAGGAACTTCAGAGGGAAAAGAGTGCTAGGAAAATCCCTTTCCATGAATATAAACTCTGTTTCATTCGTGCAAGTGAAGTCCATGTGCTGTACTGCCTTACTACATCTGGTCCCTAGGAACATCAATTTTCTACCTTTAGCAAAAGAAACAAAGCTCATGCAAATGGAGACTATACTCTTCCCTCCCCATTCGCAGACTTGGTATCTTCCTTTTTGGTCCTTCACAGATGGCAAGCAGGGAAGGCATGCCCAGGGCGCGCTTGCAGCAGCGCGCAAAAGAGCGCCCCCCCCCCCTTATAACCAATGGGGCTTGAATATATGTGATATTTCTGATTCTGGGGGGGTGGGTGGGTGGGGTAGAACAGATCCCCTGCGAATCAGGAGGGACGCGTGTATTTCAGATATTGCAAAATATATGTTTAGAAGCCTATCATTTTGGCTGACTTTCCCTGGAAATGCCACACAGGGGTGTATATAGCTGAGCATCACAGGCTTAAGGAATGAGACACTTTTAGGAAGTGGTGCTTAATACTTCCCTCACCTTTTTTTCCTACTATGAAGTAGAAAGGACAAGCAAGTTTGGAGATGGTTGCTAGTCTAACAGTGGATGGCTAGGTTTCTTCAAACACTTTGGTCATCCAGCTGTCAAACAATACCAGTCTTCCTCCCAATGTTGGAGCTGCCAAGGTGAATATGGATGATTGCACAGCTGCCAAAGTGAATACCAACCAACTTTGCAGCTTCCAAGTTGCCCAGTCAAAAAACATTGGCACATGTGTATTATGCTCACTGCTGTGAATAGATTTATTGAAGGATGGAAATAATAGTCTTTGAACTCCTCTAGAAAAAATAGTGGAAGGTTGATGGAGGATGTGGAATTTGTTGCTATAGCTGTGTTTGTTTTTGCTTTTTAAAATCCAAACAATATTACTGTTGTCCCAGACCATTTTCTGGCAAACCCCCCCCCCATGGGTTTCTTTTTCATTTGGAGTCATATTGGAATAAAAACAAGGCTCCTCATCTCTTTGTTTCTCTTCTTTAAAAAGTTATATTGCATCAGTAAACTACATTTGCACGATAGTACTGTTCAGATTTTTAAAAAATCAAAACAAACAAACAAACAAACAATAATCTGAGAGGAATAAAATTTCCCTACAGACCTCAGGATCACCTCAGGAATCCATTCCCTGTTTTATTTTTTTTTATTTTTTTTTTATTTTTTATTATAATATGCAAACACAGGTGTACATACAAAAACATTATATCATTTACAAATTGAAACACAAACAAATAAACAAATACACAAATACACAACCACTAAAATTCCAAATCTAACTCAATCACCTTCCAAATAATCACCCAACCTATCCCACTTAACATACTAAACACATAAAACACACAATAACATACTAAACACATCAAACACACAATAATACAATATATACAAAAGGTTAATCTGTAATTAAAAACAATTGAATTATTTCTTATCTTCCTAACAATTGTATTACCTTCTATATCTAATGTAACAATGTGTTCCTTCCTTAAATTCCAGTTTTACCTTAAATCGTTATTCCAGTTTTGTCATATTCCTGTTATTGTCTACCTATCTATCAACTAAGATAAAGTCCATATGTATAGTTCTTCCCGAACTGTACTTTTCTTTGAAATTATTAAAGAATAAGCTATCTATTTTTGTATATTATATAAATTGAGGCATCTCCACTCTTCCTCATAGCTTTCTTTTGTTTTCCCCTTTAATAATGCCGAAACAATATCCATATTTTTAGCCTCATGTAATCTCAACAACCATTCTTCATTTGTGGGTGTTTCTGTTTTTTTCCACCTCTGTGCATAAAGTATTCTAGCTATTGTCACCATGTACAATAATATTCTTTTATACTTCATGTTTGCCAAACTACTTGTCATATTAAGCAGAAATAGAGTTGGCTCTAGTGATATAGACACTTTAAGTATATCTTGAATCAGACTACCAATCCTCTCCCAGTATTCTAACGCTTTAGGGCATTTCCACCACATATGGTAAAAATTACCCTCCGGTTTCCCGCACTTCCAGCAATTTATATTACCTGTTTTATAAATTTTATGTAACTTCTGAGGAGTTAAATACCATCGATGAAACATCTTGATATAATTTTCCTTATAGTTCTGACATAATGTAAATTTATTCGTTTCTTTCCAAGATTTTTCCCACTGATCCAAATTAATAGTTTTATTTATGTCTATCGCCCATTTAATCATATTATGTTTCACTGATTCGTTTTCAAGATCTCTTCCTTTCAATAATTTATATATTTTTGCTATATGTTTATTTTGTCCATCAAAAATTATTTTATCTATCTCATTTTTTTCCTTCGTGAATCCCAATGTTTTCTTATCCTTCTTGAACTGTTCATTTATTTGGTTATATAAGAACCAGTCTTTCTTATTTTCCATTCCAGAAATATGTTCTAATGGTTGCATATACCAATTCCCCATTATGTCTGTTTTTATTAAATCTTGATATTTTATCCAAGCTTCTCCCTTTGCTTTAGTTCTTCCATAATAAGCTTCTTGAATAGATACCCATAGTGGGATTTTATTGTAATATTGATGTTTTATTTTACTCCACATCAATAACAATGATCTTCTAATTACATGATGATTAAATATTTTATTTTCTTTCAGTTTACTAAACCACATATAGGCATGAAATCCCAAGCTTATATTGGAACCTTCTATTTTTAATAAATTTTCATTAGTTAAAGTAATCCATTCCTCTAGCCAATTAATACATGATGAATAATAATATAATTTCAAGTTTGGCAGATTACATCCTCCTTTTTGTCTATCCTCTGTCAATATTCTCCAACTTGTTCTAGCTTTGTTACCTTGCCATAAAAATTTAGACAGATCCTTTTGCCACTGAATAAAGCATTTTTCATTAGAGATAATTGGAATATTCGAAAATAAAAATACCATCTTTGGTAATACATGTTGCTGAATTATAGCTATCCTCCCCAGAAAAGAAAAATTTAGTTTTGACCATTTTTGCAAATCCTTTTTTATTTCTGTCCATACCTTATTATAGTTATTATTAAATAAGTCTATGTTTCTTTTAGATATGTTTATTCCCAAATATCTAACTTTGTTAACAATATTAAACCTTGAGATAAACTTTAATTCTAATTCTTCTGGCTTTGTTAGGTTTTTTGTAAGAATAGATGTTTTTTCTATATTTATTTTAAAACCCGATACTTCTCCGTACTCATTGATGTTATTTATAAGAGCTTGTATAGACTTCATTGGATCCTCTAGAAAAAAAATAATGTCGTCTGCAAAAGCTTTCATTTTGGTGTTTGATCCTTTAATTTTAACTCCTTGTATATTTGGCTCTTCTCTTATTTTGTTGTTCATTATTTCTAGAGTAAGTATGAACAATAACGGTGATAGGGGACATCCCTGCCTTGTACCTCTTTGAATGTCAATATTTTTGGATTTCTCTTGATTTATTAATAATTGTGCTTTCTGGTCTTTATATATTGCTTTAATCCAGTTTATGAATTTCGATTCCATCTGCATCTTATCTATCAGTTCTATTAAAAAATTCCAATTAACTCTATCGAAAGCTTTGTCCGCATCTAAAAGTATACACGCTAATTTCTTTTCATTATAATATTCGAAATGTTCCAGAATATTTATTACTGTTCTTATGTTGATTTTCATTTGTCTATTTGGAACGAAGAATCCATTCCCTGTTTTATGTTTTCAAAAGCATCTACTTTGGAAGAATATTAGTGCAGAACCAACAAATCACTACAAATAGCCCTAAAAAAGAATGGAACAAGGAAATGGAGAATCCAAGGAGCTATACTGTGAGAATTTAGGCTTCTTTAAAGCAACGTGGAAAAACTCATTTTCAATATTAACCATGTTTGTCATCAAGTTCTAGTTATAGAAAAGCAGGGCCGACTCAGTTCAGTTATTAAATGTGTGTCTTAACCAATTCCAGTTTCACCCCACAACAATTCAAAGATCAGCTGTGTGTAATTTATTTAGCACTGAAAACTACATCATCATAACCTATTATTTTTAGATAATTTTTATATGCAGTGATACTTCTACATGTTTACTTTTTAAAACAAAAAGGCTCCACAGTTTACTCTCAAGTGTACCTTTAATGCCACCAGAACTGCATGCGTTTTTGATTTCAGCCCAACAGTTGCAGAACCTTGCTTGACAGCCTCCATTGCATATTCAATTTGATGAATTCGGCCCTACAGAGCAAAACAAACAAACAGAAAATACCTCTACAAGTAAATTCTACAAGTAAAGTGACTACCCTATAATAACTTTGACAAAAATTAACAAAGAATGTTTTTCCAGTTAAGTAAAACCAGTCTTCTTGCTCTACTTTGCAACAGATCACAAACTTCAGATTTTAAAATTTAGTTATGTCTTCACTGAGTGTATTCCACAATAGCTCTTGCGACTTATTACGCAAAAATATAAGCCAGACACATAACCAGCACATTTGCTCCCTGAGGCTTTTGTATGCGCATTGACAGTAAGCTGTTCTTTACACCATTAGTTGTGGTTAAGTTTGCAGTGTTGAGAGGCAAATGTACACCAACTTGCAATAATTATCTATCTTCATATAGGGACTTTTGGATGAACATGGTTCAAAATGGCAGTTTGGATTGCGTTTAAATGAGGGAATCAGCCTTTCAAGTATTGATGAACTACTACTCACAATTGGCCAAACTGGATGACAGGAACCAGTGGTCCTATAGAAGGCCACTGATTCCCAAACTTTGATTTAGACTCTCTCAGCATCACACCATTTACAAAGGTCCACCACTGTGGACTATCAGAAGTCTCTTATCCCCAGAGTATCCCTTTATCCCAAAATTCAGCCCATAACAGAATACAAGTGAGTTATTAGTCATGAGAAATCAGTGACTTCATATTACTTTGCAGACCCTCCTGTTTCCATATAAGAGTTTTGATCAGGCAACCAGATTGTTTAAAAACAAATAAAGCATGCATACTTTCAAACTTTTTTTGAAAAAATCAGAAGAATAATATTAATCTTTATTGTTTCTGCCATACCGTCTACAGTTAATGTACAGAACTCTTCACTATATTCCTTTAGCTAAATCCTCTGATGCTTCTATCATAACCATAACAAATGAAAAACTAAATATACAATGAGTAATAAAACAACATACCTGGGGGCTCCAAACAGTTACATCATTGTCATACTGGTTACGGAACTAGACCAAAGGGGGAAAAGCTCATTAATATAAGAAGCCATAACAATTTGGAAAAGTCAGGCAACGTATTTGCTTCTTCAAGTGAAACAGATACTCATTATTAACAGATACTCAATATTAATTTTAAAACTCTTTTATTTTAAGTGATTTCAACTTATAATGCAGATCTGACGGTAGCAGGACTGACTTTTAAAAATACAATTGGCCCTCCTTATCCCCGGATTTTTTTATCCACAGATTAGAGCATACACGTCTTGAAAATATTCCCAAAAAGTATACATTCCAAATAGCAAACTTTGATTTTCCATTTTATATATGGGACATCATTTTGCTGTGCTATTATATTTAATGGGACTTGAGCATCCACGTGGAACCAAGCCCCGATAAATAATAAGGGCCCAATGTAATAGCCAATAGGCCCTTTGCAACTGTTAAGATTTACTAAGAGGTGTACAGTATAAATCAAGGGCAAAGAGTGAAGGAAACAATTTCAAATGTAGGAGAAAAGACATCACAATTGCTCAAAGTAACTGGAGATAAACATACTGGCTTGGACAATTACTTGGCTATTATTATAAATCAAGGGAAGCGTTCCCAGGATTGTGCCATCTGCCCCAGGATGCCTCCTTCTAACTATGTATTAAGAAGCCGTGCCCTCAGTCATCTGCCTTGGTCCAGGCCCCAGAGGGAGAGAAGAACCACTGGACCTCATCCCCTTTCTCACCACCTTCCCCTTTTCCTTTTGAGTTGTCTTTTAGACTGTAAGCCTGAGGGCAGGGATCCGTCCAACAATAAGATTGTATGTACAGCACTATGCAAATTTACAGCGCTATATAAATAAAATTAATATTAATAAAAATAATAATGGCAAATGAGAAGATATTTCATAAACAGTTAGTGACCAGCAACACAATCTTCAACATACCACTCAGAAAAAAAGTTTCACTTTTTGACATAGTAAGCATGCTGAGGCCTAAAGCTACAATCCTACTTTTTCAAATCAGGAGTTTTGCTTTCATTTTCAACAAGCGCAACATATTGCCTACTTGAAGCTGCTATTACTACTGTACTTGAAAGATGAGATCATAGCCAGAATCACCTAACAAGAGAACTTCAAAAGAAAAACTCAGTACAGAAAAACATTTAACAATTCTGTCCTAAGCATGCTGGTTGAAACTGATGTTACTTTTAATTCTTGCTAACACTGCATCCACAAATTCTGGGAGAAATTAAGGAAATTTTGCATTTTTATTTTTTAAAAAAAAATCTAATATCTCCTAAATAAAACATAACTCAACACGAAGTGTTACATTGCTATTGTTTTAGTCTACAACAATATGGTCTCTGGAATATCCTTTACAAGGCCATAAGTTATGCAAGATACCCCCTCTGAAAATGCTCAGAAACAATTAAATTACATTTTGCATTACAAGCTCTGAAAACTTCTAATGCCACTATAGACTTTTGAAACTTCCTCTCTGGAAGCAACTAAATTGTTTAGAAAAACACTGCAGTCTGGAATAGTAGAGTAAAATGCTGAATCATGTTACAATGATTTGGGCCTTCTATAAATCATAGAAGGATCATTTAGTAGGAAAAAAGAAAGCAATGATGAGAGTTACAAAGAATGACAAAGGAAGAATGAACAGCAAAAAACAGCAGCAATAAATCAGAGTGACTAATAAGTGGTCTCCTCTTGCATATTGACCCGAGAATACAGAAAACCAAGTAAGGATCACTTTCATTTATTGATGTCAAGATATTTTCCTTATTTGGGACCCATCTGATTTCTGGCTAGGGTTGCCAAGCATCTTTCATTACAAGGGTTTGTATGAGAACCAGAAAACTTCTCTCTTTCAGGACTGGCAAATGTACCTTATAAAAGATGTCACTATTTGAGGTTTATCAAGCTTTTCCTTTTATATAGTTTGAACAAGAGTCCAAAAATTGCTGTGTTTTGAGGAGTGGGGCTTTCACAAAGAGAGAAATGTGTGCATAGTGCAATTTATGAATATGGTCAATACACTGATTTGACAGAGAAATACAAGGCTAATTTAACTGAAATCAAAACTTACATTTGATATTTCAGTTGAAGACAAAGTTTTTGACAGATACTTCCTGATGTGGTGTAGTGATTTGAGCATTGGGACTACAACCCTGGAGATCAGGGTTCAGTTTTCCAGGCCATGGAAATCACTGGGTGACTTTGGGTGAGTCATATACTCTTAGCCCCAGAAACTCTAGGACAGATTTGCCTTAGAGTTACCATAAGTCAGAAACAACCTGAAGGCACACAACAACAACAACTTCTGATTGTCAAACCCTGCATATCACGACTGTGCCTTATCACTATTTTGAAAACCTGTCAACAATATTTCTGACAGATGAGGAAAGTGTTTGACATTTCTATTGAAAATAAAACAAGTGGAGGGACGAGTGCCAGTGTGGCACAGTGATTTAAGTGTGGGACTGTGATGCAGGAGATTAGGGTTCAGATCATGGAAACCCACTGGGTGACCCTGGGCAAGTCATATTCTCTCAACCGCAGAGGAAGGGAAGAGCAAACACCACTCTGAACAATTCTTGCCAAGAAAAGAACTTGAAGGCACACAACAACACCAACACGATGGGAGGAAGATCAACGTTATAGCCTTGGTCCTGAAGATGAGGGCAGGCAGTGAGCCTGTGCCAAATGAGAAAGAAATAACGGGGGACTTTTTTCTTTTTTCCTTGGTTATCTTATTTGTACAGTTTGTCGGTGCAGTTAGTTTTAAGTCTGTTGATAGGATCTATGTAGGTTTTTTAAAAATTGTAGTTGTATGTTGTTTTGTTGTTATTAACTGCCCCAGACTTTGACTCATGGCAACCCCAGGAGTGAGACACTTCCAACCCTCCTTGTCTTTAACTGTTCTGCTCAGGTCCTGAAAGCTCAGGGCCATGGCTTCCTCAACTGAATCTATCCATCGAAATACGCAGCCTTTCTTTCTGCTGCTTTCTACCTTTCCCAACATTATTTGCCTTTTGAGTCACACCTTCTCATTATGTGGCCAAAGTATGACAGCATCAGTTTCTTCCTTTTGGCTTCCAAGGAGATTTTGGGCTTGAGCTGTTTAAGGTCCCACTCGTTTGTCTTTTTGGTTGTCCATGGGATCCTCAGCACTCTTCCCCAGCACCACAGCTCAACAGAGTTTATTTTCTTCTATTTGATTTTGCCATGATTCATCTGTCACAATCACACATGATGATGGGGAATACGAAGGCTGGGACGATTCTAACTTTAGTGCTTATTTGTATATCTTTACTCTTTAGGATCTTGTCTAGTTCTTTCACAGATATCCTTCCCATTCCTAGTCTTTTTCTTATTTCTGGACTGCAGTCTCCATTCTGGTCAATGTTTGCTCCAAGGTACCAGAACCCTTTAACTGTTTCAGTTTCCCTTTATATTATTTTATACTCTCTGCTTATACTCCTTCTCTATTATACTACACTAGCTTATATTATTTTGTTTATATTATAGTGGGCCCTTGGGATCTGCTGGGGCTTGGTTCCCCGTGGAGACCAACATCTGTGGATACTCAAGTCCCATTAAATAGAATGGCACAGTCAACTGGTATCCCTTACATAAAATGGGAAGATCAAGGTTTGCTTACTGGAATTTATTTTATTTATTTATTATTGGAATGTTTTCAAGCCTTGGATGCTTGAATCTGTGGATATGGAGAGCCAACTGTATTACATTGTCACACATATTATAATAGTATATATATATATATATAAATACAAACACTATACACATTTCATAATATATATGTATATATATGTGTGTGTGTGTAATCCTATCACATTACATACATTATTACTGTACATAACACCATAACATATTATTATATACATTATTACTGTACTAAATAAAAAAATCTATGGATATGGAGGGCCAGCTGTATTACATTGTCCCATATATTATTACAATCATAATAATGCATTATACACAGAGAGAGATATAATATACAATATACACATTTCTATATATATATATATATATTGTAACATTTTATTACATACATTAATACTGTACTCGATTAAAAAATTTATGGATATGGAGGGCCAACTGTATTATGTTGTCCCATTTATTATTACAATTACAACAACAATATATATATATATATATATATACACACACACACATGCGCACACAATATACACATTTCATATATGTATATATATCATATACACATATATGATAATCATAACATATTATTACATACATTAATTCAGTACTAGATTAAAAAATCTGCGGATATGGAGGGCCAACTGTATTGTCCCATATGTTATTACAATTAGAACAACACTATATATATATATATATATACACATACAATATACACATTTATATATGCATATATGCACACTATATATCACTATATATATATATATATATACAATATATACACACACACATATATATGTATACAATATACACCTATCTATCTATCTATCTATGCATAACATATTATTGCTGCACAATGGGCCTGTTTCCTTTCCCCAAAGGCGTGCGTGGTGGATCAGGGGGAACGAAAGAGGCCTCTCCCTCCTCCTCCTCCTCCCGGGGCTCAAGTGCTGAGTCACCCCGACGACGGACGGAGAGAAGCCGGCGGCAGCCCTTGTGCTACGGGTCCCCTCCTGGCCCACTCTTCCTCCGCCTCCGCCCTCCCCTCCCCATCTCTCAACCCCTTCCTCACCATTTCGGCGGAACCCGGGCGATCTCTGACCGGCGAGGAGGAGGAGGAGGAGGAGGTCTTCTATCTTCCCAGCCAGAAAGAAATGGTTCGGCAAGCGATGGCTTTGGGCTGGGGCACTTCCTTCCGACAATGCCTAGGAGGGAGCAGTCGATGCCCGAGCCGCCGATTGAGAAGAGAACAGGCCTTGAGGAGGAGGAGGAGGAGGAGGAGGACTCCAACGGCGCATGCGCATTGGGTTGTTGCGGGAAGAGAGGCTGTGTGTTGTTGGCCTCCTCCTCCTCCTGGCTCAATTGCGAGGGAATTATGGGAACTGTAGTTTTGTGAGACATTTGGCCTTCTCTGTCAGAGAGAGAGCTCTCTGGTGCCACAATGAACTACAGTTCCCAGGATTCCAAGGCAGTTAAAGCTATCTCAAACTGGATTATTATTTCTGCAGTGTGTTTTGGGACCTTGGCTGCATCCACACTGTAGAAATAACCCAGTTTGGCAACGCTTTAAGTATTTTCTGGCTGTGGAATTCTGGGAGTTTGTTGTGGAGCCTTTAACTCTTTGCTTGACTCCATTGCTGTGGAATTCTGGGAGTTGGAGTTTGTTGTGGGGCCCAGAGCTCCGCTCCGCTCTGCGCCCACAACAAACTCCAACTCCCAGAATTCCACAGCAATGGAGTCAAACAAAGAGTTAAAGCAGTGCCAAACTGGGTTATTTCTACAGTGTGGATGCAGCCTTTACATGAATTGATTTAAAATGGACCCGCTCCAGCCGGCCGAAGGGCAAATTTAAATCGATTCAGATCCGCATCTGGTTCACAGTTGCGTGGAATCGATTTATTAAAAAAAAAAAATCAGCATCAAAAAGACACGGATTAAATGGGTCTGGTGTATGGCTCCTCTCACCAAATCGCTTCAGCGATTCGATTTAAGAGGGAACCAGGGTCATTTGAATCAGTTCAAACCAAGTCACGGCTCGGTTTAAAAGGTAGTGGGAATGAGTCTTGGGGTTGCGTTGGCATGTTCTACCTCAACACTGTAAACTGAATCCTGAGACCATATGAGTAATTCAATGATTTATCTAAATGATTGCCAAGTTCCTTTTAGTTGGAGTCAGACTAGATACTCTCAATTGTGTCATTTTCTATAATGAAGACAATCTTTAGACTTTGAGAATCTCCCAGTAGCCAGCCACATGGACAGAAGAAGGAGATGCCAGCCTGCAAGAGATGCCCTGTCATACCATCTAAAATAAGAACAAAAATAGCAAGTTACAGGCATGTAACTAACATCTTCAATCCCCCCCCCCCGCCTGTATGGTTCTTAACATCTTGTCTAATGAAGAAGCCAGTGGAGTTTCGAAAGCTTACAACATGTATATTGTGCATTTTGGTTGGTCCAATAAAGCTGTCACTATTTGGCGAGTTCAAGACCAGCAAAGCTTGACTCAGGTTTGCAGCCTTCCAAGGTTGCTAAAATGAGTACCCAGATTGTTGGGGGCAAGTAGCTTAGAGTTGTAAACCGCTTAGACACTCCTTAGGCGGTATGAAGTGGTATATAAATGAAGCTGTTTGTTTGTTTGTTTGGTGGGTTTCTCATTCTATTGTATTTTCTTTCAGTTAGTCTCAAAGGTGCTACATGATCTCTTAAGGTGTTCTGCAAACATCTTAGCCTGTGCTCACTGAAAAGGAAAAGAACGGTAAACAAACAACAGAGTGTGGGTAATGTGCAGACCTTTAAAAAGTATTAAAAAGTGAAATGCTGTACCTGTCCTGAGTGTGATGTGATTTATATACAAATATTTGTGCTTACTGCTCTTGCTTTATAGTGTGGGAGATCCCAATATCATTGTCAATCATGATGTAGGCTCAAGTCTACAAAAGCTCATGCTTCCAGATTCTTCCTTTCAGTTACTCTTAAAGATGCTAATAGATCCCTTTGCCTACAAAATTTCTCTTTCCCCCTTTTTTCTCTAGTGCCTTTGCACAACTGATATTTATTTACTATATGCTTGTTGTGGTAGGAGCCTTGTTTTGTTTGTTTCTCCTTGCTCTTTGAAATACAGGCTAAATTGGTATAAGTTAATAATTTGTGATATTCCTGATGCTGTTAAGTGGTTTACTTGACGTCACAGAGTGTGTTTAGTCTAGCAGAGACATGCAACCCAATCCCATCTGTATTGTCTTGCAAATAAATTGCAATGACTTCATTGTTTACAACAAATTCCATTTATTTATTTATATTTATATTTATAATATATATTTATCTGGCCCTTTTCCCAGTTCAGGACTCAAGGCATCTTACAACAGTTGAAACAAGCATAGCTAAATAATTCACAACCTACAAAAGTTAAAAATGTAATTAAAGCCTCAATAAAAGTGTAACTAGTTAAAAACATAAACCATTATAAAAAAATAGAAAATTCCTGCACATTATGCAATCCCTTTTCACTTTTGTCCAATCAGTCTTCCAAGGTCTGTTAAAACAAAAAGGACTTCATCTATTTATGGAAAGATAGCAAAGAGGGTGCCTGACTAACTTCTCACGGAAGGGAGTTCCAGAATCCAGAGTCTGGGGGCATCCACTGGGAAGGCCCTCTCCTGTGTTCCCACTAAATGGACCTCTGATGATGGTGGGACATAGAAAGGCCATCCCGGAATAATACAAAACAAGAACAGGTTGGTATGAGGCAATTTGTTGTTCTTGTGCCTTCAGGTTATTTCCAACTTATGGCGACTTTAATCACAGGGTTTTCTTGGCAAGTTTGTTCATAGGAGGTTTCCCATTGCCTTCCCCTGAAGCTAAGAGCACTTGACTTGCCTAAGGTCAGTTTTATGGCTGAGTAATTGAATTATGGTCTCTAGTGTCATAGTCTAACACTCAAACCACTATGCTACGCTGGCTCTCATATGAAGGAATATAGCCCTTCAAATAACCGAGACCTGAGTCTCCCATGTAGAAGTCGATGTCACAGACTAAGCCCACTGATTTCAGTGAGCTGGTGCTGCACATATTTCAGGGTTGTCCAGTCAGCTCTGTTTTTCACTACAAGCCTCAAGTTTGGTAATCAGACCAAAGTACTAAATGGGGAAGAAGGTAAGAGACTCATCTATTGTGTTTGTGTGTGTGTGTGTGTGTGTGTGTGTATATATATATATATATATATAACTGCACTGTGTACCAAATGTGGGAATTGCGTAGCCATCCAGATGTGGTTGGACTGCAACTCCCAGCAGCCCTGATTTACAAAGCCAATGGTGAGGAATGTTGGGAACTGCAATTCAACAACCTCTACAGGGCTGTCTAGTTCCCAGCTCCACCATATACTAATACAGATCTACATCTGTTTTTCTGTAGATCATCAATTCTGACATAAAATCTTTGAAATGGGCCAGTACAAAGAAACCTACTCAGACCACCAATTCAGTCAAACAAAACAAACAAACAAACAGCTTTATTTATATACCGCTTCATACCCTTGAGTGTCTAAGCGGTTTACAATTGTCATATTTTACACAGGCAAAGAATACTAAGGTTAAGCAAGAAACTGTCACAAGGCCAATTCTGATGGAAAAAACTAACTTTCCACTTCCTTGCTAGTATTGAATTACAGATAATAAAAACACTTGCTAATTCAGTTCCAGAGATCTACTGGGAGATCCTTGTGCATTTTCTGGTACTACCTAGGACCCAACTGTTAGAAAGTTGAACTATAAAAAACAGTCAGAGGAAGTAACCAAATGCTTAAAGGTGTATTTTGTTTTAGATGTAGTTGAGTGTTTTCGATTCAGTTTGGCTTTTTAGTTTGAACAGGGTTTAATCCTTTTTCAGTGCCATGGTTCATTTCTGGAGCCATACTATAACAATACATACAACATATTAAACTGTTTGTTGTTATATGCCTTCAAGCCATTTCTAACTTGTGGTAACCCTAAGGTGAGCCAATCATCAGGTTTTCTTGGCAAGATTTGTTCAGAGGGGTTTTTGTCTTTGCTTTCCTCTGAAGTGAGAGAATATGACTTGCCCAGGACTTGCCCATGATGAAGAGTTCTTACCATATGCAGAGTACTTTTCCATAATTAATAAGAAAAAACAAATAGCCTTATCTCAGTTGGACTAGCTCCATGAACACTGGCTTGCAGATTAATTGGAGCACAAGCCTTCTTAGGCATCAGGGATAATGCCCTAAGAGAGCAAGTATGGATGTTCTTTACCCTTGGCACAGATTGTTGGGGGTTTCTAGTAGTGAGAGCATTGCTCTCTAATGTATTCTTGTTATTGTTTTTGCTGTGTTGAAGTCATTACCAACTTATGGTGACTCTAAGGCAAACCTATCATGAGTTGTTTTTTATTTATTTATTTATTTGGCAAATTGGGGGGGGGGGGCTGCCATTGGCATTCTCTGAGGCTGAGAGAGTGTGACTTGCACAGAATTCTATAAAACACTTACAAATGCACCAAAGAAATTTTAGTATAAGCAGCCTTGGACTGTCTGCAGTGGTCTTCTACCAGCACCCTGCTATATGACCCTCACCCTTAAATGCCCTTAAGGCAGGTTTTTGGAATGGACAGAGAGCCAGCATGGTGTAGTAGTTTAAGCATTGGACTACAAATCTGGAGACCTGGGTTCAAATCCTTGCTTGGCCATGCCATCCCAATGGATGACCTTAAGCAAGTTACACACTCTCATCCTCACAGGATGGCAAAGGCAAACTCCCTCTGAAATAACTTTGCCAAGAAAGAATAACATCCCTTCAGTGCTGCATCAAGTTTGTTTTATTCACTGTTCTGCTAAATGTCTCAGAATGAGGTACACTCAAACTGTATCATGAACCACAGTGCTGCATCATGGTGCAATTTGGACATACCTCATTCTGAAAGGCTGGGCAGAGCGGTGCATAAAACAAGCCTCTTTTATTGCATCTATGGATGCAATTATAAATCATTACTGTGTTACAAATAACAGTCTGCAGTACATCTGATGATGTGGTTGTTGGAAAAAATAGCGTTATAACGACACTATTTCAGGGTTGGGGAATCTCTGGCCCTGAAGATGTTGGCGTATACTTCTCATTGTCCATGTTCATTGCCCATAATGGTTGAAGCTGAGGGAAGTTGAAGCCCAGTTCCATCAAGAGGTTTCTCACCTCTTCCTTGAAGCCCTTTCACACTTCTTGTTAGGAAACATATAACTTGGATGTGTGAGAACAATATGCAGAAATCTTTTCTGTTCTCACATTTGAAGAATACTATCTCATTACTTCAGGGGCTTTTCAAAGTTTTGAAAAGTGTTGTTGTTCCTCTTCAACCAAGTGTAATAGTTGCTCTGGGGCATCTCCCTAACCACTGTGGCCTAAATATAAGGAATTTTCATTGAATTTTAGGCTGCTGTAACCAAGAGCATCATGTGGTTCACTGCACTATATCTTTTTCCAGCCAATGAAAACAATACACTGATGCTGCAATTTATCATGAATAAAAAATAAATTTGGAATCTCTTTTGCTATATGAATGTTGTCCTTTGAGTGTTGCGGTTCCCTGCTGTGCTACTAGATGGGAACAACTGCCTTGATTATTATTTATTTAATCTATTACTTTCATTATGTCTTTGTTTAATGTATATGCACTCTCAGAGCTGGCCAGGAGCCTTGTCCAGCAAATAAGCTTTTCTGTCTTTCATATCTTATTTGCTAGTTGTGTTTACTCATCCATTTTTCCCTTTAGTTGTCAAGCAACAACCACCCAAACGACATCCTCTGTACCCACAGCCACCTATGAAGAACAGCAGATGGCCTAGCTACAGAAACAAAGACTGGCTTTCATTCTTAATTTTGTTTCCTCTGCTCTTTTCATTAGCGAACTCTGTAATGGAATATTTGACCTTTACAAAGATCAAAACGTAAATAAGGTTCTTTGCATGATGTTATTTAATGTTATTTGATTTTGAAATGGTTGCTGAAATTCTACTTTAAAAATATTCTTGCTGCCAAGATGTATCATTTTTTCCTGTTTTAAGACTCTTCACAACATAAAGAGCATGTGAAGAGGGAAGGAAGGAAAGACAGGCTTAAATAGGTTTGCTTGGGGAGACATATCAAGTAGTTGTTATACTTTTGGTCATAACTACAGCAAAACATGAAAAGTTCAATTCTGTGTGTTTTAAGCCAACTAAAGCCAACATCTCTTATATCAAAGGAAATGGATATAGAGCTCTATGGTAAAGAGGAAGCTTACTCAGAAGTTCCAATGTGTTCAATGGGGCTTGCTTGCAGGTTGAATTTAGCAGTTTAATAGAGTGATGCTTGTCCCCCCCCCCCTTCTTCTTTAAGAAAGGGAATTAGATGCAAGAACAGGCTTTTACTTGTCCTCAAATCTCAGAAGAGACAGATTCTGAACACCCTGCTTTGAACTTGCCTGGCACTTTGCAGATAAAATCAGTTGGATCTGCTTTGACTCAGATGCTATAATTGGTAGAGATCCAATGGAGTAACATTGGTCCCTGCTTCTCCAGTGATAGTAGATACGTTTCAGTTTGTGTAACCTGAGGATGTGGTCAAGATCTTTAGAGAGCTGCCACAAGTGTTCTAAATCTTTGCCTTTCCCAGTTTATTAAAAAAGACAAGAGTAGTACGGGCTGAGTGTGGAGAGTGGAGTGGTTGGGCCTTGCTAAAACAAGGCAGAATTCGAGCTTGACTAAAGGAGGTAGTTATAAAACCATTACTTAAAAACTCGCCCGCTATTCTGGATAATTATCAGCCAGTCTGTAACATTCCATGTTTGGACAAGGTACTTTAGCATGTAGTGACCTACCTACCAGCTCCAAGGGTTTCTGGATGAGATGGATTATTTAGATCATTTGTTCCAAACCTTTGGTCTTCCAAGTGGTACTCCCTTAATTCCTGACTGTTGGCCAAGTAAACTGGGACTTCTGGGATCTGAAGTCCAAAACAAATGGACCAATGGTTGGGGACCACTGATCTAGATCCATTTCAACCTGGTTTCAGGCCTGGTTGTGGAACAGAGATGGCTTTGGTCACTTAGGTGAATGAAGTACACCTGGAACTACACAGGCGGAGTCTGTCCCTGTTTGTTCTGCTGGACCTTTCAGTTGCTTTTTGTTAATACACTCTGCATATGTCGCATGTGGGGCCAGGCATATTCTTAACATGTCCCAATGGCCTTTGGGACACCAGGTGCATTTCACATTGGCAGGACACAGAGACCTGAAGATATGCGGAATGACCCAGGGAACGCCAAGACAAAAGTTAAATGGATGTGCTGATCACTTTTTCCTCCCTCAAACTCTCTGCATGTCCTCTTGTACCAAAAGACAAAGGAGGTCTCATTGCACCAAGGCAAGTAAGCCTCCTGCCCCCCACCCCCAATTCCCAGCCAACTTCTCTATCCATCTGTCCTGGGGCTGTCCTAAATCCAATCACTGTTTTTTTAACTCTGAGGGAAAGATGAACCAGTGAACTTGATCCCTTCCCTACCACCATTCCCTTATCCTTTTGTGTCATGTCTTTTTAGATTGTAAGCCTGAGGGCAGGGAACTGTCTAATTTTTTAAAAAACATACGCTGCTCTGAGAGCCTTTATGGCTGAAGAGTGAGGTATAAAAACTCAAAATAAATAAATATAATTTTTACAGTTATGTTTCAATACAGTAGGCAGCATATAGCTCATTTTTGTGGTAGTGCTTGGAAATGCATAAATGCATCTTGGAAAAAAATCTTAACTATAAGTGAAAATGTTTGTAGGCTCACAGTCAAGGTTCACTGCAAGAAGCAGAATACCTTGGACTATGGGAAACAGTTATGATCAAGACTGTAATAAAAGTCAATGATGTATTAATATATTTGAGCTTCACAGAACTGGTCCTGGAAGGGTTTAGTATAAGTGTATTTGGTTAATGTGGGGCAGTTATGTGACAGACTACAAAATTATCATTATTTACCATAGTTAAACCGTGTCTATACCAGAAAGTATATTTTATTTGTGATAACGCAAAATGTCACAAAAATCAGAACGTTTTCAAGTTTTTCAGAAATTTTAATTTCTCGGTGCTACAAAAAGCAGGAAATTGAGAATGAAAATAGGAAAGTCAAAAGAAAAAAAACAGATCAGACGTTATGGTCATAAGATCTGTAGTTTAGGTTCTAAAAGCAGAGATATTCAGATAGAATGAATTAAGAATAAGTTATCAGAGATGAGGGGGTGAAATGCATCTGTTGTAGTCTTTATTGTTTTGCACTTGCTAAAAGACATAGAATCTTTTTTTATTGTGTGTGTTTTTAAAGCTGTGTGCTATGCTTTGATCCCATGAATCAGTTTTGCCCATTAGAACTTGTACTATAAAATGAGGTAAAAAGTGGTAGCCCTTTTATGCATGGTGCAGTGAAAGATGAGATGTGGATTTCGTCTAGCTTTCGTCCTGATAGATTCATGGCCTTCTAAACTATTGCTTGCTCTTTCTCTTGCTCTGGTCCTTGCCCTGTCTCACCTCTCTTGATGCTGTTGACATTATGCTGCATGCTTGTGAGCCAGCTGCTGGAGCCAAGTTTGCAGATCCCAAGATCATGTCTAATTTCCATTGGCTAAACTGCTATGATAGTGCAATCTGCAAAGTTTAAGTTAGCCAGCTGACTGGGGCCTTGTCTACATCAGTCAGACTACTCTGAACTCTTTCTGAATGTTCTTGCCTCAGAGCTTCCCTGTATTGTCAGTGTTACCTCTGCACACTGTAGCAATGCTGGGTGGTGGTCTACACATGCATTCTGCTGTGCCACCTGGCACTGCCAGCACTGGTTCAGTTACCTGTTGATGTCTGAAATGAGTTACTCCTGTCGATGTCAGAAATGAGGCACCTGGCATCAGTCACATGGCAGGGCACCTCGTTATGATCACAGAGACAACAATTTATGCCAGTGCCAGCAGTGCTGGATGGTACAGAGGATGCATGTTTAGACCGCCCTTCAGCGTCTCTATGGAGTGCTCTGGATTTTCCTGCAAAATTTGGAGCAAATGAGTTTTGAAAAGCTGGATAGGGTGGATTCAGTGTGGAACTGGTCTTTCTTCATGAAGACAGACTGCATTTAAATCCAGGATTTGGTCCTGTGTTGTGCACACAGGTAACAGTGAAGGAAACCTGTTTAAATGGCCCATGTGCAAATGCCCAATGGAAACAAATGTATCTCTGAATTCCAAATTCCATAGGCAACTTGGGACAAGGCCATCCCTTCAATTTGGCGTAGTGAGACAGTCTATTTAGGCAGTAGATGTTGGGATGTGGCAGCAGTGTGCCAGGAAAGACAGTTGAACTCCCCATGACACGCCCTCCATGCCCTGCTGTTAGGTGCAGTACAGTATGCTGTCCTAATCATACAGTAAACTGCCAGTCTGATTGTCTCATACAGATGGAATGGAATGAGGCATAATTTTGTTCTTTGATTCAGAGATCAAAATATGTTGGGACAGCCATTACTTTGGGCTAAATTAATCAGCATTGGGTGGCATTTAAATGCTGTGTTTTGGCATGACATCATGGAAATGTAAATTAGATAGGAGTGCTTTTGAGGCCCTTTTAAATATTAACAATATGAACGTTGTTATACCATATCTGTTATGCTTTTTGGTTGTGGCCCATCATTTGTAGATTCCACCCCTACAGAGACTGTGTTTTATTTTTCACTGATTTTCCTCAAGTAGACTGTAAAATGATTTTATTATCCTGCTTGTTAGTATCATTTTCATTGGTTCAGGTCCAAGAGCTTTTAAACTGTTCACATTTTTATTTTATCTCTAAAATTTGGAGTTGTGTTGCAGACTATTTGCTGATGGGTTTCTCTAAATTTTAGTGTGACAGTAAAATAAAAAAAATTAAGTTTACAATAAATATAAAATTAAAGGTAGTAACTATAGTATTCAGGGGAATAATTTCCCAAATATCTGTAGAGAATGGAGGGGAATGGAGAGCTGTTTAACATCAGAAGAAACTTGTCAATCAATCACTTGTCCCCTAAATATGTAAAATCTAATGGTGTGGAGCCAATTTACACTGGCAGTCTTGGGCATTATAAATCACACTCAAGTGATGAATAAAATGGGGTTACAGAAACAGAAGCAGATAAACATGAAATAACCTCCAGCCTTTCCCACAATGATAATTAGGCCACCAAAATCCAAACCAAACACTGTTTGTTTCCCAATTATGTGTCAGTTTTTCCTTTATGTTCTTATGTTCTTTCTTTCTCTCTTAGATTAAACATGGAAATGGTTATATAAATCAAAGCTGACCTTTTCCTATAATGGCTACTCAAAAGTATCCTAGGAACAAGATGGTTCCTTTTAAAAATAGGAGGTGTCTAAAGTGCCCTCTCCAAAATGGGCATTGGTTGAAGGGTTCAGAAAGATTTTGTGCACTATTGCATAGTTGTTTATGTTTTTCTAAGTGATTTCATGACTGCCTGGGAACTAGGTGTTCCAGACAGTTTGCATAAAGAAATAGGCATTGTGCCCATTCGGGAATAGAGATTTGTGTGGATGTCAGTTCTGGAGACACATTCAGCTGCATATCATGAATGCCAGCTAGATGTGTGGCTTGGGTGACTATACCAAAAGTTCAGAGTTGTTTTTATAAATGGGATAAGGACACTATGCCCATGATCAAATTGGCAAGAGGAGGTGAGTTTAGAAGAGGAGTTCTATAGTATACTATGGACATTTGATAGAAGAGTTATGTGTATACTTTGGCAGACCTTGACTACTAAAAAGGTAGAAATTTTGTTTTGCTTTTCTAAACAGGGTGGGTGCCAACTGCCAACATGCTGTGCACAGAATCAACATTAGGAAATTGATTCTTTCGGGAACTTTTTTTTTTTTTAATTTTAGCACATTGTGGGGGTCATGCTGCTGTTTACTTCTGATGGCTAAGACACTTTGAAATCAGGTTTTCCTAGACTATACTTCCAACAAAAGGATTTTGGAAGAGTTTTGTACTGCAATACAGTACAGTTAGCAGCTGGCTGGATTCTATAGGCATACCCCAGTTAACAAAGCTCTTAACAAATAAGTTCCTTTTTTCATTCTTTTCTTGCCTAACCAGTGTCTCCTCTTTTCCTTCTTGTCCTCTGTCTAGCTTATTTTTTTTAACAGCATTGGCATAGGGAGGGTTGTGAAGGACTGGAGAAACACAGACTTTCAGCTATATCAGGTTGAAGCAGTGTGTCTGCAACAAACAGGGCAATAAAGCTTGAGCTGGGAAAGAATGGGATACTTCTCAGCCAATCTTACTCTAGTTGGGTGTGCCTGCTTACAACAGGCAAAGTAACAGTAGCTGTCTCTAGAATCCCTTACTGAGAGTGCAAGGAACAGAAAAAACAGAGAGAAGGTGGGGGAGATAATTAGCCTGTCTCATCAAGTCATAGAATCATAGTTGGAAAGGGCCTCAAGGGCCATTGAGTCCAACCTGCTGTTCAATGCAGGATCTCCCGCTAAAGGATCTCTGGCAGATAGTTGTCCAGTTTTATTGTGAAGACATCCAAAACGGATCCCACCATCTGTTTAGGAAATTCCATTGGTTCCATTGCCAGACTGCTCCTACTGTCGAGACATTCTTTCTAATGTTCAATTGAAATCGACTCTCCTGTAATTTCATACTACAGTATTAAACCTTGTCCCACCCTCTGGGGCAGCAAAAAACAGGCCTGACCCCTCCTCTCTGTTACTGCCCTTGAAATGCAGTTGGTGCTCCTTATCCACAGATTCTTCATCGATGGATTCAAGCATCCACAGTTTGAACTTATTTAAAAAAAAATAAAATTCTAAAAAGCAAATCTTGATTTTGCCATTTTATATAAAGGATATCATTTATTATCCATTGTATTTAATGGGACTTGAGCATCCATGGATTTTGGGACCAAACCCCAGCAGAAACAAAGGACCCACTGTATTTAAAGAGTGCAATCATTCAGTCTGTTTTTCATCAAGCTACACACACCCAGCTCTTTCAACTTTCCTCATGTTTTGTTCTCCGTACCTCTTATCTCTGAACCTCCTGTATGATTTTTAACACCTTTGCTTGATGTGGAAGCCAGGGGAGCTTCCAAAGCTTGCCTCATGTATATTTTGCATTTTGGGTGGCTCCCTAAAGGTATCACTGTTTTGTGGATGTTCGGTTTTTGGATTTTGCAACAGAATTAAGAAAACTCTGTGACAGGGTTGCTATAAGTCGGAAATGACTTGAAGACACACAACAACAACAACAACAACAACAACAAAAACCACCATCACCACCTCCATTAAAGACTGACAATATTAGGATTTACAGGACTCTGTCATTTTGCTGCAAAAGAGTGATGTCATGCTTACCCAGACTGCCAGCTGTTTGCGGAAACAGTTTGCGGAAAGAAACCCAACAGTTTCTATTGGCAAACTGTTTAGGAGGTCAGTAGCTTAATGCCTTGTTTTTGAACACCCATCAGATCAAACCGTATGCATGTCCATGTTCAGTTTAACTCTGAATACAATAACACTGCAAAGCAGGAATAGCCTTATGGGGCCAATCAAAAGGCATGATAAACATATCTCAAGATTCAAAAGCTTGTAAGATGTATTTTATGCTTTTTGGTTGGCCAAATAACGGTATCCCAGTTTTATGGATTTTTAATGCTATTGTCCTTTGCTATATGGCCAACAGGGCTAACCCTGGATATGTTATCTAAATCAAAGATTATTCTATCATTAAAAAGGAGGTTGGCAGTTTAACATCTTGTTTCTGAAAAACTGTCAAATCAAACTGCATGAATGCCTGCGTTCAGTTTAACTCTGAGTACAATAACATCCCAAGCCCAACCAAAAGACCTAAAATATATGTCGCAAGCTGTGAAAGCTTGTGACATGTATTTTAGGCATTTTGGCTGGCCCCATAAAGGTATCCCTGCTTTGTGGACATTGGATGTTATTGTACTTTGTACTTTACAGTATATATGTACGATATAGGTACTTTATATATATATTTACTTTATATATGTACTTTACTATACATGTATATACAGCATGTACTTTACAGTATATATGTGCTATATATGTGCTTTATATATTTTTTACTTTATATATATACTTTACTATATGTGTGTATACAGTATGTACTTTATAATGTATATGTTCTACAGTATATATGTACTTTACAGTATATGCGTATACATATATATTTTATATATCTACATTTCAATATATACTTTATATATGTAATTTACTATATATGTATATACAGTATGTACTTTATAGCATTTATGTACTATATATATATATATACTTTATACATACTTTACTATATATGTATATACCGTATGTATTTTATAGAACATATACTTTATAGTATATAAAGTTATCTATGAAGCAGAGCCCTCCCTCCAGTCCATCTGGTGCCATCTGGCCACCTAGGGAGAGATGCAGGCCCAGCTCCATCCCGCCTGTCCTAGATTAAGAAGCTGAGTGCTCCCTCCAGTCCATCTGCCATGGTCCAGGCCTTAGAGGGAGAGAACAACTGCTGGACCTGATCCCCTTCCCCATCACCATTCCCTTCTCCTTTTGTGTTGTGTCTTCTAATAAGCCTGAGGGCAGTATGTACAGTATGTACTTTATATATACTGTACTTTATAGAGGTACTTTACTATACATTTACTTTATATATATAGCTTACTTTATAGATGTATATATGTACTAATATATACTTTACTTTATAGATGTACTTGATATACTGCACTTTATAGATGTAGTTTACTATATATGTATCAACAGTATGTACTTTATATATACTGTATAATAGATGCTGTTTAATATACATGTACTTTATATATAGCTTACTTTATAGATGTATATATGTACTAGATACTTTATATATACTTTCCTTTATAGATGTATTTTTCTATACTGTACTTTATAGATCTACTTTCCTATATATGTATGTACAGTACGTACATATATCTGTAGAATATACTTTATATTTACTTTAAAGATATACTTTATATATGCTGTGATTTATAGGTGGAGTCTACTATATACTGTACGTATATACACTACAGTATGTACTTTATATATACGTACTATGTATGCACTTGTACTGTATAGGTGTAACTCTGGTACATATGTAAGTACAGCAGGTACTTTAGATATACTGTACTTTGTAGGTGTACTTTACTATTCATGTACTTGAGATATACTTTATAGGTGTATACACACGATATGTACTAGGTATGTACTTTATTCTTATCATCATAATCTCTGTGCTTTATTAGTACTAGACATGGCCAACGGGGTGGTGGGTGGGAAGGGCTGGGATGTGTATGTGACTGTGTGTGAGGAATACATCCTCCTTGGCCCCGCCCCCTCCCTGGTGGCGGGCGACCGTTAGTCGCCAACCGTCTTCGGGGTTCAATTTCAGTCAGTCAGGGTCGGGTGCCTCGCGCGCGCGGCGTCACGTGACGGGGCCTGAAGGCGGGGCCGAGGAGGAGAAGGGGGCGGGGCCTGTTGCGTTTCATTCTGGCAAGGATCCGGGCGGGAGTAGTAGAGATTAGAAAGGAAGGGAGCAGGGAGCGCGAGGGAGACCCTTTTCCCTCTCTCCCCCATTTTCCCGCCATGCATTGCTCCCAAGTCCGTTCCTTCCTATAAAGGACAGTAGATCTAAAGTACATCTTCTTCTTTTGAAACGACGATGGTGAGGGAGGAGGAGGAGGAGGCGCCTTCGGGACTCTCGGGAGGGAGGAGGAGGAGAAGCAGCAGTTGACGGCGCTTAACGAGGCGGCAGCGAGGCAGCACCACAATCATGAGGGAAGAAGGAGAAGAGGAGAAGCGTCAAGGAGAGACGACGACGACTAGGAAGCCCCAAAGCCCGCCTCAGGAGGAGGCCTTGAGGAGGAACGGCTTCGTGAAGGGATGCGCGGCGGTGTTCCCCACGACTCCCGCCCGGGGCTTCCTGTGGCTGATCCCGGCCCCCTTTCGGTGGGGCTCCTTCCTCCTGGCCTTGACAGCGGCCTCGCTCCTGCTTCTGTTCCTTAACCTTTCGCCCTCGTCGCCTGGGCTTCTCCTCCGTTCCCTGAGCCCTCTCTTCAGCGTCGGCAGCGCCTTCTTCTTCCTCGCCTCCTACTTCGCCGCCAGGGACCGCGGAGGGCTGTGGCTCCTGGCGCTGCCTTGGTGCTCCTTCTCGGGGGACTTGTTGGTCACAGCCTTCCTCCTCAGCCCCCCTCCAAGTGAGGACACCGGGCCCCTTTTGGCCTCGCTGGGCGCCGTGGCCGGGCTGTCCCTCCTCCAGCGCGGCCTCAGTCTCCGTCGGTGCCTCCTCCTCCTGGCCTTCTCCAGCCTCGTCTGGCTCCTCGCCTTGGGCTCCCTCGGGCCCCTCGCCGCCGCCGTCGCAGGGACGGTGGGATCCTTCCTGGCGCTTCGGGGTTGCCTCTTCTCCGCCCCGAACAAGTTTTCCCGCCAGATCCAGCCTCCTTTCCACAGGGACAACAAGGTACCCGGCAACAGCAGCAGCAGCATCGAGGAGGAGAAAGTGCCCGTGATCCGACCCAGGAGGAGGTCCAGCTGCGTCTCTTTCGGGGAGGCCGGCCTCGGAGGAGGGCACCACGGCGCCTGCAAAGTGTCCACCAGGAGACCCTCCTTGCCTTGTATCTCCAAGGAACAGGTACAGCTCCTTGGCTGCCTCCATCTCCAGGGAATCATCATCATCATAATAATAAACCGCTTTGGCCGCGCTTTGACTCTTTGTTTGACTCGCTTGCTGTGGAATTCTGGGAGTTGGAGTTTGTTGTGGGGTCCAGAGCGGAGCTCCGCTCCGCTCTGGACCCCACAACAAACTCCAACTCCCAGAATTCCACAGCAAGCGAGTCAAACAAAGAGTCAAAGGCCCCATACTTTATATTTATTTACACACACACACACCCCAGAAGTCATGTGAACAGAATTATTTGGCCTTGTTCAGTTTCTTCTTTCAGCGTTGTTTATCAGGTGAGTTATCCAATAAAACCTAGCACTGACGACAGGAAACCCCCCCCCCCCACCAAGGATCGTGTTAACAGATAATCTGAGAGGCATAATCTGTTATGTTTTGATAAGGGGGCAATAAAAAGTTTCCTCTTCCGTGAGATGCCAGTAAATAAAAGCTATAGAGGTGTGACACAAGAGGATATCTGGAGAGCTGTTTGCCACCTTTGAATGAAGCTGAATAAGGTTTCACGTTGTTCACCAGGTTGTATTTGGACTTGGGGAGGTTGAAAGTCATGTCTAAGAAACACAAACCAGTTAAAGGGTGTAGTGTAGAAAGTGATTGGCAAATGTTTTGTTTATCTAACGGAATCTTTCCATTAAGGGCTTTCGCTTAAAAGAGTTATTGGTGAGTACAGATTTATTATGGATAGATCCACAATTTATCCTGCTCATTAAAGGATAACATACTATCTTTTACAAGAAAATATGAATCACCAAAATGAAAGTACAGGTTGAACATCCCTTATCCAGAAACCTAAAATACTCAAAAAATTGTCCACTTGGATGGCTGAGATCAGTGGCATCACTAAGGAGATGAGGGCTGCACCAGGTGACACCCTAAAAGGGGGGGGGGGGACTACTACTCATCAAATCAAAAAGTAATTGAATTAATTTTTTAAATTGAAATTTAAAAAATTAAAAATCATGGGGCCTCTCCTTTCTCTTCCCACTTAGCCTCACCCCACTCACACTGTCTTCAGGGTTTTAAAAGGGCAAGGGCAAATGCCGCAGCCCATTTCTGACCGAAGGCAGATGTTCTGCCCAGATGTTTGAGGAACAGAGGTGTCACACACACACACCCTTTAAGGTGTCACCCTGTGCAGTTCACACCCCCTTAGTGATGCCACCGATCTCAGCCATTCAAGTGGATAATTGTGGAGTATTTTGGATATTTTTAAAAAAAATATTCTTTTAATTAAAAAAAAAACCATCACATTTTCCAAATTTTCATTTTAAACATATGAAACTATATAATTACATTTAGGCTGTGTGTGTGATATTGTAATTTAAAGGTATAATTTTAATTTTGCAAGTTGTTTATACCATAACTATTACCATTACATTTGATGATACAGTATATGAAAATTATGTTTTATGAGTAACATAAACAAAAAACAATTATTAAGGATTCTATATGGTTTGGTATGGAAGGAGGTCCATTGGAGAGGGGGTGACACCAGACTTAGTGACACCACTGGCTGAGATAGTGACACCTTTGCTTTCTCATGGTTCAATGTGAACAAACTTTGTTTCGCACACAGAAATATTTAAAATATTGTGTATAAAATTCCTTTCAGTGTGTGTATATGGTATATATGAAATATAAATACATTTTATGTGTAGACTTGGTTCCCATCTCCAAGGTATCTCGTTATGTATTTGAAATATTCCAAAATCCAAACATAAAATAAATTTAAAAAATCTGAAATTCAAAACATTTCTGGTCCCAAGCATTTCAGATAAGGGATAGTCAGCCTTAGTTTTTTGTGGAGCTTTTGGGCTATGTGGCCATGTTCTAGAAGAGTTCCTTTCTGACGTTTCAAAAGTCAGCCTTGATAGTCATAAGTTAGTGGAAAACCTTCATAGTTGGTAGCTACTGAATCTATAGAGCTTGCATAAATGTTGATTTACCAATGTTTTATTCAGTGGGCCTACTGTAGTTGGGATTAACAGTAGGAGCTAGAAATCCTTTTCAGCAAATGCAGTCTAATAAATTAAATCTTTTAATTTATTTGAGCATTTTGGTTTCATTACATTAATACTCTTTCAGGGGGAAAAAGCCAGAACAAACTAAACTTTGTTAATGTGACAGAAATATGAATATCTCAGACAATGAGCACATTTTTGAAAACCTGATAACTGATGCATGACTGATGTCAGTATTAAAGTACAAATCAAACAGAAAACATTCCTGTATGAGCCATGAGCCACTGAATTATTTACAGGCTACTTGAACCCTGAAAGTGTAAAAAGTATTTGTTTTCAGTAGCAAAATTAAGTATATGATGCACCATAATAAAAACAGTTTTGCATAGAACCCTAATGTCTGAAAAGGTGAAATGTGATCTCAGGATGAGGTTTTTGTTTATGTTTTATTCTGTTTGTTTTGCAGCTGGTGTAACCTCCAGAAGGGAACTTGCATGGAAGAGATATGCAAATTTCAAAGCAGGAAAACTTGTATGCTTCCTCAATTCAAGTTCCTTTTCTAATGTCACACTAGCCATGCCAAAACAAGGATCACATCTCATTCATAAACTTGTTCTTTCTTTCTCTTTATTGCAATTATGACTGAACACACCTTTATTCATTACTTTAAGATATATTTTTTTCTGTTTTATATGAAACTGATACTAGTGGGAGGAGGAACAAGATTCGGATAACCTGAGATTAAGAAATGGGGTTTATTGATAATTTCTTAATTTTTTAATCTCGCAAAATCCAATAGTATTTTATTATTATTATTATTATTATATTAATTTATATCCTCCCTTCCTCCCGATATAGAGACTCAAGGTGTCTAATTTACTACAACTCACAATTCTAAGGACATTTGAGACACAATAACTTCTCTTATAAAAGTTAAAAGAACTGAATAACAAAAGCATGAGCACAGCAGAGTGGTTAAGCACGGAGAGTTAAATCTAAGTATAGTTGTTGTTTTTTTAAAAACTTCTATTAAGGAAATCAGACTTGTGTGATATTTGAAGTGTGATAACAGGAGTTTTTATAATTTGGCCAAAATAAATAAATAAATCGCTATCTTGTTTCCACTGGCCAGGATACCCCAAGGGCAGCCCAGAGTATCCTGACGCTGCAGGTGCCATTCTGTCCCGATTACCTTCACCTCTGTTTCTGCACCACATTGGCCGACTGCAAGGGCCTACAATGGCTGTCTGCTTTGGGCTGCCCAGTATGTTTGCCACTGCCATATTTCATTCTCCTCTGAGGCTAGAATGAGGTGCCTAGTGATGGCCACATGCTGGTGCCTCCTTCTGACCTCAGATTCACTGGATGGATCAGCTCACCCATGCAGGCATCCACTGTGGCATGGGAATGAAGGGCTCCGGATCTTCCCAGAAGATCTGGAACAACAGTTAAGTTTTTAAAAGTCATTTTAACCCTGTTATTCCACAGTTCTAGTGTCAGACATGGCAGACATTGTCCAGACTGCCCCCACAAGCACCAGGGTTTGGGCTGTGTCGTCTGAACAGGATTGTGCCGGAATGGGAGGATGGAACAGGTCTTTTGGCCTGTGCAGACAAGACCCAGGATGGAGAAGAAACAAGGCACAGCATTCTTACACAAATGCAGAATTTTTAGGGCCTTCTTTACATGGGCCAAAAGATCCACTTTTCCTTCTTTTCTGGCATCGTCCTGTTTGGACAACACATGTCCTGGTTCGGATGCGAGAAGTATGGGTGGCGGATATGCCAGGTGACTAAGCTGGATGATTGTGTATTATCTGTTGCGCAGTAATAGAGGGCAAGTTAATGGGGGAGATCAGGGCAGCTGTGCAGACAGGATACCCTGGACTGCCCTCAGAATATCCTGGACAATACAGACAAGGCCATTGTGCCTTTAAAACCCCATCTATTCCCTGGTTTGGTTCTCCCTGGTCATGTTTAGGTTTAATTTCATATATACTTTTGGTAAGCATCAGAAACTCTTTCTACAGTGAGAAAGAGACCTGACTTCCCAGGAGACTTGGAACCCATCCCCAGTGCAAAAAATTAATAATTGACGAAGGTTTGCCACACCCTCTCAGAATGGCAACTGATCAGTTTTGCAGAGACAGAATGTATAACAGCTAATCAGGACCAGGAAAGGCATGAAAAAATTATGCACCTGAGCTTGGGGATATTTTAACCGGGAATAGGATTTCAATTATCATATATCCTCAATTATAAGTTGACCTCATGTCTCAGTCAAGGGCAAGTTTGAGGGCCAAAATTAAGGATTTTGATATATCCTGTGGATAAGTTGAAGACGGATTCAGGCCATGGCAGTCACATGCTGTGGCCCCAATCGACTATGGTGCCAGCTGAAAAAGGAGCTTGTAATCAGCAGCGGAAAAGCCACTTTTAACAGATCTTCTGCGGAGGCTTCCCAGTGTGTTGGGGGCTTACAGCATGTAACTGCCACACCCCCAAGATGCCTGGAAGCCGGCTCCCATGTAGGCAGCCAGGCAGCTGGAAGCTGCCCGGGTGGAGGTGCAAAAGGCCAGTCTGTTTTGCCTCTATATTATCACTGATTATAGCCTTTAACTTTAATGTTACAGCTTTTCCTGATTTAATCCCAAACTGACCTATACAAATGTCTTATTCAGTTCCCTCAAAGCCTAATTTCCTCTTGACATTTCTTTGAGGGGAAGCGCCAGAAAGCTGCCACTTCCATTTCCCCGCCAAGGCACACAAAATGTTCAGAAGTGGTATGTCGACAGAGAGTAGAGATCAATGCTTTTTAGGTGATATTAGGTGAAATTGTTGTATGGCCTAATGTCAAATATGAGAGTACAGTGGTAACTCTGGATTTGCAGGGTATACGTTCTGGGGGGGGGGAATCTGAAATTTTGCAGATACTGTATTCAAGTGCCATTGTCCCCAATGGCATCAATGTGCACAATGGCACTTGACTATTTGTGATATTCTCTTCCTGTCTTCCTTCCCTCCACCCCTCTCTCCCTCCCTTGCTGGCATCTTCCTCCTGGGGCTGGAGACTTTAATCGGAACCCAGGCCACCAGAGCTTGTAATCAGCCCTGGCAGCCATCAGGACTTTCTTTCCCAGCAGCACTTGGGGCCAGGTGTGTGCACACCCTGCCCCTCCACTGCAGTTAATGGACGCATGAAACTTTGGCGGATTTGATTATTTGTGATTTTGATTAATATGTTCTGCAAAAACATGCATATTAAAAAATTATAATGCAAACATTACAATTTAAAAACCAACTTGATAAACCTGTTAGGAGAGATTGGTCTTTAATGCTGTTTTAAATGCAGACAGTATATTCAATTGTCAAATTTTTCTGGCAGGTCATTGCACAATTTGGTAGCAGCTAATAAACTGGTTAACAGTTGCCAGAGTGGTCCTGGCTGAATGAAGTAAATATTCCCCAGGAGCCCTGAATGTGTGGAGCAAATTATATGGGAGAAGGAGATTCCATAGGTAACCTGGGCCCAAACCATGTGGGGCCCTAAAGGTAACAACCAACACTTTGCACCTTGCCTGGAAACTAACTGGCAGCCAATGGAGTGATTTTAATATAGCTGAGATATAGTCACTCCTAGATGCGTTATGCATCAGTAACCAATCTGGTTACCATGCTTTGCACTAATTGAAATTTCTGAACTTAGTACAGAGATAGCCCAATGTACATTGCATTGATGAAATCCATCCTTGAGGTTATCGGTGCACACACTACCATCTTTAGGCCCTCCAGCTCTAGAAAGTGGTGCTGCTGGGATATCAGCCACGGCTGATAGTAAGCACTGCCGGTCATTGTATCTATCTTGTCTATCTTTTGGAGCGATAAATCCATAAGCACCTCCAAGTTGTGAACAGTCTTTCAGGGGGAGTGTAACCTCCATCCAGGACTGGCTGACATGCCTCCAACGTCAGGTTAGGATACTTAACAGTAAGTGCCTCTGTCTTGGTGGATTCAGTTTCAGTTTACTTTTCCTCATCCAGTTCATTATGTCTTCCAGGCAGTCATTTATAGGTCACTGGTATATATTATACATTGTCCTTCGCTGATTATTTATTTATTTATTTATTTATTATTGAAGACGTGGAAAAGTGTATTTGGGTGTCACTGGCATGCTCATAGCATTCTGCCCCATGCCTCTGGATGATCTCTTCCAGTGATTTCATGTATATGTTAAACAGGATTGAGGATACAATGGTATTTTTGTGTAGTATCAACACAGTGATACACAAAGAGGTCTTTTAGGGCAGATTTATAGCCTCTGATTTGTGTTAACTTTCAGAGGCACTGGAACAAAATAATCCCTTTTCTTTTTGTTCCTATACAAATAAATATTTTCCATATTCCCTTGTACAGGGAGATATCCTTTCAAATATATACCATAGTTGTTGCTTATTAATTAATGTTCCATAAAAATAAACTAAATAGAAATAGAAAAATCAAAATACTGGTATTAAGAAATCTTCCAGAACTATTAAAATGTTACTAAGGAGCAAAACTTTTCAGTCTGTGCATTTCACTGTTGTTGTTTTTTTGTTGTTGTTTGTTTTTTGTTTGTTTGTTTGTTTTAAATGAAACAGAATGTAGTGACTATACTGTCAGACTGCTGGTGTGAATGTAAACAGATGAGGAACGGCTAGGACAGGCACACCAGGATTGGGGCTGTTGTCCTGGAAACTGTTTGCGTCATTCTACCCAGCAATTCGCTTACAGTGCTTTTATTCTATTGATAGTGTAGTAACCTCAACTTAATGTAAGAAAAGGCTGGTTTCAAATGGTAGTATTACAATTTGGTTTTGAAAACATAGCTTTTGTGGGAAATGTTCACAAATTATCTTTAAAAACAGAGCAGTTTTATCATCCTTTATAATTATTATTGTGAAGCTGTGGAGAAGATTAGAAAATATTAACTTGGAAGGTTTTGTTTTTGTTTGGTTTGTATATCAATGACTGAAACTTTTTCTTGCTAAAACTGTAAAAATGAAAAATGAAAAATAAGCAATTTTAAAAAATGATCGGAGACTTGTATCAAATTATCTGCATCTAAATTATAGCATTTTTGATGTTGAGAAGAATTATGAATTGCTATAGAAATGAAATTTGAAAGTTCATATTTGTTTTTAGAAAATATAAATTAATAGCCTAACAGTGCAAATTATGTTTATTACTGTGTTCACTATTACTGTGTTCGATGGGACTTACTCATTAGTAAGTGGATAGAGGATATTAGATTAAAAGAAATATCTATTTAAAATAACAAGGTTTAAAGTAGCACTTAAAGTCACTAAATGTATGATGTCAGCTAGCTTTAAAATGACAGACTCCCTACACCACAGTAAGCCCTGAGCTCAAGAAGTCTTCCTTTTTTCCTGTTTACTCTGGTGTGGTGGCAAAGAGTGCAAAAACTTTTGCTTCGGGGTTGGATTAGCTGCAGCTTCTCTTATTGTCCATAGTTTAAACTATGCTTAGCTGTGATTTGTTAAATTTTATTCTAGCAAATAGGATTATTTTTGTATCACAGGCTTTCACTTTCTTGCAGAATTTACATTGAACAAAGCCTATAGGGTAGGCATTTTTTGAAATGTTCACATAAAGAGTTATAAACAGCGTCTCCCAAATTTCAGCTCTCTGCCATGTGCAAAATAGCAGGTGGAACAAAAATGGTCCCAACAATTCTATGTCACCTTGCCATTGCTAACCAAAGACCTAACTTAAAATGGTAAAATTCCACAGCTGTCATATCTCCTCGCTTCACAATGTTCTGGACTAAGGCAGCAGATAACAAAACCAGCATGATGTGCTATGTGTGCAGAATTTGTCTGCAAGGAACACTGCTTCAGCCGAGTGGCTTCTTGTTAAGGTGGATAGCACAAAGAATTGGGGGTATTTTTCTGAGCACAAACAATTTTGTTATTGCTGTAGAAAATCACAATTTATTGTAAATTATTATTTATACAGTATTTACTGTAATTAACTACAATTTATAACTTAATAACAGTAATGCTACATTTTCCTCCAAATAAATAAAAACATTTATGTTCTATGTTTTGAAGTTCACAGTGAGATTTGTGTTTGTTTTTAGTTGGAAATGAGAGTAATAGTGTTTTTAGGACAGAGAAATTACACTGGTTACTGTTTTTAATTTTGTTAGGTATTCAGCAAAAACTCTACAGTTCATGTGAACGTTAAGCTCTGGGTGTTTTGTTGAATAGCCATCATTTTTGAACTTCAAACATTTTTGTATATATGGAACATATTTATCCCTTGTAGTATACTGGGATTCCCATGCGGTCAGAAAATGCCTCAATAGTTACTCACTGTGGCGGTTTAAACATTCCAGCTTCATAATGGTTTGAAGCCAACACATTTCAAACAATACAAAAAGCTGCAGGTAGTCTAAACTTGAACCTTCTGAATAATTGCTCAAAGAAGGGATGATCTTATCTTTTCTCCTTGTCATATGGGTTCTCCACTGCCTCTCAATTTAATTTGTTGTCAGCTAGTTTCTTAGCTCAGTGTGAACATTTGGTATACTGTCTAGAGCAAGGGTTCCCAACCTTTTTGACTTTTAGAGCCCTAAGGGCTCCATAGAGCACAGGTTGGGAACCATTAGTCTAGTGCAGGGGCACCCAACTTGCGGCCCTCCAGATGTTTTGGACTTCAGCTCCCAGAACCCCAGAGCATTGGCCAAGCTGACAGGGAGGGTATTGCAAGGTAGGAAGGAAATTTGTATGTGGGTGGTGATTGGCTGAGGGGCAAAGAGGTGGGAGGGGCCTTTGTGGGGCTCTGGAAGTCTATTCAGATTGATGAGGTACAAAGGAAATTTGCATGTGGCTGGTGATTGGCTGAGGCTTCTGGGAGATGAAGTCCAAAACATCTGGAGGGCTGCCAGTTGGGCACCCCGGTCTAGTGTAATGGTAGATGGCTTGCTGGGGATCAGAAGCCAATCCCCCCCCCACCTCCATTGGCTACAACTCCCTGATGAAACCTAAACAGATTCCCTCTGTTACTTCCAATGGTTATTGTCACATTTGGCCAGATAATATAGCAGTAATCTGCTAAAGAATTATAAGAAAGTCACTTGAAGATACAAAATGAAATAAAGCCCAAATGATATGCGTGTTGGTCTTAGATCTTCGATCTCACAGAGTATAATCTAGAAGGTTCAGTATTAAAGAGTGTCTTATTTAATTTATGTATTTATTTGTTAAATTTATATCGTGCCTTTCTCTCAGAATGGGAGTATTGCTGGATTATTACTGGAAGTTTGCTGAAATATGTCTTGAAAATAATTTTACAATGGGAGGCACTTCCCTCCTCCTGCCTACAGTGCATTTGTGAACTTTTAATATGTTTCCCACATGTATGTGTTAGGATTCATGGCTATGCTTAAAATAGCTGGAATGATCAGAGAGTTTTAATAACCTGTTTTCTGATGAGTTCCGCTTCAGCTGACTTGCCATTTGGAATTGCAGTGGTATTGTTGCTTCACTCTAGAGATTCTCTGTGTTGGAAGAAAATGCATATATGTGACTTTGCCAGGCTTCATTCAGAAACAGGTATTGCTGGATTTTTATTAAAAGGAACCAGGAGCTTTAAAAATGGTCCAAAATGTCTCTACTTAAAAAAATTGTGTTATAAAATGGTGTCCTGATTCTTCAGGATTATTGATATTAGAATATCCAATCAAAAATCCACCAAACAGTGATACCTTGATTGGGCAACCAAGATGCAGATATACATGTTGCAAGCTTTTGAAGCTTCACTGGCTTCTTCATCAAGCAAGGTGTTACAAACCAAACAAGAGGGAAAAAAATGAAGATGTTAATGATAGGTCTGCATTTTGCTCTTTCTCCTCTTAGTTAAGATGGTATGGAGGGGCATATTTTGTAGGAAAATTTGCTATATGGCCAACATGGCTAACCCTGGATGATATTAGAATAGTTATTGTGAGAAACCTAAAATTACTGAAGAATTTAGGAAAGAGTTCTTAAGGTGCTTGTGTATTTTCCTCATTAGACGATAGCCAAGTGTGCCTTTTCTCTATTTGCACAAATAGATTTGCCAAATCGCTTTTGCACTGAATGTTTCTAAGAAACAGCTGACGTCAGCTGGAGATGTACTAGAAAGCTTGTGTGATTATTTGCGGAGGGCTCACTTGATTTGTTCCTTCAGTAACCGGGCATACAGCTTGTCATGCTCATTAGCAACATTTTCTAATTTTCTTTTTGTTTTGTTAGGGATACCCGTTTGGTGTTTCTTACTTTTCTCTAGTTGAAAAAGAAAAGATACAGTTAATATTTAAGTACCCCTTTCTTTGCTAATATTATGTGGAATGGTTACTTAAATTCCTAAAATGCTGTAGAAAGAACCCATTCAGATATCTATGACAATTGAAGGTGTAAGGATAGGAATACCCTGTTTCCCTGAAAATAAGACATCCTCAGAAAATAAGATCTAGTAGAGGTTTTGCTGAATTGCTAAATATAAGGCCTCCTCCTGAAAGTAAGACCTAGGAAAGTTTTTGTATATAAATATATACACAATATATAATAAATGTTCATTTTTGTTCAATAATAAATGTGAATTCTTCTTCATGGAAAAATAAGACATCCCCTGAAAATAAGACCTAGCACATCTTTGGGAGCAAAAAATAATTTAAGACACTATTTTATTTTCGGGGAAACACAGTAATAAGAATTTTCTGCTTTAGAGTACTGAGGGAGATTTAGAATATGTAGAAGTTACATTTTGAAGGTATTGGTAGTTTCTCAAAATAACATAGACTGGATTGAATAAAATTAAATGGCATTGAAATTGTTTGAACAGCTGGGTGCTAATTTCTATAAACTTTTTAAAAATACAGCCACTGAGGGATAATCCATGCTGTATAAACAAACTCTGAAAATGTGTTACTGGGATATAAACCAAACTTGTTCAGATCATGTTTGACTGGTTACTTTAGTTTATTAAGGAGAGATTGATTGTTTCCAGCAGGCAGAGTACTATTTCTGTATGCTGCTGCAAATGACATGTATTTCACTTATTTCTGCAACCTAGTTTCTATTGGCTTGGTTATAATATGATCAAAATTGTACACCATGAATTAGGTCAGTAGTTTCCAACTTTTTCTGTGCCCCACACCCCTAGAAAATATTTGATTAATGTTCACACTCCCTACAAAAGTAATATCCCATATGAAGATGAAGAAGTCTAATTTCCCATTTTTGAACCACAAATTGAACCCCATACAATACTGCAGGTAAATAAATTGAACTTTAAAAAATAAGCACTGATTCTAATATATTCAGGAAAAAAAGAGTGATGACTCATGACTTGTCAGTCAAGAACACAAGCCGCTCTTTGTCCCACCCCCATGAAATTCTAGCTCACACCCCGGGTGTGCAGGCAACACGCTTTTATGACTGTTTCCCTCTGGAAGAGAATAGAAGTGCTTCAACAACATGTAGAGATGCAAGGAGAAAATTTCAACTCTACTGATCCGTTTCAGCTTTCTTTTTTTGTGTGGTAGGTCCTTCAGAGGCATGAATTCCCATTACTACCATATATTGTAATTGCATATTTGTTAGGATTCAACAGGAATAGAAAATTCCAGTGAGATTTCAGACCCCTTTTCATCAGACAGAAGGGGAAAGGGTTTATACAGATATAGAAATATATTTAACTTACTTTGCAAGAAATGTGATCAATTGGATTCTGCAAAGTCAATCGTCAATAAATGTTGTAGAATCCTGTAATATATTGGGCCCCTTCAATTGCTGGTATTAAAAATCAGTCAAATGCTTTGCAGCTCCACTCCTTCAAAAGTCTCAGGGAGACAAGAAGAGGGAATTTGTGACAGGGACATACAGAGGGAAGAAGAGGGTTGTCAAACTTCCTCTTTGTCCATTAAATCTGGGAAAATGTAATGTAGTCATCATTTCCAGGTTTCAGCAAATTGTTCCAGGAAGTGGTGGCTGTTTTGAGCAGTATTCACTTTAGGACTTGTTCCCTGATTCTCTTCTGGTTTTGTGGTGCAGTTTGTTATCTCTTTAATGTTTTAAAAATTGCATTTGTGTGTTGTCACCCTGATTCTCCTGGCACTTTCAGTTGCTATTCATACCCCTGTTATTAGATTCTTAAACCATATATGTGGATTAGGATTTAGAGTTCAGCTTTGCAATAATTCTGCTTTAGTGTCTCTAGGCAATTGCAAAAAGTGTTGACAGTTCTACATATTGCCTTGTCAGTTACTGTATATGGTAAAGTAGAATTTGGTATTATTCCCCATCGTTTCATATTATTTACTAAACAGTTAGGAATGCTAAGAGGTTGTTTGGAAGCTGCACTGAAGTGTTACAAAAGTAATTGTATACATTATAAAGGATAACAGAGGGTACATTCAGTACGGAGCCTCAACTAGTCTGGCATTCTGAGTGAATGCAACTGAATGACTAAGTGCAACTAAAGTAATTGCCTTTATACCCTACCTTCAGGGTGTCAGGGTGCTATGATTTGAGATTTAAAACAAAATAAAAAATAAAAATCCTTCCACTTTAAAAAGAAGTGTTAAAGTGCTAAAAGATTTATTTATGCCCCCAAAGCAGGTTAGGCTACCTTAATTCTCATGCCATGGAAGTAGTAAACACATTCTGTAGTCTCATATATTGTTTTAACTTACAATTTAGGCTCCATGAAGGCATATTTTCCCTTGATAATTCAACCCAGTCCTCTTCTGCAAATTTGAGACACAGTGAAGTTTCAGCCACTATAAGGATGTGGTTTAGTAGCTATACACTAATCTTGGATCAAACTTTGGCCCTCCAAGTGTTTTGGACTTCAGTTCCCAGAATCCCAGACCATTAGCCAAGATGGCTCAGACTTCTGGGAGCTGAAGTCCAAAACACTTGGACAGCCAGAATTTGGGCATCACTGGTCTAGAGAGAACATTAAGTTGCCATGGGAGAGAGGTTCTGGTATTGGAGACAGACAGCTATTTGGACTACCACTGTTGGCGCATGCCAGAGGTCTAATCTGCATTGCAGAAATAACGCAGTTTGACACTGCAGAAATAATGCAGTTTGGCTCAGTGCTATGGAATTCTGGGATTTTTAGTTTTGTGAGATACTTTGAGATAGTCTTTCTCTTTCAGCAAGCTCTGGTGCTACAACTACAAGCCTCAGAATTCTATAGCACTGAGCCATGACAATTAAAATGGTGTCATACTGCATTATTTCTGCAGTGCAGATTAGACCAGAGAGGGGAGGAAGATGAAACTTGCATTTTTGAGCAAACCATCCCAAACATGGTGGCAGTTTTGAATAAATGAGACCAAAAAAAATCATACTGAACACAAAGAATGAATTCTAAAATTTAGTTTTAAAACTGTTGGGAAAGTCACAGGCAGTTACCTTGATTATTTCTGGAAATTTCTGATATTCTCATGCTGATAAATAATTAATTGGGAAAAATAGGGCTCAGCTGAGTACTGGAAGAAGTGATATCTTTCCCCCAATTCTCCTTCAGTGAATGTAACAGGACATGACATGGGGAAAGAATTATATGGAGATATATGATGTGTCTACAGACCTACAATTTTCTCTGATCATATGCACATGCATGTGTTGGTGACGAAAGATTTGGAAAATATAACTGTATTGAGCCCTATGAGACCTCTCCTGACTGTAGGCCCTGTGCCCTAACTTGATTGAATGGGGACCATATTCTTTAGCTTGCATTCTGTTTGTTTATTGCAATATATTTTAGTGAAAGCTTGATTCTTCACTGTGCTAGACTTTGAAACTTTATTTTTCATAAAAAGTGTCTTCCATAGTTTTAAGTTACAAATGCTTTACTTTTGTTATTAGTTTTCTGCTAAAAATATTAAAGATGAGATACATTCAAATTAAAATAGTGCAGATGAGACCAGAGAGGGGAGGGAGATGAAACTTGCGTTTTTGAGTAAACATATGTAGAATGACCTTTGCTATAGGTTTGCTCAGTTTGAAATGAACTAATCATTAAACTGTAGAATTGGCAAGTAAAGCAAATCTGTTCTAATGATTGCATACTTATTTTACTGATCTT
The DNA here is from genome assembly GCA_034509955.1 of Urosaurus nigricauda. Taxonomy (NCBI): domain Eukaryota; kingdom Metazoa; phylum Chordata; class Lepidosauria; order Squamata; family Phrynosomatidae; genus Urosaurus; species Urosaurus nigricauda. The sequence goes on from JAOEGL010000001.1 coordinate 104,312,135, forward strand.
AGTTTTTGTCAAACATGAATTAACATTATGTTAATTTTTACATAATGTACCTTAAAATAAATTGTGCAAAAACATGGCTATTCTAATTTTAAATTGCATGTATTAATGTTTGATAAAAGATGGAACAAAGTTTCTGTGGACATTGGCTATATGAATGTTAAACAGTGGGCTATTGGAATATGGCAGATTGCAGAACTTGTTTTCCTTTTGGTACAGATTTTGAGATCTTTCACATCATACTAGAACATACAAAACAATAGCATACCATACACAAATAAGTGTGCAACATATTATGTTTATCAGTCTACCTCATGCAAGCACATGGATGAAGGCATGTAAAGTCACAAAGGTTTGTATATCATATAAGCAAGGTAGGAGGTTTGTCACATGCAAGCATACAAGAATCATTCACACACAAACACTCACAGTAGCATGCACCAGAATATCACCTGTAGATACAAGAGTATAACATATAGAAAAATAAGCTGCAAAATGAAAGTGTTTTTACTACAAATGTACACAGGAATGTATCATGTATAAACATAAGCAGGATACCAAGGCACACCAAGATGTGTACAGCAGTTAAGCAGCAAAATACTAAATACAGCAAAACACAGCAATATACTTGTCACAGCTACAAACACATGTAGGAACATAAAATTGCAATGATGGAACAGTAACAGAAAGATAGCAGATGCAAGACGGGTACAGGAGCATTCCAAACAAACACATATTCCAATATGCAGTATATATGAGCACATGCAGCAACAGACCATATGCAGCACTGGGAGCATGAAAAATATAAGCATGTGCGGCTGAATACCACACTCACATGCAACAACATGCCACATGCAAAAGCACTTGTTATGAGACATCTATATCACACAAACACATATCCTTAAATGTTTATGTCATGTGCACACAAACATAGCAACATATAGTAGCTAGCATGCCATGTGCCAACTCAGGTAAGTACTACAGTACTTCTAACACAAACTCATCCAAATTCAGCAACCCCTTCCCTATCTAAAAAAAACACATATGAAGTCGAAGGCTTTCACAGCCAGCATTCATAGTTTTTTGTGGTTTTTGGGGGGCTATGAAGATGTTTCTTTCTTTGAAGATACCAGCCACAGCTTCTAGAACATGGCATCATATCCCAAAAACCCGACAAAAACTAAAAATGATACACTTTGCAACGTGTTTACTCTGGCATTAATTATTTTTCTTTTGAAAAACAGGTTCTTTAAGGGAACCTTTAAGCTGTGTGTGGTAGGGGGAGCAGTAATATCTCTCTTTAGCTAAAAGTAGAATTTGTGAATGTATACAAAGTTGAAAGGGCCATTGGCCTTAACCGTAGAGCGACTCCCACAATCATACAATACCCATATCTTCAAACGTTTTTGCTGTAATTATATTTCACCTTTTTTAAAAAAAACCCTTAGATGCCTGTGATGTGTGAAGGCATTATGAGCTTCCTAAAAGAAAATACAATACATTATGAATTCCAGGGGTCTGGATAGTATGGTCACTCCCATTTGGAATGCAGCAATCTGTACTTTTTTTCAATAAGATATTTTCTAAACTTTCTAGACTTAGATTTTCTCTTTCTAAAATATATATTCATTAAATCCCACATTTGTGAACCAGCATGAAACATGGTTAACTAATAAAAATCTGGACCAAGTTTACAACTTGTTTGAGAAAGCCTTTTGATACTTTAAGCTTGATTGCTCAGATGGTCTCCTGATTCAGCTAGAGCTGATTAGAGTCACCTGATCAAGCAGCTGAATTCAGTACTATGTCAAAGAGTTTAAAATCCTCTCAAAATGTCAGCTCACAATGTTTGGGTGACAAAGATATTAGAGATGTATGAAAAAAATAAAAAAAATGAACTAATCTGGAAATAGCAAAAGAATGAAAGTTTCAAAGCTGTTTACTGTGTGAAAGGACTGAGATATTTGAAAAACACAGTACATTCAACCATCTGTGGCTTGCAAACATTAAAAAGAATCAAAAAAGCAAACCTTGATTTTGCAATTTTATATGACAAGACACCATTTTACTGTCCTTGTATTTAATGGGACTTGGCTGAGCATACATGGATTCTGGTGTCCATCAGAGTTCCTGGAATCAAACCTCAGTGGATACCAAGGACCCACTTCAGCAACTTACGTGTCTGTTGTGCTTTGAACTTTGACAAGCAGAGAGGCTATTTTGTTAGATGCATGTCTGTGAAAGCTTCTGTTACAATAAATTTGTCCGTCTCCAGGGACTAACAGAAACAAAATGCTATTCCAATAATTGCCAATTGTTAACCAGGCTGCATTGTGCCCATGCCTTCTTCCCTCCCCCCCCCCCCGAACTGTGCTAGACTTTGAAACTTTATTTTTCATAAAAAGTGGCTTCCAGAGTTTTAAGTTACAAATGCTTTATTTTTTATTAGTTTTCTGCTAAAAAATATTAAAGATGAGATAAATTGAAATTGTGCATAATTGGTATTCAGGGCTAAAGCCAATTGTTAGTCGCAATTAGAGTAGATCTACTGATATCACTTGAAGCTTGGTAAATCAACACATATAAGTGTTATTGATTCAATGGGTCTATTGCAGTTAGGATTAACTCTAGAATTTAGGTTTAATGGTATGATTTTTCATTTAATTCAGACTATTAAAATATTATTGTTAACTAGCAAGTTTACTTCATCATGAAACATTTCAGTTTTCTGAAGGAAATATTTTATTCAGGTAATGGTACCATAAAAAACTGTCTGATGGAGAAAAAAAAATCAAATACGGATTCTAAATCAGATCACATTTGGAGCCTAAAAGTTTTTTCTCCTCTCTTTCTTTTTAAAATGGTATCTCTCTCTCTCTCTCATTAACTGAATTGCTTTCCATTATGGTGTAGATTTCAGACTTGAAATATGTCATCACAGTTCATCTCTCATGCCATTATAACAGCTTTCCTAACCTTCTGCTAGTTATGCTTTCACTATGAATATATTAGTATCATCTGAAAACAAAAATTGTGGCTGCAATTAGAATAGGTAACTTTAATTGAACTACAACCTTAATGAGTTTTCTTGTGTTTTAATTCCATTAAAGATTTTGAAAGTGCCCAGATCCTCTAATATCTGTGGAGGATTTTTCCTACTGGTTTAGATAGGGTGTGGATTGTTCTTTATTCTTCCCCATTACTGTCCCTCTTATTCATCAGTACTATTCTTGTTGCAAGTATTTATTGGAACCAGTAATAAAAAATTACAGAAGAGTCTGTTTGAAATTAAATTGTTTTCCACTCAGGAAAATATTGAAGCACTCCGAACAGATGGCCACCCAGTCTCTGTTTGAAAACCTCCAAAGAAGGAGACTCTAAGACTTTCTGAAGTAACATATTCCACTGTTGAACAGCTCTTACTTTCAGGAAATTCTTTCTAATGCTGAGGTGGAATCTCTATTCCTTTACTTTGAATACATTGCTCCAGGTACTAGTTTTTCGAGCAGCAGAAAACAAGCTTGTTCCATCCACAATATGTCATCTCTTCAAATACTTAACCATACCATGTTACCTCTTTCACAGGTACTGTTGTCAAGCCAGTTGTCACCCTATCCTATATCTGTTCATTTCATTTTTACTGCCTAAGTGTAGTATCTTACATTTCTTCCTCTTGAAATTCATTCTGTTTTGGCACAGCTTTCTAATCTGTTAAGTTAAAAGGAGAGGTTTTTGACATTGCTAGAGCAATTTAGCAGGTAGATGGCATTCTTTGTGTCACTTGTGTGAATAAATCCATATTCTTAAAAACTGTTTCCACTTGCAGATAGTTGTAATGTTACATAGGCTAACTGAAGAAATTAGCTTCAAAATATTCTAATTGACCAACTTTGCATTTACAGTTTGTCTAATTAAAACAGTAAAAACCATCATATTAGTTTTATTTCACTAATTATTCACTTTTCCTTGTGACAATTTCTACTATTGTGCTTCTAAATATTTTGTAGCTATGTGTTACGCCACCTTGATCCATTTTTACTGAGGTCCTTTAGGCTTTTCAATAATATTCAGATCTTGTTTGGAATACCAAGCCTAAAATGTTTGTGTAAATGATATATCTGGGTGACATATTAACACTTTTCTTGGGTAACACTTTGTTTGAGCCAGAATGGGTACATTCCCAAACTGTTATCATCATTGGCATAAGCTGTTTTGCTTTGATCCAAAACCCGAGAGGCTGATGACCTGCTCCTCTTCAATTTTTAAAAAAGCACATGTGAATCTGAGTTTTGTTAGTATTCCTGTAATGACTATTTAATCCAATTTTGAATCAATGTTCAATAGTTATAGCAGCAGGTTCTCTTTATAACTTTATATATACTTTGTTAAATCTGCAATCAATTTAGAAATTAGAATCACTCCTTAGATGTTTTCCTTTTCTTACCACTAGGAGACAGTCTTTCTCTGTTTGAAATGTTGGAGCCTTGTACTGAAGAATTTTCCTTTCCAACTCTATCATAAAACTTAGAAATACAGTAATGCTTCATTTTACCTGGTTTAGTTTCTTAGTGAGGTGGTGGAAGGAAATGAAAACCCTAATTTCCAGAAATAATCCAGAGGTATTGAAAAGTTCTTCTAAGAAAGGTTAGATGTTTTGCTGCTCTGTCCACCACCCATGCATATATATCAATTGAATATTCCTTATGTAAAATGCTTGGGACCAGAAACATTCTGTATTTTGAATTTTTTCAGATTTTAGAATACCTGTATTTGCATATAATGAGACATAATAAGGCTGGAGTGAGACTGAAGATCTGTGAAATGGCAGGAGGCAAGAAATCCTGCCATTCTATAAATTCTCTCTTCAATCTCCAACCTTGCCTCTCTCCACCCTTTCAAATACAGTACAGTACGTAGTACGCTACTTGTGTTGTAGCTCAACAAATTTTGAATTTTGTAGTACTTCAAGACTAGCCCTTCTCTCCCACGCCTGGGCTTAGATACCTTCTTTCCCATGCTTGGGCTCCCCCAGGCAAGGCTAGAAGGAAGCATAAAAATTCTTCCTTTTTATCTTGCTTATTGGTATCTGTTGCCTCAGCCTCCCCCATTCCTCTTAGATAGAGAAGAGGGCAAGCTCACTCTCTGAAGGAGGAGAAGGGCTCTCCAGAACGAATTACGGTGGACCCTTCCCATCTGTAGGGGTTTCGTTCTGGGGGGCCTGCAGATGGCAAATGTGTGAACGGTGACATGCATGCAGACATTTCAGCGTGTTCACAATGCTTTTGAATAAAATGGGGCATGCCAGTCCATGGGTGGTCAAATCCATGGATCACCAGCCCACTGATAGGAGGTGTCCCCTATCCTGTGTATTTGTTTAATTCAGAGGAGTCCCTTACCCTTTTGAGGAAGGTGGGAAAGACTGTAAATTCCTCTGTGGACCAAAAATCTCGTGATGCCAGAAATCAGACCCAAGACTAAGGAGGGTTTTCTTGTTGCACCCTTTCTTGAGATTATTGCAGATGTAGTGGAGGAAGAGTGATCTTGTCCAGGTTATGCCATATCTTCACCAGTTTAGACTAAATGCTTTTATTCTCAAGCACTTAAAATTTCTCCATAATTTAAAAAACCCTTTTTATTGATAGTCCTGTGGTGCGACTGGTTTTGGCAGCTCTTTTCCCTAGGGATGGAATTGACAACTCCCAAAACGCTGAGGATAAAAAACTGGAAATCTTTTTGCATAGGTCTCCCGAAGCTACTGGTCTAGCCATCTGAGCAACTTCAGTGACCACCTTATTTGCTAAATCTCCCAGTAGATAGGCAAGAGATCTTTTACTCCAGATCCCTGAGAGGAGTCTTGGATTAGAGAAGGTATGAATAAATTGGCCAAACCTTTGGCCTTCATGACAGAGGGCAGTCTTGATTCAGTATGATTCACTTCCTGTGCCATGGCCAGTAATGTTACAGCCAGATGCCAATTTTGGCTAAAATGTAGGAATGTGGATACTAAATGCAAGGCCAATCTGTCAACCTTTTTAAAAGGGGTCTGAATTATTGATTGATTAGCTAATTGAAATACTTGTATCCTACCCTTTGTTGGAAGATCTCAGGGTGACTTAAAGGGTGACAGAGATCTCCGATCTCCTTCCCTTCCCCATGGCTGCTGGTTTGCAAAAAGGGGGACAGAGATCTCCGATCTCCTTCCCTTCCCCATGGCTGCTAGTTTACAAAAAAGGGGGACAGAGACCTCTGATTTCCCTCTTCTCTCTCATCCCTCCCTTCTCCACAACTTTCTCAAGGCTCATGAAGAGGTATTACCATATTGACCAGTATATACGTCGACATATAGATGAGTATATGTGACAGTTTAAACAGTTTCCCTTATAAATTGACCCCTTTGGTTCAAATAGTACCCTCTGCAGAAGCAGAAAATACTTTTTCTGCATCATCTATGTAACAGTCCTTCAAATATTTGATGGCTGAACCGATTCTTAATCTGTTTTCATTGGTAAACATACCAACTCCTTCAAATTTTTTCATATATTCATACTTATACACTTATACCCAGAGCACACCAGGGTCTATATTCAAGCCTTATGATACAACTGCAGCTTTTCAAACCCACTGGGGAGAGACTCCCAGCTCAAGGATTTAAAACAGGCATTTCACAATTGTAATAATTACCTAATGGAGTTTGAAAAACAGACTAACAGTCAGAATGTGCATAAGAATAATTTACTATAGGAAATCCAAACTCCTCAAAAGAGTGATACTTCCGGTGTGATGGCGCTGCAAGTAAGGAGTTCTCCCGTTGCTCCTCCACAGCTGTGATTCTTGTAGGAACAGGGCTACCCTTTTTTCCTGCCCTTACCCCACTTGGAGAAGAGGGGGTACATGAATGACCTTGTTGGGGACTTTGGTGGCAGATAGCTTGGGGGGAGCTGCTTTTTGCCCTCCCTTTTTTTTCATACCGCTGCCTGAGATTTTGGCTTTTATTTTATTTTGCTGCATGGTCAACATGGCTATCCCAAATAGGGTACTACAGAAAGAACTCTGAAGAGTTGTAAACTCTTAATACAGTAGTATACAACAAAACATCACTCGTTTTCACCTATGTTCCCAGTTAAAACCACTCGAAGATATCAGCTCTATAGGTTGGATAGTAAGATTTCCTTCTCACAGGCTTTATGTTGTAGGTATGTAATTGCTGACATACTGCTAACCAACTTAAAAAACCAGCAACAATAGACTTCACAACAGAGATAATGACAAAGGAAACAGATCCCTTGGCAGACCCAGATGGCAATTGTCTCCCCCTGTCCTTTCTGGAAACAGCATCACAGGAATTAATCCTATCATCTGCTCATCTTCTAATGTGATATGTTCCATCATTTGCCAATAATGACTTAGTACACATTACACAGGACAAATAAACAAGAAGATAAATGGATAATTAATTAATTTGGCATTAGACATGCCACTATTCAAAAGCAAATAGGGAAGGAACCCTTAGCCACCTAAGACACCTTTTCTTTGTCCTCAAGGTGGTCATCTTTGAACAAAAGAACTTCAATAGGAAATGAACAAAAAAGAAGAAGGATTAACTTTTCTGTGCCCTGAATAGGCTCTTATCAGCTGATATAGTGGGGGTGGGTCCCCACACCACTCAAGTCCATGAGCAATCTATGCATTTTATTTTTCTATGTCTGTTAATCAATTTATCGGTTCAGGGACATCTATATTACTAGCCAACCGATGTTAATAAGTTATGATGGTCTGTAACTTCTCTTTAGCCCTCAGTGGGTAGAGTTGCCTGACCACAAGAATTAATTAAGAAGTTAGCTTTTAAAAACTTGGATTGGATCAATCTGGAAGACCCCATTGAAAATGTTGACAAACTATTATAAATGATCTAAGAATTTGGAAATTTTGCTGGATTTAAAATCAATAAGACCAAATCAGTAATAATATCTTTGAATATGTCAAAGAAAGAGGGAAAAGAGTTGCAAGAGAAGTCCAGGTTTCAAATATCAAATAAAGTGAAATATCTTGGCATAGTTCTATCCAAAAAAATTTTTCAGAACCCTATGACAACAATTATGTATCTCTATGGAAAGAGATTTTTAAAAAGATTTAGATGGAACAAGCTAAAATTGTCACTCATGGGCAGAATATCCTCAATCAAAATGAATGTCTTCCCCAAACTTATGTTTCTTTCCCAAAACTTTCCAATCATAGTTAATAATAAAAATTTTCAACAATGGGAAACTGACATCTTGAAATTCATCTGGGCAGGCAGAAAGCCACAAATAAAATGAAAAATTATAAAAGACAACAAGGAACTAGGAATCCCTGATTTCAAAGTATATAACTATTCATGTGCCATGGACTGGATCAAAAAATGGATCACATTAAGAGATGAGAAGATGATGCAAAACCTGAAGGTTTCAGTATCAGATATGGATGGCATATTTATGGTACAACAAGGCAGCAGTGAACAAGGAATTCCATGACCATATCACCAGGAGATCGCTGTTAAGAGTCTGGCTCAAAATTAAACAAAAAATCTACAATAAATTACCAGACTGGCTGTCACCTCAAGAAGCTCTGAAAATAGGCAAAATGAAAAACCAAAAGAATCCTCTAAAATATCAAAACCTATTAACATGGGAGAAAGAAACCCCTAGACTAAAAGAATGTAAAGAATGAGAAGAAGATGGATTTACATGTCAATGGTTTACTTATCACCAATTGAAGGAGAGATGGAAAATTGACCTTAAAACAGAATGATTCAGTAAAAAAAAGAACAGAATTGGATGAGATCTTGCATGAAACTCAAAATTGTGTTATATCCAAATTACATAAGCTACTCCTGAAGATAGAAATGGAAACAGGATTAATTAAAGAACCTACCATCAAATGGGCACAGAACATCAGACACTCTATACAACTAGAAAATTGGGAAAGGGCCTGAGGCTGAGACCTCAGTATGGATGTGAAAGAAAATCTGTTTAAAATGATACATAGGTACCATGTTGCCCAACAAATTAGCAAAAATTCAATGACATGAAAAAGGAGCTCGCTGGAAATGCGGTAAAAAAGAAGGGACATTATATCATATCTGATGGAAGTGTCAAATGGCAAAAAAATTATGGAAAGATGTACACAAAGCATCACAACTAATCGATTGAATTGACACCAGAATGTTTCCTACTAAATAAAGTGGAAGGAGAAGAAAGAAAACTACTGAAATACATCCTCTACTTGCCACAGCCGCAATAACACACGTTCAAAAATGGAAGGAGAAAGATACGCCATTGATAGATGACTGGCTTAAAAAAATGCCTAGATATGATGGAGATGGACAAATTAACAATCCTATTAAGAGATGGAACGAAGAATGGAAACTGCTGTTACAGTTTTGTGAGAAAAAGTGGTCAAGCATACACACTTAGATACAGAAAGGGAACTAAAATCAAGATTTATTACACACACATACATGCACAAATTCAAAATATTCAGATATTTAAATCTAATTAAAATAAAAATCTGAGATATACTAACATAACATAATAAAAACAATATAAGAACTAACAGGTTAATTAAGAAATGCTTCGAAGACGTGTAGCCTGAGAAAATACTGAAACACAAGATTATTAAGAAGTGAATTGAACATTCAAACTGAATTGAAGTCAAAGAAGAATATTATTGTTTTGTAAGGTATGTGAGTTAGTAAATTAGTTTTGAAGGTATTTTTTTCTTTTTTTTAATATCAGATTCTGTGTTGGTGTTTTTGTATCTGAGCACTTGTAGAATAAAAATAATTAAAATAAATAAAAAATAAAAACTTGGATAGGGCAAAGGCTTTTGAACACTTTTTTTTACAAGTTCTATAACACATTTTAAATGCAATATCAATTTTAATAGTTTAGCAAAATCTAAAGTTAGATTTATTTGAAATCAAATATGGCAGATTTCAGTATTAAAGAAATTAGAAGCCATTTAGGTATGGTAAACCACCTCTGAAGAAACTTGACAAGGAAAACCCTTGATAGGTTCGATTGAGGGTTGCCTTAAGTCAGAAACTACTTGAAGGTACACAACAGTAACCACTGCAGTAGCCACTGTTACAGTTATTGTCTTCTTAGATTTCAATGCAAACCCATGTCTTCCAGCATGTGAAAATTTAGTTTGGCATTTCTCAGGAAAATCTGGTTTGGTGTAGAAAAATTAGCAAAATTAATAGTAATACTAACAATATTAATAGAATGTATTTTGCAGTAGTTTGGGAATATCTTTGCAGTGATAATGTTATTTTAAATTAAAATAATTAAAAACCTTTAACTTGAACCTATATATTGTTGCTTGATTGTCTGATTAGACCTGATTGAGCAACCATTGGATTTTCTTCACTTGTCTATCATGTTTGTATGTAGGATTTCACCTTGCTGCTCTTCTTTATTTCTGTCCAGTCCAACTTCTATATTGTTGTTAGACAGAACATAATTGCTTGAAGCAGCAAAGCATAATAGCATGAAGCCAGGTTAGGAAAGTAAAAAATCTTTCACTCCAGTTTTATTTGGGAACATAGTAGATACTTGAATTTGTACATGGAGGCTGACCCATTGTGTCTATTGTGATCCTTACAGAAAAAGCACTAATTAACACCTACCAGTATTTATGAATTATTTATTGAGCAATGTGAGTTAACAAAGAGGGAGGATTTGGAGATTCAAACTGTGATGGATTTCTGTTTGAAATAGGTAGACTAGTGCATTTCAGACATGCTTTTTTGTTGATCTTACTAATTATAGTATAATTACAGCACTGAATACATTGAGTACAATCAATCCAAAGATTTTTTTACAGCTCATTTCTATGTTGACATAATTTAAGAAGATGGCAAAGTGTGTGATCTCTATGTAGAACCATTATTATGCTCTTGTTGTTTTACAGATGATCCTTTGGGACTGGGATTTAAAGCAGTGGTATAAACCTCACTATCAGGTCAGTATCTTTTAAATATATTTCAAAATTTCAGAGTTGTTAATAAAGACATAAATGGTTGAGAAACATCACTATATATCTAGCAGTAATATGCACTTCTGTTGGTCAAGAAGTTTCCTGTCATATTTTAACAGCAGATATATCACTGTAATTATATCTTTAGACTGATAACAATTTATGAACAATTGGATCTGACTGGTTGGATTGAAAGGGCGCTTGAGTTGTAATGACACATATTTCTTTAGCATGACAAAACTGACTATATTTTTTTAAAAAAAATTAAAACAGGATCAGTGGCTTGATATCATAGCATGTTATCATTAAGGAGGAGTGAGGACATGACAACATGCATGCCTAAACCTCAGGCAGATTTTTTTCCTCAAAAAGTATGGGGCTTTTTAGACCGCCCCAAAAGGGGCGGTCCAAACTCGCCCCTTCTGGCGGCGGGATGACGCCGAGGCTGCCGCATGGGCAGCCTCTAGGCCTCCTCCTGCCGCTTTTGGAGGCCGCGGGGAACCGGCAAACTGCCGGTTCCCCGCGGCCTCCAAGTGGGGTGCAGCGGGTGCTCTGGGCACCCGCTGCACCCTGCTTCCCTCGGCGGGGCTCAAGGGAGCCCCTTTCTCCCTGGGTCTTTGCCGCGGCCATCTAAAGGAGAAGGAGCTCTTTTTTTGCGCCGCAGGAAGGGCGCAATTGGCGCCCTCCCGCGGCGCAAAAGCGTCATAACGTGCGCAGCGCGTCAAAACACTGCGCACGTGATGACGCTTGTACGGTGCCTCCGTGTAGAAGCCGCCATCTTTAAATGACGGCTTCCACGCGGTTTAGGCTTAGGGAGGGTGTAAAAGCTACGCCCTCCCTAACCCTAAAAGCGGGCTTTTTAGCCCTAAATGCGCCTTTTTTTGCCCGTCTAAAACGGGCCAAAATCTTTTTAAAAAGTCCCCAACCTCTTTCCCAGATCTGTATGTGTGTGTTGGGGGGGGGGGGGGGTTCAGAGGCTTTGCATCAGAAATTAGTGAGTGTGGGAAATGTAGGTGTTGTGTGAGGCAGAGGCTTGGAATTGAGCAATGGAGAGAGGAAGATCTGTGTGTATGTGAGGCAGAGGCTTTGCATCAGAACTAAGCAAGCGAGAGGGAGGGATATGTGTTTCTCTCTCTCTCTCTCTCTCTCTCTCTCTGTGTGATTGCATGAGGCAGAGGTTTTGCATCGGAATGGAGCAAGCAAGAGGGTGTGTGTATGTGAGGCAGAGGCTTTGTATTGGAACCGAATGAGCAAGTTTGGGGGGGGGGGAGTTAAACAATTGAAGGACTATATGTTTCCCCACTAAAAGCATGCTCTCTGGCCACACCAACTGAAATCAACAGAAAAGCACAAGTGAACCTGTCCATGGTCATTCATAGCATTACAGAAGATTTAATGGACATAATTACCGGATTAGTTCTGTAAGTGAAAAGAAACACTTTCACAAATGTCTACCGTTGTATAATGATGGAACAGCAACAAGGTCATGCAGGATGCACCAACCAAAGGCACTATTATCCTGGCATTATTTCACTTCATTGCCCTTGTGCAATAAGCCTCTAAGTCTCTTGAGTAGGGGTACCCCTTGCTGAGGGTTACAGAATCAGTGGTTTCTGGGTCTGATAAGATGTCTCAGCATGTGTGTTATCTCCCTGGGGCAAAGATCTATGATGTGGCAGAGAGTCTGACAAAACTTGTCAAGCCTTCTGACCATTACCCCTTCCTTCTGGTCCATGTGGGAATCAAGGATACTGGAAGGCACAGCCTTCAGCCTATCATAAGGGACTATCAGGCTCTGGGTTGGAAGCTGAAAGAGCTGGATGATGATGATGATGATGATGAAGTTTTATTTATACAGAGCTGTAAATTTACACAGCGCTGTACATACAATCAATTAAAATAGATAATAAAAACCTGCCTATGGCTACAAAAATAAAAACAATACATGGATGGGTTACACCACACACCAGTTGGCAGAAACAGTTTTGCGAATACAGTCCCTCCACATTCATGGGGATTAGGGGAACAAGACCTCCAGGAATGTGGGGGAGGAATGCCTGGGTGAGTGGCCTTGACCGCGAATAAGATGGTACTTTGGAAGGCAGGAGTTCATCAAGGGCTGGAGATAATTGTCAAACTGTTATTGAGGGAACAAGGCAAATAATACAGGGACCTTTTACACAGGTAGCTAGGGGGAAGGACTTATAGATAGTATGGATAATTATTAAAGTTATGTGGTCCTTAGATTTTAACTATATGTAATAATGTATGTACATTTTTATGATGATTTTGTACTGTTTTTAATCTGTTGGAATCCCACCTTGATCCATGGGGAGAGGCGGGAAATATAAATTATTATTATTATTATTATTATTATTATTATTATGGTTTTCAGTGTCTCTATACTAATGCAGAGAGGTTGGGAAATGAACAAGATGAACTTGAACTCCTAGCACAACAAAGTAAATATGATATAGTAGACATCACTGAAACCTGGTGGGATGAGTCTCATGATTGGAATGTACAAATAGAGGGGTATAACCTTTTTAAGAGAGGCCAAAAGGGAAAGGAGGAGGAGTAGCATAATATGTCAGGGATGTCTACACCTTTGAAGAAATCCAGGACTTAAATCCTGGAAGCTAGGTGGAGAATATGTAGATAAAAATTAAAGTGAAAGGAAACAACAGGGTTGTTATTGTGGGAGTCTAATACAGACGCTCAAGTTTGACTCAGGAATTGGATGATGCCTTTCTAGAACAGATGATCACACACTCAGAAGGAGAGATGTAGTAGTATGGGTGATTTCAACTATCCTGATATTTAATGGAAATGAAGCTCAGCCAAAATATTAAAGTCTAGCAAATTCCACACTTGCCTGGAAACAATTTCATTGTCCAAAAGGTGGAAGAGGCAACAAGGAGATTAGCTATTTTAGATCTGATCCTAACCAACAGGGATGACCTGGTTAATGGGGTGCAAGTGGTGGGATCCTTAGGTGGAAGTAATCATATTTTCCTGGAATTCGTTATACAGTGGAAAGGAGAAACCAGGCATAGTCAGACAAACATTCTAGACTTCAGGAAAGCTTTTTTTCAGTAAATTCAGGGAAATACTGGGGGTAATCCCATGGCCAGGAATAGTAAAAGAGAAGGGAGTTCGGGATGGATGGGAGTTTCTCAAAAGGGAGATACTGAAGGCACAATTTTAAACTACTCCAACGAGGATGAAAAATAGGAGGTGCCTCAAGAAACCAGAATGGATTACTAAGGAACTTTCAATTGAGCTAAGTTTTAAATGGGACATGTACAAGAAATGGGAAAAGGGGGAAATCACAAGAAGGAAGTCAAGCAAATAGCTACACATGTAGGGGTAAAATCAGAAAAGCAGAAGGCTCATAAAAAGGGCTTTTTGGGTAGTAAATGTTTTAAATTTTATGATTTTGATGTTTATTGTAATATCTGCTGTTTTATGTGTATTGTATGCCTAATAAAGGTTGGTATAAATGGTAATGGAGTGGTATGTCCATAGCAAAAGGAAGAAGAAGGAAATGGTAGAGCCACTACATGGAGAAGATGGTGAAATGCTAAGAGGAGACAGAGAAAAGGCAGAATTACTCTTCTTTGTCTCAGTCATCTCAGAAAAGGAAAAGGGTGCTCAACCTGAGGAAAATGGGGCAGAGGACACAATAGGACAAATGCAGCACAGAATAAGTAAAGAGGAAGTCCACTGGGCCCTTGGTATTTGTGGAGGATCCATTTTGGACCCCCCCCCCCCCCGATGCCAAAATCTGTGGATGCTCAAGTCCCATTGACTTCAATGATAGTGTGGCCATGTGGCTGCACCACTATAAGAGCCAGAGGCACTTTGGAGGAGCTGCTTCCTCCTCTTCTCCCCCCAATGCCTCTTCCTCATCCTTCCTCCTCCACCAATTCCCACCTCCACCTCTTCCCCACCACTGCTTCTTCCTCTATCCTGATGCCATGCTGCATCTTCCTTCCTTCCTTCCTTCCTTCCTTCCTTCCTTTCTTCCTTCCTCCTCCTGCTCCCTGCCGCTGCGCGGCAAGGCATGCCTGCTAGTCCTCTGTAGAAGGCAGAAACAGGCTCACCAAGCTGACTCATTCTTTTCCCTCACAAACTCCCTCTGCCTTGCTTGACTGGCTTGCCGTGGCTGGCTGCAGTGCTCAAGTGCACAAGGAATGGGAGGTGAGGGAGAGAGGCTTGCTCCTCTTGTGAAAGAGGAGCCGCCCTGCCTGAGAGGGGTGTGCATGCACGATAAGAGGAGGAGGGGGAAGAAGGAGGAAATCATGGTTACGTGCTCACTATTTTGCCTCCTGCCTTTGAGCATATGCAGACCAAGGCAGCACCAAGCTGCATGCTTACTGTGTCAGCACATGCTTAAATCCTGGCCTTCGCCATCACCCATCTTCTTCCTCGTCGTCTTCCGTGCTGCCACCCCACGCTGCGGAACATTTTCTTCCTCCTCCTCCTCCTCCTCCTCTTCCTTCTTGTGCTGCTCCATGCTGCCCCTTCCTCCTCCTCTGCTTCCCCACGGGCTTGCCATCCACAGATGCTCAAATCCGCGGGTGGCAAGTCCTCAGATAAGGAGGGCCCACTGTACAGGAATACTTGGTTAATCTAAATGAATTTAAGTCTATTGGGCCAGATGACCTACATCCAAGGGTATTTAAAAAACTGGAAAATGTAATCTCAGAGCCATTGGCAGTTATCTTTGAGAACTCTTTGTAAACTTATAGCGCTATATAAATAAAATTAATAATAATTAATAATAATAATTTGTAATTGGCAGCCTGGCTGAACCCAAAGGTGCTCAACAATGGCTTCTTTTCATACTGGAGAGAAGTGACCAGTGGAGTGCCACAGTGTTTTGTCCTGGGCCCAGTGCTATTCAACTTCTTTATCAATGACTTGGATGAAAGAATAGAGGGCATGCTTATCAAATTTGCAGATGACACCAAATTAGGAGGAGTAGCTAATACCCCAGAGGACAGGATCAAAATTCAAAATGACCATAATAGATTAGAAAGCTTGGCCAAAACTAACAAAATGAGGAAAGACTTAGGGAGCTGGATATGTTTAGCTTGGAGAAGAGACGGTTAAGAGGTGATATGATAACTCTGTTTAAGTATTTGAATGGCTGTCACATTGAGGATGGAGCAAGCTTGTTTTATGCTGCTCCAGAGACTGGAACACGGAACACACTTTTGGGTGGTCTGGAAAGCCCCATTGTGACTGTTTTTCTTTTATCCATCCCTTGTGTTTCTCTGCCAAGCCTAGCTGAACTATCAGATCTTATTTTATTTACCTTTTTGTGCATTCTGCTGAAGCTGAGTCATCCAGAAGTACTGTAATTAGTTCTTAATGTGTGATTAAGCCGTTTGTAAGCAAGGGAGAAGGAAAAGAAAAAATAAGGATGAGGAGAAAAGAAAGCTTGATTGCAAAGCTTCTATCTTAACTGTTTTGCTTTCTTAATGATGAGAAAACATAGTTCTCATGACTTTTCAGTTTTGCAATGTGTTATACCATTAAAAGCAAAGTAAGGCTGCAATTAATAAGGCCTGGTTATTGGCATGAAAGGAAACTGGAGAAATTTACGCGTTGAGAAAAAATTAAGAGTTGAGAAGAATTGCTTGGACAGTCCCAGAAAGAGGCACTAGCAATGCAAGTCAAATTCAAAGAATTTCATCTGTAGGAGACAGACAAAATGCTGCTCCTGCGCCTGTTTTTGCCACTCTCACTTCCTCAACTCACCTTTTACAAGAGCTGCCAGGAGTACAGTAGTTGTTCATCTTTCAAATGGATCATAGATGTACTGATAAACATTTTTAAAAGGCATTTCCATTCCCCCCATTTTGGAGGCATTGTTGGTAGCCTCTGGGCGGTCCCAGGGGGAGGAACTTACCACTGAAGTTGTCTAACTCTGATTCATAGTTTTTAGGTATTTGAACTGAGATGATACGGGGTTTTCAAATATTTTTTTCATGAACACAGATCTTCTGCATGTGTGTTTTGATTATAATTATTTGCTGGAAAACACATAATATGCTGAAAGACCATTTACCGGTACTTCACATATTAAATGAAACTGTTTATTGGCAACATAGCCAGTGTAAGGCTGAGTGACCTAAATATTTTGCCCCATTGGTAAGTCATAAACTAAATGTACTGCTCCCTTATAAGTTCACACACTTTCTAAAGTTAAAGCTTCGAGACTGTTAAATGCTGACTTCTGTCCACTTATCCTTCCCTGGAAAACTGTAGCCAACTTCTGGGTTTATAACATTATAAGGCATATTTTGCATAACAGACATCACATGGCTGGACATCCCAAAGTCAATAAGGTTCTTGGAATAAACACCAAAGCTGCTTAAAGCTAATGGTGAATGTTTTAGGGTGGGAGAAAATCCTTAAGCAGGAAGTACTTTACTTTTTGGAACATGCTTTGCAGCCGAAAAGCATTAAATATCCTTACTTTGTGCCCCAGCATATCACAGTCCCTATGACGAATTCAGTAAAATCCACTTTTCATGTTGGCATGTAGCAAACCATAAAGATTAAAGATGCATCTAGCTGTTTGTCACAGCTAGACAATGTTTTCCACTTGGTTTTGATAGATAGTCATTTAAACTTAGAACAAAAGGTCTTTTGAGACAATAGTGGCTTCTCTAGAGAGTTTATCACACGGGAAGAATTTCTCTCAATTTCAAAAGAAATGGAAGTGAGGCCAGTTCGGAATTGAGTAAATTTGCTAGTTCAGCGAATTTACTTAATTGCATATTGACACTGCATTGCGTTCAGAACTGCCCGAAATTGCCTCCCAGTGCCCGAAATTGCGTGTGATAGTTTTGCACGTAGTCACGCGAAACCTCATGGTTGCTTTCAGATGGACTTCCCTTTGCCCGAAAATGTGTGTGATCAGCTTTCACGCAATCACGCGAAACCCCATGATTGCATTCAGATTGCCATTGGATTATACTTCCAATTCCCTTCGTGTGATAAACTCCAATGGCTCAGGTCCCTCCCTAATATTTGAAATGTACAATCTCTGCTTCACCCAGAATAACAAGGTCACTTCATAATCTTATGCTAACTCTCAGATTTTGCTGGAGGCTAAGATTTAGCAGCCTTGGTTCCTGTCCTTTTTCTCACAGCCAAAATGTACAGCATGCGATAGATAGATAGATAGATAGATAGACAGACAGATAGATAGGACAGACAGACAGACAGACAGACAGTGTAACATTTAGATATACAGTAGTATGGCATATGCCATCCTACACATACAAACATAGGACAGGTAGTATTATTCTGATACCATACAGATAAACCTGCATAAACCAAGCCACGTGCTTACATACAAATCCTTTTAAATTCAGGTAGTAATACTCCAATATTCTGTCTCAGAAACTGGAAAAGATAAATGAATTCTAGACTAATTCCAAGCTGCATTCCTCAAACAATGAGCAGCTAGAGCCAATGGGGCAAGACAGTTCTTTTTTGGTTCCTGCTGTCCCTCCTGTGGTTTGGTGACAGTAGCTTATGTCGCCTTGTACACAAGGAATGGGAAGTGGACTCTTGAATTTGATCCTCTGAGCCTCCTATCCTGGGGAGGCAATTCTGTCAGTTCGAGTTCCCTCAAAAACTGCAATCAGCACATCTTGTTCCTGTCCCTTAAGCTCTCTTAAAAGAGCTATCAAGGGATCACACAATTTTGCCTGGAAATCTGCCTTCAGCAAACTCTAAATTGAAGACACTGACAAAGATATTAATAGAAAACTTGGTTGTAAAACTGATGTGAGGTCACATCCTGATTTAGAAATTTTTCTTAGTAGACATTGTGTAACTGAATAAGTTTGGCCTGTACAAGATCTGAATTTATCCTATCAATATATGATGTGAAATAAATGCTAGTTACCTTGATCTCCCAAGAGACAGGAACATTGGGTCTTACGTGTGATATATTCATTTTCAGCGATGTGGGTGGGAATATATTTTATCCTTGGTTAATTCCGTCTCATTGCTCCAGGTAGGCAGGGAAAACAGATTTGAAGGAGTCACCATCAGAGGGAGCAACCCCCACCATCCCTCAGTCAATATTCCAGCCGAGGACAGAAAACAAACTCAGAGAGCATTAAATGTAAATATAAGTATGATAACTAGAAACTATCATAAACTCAAACTAAGAGTAACTAATTAACAACCACACTTGCAGAGCCAAGGGAAACAGCCTCCTCAGTTCTGGGTGGGGAGGATATTCCCACCTCCATCGCTGAAAGTGAACATATCACAGGTAAGACCCCATGTTCCTTTTTCCAGCGATGGAGGTGGGAACATCCTTTATCCTGGGACTTACCAAAGCTCCCCGACCAATGGGTGGGTGAACTGAGGCATATCAGCTATGTGAGAACCACAACCTGTGTCTTCCAAAGGAAGTCTATTTTGATTCAAGGCAACCCAACAGTGTGGCATGTAAATGTGGAAAATGAAGGCCATGTCATTGTCCTACATTTATCTAAGATGTATGTGATTGATGCTAGTGCAGGGGAAGTAGCTCCACTGTAATGGAGTGATCAACAACTGAGCATAACAGAGATACCACAATTTTCTTCTAGCATGTTAAAATACATCCAAGACAAGCCACAATTTTATCAACTCTTTTTTTTTTTTGGACTGTGACAAAAAGACTGTGACAAAAAGATGATGAAATCATTTCTTGAACCAAGTTATTAGAAATGTTGGGGTTTTTTTAATCAGTGACCTGGATTGGGTCAGTCCTTGGTTAACATGAAACTTTAATGTTAATTTGAATCAGAATTCAGCTGTTAGTAGTGGTTGAAAACAAACACTGTTGGTTGTAGCCCAAGGCAGTTTACAATGTGCAGATGAGTCCTATTATATATATATTGCTTATTGGGAGTCACAAAATTCTCCCCATCACCTTAAGCTGGCATCCAACATTATTTGGAACTTCAGCATGGCCTAAATCAGACGATTCTCTTCAATTGGCAGCAACAACCACCATTCAAAGAGTTTTGACCTATTTAGTATATTTCAGAACAGGTGATTTATCTGTACGATCTGTTTTTGATAACAGATAGAGGAACCACTGTAGGCTCCTGGCATGAAATGGTGTTCATGCCGAACTATTAACTGAAGCTGATCAGGCACTGTAGGTGCACCAGTAACTCTAGGTCCAATAACTGGGAACAACCTACCTGCTTGAAGGTGTTCTTCATGGATCTTACCCTTTGCTTGGTCAGGTCAACTCTGGTCAGCAACATGTCTACAACTGCTCCAGAGTGATGTAGGTTCTGAAATGGAACTAGGCTGTTCTTTTCGTAAGTTACCAGAAAACCATGTCTGGATAGGAAGGAAAGCACAACTTGACATCTTATATAGCCTATGGGAGAAAATCAGATCTGATCAGGACATTGTGAAATTATGGGTCTATATGAAGTTTCCACTGTTTCCAAGTTATGTCTATCAGTGTAGTGAGTGTCACTGAAGAAAACAACAGACTGAATGGTAGAACCTTGTATGGAAAAGGTTTCTCCTGGTAAGATATTTGTGATGAAGTGGTGGATTGGCCTGTGGAAGCAAACTACAACTAAAAACAGGGATACACAAAAATCTTTGAGCTGAAGTGTCTCCAGAATTGTCTGGAGAGTCTCCAGTCTGAACCTATGATTATTATAACACATTTGACCCATTTGAGCTCTAGCACCAATCAGCCAGGATTTGGGATATTTCTATCGTTGTTTAACAAGATAGGTATTGCCACTGACATTGTTGTCTTTTGGTCAGGTGAAGCAGTGCCTGGAACTACTGCTGAGGCTGGTAATTAAGGTCAGACCACTGCCTCCCAAATCTGTTGTCTCATGTACAACAGTACCATAATTGTATCTATGGGGGGAAAAGGAGGACTGTCCCTGATGAAGGGACCTCTTTTTTATTTTTATGTGAAAAAAACAAATGCTTTCCCTTTATCATTAATCTCTAACAATAATGGATCTAGTGATTGTTGAAAGTTTGTCATCAATCAAATTATCAATTTTTGTTTAAAACAGGCATCCAAACATGCCAGTGGTTTTGTTTATTTGATTATTTTTATTTAAAATTTGCCTCTTGACCACTGTAGAGGCTGACTGTTTGCCAAACTGTAATACATCTGGCCTGGGATCAGCTGATAAAGCGGCCATTTTGAGTAACTTGTAGATTGTCTTGATATAATTTTATGTTAACCTGATTATCAGGGTTTCTCATAAAATCTGAGTGGATCATGGAGGAAGGAGAGGAGAAGGCAGTTGGTTTTGGAGGGAAACTCTCCATTTGAATTTCTAAAGCAACTGAAGTCTCCTTCAAAACTGGCAATGCAAGTGAGAAACAAACCTCTGGGGTAAAGCTTAACCCTCAAACATAGGATTAAGAATTAAATCATCACTCACCTCCTGCAATCTGCCTCCTCCCCCCCTCCCCCCACTGTACAAACCTCTTGCTGGGTTTGATGTCTGCAGTCGGGCGCAATCTGGCCAGGGACAGGTCCTCCAGCCGTGCCAAGGTCTGTCAGGGTCTCCATCTCACCAGCCAAACCCCCTTCGGGGGCTGGTGTCTGCAGTGTGGCGCCTATTGGTTAAGGACTAGGGATATCCCTCCTCCACCGCACCAATTCCTTTTAGGATCTCCATCTCGCTGCCCAGACCCTTTGCTGGGGTTGAAGTCTGCTGTGGAGAGCATCTGGTCAAGGACAGAGGGATCTCCTTCCTCCTGCCACACCTGGGCTCTCTGGCCTTTCAGCCTCTTCAGCCAGACATGGTTGGGATGTCTCTCTTCTTCTGCTGGAGTTGGGCCGAGTTGCCTCACAGCACAGCAGCTTCTAAACTGTCTCTCCCTGCCTGGCTTTGCTTTAGCAGTTAGAAAAGCAAAGGAAGAGAGCAAGACTAAAGAAAACATGGTTGTTTTGTAGGTAGTTGTGAAGGCAGGAGAGAACAGAACATGAATATAGGAAAAATAGAATAATTATTAGGAGAAATATTAAAGTCTTTAAGACAAAGTAAAGGAAGGAGGAAAGAAGGAAAAACACAGCCTACTCGGAGCCGAGGCAGGAAAAAGACTGAGGGATGGTGGGTGTTGCTCCCTCTGGTGGTGACTCCTTCAAGTCTGTTTTCCCTGCCTACTTGGAGCAATGAGATGGAATTAACCCAGGATAAAGGATATTCCTACCTCCATCGCTGGAAAATAGGAATTAGACGGCCTATTCAGATACAGACTTAAAGTGAATTACAGAAGCCCCTTCTTACTTGCGGACTTGCCATCCACAGATTTGAGCATCTTGAAATGGCAAGCCGGGGGAAGGGACAGAGGGGGTGGAGGAAGAGGAGGAGGGGGAAGAAGAAGGCGATGCACAGCAGGAGGAAGAGGAAGGGGTGGCATGGTGTGAATGGGAGGAGGAGGACAAGGAGGAGGAGCCCAAGAGGGGCCTTGCCCACCACCATAAGGGCCAGCCATCTAGCACTTTTGGACTTCAACTCCCACAAGCCCAGACAACTTGGTCGATAATGAAGAATTTTCGAAACTGAAGTCCAAAATATCTGAATCAAAGTTTGGGAACCCCTGGTTTAGATTATTTTATTGTTTTAAATTTTAAATTGTTTTAAACTGGTTTTGCCATAAACCAGCCTGAGATCTTATGAAATAAAATAGGTTAGAAATGTTTTAATATCAAAAGAACAATAACAACAAGAATAACAGCAATACATTTTCAACAGATTGCAGGTAATCCACCCTTTTCTTCTTCCTATGTTTAAAGAAGAGAATAAATAATGTATTTTCTCATAAGAAGCTCTTTGTTAAAATGTGTTATGGTACTGCCTACATGCATCTTAACAAAACATCCAAGATCTGTATTTCTGTTTTTATGAATATTTTGATTTTCAGCCTCATAATAATAAAAAACTATTGCTGTTAATAGCTCACTCTTTCTATTTCAGAATGCGTGCAGTGGGACTGGAATTGATCTTTCTGTACTAAATGAGACTCGCAACATGGTGTCTGATCTCCTGAATGATCCAGTCCTTCCTCCACGTGTGATCTCATCACTTCGAAGTATCAATAGCTTAATAAGTACTTTCTCAGGCTGTTGCAAGCCAAAAATTAACCCTTTTACTCCATTTCCTGGGTTTTATCCATGTCCAGAAATGGAAGACACATCTGAAAGAGGAGACCGCAAGCTGCACAAGGTCAAAATATTACAATTTCAGTTTTCACATGACAAATTAATATATTGTCTAACATATTATATAAAACTGCCCTAGTGGCGCAGTAGTTAAATGCCAGTACTGCAGCCACTCACAAACCACAAGGTTGTGAGTCCAATCCCAGCCAGGGACTTGGGGTCAACTTAGCCTGGCTTCCTTCCAAGGTCACTAAAATGAGTACCCAACTTGTTGGGGGCAATTAGCTTACAGTTGTAAACCGCTTAGAGACTGCTTAGTGCGGTATGAAGTGGTATACAAATAAAGTTGCTATTGCTAACTTGAAGCTTTTCCAGATATTTTATCCACATGGTAACTTTTTGCATTGTTCTACCATCGATTGTAAACAACAACTTCAAACAACAATAAAAATAGTATTTATGTATTGCATAATTTGATTATGCTGGGTGTGAGCTATTTACAATTTATCCCACTTCAAATGAGGGCTGAACTAAACTTGGAAGAGGAGCAAGCCAATGCCTTTTATTACATGTCCCACTCATGAACCCAAGCATGAAGTCAAATAATTGGCTGGTTTATTCAATACAGAAAACTCTGCTAAGCTCTAAATATTCAGCCTAGCAATCCTGTATCTCCCCCTTCCCACAAAGCCCAACCTCCATAGCTCTTTTACCTGTCTGCCTGTTGTGATCCACATCTGTTTGCCTTTGCCTTCCTCTGAGGCTGAGAGAATGTGACTTGCCCAAGGTCATCCAGTGGGTTTTCATGGCATCTTCAGAACTCAGCATTCAAACCAGTACACCATGTTTGCCCTCAAGAAGCTTAAGGGACTGTACTCACTGAGCAAAAGGCTCATGTTCTCCCAGCCTTGTGTTGTCTTGTTTGGATGATGCAGGCCAATAGCCTTGGGCCAAGATTGGGCAGGTCAAAAAGGCCCTCTGTTTGCTGTGGAGTTTCTAGGAAACTCCTTGGTAACCGCCAGATGGCCCTGCCTGCCCCTTACCTGCCTCCACTATTGCATCAACTGAGAAGATCCCTGTTATGGTCTGATATGGAAAAAAGGAGCCTGGCCACATGGATGTAGCCTGGTGCCATGTTTCCATGTCAGAGGCTGTGATGGTGGTTTTATCAGTAGCAGCAATGGCGGAGGCAGATAAAGGACATGTGTTGGTAGTGGGTCCATGGTCCAGAGGCAGGCTTGCGGGCATGTAAACACCTACCTGTCCCCACACGGGCCTGGAGACTGATGTGGGGTAGGATAGAACGGACTTGGTCCCTGCTATCCTGGCCTGTCTGCTCTTCGCCAAAGACAGCAAGACAAATAGAAAAGCCTGACACTTAGCCAATATTCAGATGTTTTTCTGTATATTCATTTAAATTTAAATTAGCTTACCATTTGGAATATGCTTTAATGCAAAGTGTGACCCCATAGTGTTTCATGACAAACCTATCTAATCCTCTGATGAAACACTGAAAAATTCCATCCTGTAACAAATCCCACACTGTAGGCCATTTGCATCCTATTTCTGAACACAACTTTGGGAACATAAAACAGGTCAGAGGTCAGCAAAATAAAATTTAAATGCCAATTGGCACCTTCCAGAACATGATTTGACCTGGGAACATGATTTGACTTGGGGAGAGGGAATTTCTTTGAAGAGGGGCATCAGGGAGAGTCAAAGGAAAAGGGGTGCAGCTTGCCAAGGTCAGGGGAAGAGAAAATGAGATCCTTAGAAAATGCCCAGCTCTGATTTAAACTAGATAATACATATATTGAATAAAGCTATATATTGCTGTAGAAAAATACTACCATTCTTAACTCATTCAACAGACAATGAACAGCCGAAATAGTTTACCAACTCCACAGTTAAGGCGGAGTTCAGGAGCATCAGGCTTACTGCCTATTGAACCATCGTCTAGGTGGGAACACAGTAATGGCAAACGAGCACATCACGAGTATAATGCTTCAAGGTAAGGATGCCATTAATGTAAAATTTCTAGGATTCCAACTTATTTACTATTATTAACTTTGACATTAACATTTCAGATGAAATCAAAAAATGAGTTGAGGGCAGAGAAAATGTTTGAGAAAATATTTTGAATTTGGTTTCTTAAGAGGTATAGTATTGTTATCATAAAAATGTTAAAACCAATAGTGTATGCATTTATTCCTTCATTCATCTCTAGGATATCCAAAGCACAGTATTCTGATATGTAATAAATATTGGATGGCAACCACTAATTCTGAACCTCACATTTTAAAGAAAAATACAATCAAAGATGAACTGAAACTTGTTTTCTATTTAATCACTACTTAAGAGATAGTGAGAGAAAATCAAGGAGCCCAAGCCATATCATCTTTCTCTCTCTTTTTCATTTGGAGGTAGAAACACAGCACTGTTAATATCCTATGTGGTTAAAGTTCTGAGATTATTATTTTTTAGAGGTTTTTTTTCTGAGATATGTGTGTGTGTATGTGTGTGTGTGCGAGAGGGAGAGAGAGAGAACCAGAAATTCTTTGAAGTGTTTTCTTCATGCATTTCTTAATTGTTGTTGATTGCCCAGAATTGCAGTTGTGGCACATCAGTCTAAGGAGAAAGAAGCATAATCAAAACAGCTGGTTGGAATTAGTTAATTTACCTGGCATTTATTACATAAACAGCACAGCAATTTGTATTTTATCCCTGGCCACATATTTGCACTGCCTCTTTTTTTAACAAATAAGAACCATATGTTTCAGGGACCACAATGCTTCATAACTGTTTTCCTACTTCTTAAGAAACAATAAGTACTTCTGAGTGTTAAATATACCACAATAAACAGAATACTTCGTTGGATTTATATATTTGTACAGTGGACCCTTCACATTCGCTGAGGTTAGGGGTGAAGGACCCCCATGAATGTAGAAAAACCATAAATAATTATTTTTACCTGAGAGAACACCTCTCTAGGAATCTTCAGGTCCTCCAGTGCAACTGTATGGTCAATATCTGCCAGACATTGATAATAGAATCATGCTTGGAGGACCTATAAATGCCTAGAGAAATGTTTCCTCTAGAAACTTCTAGATTATTCAGCACAAATCTATGGTCAACATCTGGGAGAGTTGTGCTGGAGGACCTAGAGATTCTTATAGAAAATATATTAATCAAAATTGCAAATAAAGCCGCAAAAGTCAAAGCCACAAATGTGGAGGGCCAAATGTACACATTTCCCCATGCTGGGCAGAGAGAAGTTTTATTCTCTCTGGAGCTAAGCAGAAAGAGTCCTAGGTGATTTATTGATATTGCTGTTTGTTGTGTCTGGCTGAAACGAAAGCTGAAATGATGAAGCAAAAAGCCTCAATGAGAGTCTCTCTTGCCTTACGCACACATACACACACTGAAGGAGCCTATAAGTTTTACTCTCTATGATTTTGGCCTCAAAGCCTGACCTCGACTTATACATGAGGTCAATTTATAGTTGAGTATATACAGTAAACATAAACACATCAACAGAAATGGGATTAAAAAATTATAAAATTAGGAGTGAAAATATTTAAAAATAATGTTAAATTTATTACTGATGCATTATAAAGGTTTGAAAACAGTCCCTTTGGGGATAATGGTTTATAAAAGTAGCAAACAGTACTAGTTAAAACTCAGTGATGCATCAAAATTAAATTGGTTTACATAGGGGCTGTGCAGACCGCCCCTTTTACAGCCAGATCGGGGCTGCAGCAACTGCATGCCATGGCCCTGATCTGGCCTTTGCAGAGTGCAAAAAGGAGGTGCAAAAAGTGGCTTCTCTTTGCACCCTGCAAAGGGCATGATAGCTGCGCCATGGCAGCTTTACAGCACACCTTTGGCGCTACATTGTGCAGATGCAGTGCCAGAGGAATGCTGTGATGCTGCATTCCTGGGGATGGAGCTAGGGCATGCATCGTGTAGATGAAACTCCCCGACTCCACCGCCAACTTGGCCAAAGATGTTGGTGTGCACACATATACGGACTAAAATGCCTACTTAAGAACAATACAAGAAGATGCTTCTCAGTAAAACTTCACACTCAAACAAACTTCTCAGAGAGAACTTTGAGAGAATGCCCATGTAATTGGGCAAGAGCAGATGCCTGAAAAAGACTGTCTCACAAGCTGCTCCTGTGAAGAAATGACTCCATCTCTTCATAAACCAAGAGAAAATTTATAACCACTTTCAACAGAACAGTAAATAAAAAAATGTATCAAGTACTAAGAAGAATGGCAATGATTAAGTGATCCTCTGATTAAAGGAAAAATAAATATATTGGCAGAATATATGAGCAAAGCAGAACAAAAAGGAATTTTTTTGAAAAGCTCAAGGGGGGGGGAATCACAGGAGAGGAAGAAAAAAAACCCCACCAAAATTACTTTATCATAATTTATATCATGTCTCAGGTCCCACTACCATCCCAGGCTCGCTTGGTGAGGACATGAGAGAGAGCCTTCTTAGTGGTTGCTCCCACCCTGTGGAACTCCCTTCCACGGGAGACTAGGCTGGCCCCCTCACTGCTGGCCTTTCACCGGCAGGCAAAGGCATTTTTATTTTATTTAAACAGGTCTTTTAAGATCTTGCAGGCTTGGTTTTATTGGGGGATGAGGGGTTTGATTTTAGATTACTATTTTAAACTTTGTATATTTTAATTTTTATATTTGTAATTTTTTATATTTTTTCGATTTTAATTTTACAATTTAAATTGTTGTTTTAATGTGTTTTATAAGTGTTGTTAGCCACCTTGGGTCCCATTTTGGAAGAAAGGCAGGATAATAAATAAATAAATAAATAACTTCTCTGGAACTACAGCTAGCTGTAAGATGCTTATCAAAGAATTTGTCCACAAATTTTTCCTTAGAGGAGATAGGATGCTGAAATAAAATATAAATAAAATAAAACTTCATTTATACCTTGCCCCTTTGTCAGAGTCATTTAGGGTGGTTTACAAATTAAAACATAACACATAATCCCATTATCCCCGTTTCCCTCCCTCCCCTAAAGCAAAAATTAAACAATTACACATTAAAATAATTCAATTAAAATAGTCAGCATGTGATTGGGTACGATGTATTCAAAGAGGTAGTCATATTTGGAGTGTGGCCAGATTTACTATTCAGGAAAGGCCTGCTGGAAGAGATCCGCCTCGGCAGCCTTTTTGAAGCTGTCTAAACTAGTAATATTACAGATCTCCTCTGGCAGGCCATTCCATAATCTGGGAGCAGTGGAGGAACAGGTCCTCTGGGTGGTTGCAGTCAATCTGGTCTTTATAGATTGCAACAAATTCCTCCCAGAGAACCTAAGTGCGTGGGATGGACTGTACAGAAGGAGGCAGTCCCATAAATAGGTTGGACCCAAGCCATGTAGGGCTTTATAGGTCATAACCAACACCTTGTACTGCTCCCGGAAACCAATAGGCAGTCAGTGAAGTGATTTTAGAATAGCTGTCATTTCTGGGTTTTCCGTGACCAGCCTGGCTGCCATATTCTGAACTAAGTTTCCAGACTAAGCACAAGGGTAGCCCCATGTAGAGCACATTCCAGAAGTCAAGTCCTGAAGTTACCAGAGCATATACCACAGTTTCCAGGTCCCCTGATTCCAGGAAAGACACAGCTGGCGTATCAGCTGAAGCTGATAACAAGCGCTCCTGGCCATCACATTTACCTGATTTCTCACCTGGAGCGACAAGTCTAGGAGCTCCCCCAGACTTCTAACACAGTCCTTCAAGGGCAGTGTGACCCCGTCTAGGACCAGTTGATGTATCTCAATGGGAGGAATAGACCATTTTAGGTGGTAATTCATATTAACTTTTATTTCTGTACAGTATCTCACTTTGTTGCAGTTTTTGGTCTCTTGTAGGGATTATTTGTAGGGATTGTTTGTCCGTAGTGCTGCTAATATCACCTATCATATTTTACATGTCATTTAATAAGAACAGCAACCATATTTTATCTAATTTTTTTACATAGTGACAACATGCAACAACATTTTTTTAAAAAAGGAACAAACATAAAATAACACTGATTAAATTATATAAGAATACTATGTGTAATGGTATGATTTTCCACAAATGGTAAGCTTTTTAAAGTGGGGCTAACTAGCAGAACTAGTTAGATTATACAGGTGTTATAGAGGGAATAGAAAATTTAAGTTTCATATAAAGTGTATTATAATCTATCTTCTCATCCAGAAAGTAAGATTCCAGGCTCTGAAGACCTTAAATCTATAACATATGTATTAAATTGTGTGCTCTGTATGTATTGCCAAGCTTTCCAACAGCAGATGGCATCATTTAGCAACATAGCAACACAGCTGCCTGTGTCTGTTATCAAAACTGGAAAGCCCAGATTTTAAAGTGTTTCCTTAGCATTAAATTTGAATAAAGCACAAAACAGCCTTGATCAAGGTTTTTAATGCTAAATATACATTGTTACAATAAACACAAGTTTCATCTTGTTGACATTACTGTTTAACTTTTTATAAAGTTATATGAATAAGTATTTAAATAGTTATTCTTAATAAAAAAGTGAGCGTTTTACAAAATTAGTGGTCGTAAGATTGTCTGTTGAAGAGGCTGGGCATGTACACCTAATGTAAGTAATAAGGGATTTCAAATTATACAGAAAGTAATTTTTTCCTATATTCCTGTTCAGTGAGTTCAATTGTCTGAGTAAGAAGAGAATCTGTTAGTGTGTAAGAGGTATTGTGCCAAGGTTATACCTCAAGGGCATGTATGGCAGTGAGGTGAAGGGAGGATTGTAGTTGAGGAACTATGTGCTTGCATGTGGATAGGAGGGGAGATCTGAAAAAAAAGGGGGGGGGAGTTGAAAGGGAAAGAGACATAGAAACTATTGAAAGGAACAAATCAGAGATATGCTTCAAAAAATTCCAAAGGGATTGTTCCTGTTAAGATCAAACTGGTGTATGCTGCTTCTAACTGGATGTGTAGAAAACAGTAGCACTGAAGGAAATACTAGAAGGAATCAACTTACAGTCTCAAAAAAGACCTGTTGACAAATGTGATAGAGTGCAGTGATAAAACATTCAGGCAGTGGTTCTCAAACTTTGTTCCTCCAGGTGTTTTGAATTTCAGCTCCCAAAAGCACTGGCCAAGTTAACCAATGATCAGAGATTATGGGAGCTGAAGTCCAAAACATTTGGAGGACCATTTCCCGGTTCAGTGGGTATAGCAATGTCTGCAAAGAGCAGATGGAAGTATGTAGAGAGATCTTATAGCACCTTTGAGACTAACTGAAAGAAACACGTTGGCAGCATGAGCTTTCGTAGACTTAAATTTGCTTCCTCAGATGCAGATTGAGGAAGATTAGTTAGATTATTTTAGCCCATTCACCATTAGGGCACTTGCACACTTGCAGATCACTTCAGAGCAGCTAAACCACCATATCTTATGAATAAGACAGCTTTGGGATTTCTAGCTTGTTTTTGTAGCTCATGGCAGAGAAACAAGCTGCAGTCCTGGCTCCTTTCACATTCAGACATCATACTAAACAAACCACAGACAGAAGGGCTGTGGTTTGTTTAGCATTTTCTATTGGAGCTCATCAAAATCAAGCTGTGGTTTCAAAGAAACGCTGGTTTGTTGTGATGTGTAAGCTGAATCATCCAGTACAAATGCAATGATGCCAGATTCTACATGTTCCAGTAATTAACTGTGAGCAGTGAAAATAAGTTATGGTAATGACTCTTCAGGTAAAACTAGTAATTTTAAAGAACTTTTTTCTTGCTCCAGATGATATATTAAGTAATACAATGCCTTTATTCTGCAATACAAAAATACTTTATTCAATAATTATTAATAATTCCTAGAAGTAATTCTTGTTTTATTTATTGATGTAATGCTGACAATCATAATTAGTATTATGCCATGGCAGTACTGTATTAAAACATCAACACGTGCGCGTGCGCGCACACACACACAGTCTAATCATGGAGATTTTTGCATTCTAATCATGCAAATTCATCACAGTAATTCTTGCATTTTTTTCTTCCACTAAGTTTTGTGCCATTTTGAAATAAAAATTATTGCAAAAACTGTATTGCAAAATTTGGAGGAATATAAAAACTAAAGGACAACACAGTTCATAGAATCATGGAACTGGAAGAGACCACAGAGGCCATGCAGTCCAACCTCCTGCCATGTAGGAATACACAATCAAAGCACTCCCAACAGATGAGGGAGTTGAAATCTGCCTTTAGACAAAGAAGTATAAATCAGGCTGGAAGAGTATGGTAAAAAAAAAAATTAGGATGTGTAAAAAAACCCTTGAGTGTTAGTATTTAAAATCACAGTAAGCCTTGTTGTGTTAGTGGACTAGCCATCTGTGGATTGACTCTCCTGCAGATCGCCCAATGGAGACCATTGGTGTACTGGCGCAGACACAGCTGTCACTACCTATTGACTAATATGGGCTTGAACTCCTATGTTTTTCCGATCCACAAGAGAGTCTGGAACCAAATCCCTGCAGATAGAAAGGGCCTACTGTATATTTTAATATAAGTTTACAGTCTTGTGCATTAATGGGGCTTGCTCTTTTATGATTGCCACATTAATTACTGATTTAATGCTGAGACTTGCCTTCTATATATATTTCATAATATTTTAAAAAATATTTCTTTTGATTGAATTCAGAATGTTCCTTCTGTAAATGACTGTAGTTCTTCTGGTCTTAGAAGGATCTAATATCTATTGGAGGTTCCACTGCAACAAAGGAGGGGTAATAGTTAGCTTCTTGCCCCTGCAACCCTGCTCCACCCTCCATATTAGCTTTCCAGGCAGCCCTACGGGAAAGGAAGTGTTTATGAAAAATGCCTTCCTGTTCCTTGTCTTCAGTACTCATGGAAATGCTGAATACAAACCATAATATTTGGAAAGACAGCATGTTTGTTACATTTGACATTTCAGGATTATGTGGTGGTCTTGTGTTTGATACCAGTGTTGATATCCACTGTCTACCATTTGCTTGGGAATATGAGTGGCAGAATCCTCTTGGATTCCTATAGTTACTGTTGACTTCCTATAATTTTCTGTTTAACCACTGTGAACAAAATGCTGGATTAGGAAGGCCTTTGGTGTCATCCAGGGGCCTATGCACACAGCCCGAATGGGTGGCCTCCAGCCCCTTTAACAGCCAGATCAGGGCTGCAGCAACTGCATGCGGTGGCCCCGATCTGGCTTTTCCACAGCATGAAAAGGAGCCACAAAAAGCAGCTCCTTGTGCGCCCTGGAAAGGGTGTCATAGCTGTGGCGTCGCAGCTTTATGGTGCTCCTTTGGTGTTGTGGCATGTGGACGCAGTGCTGGAGGAGCACCATGTGGCGTGGCACGGCGCGTGGCCTCATGCCATCCTGGGGGTGGAGCCAAGGCATGTGCCATGTACAGTAGATGCTACACCCCTATTCCGCCCCGCAGTCGGCCTTTTAGGCCAGTCTGTACAGGATGTCAGTCAACCATTTTCATTTTTAAATTTTCTTATTCAGAGAGGATGACAGGTAATAGTTGGATGACTGTGGGTTTACCTTACGTGTGTTTTATATCTTCCTGATTTTATCAGTTTTTAATGTTTCTGTTTTGTATTCATGTCTAGGAATATTTGTTTATAAGATGTGCTTTTAATAACTTCCACTACTACAATTGTGATCTTTTTCTTTTTTTTTTTTACTTTTAGTCACAACATTAAAATTTGTGTTTATATACATTTTAATTAAGTAGAACAGCAGAAAAACAAGACCTTTTTCTGTTTTTCCCCCCTCCATTAGCCAAGGATCTTATCCTAATGGACCTCTCAGCACAAACCTGTTGACAATACCAAAACAAAGATCATCTTCAGTGACTTTGGCTCACAGTATAGGATCAAGACGAGCTGGTAGGATAAAAATTTATTGCTTCTTTTAACTTGTTTATCAGCTATAAAACCATCTGGAGTGATGCAAAATAACAGCAAACAGAATTCCATATAAAATCTTTTATTTTTATAAGTGCATCCTAGGTAGAGGATCTGTTTTATTCAGATAAAATAGTTTACAGAGAACTTCAATGGATATCAGTTAAGCAATTCCCTCTTCTTAAAATTTTCAGACTAGGATTCCTGTTGCTTATGTAACCAGAAAACCACTCATATGCAAGTGGTGGTGGGGGGGTAGCAATAAGTTTGGTGAAACCCAAGGTTTTGAGGCCCGAAAGCGGAAACAAAGACAGTTCTGAATGGACTTGCTGTCCACTGTATGTGAGCTTGCAGCTACAGAATCGCTTTGAATCTCTCTCTGTTACCAGAGATGATGAGGAAAAGCAGCAGGGACAGGCAGCAGGGACAGAGCAGGGGAGCCTGAGAATAGCACCAAAGGGAACAGCCACTGCTAAGCCTCGGAGGAGGTGTGTGGTGGTGGTGGGGGGACTCCTTGCTGAGGGGTACAGAAGCAGTAGTTTGTGGGCCTGACAAGATGTCTCGGGAGGTGTGCTGTCTCCCTGGGGCAAAGATCCGCGACGTGACAGAGAGGCTGACAAGACTTGTCAAGCCTACTGACTGTTATCCCTTTCTTTTGGTTCATTTGGGAACCAATGATACTGCAAGGCACAGCTTTCAGAAGATCATAAGGGATTATGAGGATCTGGGTAGGAAGCTTAAAGAGATGGATGCACAGGTTGTCATCTCATCTCTTCTCCCGGTAGAAGGGCATGGTCCAGGAAGGGAGAAGAAAATAGCAGAGGTGAATAACTGGCTCCATAGATGGTGCCGCCAAGAACAGTTTGGATTCTTGGATCATGGGCTGCGGTTCCATGAGGAGGGACTTCTGGCAAAGGATGGGCTGCATCTCACGCCAGTTGGCAAAAAAATCTGATCAGGAGGGCTTTAAACTGAGTTATATGGGGGAGGGAGACATTATTCTGGAAGGCAAAAGGGCTGGAGAAAATAGTCAAACTGACATAGAGGGAACATGGCAAACAGTGCAAGGCATCACTGAAACCTGGTGGGATGAGTCTCACGATTGGAATGTAGAAATAGAGGGGTATAACCTTTTTAAGAGAAACAGGCCAAACAGGAAAGGAGGAGGAATAGCATTATATGTCAGGGATATTTACACCAGTGAAGAGATCCAGGAAGTCAATACTGGAAGCCAGGTGGAGAGCATCTGGATAAAAATTAAAGGAGAGGGAAACAACAGGGATGTTACTGTGGGAGTCCACTACAGACCCCCGACTCAGGCAGAGGAATTGGATGATGCCTTTCTAGGACAGATGACCACACACTCAGAAAGGAGAGATGTAGTAGTGATGGGAGAATTCAACTATCCAGATATTTGCTGGAGGTCAAATTCAGCCAAATCCTCAAGGTCTAGCAAATTCCTCACTTGCCTGGAAGACAATTTCATTGTCCAAAAAGTGGAAGAGGCAACAAGGGGATCAGCTATTTTAGATCTGATCCTAACCAACAGGGAAGACCTAGTTGATGGGGTGCAAGTGGTTGGATCCTTAGGTGGAAGTGACCATGTTCTCCTGGAGTTTGTTATACAGCGGAAAGGGGAAGCCAGGCATAGTCAGACATGCATTCTAGACTTTAGGAGAGCTGATTTCAATAAACTTAGAGAAATACTGGGGGTGATCCCATGGTCAGGAATACTAAAAGACAAGGGAGTTCAAGACGGATGGGAGTTTCTCAAAAGGGAGATACTGAAGGCACAATTTCAAACAGTTCCAATGAGGAAGAAAAATGGGAGGTGTCTCAAGAAGCCAGGATGGATGACTAAGGAACTTTCAACTGAGATAAGCCTTAAACAGAACATGTATAAGAAATGGAAAAATGGGAAAATCACCAAAGAGGAATTGAAACAGATAGCCAGCACATGTAGGGGTAAAATCAGAAAAGCTAAAGCACAGAATGAACTCAGGCTTGCTAGAGAGGTTAAGAACAATAAAAAGGGTTTTTTTGGGTATGTCTGAAGCAAAAGGAAGAAGAAGGAAAGGGTAGGACCACTGCGTGCAGAAGATGGCAAAATGCTAACAGGGGACAGAGAAAAGGCAGAATTACTCAACAGCTTCTTTGCTTCAGTCTTCTCAGAAAAGGCAAAGGGTGCTCAACCTAAGGATAATGGGGAAGAAGACAGAATAGGGGAATTTCAGCACAGAATAAGTAAAGAGATAGTACAGGAATACTTGGTTAACCTAAATGAATATAAGTCTTCAGGACCAGATGAATTACATCCAAAGGTATTAAAAGAACTGGCAAATGTAATATCGGAACCATTCTTTGAGAACTCCTGGAGAACAGGAGAAGTCCCAGCAGACTGGAGGAGGGCAAACGTCCCCATCTTCAAAAAGGGGAAAAAAGAGGATCCCAACAATTATCGTCCAGTTAGTCTGACATCAATTCCAGGAAAGATTCTAGAGCAGATAATTAAACGGAGAGTCTGTGAACATTTAGAAGGCAATGCCATAATCACAAAAAGCCAACATGGGTTTCAGAGAAACAAGTCCTGCCAGACAAATCTGATCTCTTTTTTTGATAAAATTACCAGTTTGATAGATGAAGAGAATGTTGTGGATATAGTATATCTTGATTTCAGCAAGGCCTTTGACTAGGTTCCCCATGACATTCTTGCAAACAAGCTTGTAAAATGTGGGCTAGACAAGGTAATTGTTCCATGGATTTGTAACTGGTTGACTGGCCGAACTCAAAGGGTGCTCAACAACGGCTCCTTTTCCACCTGGAAAGAAGTGACCAGTGGGGTCCCACAGGGTTCTGTCCTGGGCCCAGTGCTATTCAACATCTTTATTAATGACTTGGATGACAGAATTGGGGGCATACTTATCAGACTTGCAGATGACACTAAACTAGGAGGAGTAGCCAATACTCCAGATGACAGGGTCAAAATTCAAAATGACCTGAATAGACTAGAAAGCTGAGCCAATGCTAACAAAATGAAATTCAATGCGGAGAAATGTAAGGTACTGCACTTAGGGCGCAAAAATGAAATTCACAGATATAGGATGGGGGACATCTGGCTGAATGAAACTACGTGTGAAAGGGACCTAGGAGTCCAAGTAGACCATAAGCTGAACATGAGTCAACAGTGCGATGCAGCAGCTAAAAAAGCCAATGCTATTTTAGGCTGCATCAATAGAAGTATAGTGTCTAGATCAAGGGAAGTTATAGTGCCACTCCATTCTGCTTTGGTCAGGCCCCACCTGGAATACTGTGTCCAGTTCTGGGCACCACAATTCAAAAAAGATGTGGAGAAACTGGAGCAGGTCCAAAGGAGGGCAACTAAATTGGTGAAGGGTCTAGAAACCATGCCCTATGAGGAACGACTTAGGGAGCTGGGGATGTTTAGCCTGGAGAAGAGAAGGTTAAGAGGTGATATGATAGCCCTGTTCAAATATTTGAAGGGATGTCATATTGAGGAGGGAGCAAGCTTGTTTTCTGCTGCTCCAGAGACTAGAACGCGGAACAATGGATGCAAGCTGCAGGAAAAAAAGATTCCACCTCAACATTAGGAGGAACTTCCTGACAGTAAGGGCTGTTCGACAGTGGAAAACACTCCCTTGGAGTGTAGTGGAGTCTCCTTCCTTGGAGGTCTTTAAGCAGAGGCTGGATGGCCATCTGTCGGGGATGCTTTGACTGGGAGTTCCTGCAAGGGGGTTGGACTGGATGGCCCTTGTGGTCTCTTCCAACTCTATGATTCTATGATTCTATGACAGATTGTTTGTGATGGGTGGAAGAAATTCACACTGTAACATTTTGAGTGCTTATCTTTATGTAACCAAAATGGCATTATCAGCAAACAGAATTGTATCAGCCTGCTTAGTGGAAGCCTGAAGTTTTTAGATGGAAGAATTTAAGGAAGCTAATTTCCCTCCTTACAGTAACGTTTTGTTGCAGGAGCCAGTTTTATAGTACCTGTGTTGCAAAGTACAACTTAAGTATAATTTTTCCTGAACTGAAAACCTCAAATACTCCAAAATCTAAAATTGTTCACATAGGTGGCTGAGATAGTGATATTTTAGTTTTCTGATGATTCAGTGTACACAAACTTTTTTTCATATACAAAATTATTAAATTATTTAAAATACTATGAATAAAATTACCTTCAGGCTTATGTGTATAAAGTGTACAAGAAACAAATGAATTTCACGTTTAGACATCTCCAGGATATTTCATTGTGTATATGCAAATATCCAAAAATCCAAAAAATATTGGAATCCAAAATGTTTCTGGTCCCAAGCATTTCGAGTAAGGGACACTCAACTTGTACCTACAGTATATTGTATAGTACTTATATGGTCTTAAATTACTGTGTTCAAACATGCAAACTTAATTTTATCCCCAATAATAATAATAATAATAATTTTTTAATTTATAGCCCGATCCTCTGTCCAGGCAATCGGAGCGGGGTACAACAAAGTTAAAAAAAACAACAGGATAAAACAATTCAATAGCCCATTACCCAGCCTCCCACCCCTTCAAAGTAGATTAAACAAGCAATGAGTTAAAACTAAACACGATTAAAAACAATTAAAACATCATGAAGCAACCATTGATAGAATGGCATGGGAATTAACTGTAGGGAGCAGATATCTTAGGGCCCAGGGAAAGATCAAGTCCCAGTTTCGGAGTCGGGAGGTTAAGAAATTTCAGGGAAGGCCTGCCGGAAGAGATGCATCTTTATAGCTTTTTTTAAAGCAGTCAAGGGACGTAATAAGACTCATCTCATCCAGCAGGCCATTCCATAGACTGGGAGCGGTGGCAGAAAAGGCCCTCTGAGAGGTCTGCGACAGCCTGGTCTTCATGGGCTGTAGCAGGTTCCTCCCAGAGGACCGGAGCATGCCGGGCCGGGGGGGGGGAGGTTCATATGGGGAGAGGTGGTCCCTGAGATGAGATGGACCCAAGCCATGTAGGGCTTTAAAATGTTAAAACCAACACATTGTACTGCGCCCGGAAACTGATCGACAGCCAGTGGAGAGACTTAAGCTCAGGTGTTATGTGCTCTCTCCTGGATGTTCCAGTGACAAGCCTGCCATATTTTGAACCAGCTGAAGTTTCCGGGTTAAGCAGAAGGGTAGCGCCATGTAGAGCGCATTACAGAAGTCCAAACGTGAAGTCACCAAAGCATGTACCACAGATTCCAGGTCCTTCATATCCAGGAAAGGGCGCAGCTGGCATATCAGCCTAAGCTGGTAACAGGCACTCCTGACCGTCGCATTCACCTGACTAGTCATGTGAAGCAACGAATCAAGGAGCACCCCCAGACTGCGAACAGAGTCCTTCGAGGAGAGTGTGACTCCATCCAGGACTGGAAGTTCTATTCCCAAACCTGGTTTCGGGCCTGTAACTGTTAGTACCTCCATTTTGTCTGGATTTAGCTTCAATCTGTTTTCCCTCATCCAATCCATTACCGCTGCAAGATAGTCATTAAGAGGGGAGATGCCATTTAAAGTCTGAGCCGATGATCTGGTCATGGAGAGAGATATCCAAGTGTCATCAGCGTACTGAAGACACTGAGCTCCATGCCTCCAAATGATCTCTCCCAGCAGCTTCATATAGATATTGAATAGCATCGGAGACAGGATGGTGCCCTGAGGGATGCCACAATTAAGCTCAATTCTGGAAGAGCAACTGTCCCCAAGCCTCACCCTTTGAAATCTGCCAGAGAGGAAGGATTGGAACCACTGCAATGTAGTGCCTCCAATTCCCAACTCTCTCAGCCGATCCAAAAGGATGGAATTATCGATTGTATCAAAGGCCGCTAAGAGGTCCAACAGCACCAGCAGGGTCACACTACCCCTGTCGATACTCAGCTGTAGGTCATTGGTCAGAGCGACCATGGCAGTCTCAACTTCATGTCCTGTCCTGAAGCCAGTTTGAAATGGATCGAGATAACCGGTTTCGTCCAAGACAGCTTGGAGTTGGGAGGCGACAGCTCTCTCAATCACCTTGCTAAGAAATGGCAGCAGGAAACTGGTCTATAGTTGTTTCTGTCCAGGGGGTCAAGGGAAGGCTTCATCAGGAGGGGCTTAACAGCCGCCTCCTTCAGACAAGATGATAAAGATCCTTCCCTAAAAGACGCATCGATTGTATCCCAAAGGAATACCCTCAATGTGTGCCCCCCTCCCGGACGACTAGCCAAGATGGACAAGGATCGAGAGGGCAAGTCGTCTTCCTCATACTTCCAAGGAGCTTGTCAATAATAGTCAGAGTGTGTGTGTGTGCATCCTTAAATTAAATCGCTAAAAAATTACCCAGCCCAACAGGAGTAAGAATTATGTTGTTTTTAATAGCTGTCAAGTCAACTTTGACTTAATGATGATCCTATGAACATAAGGAAGAATAGACAAATACTGCAGAGCACCCAGTGAAATCAACACGCACAAAAAGAAGTGCTCAGTGAATGGCTGCTTTAATTTCTTATTTTGGAAAAACCCAACATGTTTCAGCCTATGTGAATATTTCAGTGGTCGTATTCAGGGGCTATAGAAATACATAAGAACAAATATAAATAAAATTAAATGATAAAATGATAACACACAATGATAACCGACATATAATACTATTTAAAGCCACACACACACACACATCAATAGATAATCTAAGTGTAGAAATTTTTCCAGCTGAAAATCTCGTTCCATTTACTAGGCTGAAAAGAACCAAATAAACCAGCCCCAAGGTTGTTGTTTTTAAAAAAATTATTTTAGGAGATGGTCAGGAAAAAACAGAGAGAGAAAAGGGAGTGAGATGGATGTATCATGCAACCAGGCTAGA
This sequence comes from Urosaurus nigricauda, assembly GCA_034509955.1. Lineage (NCBI taxonomy): Eukaryota > Metazoa > Chordata > Lepidosauria > Squamata > Phrynosomatidae > Urosaurus > Urosaurus nigricauda. Next base: position 104,352,159 of record JAOEGL010000001.1, read on the forward strand.
AAAAGTACTAAGGGGCTGTGCAAACAGCCCTGAAGGGGCGGCCTCCACCTGCCAGTTTTTCAGCCAGATTGAGGTCGCAGCAACCATATGCTGCAACCCCATTCTAGCCTTTCCAGGGCATGGAAAGGAGCCGCAAAAAGCAGCTCCTTTTTGTCCCCAGGAAAGGGTTCAATAGCTGCGGTGCCACAGCTATACGGCACTCCTTCAGTGCTGTGTTGTGCAGATGCAACACCGGAGGAGGGCCTTGACACTGTGTAGTGTGGTGTGAAGTGTCACAGCGCCCTGGGGCAGAGCTGGGGCATGTGTCTGCATGACACTACATCCTGACTCTTCCCCCAGGCCGTCCCAAAATGCCGGTCTGCATAGGGCCTCAGTGAATTTATAAAAAATGGGAAGAGATCAAGTTCTTCATGTAGTCCTCCAGCATCCAAAGATTTTGATTTTAAAATCTACCTTGCTTCTTTTTAAAATAGAATCTTCTCATTGTTATTATTTACTTTTTCTATGGGCTCAAGCAGACAAGTGGCTTGGAGCGGCATGTGGCCACTGCAGCTGCAAGCAAGCCCCAATCAGTATGGAACCGCGGCGACCTGACCAGAACGGACCACTGGCAAGGAGCGTTTTTTCCTCTCTCCTTTTACAGCTGGGTTTGGGCCACCTTGGGAGGCCTCAGCCTGACTTCTGGCCAGTCCGGGGGCATTCGTCATCTGCATGCCAAGTATCCCAAAGCTGATGCTTTTTGCCCATCTGTTTTGGGCGTATAAGCCCAAATTTGAGGTATTTTGCAGGATGATGGCTTTCCATCAAGGGATAACTCCCCCCCCCCTCCCCTTATATTTGAAAGGTGTTCTATACATTTTTGAGAGGTCTTGTTGTCTTTCTCAGGTACGACTTTCGATGTTTGCATTGTGTATTATATATGACAAAACTGCTATTGTAAGTGTTAAAGTGCACCCAAGTGTACCTCTGTTTGTTAGTATGGTTTGTAAATTCAGACATTTTGGAGGTTTACCTGCAATAGCAATAGACTGGGGGTAGACTCCATCAGAGTGTTCATGAATGTTTGTTTTCTGAAATTGCTATTCACTGGAACATCTCTGGGGTATGTTTTTTTTGTTCTTTTAAATGAAATTTGGTTCTTTTCTTGACAACCTCTGGTATGTATTGAATTATGTGCCAGTGTGTTTTTATGGAACCCTGTAAACCTTTGGTAATATGATTGAAAGTGAGAGTGCAGTTGAGATAGTTGGATTGTGGTCTATCTATTCTCTCTTTTTCTCTCTCTCATTTTTTAGTAGCTCAGAATGTGGTTTTTTAGATGCTTTATGTAAATCCTGAATCATGTGGGTACCCTCTGTCAATGATTGATCAATTTACAGGCCTCTTTTCAGTTGCATTTCAATCTAAGGAATTGTCCATAAAGGAGATTTCATCCAAGTCAGTGATTCCCAAAGTGGGTGGTATGCCCTTCCCCAGGGTCAGTGGAAGGATCCAGGGAAGCAGTGAGGTAGAAAGGGGCAGCAGGAGGGTGGTGAAGGAAGAAGGGAGCAGCAAGGGTCTCTTCACTCAAAGTAATGGTGTGCAGGAAAGACAAGGGGAATCAGCGGTCTTTAGGATCAGGGTGGAGATGAGGATTACTTTAAACTTCTTTTCAGGGTTCCCAGAAAACCACCACACAGCCTCGCTGATCATTTTGTGTGTTGGTATTTCCTGCCCTGTGAGTTCACTCCTTTTTGCTAGTAGTGGCAGTTAGGAAACTCATGTGAGGCTTGGGCACAGGGCATTGTTTCTGTGGCTCATAGTGGCACCATTTTGGGACAGAAGAGCAAAGAATTAGAGCACATATGGGTGGAGGAGAAGTAGAAGCAAAAAGGAGCTTTCAGATTTGGGACCCTGCTTAAGCTTTGTGAACTTTGCTGGGACTTGACTAGGAGGTTGCACTGCTGCTCCTGCATTATATCATCAGACAGGCTGAGAGAAGTGCTAGCTAAAGAAACCATTTTTGGGTGTGGGGGGGGGGGAGGGTGAGTGGACACTTGAAGCTGTGTGGGGAGGACATGTTACTGGGGAAGGGGTATCTGTGCTTGATTCTTGGAAAGAATCCTTTGTCTTGGAGCAGCTCCTGCAGTTAAAATCTTCCCCTTTTCTGGTCCACACCAGTCTCCAGTCCAGAGCATGTGACCTCTGCAAACCCCCTACATATGCACCAGCTGCACCTATCTCTGCCCTGATAAAGGATTGAGAGTCCCTTCTTGTAATGAACAGTTTCTTGTTTTCCAGCGTTGAGGGCGGAGCCATCCTTCATGAGGGTTGGTTCCCCCTGTTTGCTCCAATCAGGCAGGACTATGACTTTTGGGCGTGTCCACCAGGGGAATCCATCCCCCTTGTTTGCCCAGTCTAGTTCCTGCCTTCGCTCCGTCAGGTCGTGTTTTCCTAACTCTCCTTTACTCACAAAACAAAATCTTCTTTATTCTCCTTTTACTCCTTACCTCTTCTCTCTCTGTGAGGGCCGACTAAGGTCCGAAGAGCTAGAGGGCCCAGGCATGTCTGGGGAATCTGGCCATGCTACCCAGGCTCTCCACAAGAGGAATGGATCAGCCCTGACCCGGGAGGTGCGGCCTGTAGGCCGCTCGGCGCAGCCGGAGGAGGGATATCCCTTTTCTCCGCGCTTGAAGGCGCCGGACCGCGGGAACCTGTCCCGAAATCGGGAGGGTGCGGTTAGCAAGGAGGACGCCGAGAGACCGCAGGAACCTGTCCCGAAATCGGGAGGGTGCGGTTAGCAAGGAGGATGCCGAGAGACCGCAGGAACCTGTCCCGAAATCGGGAGGGTGCGGTTAGCAAGGAGGACGCGAGAGACCGCAGGAACCTGTCCCGAAATCGGGAGGGTGCGGTTAGCAAGGAGGACGAGAGAGACCGCAGGAACCTGTCCCGAAATCGGGAGGGTGCGGTCGGCAAGGAGGACGCCGAGAGAAATGTGAGTAATGCTGCAGTGAGCAGCTTGGGTACCCTGCAGCCTCTCCCTCCCGAACGTCGGCTCCCTTCTCCTCCTTACTAGCCTTACAGCTGGCGCAATCCTGTATTGCCTCCCAAACGGTCTCCTCTCAGAGAGGGGCCCGTTTTCAGGCTAAGGCCGAGGCAGAGAATTCTTCCCAAGAGTCAGGGTCAGAGGCAGAAAGGACTCAGAGATAAAGGAGGGCCAGGGAATTATCTTCCTCTCCCTCATTCTTCAGATTCTCGAGGGACGCCTTCTCCCCCTTGGAAAGTCATCCCTCCAAGATGGACCCCAAGCTCACTGGAGGGAGCTCAGTGGTCCTTCAGCCCCTGGAGTCGGGCTCACAGAGGGACAGGCTCCTTTACAATTCCAGGAGACCTAGGGAACCCTCTTCTTCTTTCCCCCCCGCCTCCCGCTCTTCCAGGGATGCCATTCCCCTTTGGAGCAGGGCAAATTTGCACCCAAACGTTCCTCCTTGGCGCACAAATTCAAACTCAAAAAAGGCGGGAGCCATGCCAATGCTACTTCAGGTTTATTCCTCCAAGCATAAACATAATGGAGAGCGCCATCTAAGGCTAAGAAGCAAAAATTATGCTTGCAGTTAAAATCCTCAGATGAGGATTTTCCCTCCAAATCTCAGTCCTCTTCTGCCTCTGAGGGAGAATGGTCTGAGGGGGGCCAGAACACCAGCCCCAGGGTGGTGAGATAGAGACCCTGACAGACCTTGGCGCGGCTGGAGGCCCTGTCCCTGGCCAGATTGCGCCCCACTGCGGACATCAAACCCGGCAAGAGGTTTGGACAGTGGGAGAGAGAGAGAGAGAGAGAAGGCAGATTTCAAGAGGTGAGTGAGGATTCAGTCCTTAATCCTATGTTTGTGGGTTAAGCTTTACCCAAGAGATTTGTTTCTGACTTGCATTGCCAGCTTTGAAGGAGGCTTCAGTTGCTTCAGAGATTCAAATGGAGAGTTTCCCTCCAAAACCAACTGCCTTCTCCTCTCCTTCCTCCAAGATCCACTCAGACTGAAGGGATCAGAGAGGATTAACAAAAGCATTTCCAGGTGCAGGGAGTCTGCTTCTGCCCCATTGTCCCCTGGTCTAAGGTGTCAATCTCTCCTTGGGAGAATTTGGCCAAAAAGACATTTATTTATTGTGCTTGCCTTTTTAAAAATAATAGGCAAAGCTGGAACTGAAGGTGTGGCAGCCATTTTGATTAAGGGCAGCTAGGCAGAAAAGGAAAGGCCTGCTGCTTCTGCTAACTAATATGCCTTTTGTAAAACAAAGGAAAATAATACCTATAGTTCACTCCTCAGAAGAGGAATGTGATCTGAAAAAGAGTTAAAAATAAAAAATAAAGATGAGGGCCTTTCAGTACCTCCTGAAAGCTCCTGAAATCTGTTAGATGTTTGGGGACTGATGATCCTTCATTATTACTGTATTTGTTTATTATTACTGTACTTGTTTTATGGTATTATTGTACAACTTATATATTGGAATTTAATGTCAACTCTGACCAGTTGAAGCTAGAGGATGATCCATCCTGATTTCCTCAGGGAAGGATATTCCTCCCTCCTCCAAGCCTGGGCCTTCAACACCAAATACTCCATTTCATGCAGATTTTATGAGGATATTAACAAGGCCTCCATAATTTATTATTGTGATTCTAAATCCAATAGCTGTTTACATATACAGTGGTCCCCCGGGTTACGAAATTAATTCGTTCCGGCCCCTTTTTCGTAAGCCGAAAATTTCGTAACCCGGGGCCTATTTCCAATAGGAAATAGGTAATCCGTTCCGGCCGGCCGGCTGGCCTGGCGGGGGCCTCCTGGCTGAGGAAAGGAAGGTCCGATCCGGTGGATCGGGTCTTCCATTCGTCACCCGCGGAGGCCCACGCTGGCTGGGGAACGTTCGCTTCCCCAGCCAGCCAGGCTTGAGTCCCTTCTCCTCCGAGGCCAGGCTTCGGAGGACAAGGGGCGGCCTTGGATCCCTTCTCCTCCGAAGCGAGGCTTCGGAGGACAAGGGGCGGCCTTGGATCCCTTCTCCTCCGAAGCGAGGCTTCGGAGGACAAGGGGCGGCCTTGGATCCCTTCTCCTCCGAAGCGAGGCTTCGGAAGACAAGGGGCGGCCTTGGATCCCTTCTCCTCCGAAGCGAGGCTTCGGAAGACAAGGGGCGGCCTTGGATCCCTTCTCCTCCGAAGCGAGGCTTCGGAAGACAAGGGGCGGCCTTGGATCCCTTCTCCTCCGAAGCGAGGCTTCGGAAGACAAGGGGCGGCCTTGGATCCCTTCTCCTCCGAAGCGAGGCTTCGGAAGACAAGGGGCGGCCTTGGATCCCTTCTCCTCCGAAGCGAGGCTTCGGAGGACAAGGGGCGGCCTTGGATCCCTTCTCCTCCGAAGCTAGACTTCGGAGAAGAAGGGGAGGCCCAGGCTGGCTGGGGAACGTTCGCTTCCCCAGCCAGCCAGGCCTGGGCCTCCGCGCCTATCGAAAGGAAGCCACGATCCCATGGATCGTGGCTTCCTTTCGTTAGGCTTGCCCCCCAAGCCCGGCTAGAGAAGGGAATCCTCCCTTCTCTAGCCGGCTTTGGGGCGGAGGCCCAGAGACTTGACAGGCTGAGGAAGGTCCCCAGCCAGCCAAGCCTATGGGCCTCCGCCCCGAAGACAAAGCAAGGCAGTGCCTTGCTTTCTCCTCGGGGCGGAGGCCCAGAGGCTTGGCTGGCTGAGGACGTTCCTCAGCCTGTCAAACCTGGGCCTCCGCTTGGAGGGCAAGTCGGGGTAGAGAAGGAAAGGTGTCCTTCTCTAGCCCGATTTGCCCTCCAAGCGAAGCCAAAGGAAGCCGGCTTCCTTTGGCTTCGCTTGGAGGGCAAATCGGGCTAGAGAAGGACACCTTCCCTTCTGTAGCCGGGCTTGCCCCCCAAGCCTAACGAAAGGAATCCGGCTTCCTTTCGTTAGGCTTGGGGGGCAGCGAGGCTAGAGAAGGGCATCTTCCCTTCTGTAGCCTCGCTGCCCCCCAAGCCTAACGAAAGGAAGCCGGATTCCTTTGCCTTGGCTTGGAGGGCAGCGAGGCTAGAGAAGGGAAGGTGTCCTTCTCTAGCCCGATTTGCCCTCCAAGCGAAGCCAAAGGAAGCCGGCTTCCTTTGGCTTCGCTTGGAGGGCAAATCGGGCTAGAGAAGGACACCTTTCCTTCTCTACCCCGACTTGCCCTCCAAGCGGAGGCCCAGGTTTGACAGGCTGAGGAACGTCCTCAGCCAGCCAAGCCTCTGGGCCTCCGCCCCGAGGAGAAAGCAAGGCACTGCCTTGCTTTGTCTTCGGGGCGGAGGCCCATAGGCTTGGCTGGCTGGGGACCTTCTCCAGCCTGTCAAACCTGGGCCTCCGCCCCGAAGACAAAGCAAGGCACTGCCTTGCTTTCTCTTCGGGCGCGGAGGCCCAGGCTTGGCTGACGGGGGAGCGAAGATTCCCCAGTCAGCCCAGCCTGGCCCTGGGAGCCTAACGAAAGCAAAGCACGATCCGATCGGATCGTGCCTTGCTTGGCCTCGGAGAAGAAGGGACGGCCCCGCGATGGCCGTCCCTTCTTCTCCGAGGCCGCCGGCGGAGGAGAAGGGACGGCCATCGCGGGGCCGCCCCTTCTTCTCCGAAGCCTCGCTTCGGAGGAGAAGGGATCCAAGGCCGCCCCTTGTCCTCCGAAGCCTCGCTTCGGAGGAGAAGGGATCCAAGGCCGCCCCTTGTCTTCCGAAGCCTCGCTTCGGAGGAGAAGGGATCCAAGGCCGCCCCTTGTCTTCCGAAGCCTCGCTTCGGAGGAGAAGGGATCCAAGGCCGCCCCTTGTCTTCCGAAGCCTCGCTTCGGAGGAGAAGGGATCCAAGGCCGCCCCTTCTTCTCCGAAGCCTAGCTTTCATTAGGCTTGCCCCCCAAGCCCGGCTAGAGAAGGGAAGCTTCCCTTCTCTAGCCGGGCTTGCCCCCCAAGCCTAACGAAAGGAAGGCACGATCGTGCCTTCCTTTCTATTCAGCCACGGAGGCCAGGGGTCCCTTCTCCTCCGAAGCCTGCTTCGGAGGAAAAGGAACGAAAGTCCGTCCCTTTTTCTCCGAAGCCTGGCTTCGGAGGAAAAGGGCCGTTTCGCAACCCGGGGATACGTTCGTAAGCCGGGGCCATTATTTCGGCCCCGGCTCTTTCGTATCCCGGGGATTTCGCAAGCCGGGGGATTCGTATCCCGGGGGACCACTGTATATGGTTACATCTCAGCCCTCTTTGTCATGAGAATCAACAGATGCCACTTGTGGCTGCCAGAGTTTATGCTCAACTAAGGTGTCTGCTATTTCCTTTTTTTTCTGGGGCTAAACATGTGTGGCCTAGCCCACTTGTCAAACAAACAAACACTTAAGGTCAAAATAAAGTACTATCAGGGTATTAACTATGGTTAAAGGTAGTGGCTATGTCTGGAGACACTAGCCTAAATGAGATTGGATGTAATCCAAGACCAGTTCAAGGTCAGACTTTGACTAAAGAACTGACACATAAAAATGCCCATTACAAAAAATATCTAAGATTCTCACCACTTAATGGGGACAAATTGTTTGGAATAAAGTCTCTTGGCTGAGACTAGGAATAATAAGAAGACCTCAACATCCTTAAATGTCAGCCCTGGTGGCGCAGTGGTTAAATGCCTGTACTGCAGCCACTCACTCAAAACCATAAGGTGGCGAGTTCAAGACCAGCAAAGGGCTGAAGCTCAACTCAGGCTTGCATCCTTCCGAGGTCGCTAAAATGAGTACCCAGATTGTTGAGGGGCAAATAGCTTACAATTGTAAACCGCTTAGACACTCCTTAAGGGTATGAAGCGGTATATAAATGAAATGAAGCTGTTTGTTAAAATATACTTTGATATATTTTTCTATACCATTCATATGACTTTTCATTGCCTCCTTAAGGTAGAGGAAGGCAAACAAACATAGATTGATATAAAAGTCACAAAATGTCTGATTGATATTGAGGCCATAAAAACATCAACAACAACACTATACTATCTATCTAATAACAATTGAGTTATAATAATCACAGGTTCAGATGGGAGATTATCCAGACAAGTCTGGAGACACGTCTCCTCCAAGATTTTTGTGTGTTCCTGTTTTTTGGGTAGTGGTCTCCTGCCCACAGCCCAAGCTACCACGTTATCACAAATATCTTACCAACCTTTCCATACAAGGTTCTACCATTCAGTCTGTTGTTTTCTTCTGTGACACGCACTACACAGATAGACACGTCTTGAAAACAGTGGGACCTTCATATAGACCCATAATTTCAAATGTCCTGATAGATCTCATTCTCTCCCATAGGATATATATAAGATGTCGAGTTGTGATTTCTTTCCTATCCAGACATGTTTTTCTGGTAATTTACGAAAAGAACTACCTAGTTCCATTTCAGAACCTGCATCACTTTGGAGTGGTTGTAGACACATCGCTGACCAGTCTACCTGACCAAGCAAAGGGTAAGATCCATGAAGAACACCCTCGAGCAGGTAGGTTGTTCCCAGTTATTGGACCTAGTGTTACTGGTGCATCTACACTGCCTGATCTGTTTCAGTTAATCGTTTGGCATGAACACCATTTCATGCCAGGAGCCTACAGTAGTTCTTCTAGCTGTATCAAAAAACAGATGGTACACATAAATAATCTGTTCTGACATACACTGATTAAATCAAACCTCTTTGAATGGTGGTTTTTGCTGCCAGTTGTAGAGGATTGCCTGATTTAGGCCCTGTTGAAGTTCCACATAAGGTTGGATGCCAGCTTAGGGTGACGGGAAGCATGTTTGTGGCTCCCAATAGCCAAACTCCAGATCCCTCATGTAGATGCTCCGGTCTCGTCTCTCGTGACTTCAGAAGGGCAGGGTTTCCAGAGATCTTCCAGATGTCACGAAACCAGTTCGTCTTCCAATCACAAAGATCTCTTAACTCAAATACCATATCCAGGATTAAACCTTCACATGTGGATATTGAAAGGCACCTACTGGACATCAGCTCTTCCAATCATACTGTCCCAGAAACTGTCTAATCATTCATATATATGTGTGTGTGTGAGAGAGAGGGTGTATATATAAAGTTTTGAGAACAGCTTCTCTTATTAAACTTCCCACAGTTCACAGATACCCTAATTGGTACCCTCATGTAGTTCTTCAGGCATTAACCAAACCACAGTTTGAATAACTTGACAGAGTTGATATTAAGTTTCTTACCTGGAAAACAGTATTATTTTTTTTAATGCTATTAGTTCAGCTAGAAGGTTTTCTGAACCAGGAGCACTAGCCACAGGAGTGAAATATGCATCTTCTGCGAGGATTCAGTTCTGCTTGACGGGATCTGATGTTCATGACTAAAGTTAACTTCACATTTCATAGAGCACAGGAGATCATTTTCCCTTCATTCGTTCCTGACCCCAAAAAGGAACTTGAAAAGACTTGGCTCACACTAGATGTAGGCAGAGTTCGGCGTATTTACATCAAACGCACTTGTCGATGGCGCAAATCAGACAGTCTATTTGTCTCCTTCGGTCCTACATACCTGGGAAGTTTTTCTTCATCGACCCTGGCTTGATGGATCTGGGCTTGCATCTCTCAGTGTGAGTCGATGATGGGTAATACGCTGCAAGGAAGGGTCAGCGCTCATTCCGCTCACAGTGCTGCCACACCTGCCGCCCTAACCACTAATGTTCTTCTCTCCAATATTTGCAGGGTGGCCGCTTGGTCATCTCCTTCCATATTTATCCATCGCTGCCGAATCAATGCCTTCCAACTGGCTGGGGCATCATTTGGTAGACGGATCCTTCAATCCATCCTATAATTCCTTACCTCAGTTCCCACCCATCTAGGGAGCTTTGGTATGTCCCTCATGAAGGATGGCTCCGCCCTCAACGCTGGAAAAACGAACATTGGCTTACCTTGTGAGATGTTTGTTTTCAGCGATGAGGGCGGAGTCATCCTGCCCACCCGTAACTGAGGAATTTTTTCTCGGTGTCGGGGGGTGTTGTAAGGTTAATAGGATCCTTGTTCTAGTGTCTAGAATTGTTATAGTTGAATGGTTAAACTTTCTCTATTGTTGTTAGTATTTCTTCATTGTTATAAACTCTCTCTGCTTGGCTATACATTGACTGGGCAAACAAGGGGGATGGATTCCCCTGGTGGACACGCCCAAAAGTCATAGTCCTGCCTGATTGGAGCAAACAGGGGGAACCAACCCTCATGAAGGATGACTCCGCCCTCATCGCTGAAAACAAACATCTCACAAGGTAAGCCAATGTTCGTTTCACTCACCACCTATCTCCTACTGAGGCACTGTTATCTTTGGTAGCATGTTTCAGTAGTTTAACAGAGGCCAAGCAGTACTTCAAAACATGAATGAAGTTTATATATAAAATAAAGAAACAAATATTGAAATATACTTAAAGCTTTGTTTGTCTTATCCTTAGTTACAGAAGTTCCTTAAAAATAATACTACAGCCACTCAGGCAACCTTCTCCAATATTAAAGCCAAAAGCTTCCTTAACCTCCAGGCTTATTCTGAGCCTCTCTTTCTCAGACTCCCTCAAGCCTCTCTAGTCCCTACTGGACTTCTCAGACCCTTCCCTGGCCTATAACTATCCTATAAATGTTCCCACAGGAACACCAAGAGCACACCCTCCCTCCAAAGATGTCTCTTCCCTCAAAACTTCAACACACACAAAAAAAAACACCCTTTCGTTCCCTGTCAAGAGCCCTACCCAGTCAGCTTCTCATTGGCTAGACTCCTGGAGCTCTGTGATTGGCTGTTTCCATGGCCTGCTCACTACACTTCTGTCTGAGGAGAATCTTCTGCTTTGCACCTGGTCACCCTGGGAACAGCAACTGAGCAGCTGCCTGAGCAGCAACCAAGACTCCACACTCCCCTTTGCTGCAAGGCTGGCATGGGTAAGAGGCTTCTCCGTCTCTGCTCAGCTAGCTGCTTGGTTGCTGCTCTCAAGATGACAGTGCGTAAAGGAGCAGCAACTGAGCAGCCAGTCAAACAGCAACCAAGAAGTTTGTAGCCTGTGCCAGCCTTAGCTACAAAGATGGCACAAATGCTGCTCAGCCAGCTGCTTGGTTGCTGCTCTCAAGGTGATTGGGTGCAAAGGGAGCAAGAATTTGCAGTAGAAAAGGTAAAGGTTTTTCCTTGACAAGATTGTTTAGTCGTGTTTGATTGTAGGGGGTGGTGCTCATCTCCACTGCTAACCTGAGAGAGCCAGTATTGTCAGAGATGATTCCATGGTCATGTGGCCAGCATGAGTACACAGAGAACAGTAAACCTAATATTAAAAAATATGCACATGGGGAGGCACTAGGGTTGCTGCCCAAAAGGAAAGGGGGTGGTAGCCCGAAAAAGTTTGGGGATCACTGTTCTAAGTGATCTGGAATGTAGGCATTGGGGCTCGACAGACTATTAAAGCTGGCCTGGAGGTGGAGTCAGAGTGTGGTATCCACATGACACAGGCCCTGCCCCCAGGCCAGGATGATGTTGCATGCTGCTCCTCTGGCGCTGTATCTACATGATGCAGCGCCAAAGGACTGTGGAAAAGCTGCGCACTGCCAGCTGTTTCCAGTGCGCAAAAAGGAGCCACTTTTTGCACCTTGGAAAGGAGAGATTGGAGCCACGGCATGCGTTTGCTGCTGTTCTGATCCAGTGCTAAAAGGGGCGGTCTGTTGAACCCCTTTCAGATTCAAAATAAGTGTGGCATCTAGGTTTTCTATATAAGATAGACGAGATAGACCACAATGCAACCATCTCAGTTTTGTTTTCTGTTGTACTTAGAGGGGATATAGACGGTCTGAAGCTGCCCCTTCTGAAGACAGATTGGGGCCGCAGCAAACACATGCTGCGGCTCCAGTTCTCCTTGAACCCAGCCAAAACAGAAGTGAATAAGATCCGCTCCTTTTTCTGCTGCACAAGGCAGCTTTATGATGCTCTGTTGGCGTGTGGCATGTAAACGCCATGTCACTGGAGTGCATGAAGCCGCTCACATGTGGACAACCATCCAATTTCAGGTTGGATTCATGATGTGCAGCATCTAAATGCCACACTCCGGACCTGCCAGCACAGTGGCTTAAAAGGGCCTTCTGTTCGGGCCCTTAGTTTTCCATTTTCACCTCTCAATAATTAGCATTCTGTGACCACTGAGCACATTTAGCGTTCACTAGGCTGTCTTGCATATCCTCTAGCACTTAGGATTTTTCACCCAATGCCATTTTTTGTATTTGGACAAATTTGAGAGTTACAGTGGGCTTGTTGATACTTCCAGCTTGTGTGTAATAGTATGTTTCATGTAACTCTGGATAATTAAGGAACAACTCTTACCCTTAATATAAACAGTATTCTGCAGGTACTTATTAATGCAGATTCCTGCAGAGCAGTTACTAGGGTTTCTATCCTTTCCTAACTCACACATGGTGAAGGGCTTCCTATTCCTCTTTCAAGTCCCACCTCCGTGCTACTGCTTGTTTTACTTCTGAGACTATACATTTTGTCATAGTGTGGTGTTTGGCTACATAGTATGAAAGCATTTGAAAACTTGAAAGCATATACATGATTATTTCAAGTTTGCAAGGCATCTTTGAGTTTCTGAAATTTTTGAGGCCGTATTCTTAAACAAGTATTGAAAAAAACTCTAAAACCTTAATAAGCCACCTTAAATCATATCCATGTTGTGCTTATGTGTGTGTGTTTGAATTTGAGAGATAACATTCCTAATAGCATGTAGAAGAGTTGAAACAGATGATGATTAGATTATTATAAATTCTAGACATAGCAAAAAAAATATGGTCACTTAAGTGAGAATCCTTTGGTTTGGAATCACCCATATACACATGTTATATGTTAGAATATGTTTTTTTAAAATATACTATCAGACTACTGGGTGTTTTTCATGTGTTGAGCCTCTAATATTTTATTTCTTTGGCTTCCCCACACCTTTCTCTAATATTAGGAACTTCCCAGAATCTAATTCCGGTGACTTCTCCTAGTAGTGGATTTCTCTTTGGTGGATACCACAGGTCACCTGTAGAATTTCCTGACACTGCTGATTTCCTTACTAAGCCAAGTGTTAATATGCATAAATCTCTGGGATGCACCGTTAGTACTTCAGATTTTCAGCAACAATTTAAAACATCTTCACATTATACATGTAGCAGGTAATGTTCTCTGTTTATTTAATCAAAACTTAAATACCTACTTGAAACAAACTTTCTATCATATACTCCCATTTACCCATGTACAGTAGAAAATTGAAAGGGGACATGACTTTCAGATTGGTCCCAGGCTATTCTTATTTCATAGGTCAAGCATTTTACAATATATTTTTCAAATTTTGACTAATTTTCTGCTTATTTTATTAATAAATAATTAATTTATTACCTATCACCTTTTGATGCTTATCTAGTTGGCAGCAGGCTTCAGCAACATAAAAGACTGCATGAATATCCTTGGTGCGTTTTACATTGGCAAAAAAAGGTGTTTTGAAGGCTGGGTGAAAACCCAGCTTTTACATTATAAAATGGGAAAGTGTGACATGAAAACGCCATTTTGGCGTTTTAAGGGAAAAAACGCGCTTTTAAAAAGTAGTTCGGTTGACCCACTACTTTTTTAATAAGTGCGTTACAGCGCTAGTGCATGTAAAGGCTAAGGTGTACTTGCGCAGTTAAATGGGGCTCCGTTTCCTTAAGGCGCCCATTTAAAGGCTGCGCTGTTGGTGCGGATCAGAATGGATCGTAGTTGGGAGCATGCGTGGTGTGGACTCCACTCCTAATTAAAACGTTCTATGCCCTCCAGGTGTAAAAGCTGGGGTTTAACTGCGCAGTTTTTTAAAGCTCCCAAACCCTAGCTCCGCCCTTAATCCTAACCCTAGACATGCGCAGTAGCGCCTTTGGGATATTGACAGTTTTGGTGGCGGATGTTTTTACAGTTGCAGTGATAAGAGGAAACTTTCAATTTTCACACGAACCCCCCCACACATTCCAGCGCCATTTCCCACTTGCATTTGTCCAAGTCAGCCGCTCCTAGGGACACTCTTGCCGAGGCTTTGCTGTGGCACTTTGCACAATGGCAGAGACTTCTACAAGTGGCCCAAAAAGGGGGAGAGGGATGTCTTGGTCTCATGCAGAGACCTCAGACCTCATTTCCATCTGGTCAAGGCCCAATCGGACATAGCAATGCCACCGGCTAATTCACACTGCTCAAGCAGTGAGACACCAACTGCAGCTGTTCTCTCTTCTGTATCATCACTGTCATCATCAGCTATCATTTCAGTGGTCACATCAGTCATTTCAGTGGTCACAGCAGTCATTTCAGTGGTCACTTTGACGATCCTGGCAGCACTAGCGGAGGCAAAGGCGGCAGCTTTGGCTGTGCTTTGAACATTGACGACAAGTGCCGACCACAAAGGAGAGGAGGCATCCATGTTGGTGATGATGCCCACAGTGACCCTGTGCTGACGAATGCCAACGTCACTGGGTCAATGGCCAGCACTCCTCCTCCTTTGTCTTCTTGCAGATGCTCGGTCTGTGGCTGCTGTCAAAATCAATTAGGAGCCCCCTTTAAATCATTTAAAACTGCGCAATTCGTAGCCTCGACCCTATCAATAGTGCAGTTCAAGCCTCGACCCTCGCAATAGCGCAATTCATAGCCTCGACCCTATCAATAGCGCAGTTCAAGCCTCGACCCTCGCAATAGCGCAGTTCAAGCCTCGACCCTATCAATAGCGCAGTTCAAGCCTCGACCCTCGCAATAGCGCAGTTCAAGCCTCGACCCTATCAATAGCGCAGTTCAAGACTCGACCATCGCAATAGCGCAGTTCAAGCCTCGACCCTCGCAATAGCGCTGTTCGCGGCGGTATGAACCGCGCAACAGCGCAGTTCGCAGCCGGCAAGGAAAAAAAATTAAAATCGCAGTTTAAAGCTGCGTTTCTTGCTGCCCATGTATCAGCTCCGCCTGTATTTGTAGCGTTCTGACAGCTTCCCATGTAACTGCTGAGCCACAAAAAAGACCACTCAGATAAGTCGTTCCCACACCCCTCAATGTAGCAGCTCTGCACTTTTTTAATGCAAACCTGAGGCTTGCTATGTAGCTGCTAAGCATTAACATAAAGGCGAGTTCAGATCACACTTTCTTGCCAATGTAAAAAGCCCCCTAGTATTTCTTCCTTTATAGACATCTCCTCAACACATTATGTAAATCACATAAATTCAGTGGGTCTGTTCACTTGGAATGAACAGTGGGATTTAGTCCTAAATATTTAGTCCAGTGGTATAATTATGCTTTCTTCTCTAACCTTTCTTGAACCCTTTTGCTTGAGTGCAAATAAAATTGTTTGATTAAGGATACTCTGAACAGGAGTTTCACCTCTAGTGAAATGTGTGATGTTTAAGAAAACACAGTATGATATTCAGAAAATTGTGACAAGAAATGAGAAATTACAATTTTATCTTGTTTTATTTTCCATAAGTTGTGGACGACAGATATTCAAGACTGTTTCAGCCTCATTATCTGAATCCGTAACAGAATATCAAAACCACAGATCAGGTGCGATTATGAATCACAAACAGTATATGTATGTATATCCTTTGTTTTACTTACTGACTAATACTTGCAGCAGATACATTCCTGTACCTAGCAGAAGTATTCTATCTGTGTTGAGAACTGTGATCTTGGCTCATTTTCAGTGGGCTAGAATCCAAAATTACCTACTTGATGAGCAGCTCTAAAAGGGAGGAGGAGCCGATAAGAGTGTAGGAATGTGTCTTGTACTGTTAAAAAGAGACGAGGTTTCAGTACAAAGCCTTAATGTGATTCAGACCCCTATGTAAGGAAGAAAGATTTGAAAGGACAGAAGAAGTCCAGTGAAGTTGATGAGTTTGTTATGTACTGCCAGAGGTGCAGTTAGAAGTGAAAAGGGAGATTTTAAAGGACAAAGAGAGTCCATTGAAATTAGTTGAGAATTTTATGTTGTTTGAGAAGTGAAGAGCCTGTTCAGAGAAGCTCACGTTCTGGGGAATTGTGACTTCTAAATAGAGCTAGACTTTCATAGGATTTATACTCCTAATGAAGGGGCTTTAGTGGAACTTGTATTTAAAAAATAAAACACATTTTCAGGTGAAACGAAGTCAGTTAGGGTACTAGAACAAAGACCATTTGTAACAAGAGAAGTGATGTACACATTGTAACAACAAAATTTGAGAACCAACTGCAAAAAGATACTAAATTAAGTTATGTCTGTAAATATAAATTATTTTTCTTGTCTTGTTTACAAAAGAGTGGCTTGAAGTAATTTATAAATAACAACATCAGAAGCATGCTACCATGAATATTAAAAAAAAACTTAATAGAAAAGGGATATTGGGAGCCCATATCTGAGTCACTTTTAAGAGAGTGGACTGGGATAAGAATTGGGTCCAGTGAAAGGACAAAGGGTTAAAGAGATACTTCTGAGGGAAGAAAAACCTCAAACTATATATTGTAAGACAGGAGAAGAATCCTGTGTAATCCGGTGGTCACACAAAATTTATACTAAAATTATTTTATAGTGCAGTCAGGACATTTTAATTTTGGATATTAATGGGCATTATTATCAAACTTAATGCTAACTGGAGCTGCAGTTATTTACATGACACAAGTAGTGGTTACAATAATTACTTATGAGAAACTTGATTAGAATAAATATGTAATTAAACCTGCTTCTTAAGACAAACAATTTGTCCTTTTAGTCACAATTTAATTTCCTGTACCTTCATGGACTATTCTGAACCATCTAGAACTTGCTCAGTGTTCTCCTTTTAGAGTACCTCCCTTTTTCACAGAACATGTCTGTATTTGTTCCTTGCAATTTCCCTCAGTTTCTTTTTGACATCTCTAAGACAACAGCATTCTTCTGGAATACTCTGACAACCTTGACACCTGCTGAAACATTGGTATGGACTGTTCCGGTACTTTCTATGGAGGAGGCTTACCCTACAGTCTACTGTGGGTTTGGTGGTGGAGGAATTCTCAGTCAGTCCATGGGAGAAAGCTGACTAAAGCTCACACTAAATTGAGCTGGAAGAGGTCAGCTCCCCCAGAGGGTTGCTCATTATTGAGGGACAAAGGGGTTAATTCCCTCAAGAAGAAAAAGAAACTGAAGCACAGTCATCGATCATTACCGACAATGGAGTTACCATTGGCATCAGTTCGCTTGGTTTTGGTATCTGTTCCTCCTTCAGAAATGCCTTTAACTGTTCTCCAAGACCCAACAATTCTAACACTGGCTCTTGCAATCGGTCAGTTTCAATCTTCTGGACAGTGTCATGTGATTGTCTCACAAACCCTCTTGGGTGTTGCCTGGGCATTGACCTTTACCTCCATCACAGAGAAGACAGAAATGCCAATTTGCTAACTAGAGTGGCAGTTTTTTACATGACATAGGTAGTGGTTACAATCAGTGCACTACAATAGGTAGTGGTTACAGTCAGTCAGCTAGACAGAGGTCTTATACTTCATCAAGACCATTGTATCGGGAAGATTCTCTGTATATATCCGTGTCATTTATCGATCATTACTAGCACGAGCATCTGTGGAGAAAGCATCCAGGCTGTCATCACTCTCACTTGCCCTCATACTGTGACCAGTACTACCATGGAGAGTATATGTCTTAACAAAGGTCGCCTTATCAATGGTATTAAAGATGGTCCCATTCTCCTTGAGAGCATATACCACTGGATTCTCCTAGACAGCACATGCCTTTGTCACTTCATCACAAGTCTGCACTATCCTTGCCAGTGCCACCTCAATATTTCTGTTGTCACCTTTGCCAAGAACAATGACCGCAGTTTCAAGATCCCCCTCTATGGTTTCAGTGATTCTCTCAGTCTCTCTGATGCTGATGTTGATGGACTCAGCTCCAATACAAAGTATCCTATCCTACTCAATTTCTGTTTTGATTGTTTATTTCTTGTGTTTGAGGGAGCCTTCGTGGTGCAGTGGTTAAATGCCGGTACTGCAGCCACAACATTGTGAATTGGCTCCCTCAGGGCTCCAGGTTGACTTATCCTTCCATCCTTTTGTATGTCAGTAAAATGAATACCCAACTTGTTGGGGGCATTAGAGAGTGATTAGTTCACTGTGAAGTGGTATAGAAATGTAAAGAGCTATTGCTGTTACTAAGTGCTGCTATTGTGCTTCCAGCGTCATCTTCTGCTGCTCTGTTACTATCAACATCTACAATTCTAGCAGTGTCTTTTGCCTTGTCAGTGGTTCCACCCTCTGTTAGTCCACAGCAGTAACTACCATTGGAACCATCTGATGACTATGATTCAGACTCCACATCTGCATCTCTGTTGGATCTCATCCATAAATAATGAGCTAAACCATTTCCCATGCCTCCCACATCTCGATGGATAGACAGAATCCAGAGAGGGAGAGGCTACTTTTTTCCCCCAGAACCCTCCACCTAACTCTATCATTGTTGAGGCCACTCAGACCAACTGGGGTAAGAAATCCCATTCTCTCCCTCTGGGGTTAGAAAATAGACATGGTCGGCAGGCGCATTTACTCAGCAGCAGCACTAGCAAATAAATTAGCAATTACATATCTTGCATGGCTATTTCTCAGCAGCTCATAAACTTTCTCCATGGTATTCCTGTGCCCTGAAATGGGGGAGAAATAATCCAGGACTTTTCTCAGGCTGTTGTGACCACTCCATTTTGCCTTGTGAGGTCCCTCTGATATTGAAGTTCTTGACTTCTGTGCTAAAGGCCTATGCTTCTCATAGCTCAAAGTGCATTTAGCTGCCATCTCTGCTTACCACTAGGACCATACCAACAGTCTTTGACTATTTGTGGACCCACTTGTTAAAAGATTCCTCAAGGGTATGAAACTTCTGTACCCTCTAATTGCACCATCTGTATCAGTGTGGTCTCTAAAAGCTAATGGGTGTAAACTCTTTCAGCCATTTGACTGCGCCTGTTATCTTTCAAGGTCACTTTCCTAGTGACCATCACATCAACTCATTAGGCCTCTGAGCTGTATGCCCTGAGATCTGGTCTTCCTTACCTGGCTTTTCATAAGGACAAGGTGGTACAACAGCCAGATATTTCTTTTCTTCCTAAAGTGATTTTGTAGTCCCATCTTAACCATCCAGTCATTTTTTTCAACTCTCATGTGTAACCCTATGAATGCTATGGAATCATCTCTTCATCTCTTGGACATTTGTAGAACCCTTGCCTTCTGTGACTCATGCACCAAGCACTTCAGTTAATCTCCTAGACTTTTTTCATTGCTATGGAGGTGCAAAGATGAGGATGCCAGTATTTTCTCAAAGACTGTCTAAATGGATTTTACACTGCATTTTGTTAACATACAAATTAGCCAGATTTTTCCTACATTAGATCTTTGAGCATACCCTGAAAGAGTGACAGCTTCATCAATTGCTTTCATTACATGAGTGTTGTTGCCATGTGGTCTCAACAATCCACCTTTATCATGCAGTGTAGATTGGACTCTAGAGCATGTGTGAACTCTCTCTTAGGTTGTTCTGTGATTTCTTCATGGCTAGTATATCCCCCATCTCTGATAAGTCAGCTAGCTAGTTGCCCATTTGTGTTGAGTCACAGAGACCACAAAGAGGAAGGATAAGTTGCTTACCTGTAACTGGGGTTCTTCAAGTGGTTATTTGTGAACTCACACAACCTGCTCACCTACCTCTACTCATGTCCTGTCTTCTGTATAGCGATAGACCTGAAAGTTTCTCCTCTGGTATGATGGGCCAAAGGTAGGTCTCTTGATGTCTTCTTAGCAGTTATCCAAGTAAATGATGTAGACGATAACTCTTTCATATGAACTGGCTTGTCTTTCTTTCTGAAATGATGTTAGATGGCACTCCTTATGAAAAGTAGCTATGCCTACTACCTCGCTTGGAGTTGTCTCTGTCCCAAATGACTATGGACAATGATTGTTAACCATCTTACTAGGTTAATGTGACAGCAAGGGCTGACACGTCCTTTCTACATGCTGCCCTTTCCGCTTTTTCTGATGAAACGTGGAACCTACCTTGATAATTTTCCCATTTTCACACAAAGACAATAGAAAAGGAGGACAGGCTGCTAACCCATAACTGTAGTTCTTTAAGCAGTCATCTAAAGTCACACAATCCGCCCTTCTTCCCTTTCTTTCCATTTTTTGCCTGCTTTCTATTTGTGGTAGACACAGAACTGAAGAGAGAACACAGAGAGTGGTTCCTGTCAAAAGCTACTCATTTCTGGAATGTTCTGATCATGGCTCTATACATGTTCAAAACTCATTTCAGTGCATTCACAGATGACCACTCAAAGTACTAGAGCTACAAGTAAGCAAACTTCCTCCTTTCAGTTACTGTTTTGTGGAAGGTTGTCACATAAACAATTGATGAGAACAGGTCAGTATAGGTAGATAAAGTTCTTCGTTGGTTCAGTGTTGAATCATGTAAGCTCCCATTTGTACTATACTGAAGAAACAAATTTGCCTCTTCTGCTTTCTTAACAAATCAGGACCATTTTAGTTGGATATATTTTCTCTTTAAGCTGGATGAGGTAATCATCTCAATAAATAATTAAAGCCATAGCTGATACTTTATCAAAAGAGAAAAAATTCAGATGTGTGGCATTGTGCAATGTAACAGAATGCAAGTTTCTAGTTATCACTTTTGATTAATAATTTATTTTGATTAAACTGCTAGTATTGTTTACCATTATTTAAGGTGAAGATGGAAATAGTGATGTTTCAAAAGACTCAGCCCACTTTATAGAAAAACAGCAAGTTGAAAGGGGAGAAACAAAAAATCACAATCATCAAACAGATCAAACTGAGAATAATCAACTGGAGGTAAGTGTATTATTGTACTAATACAGTAGCTAAGTAATTTGTGAGTTAATAAGCAGTTTAATATTATATTATGTAGCACATCTCATTTATATATTTGTCTTGCCTCACAAAACTACAAATCCCAGTATTTTGTTGGATAGAATCATGGCAGTTAAAATTGTTAAAGTGCTGCTTTAATTCTGCCATGTGGATATACCCTATTGAGTGTAAAGAATTGACTGGAAAAAATAAGCAAAGAGAAGGCAGGCAATAAATATTGAATCCATTGGTATTGAACAGAATAGATTTTTGTTGCCAAATAGTAATCAAGTGTTACTACACTTTTGTTCTTTGCAATTTTGTAGCTAGAGTAGCTTCTTGAGTTTATGAAACAAACTAGAGAATATCTTGGGGCTCCTGCCAAGAAAGAAAGAGTAAAAGATGTGTGTTGTGCACCTTAATGATACACATAAATATGACAAAGCTGGTCCAAGTTCATTATCCTGATGTGAAATAAAAAAGAGGTAGGGGTGTGTGTGTGTGTGTGTCTATGTCTGTGTATGAAGAGCAGTTATTTTGTTTTTGTTTCAGTTTTTCTCCCCAACTAAAGTTAAACACTTTAAATCAATGAGAATTTGGTGTGTCAACACTTGTAAGTTTATAGTTTTTTGTGGAGCTTTCGGGCTATGTGGCCATGTTCTAGAAGAGTTCCTTTCTGACATTTTGCCAGCATCTGTGGCTGGCATCTTCAGGGAATGATAGCCTGGAAAAGGCTATGTGACCCTGGGAAGGAAGGAGAAATTTGCAAAGCTCCACAAAAAACTATGGATGCCAGCCATGAAAGCCCTTGACTCCACACTTGTAAGTTCCATTCAGTCAGTGAGTCTGCTCTGGTTAGGCCTTTCTTTTTCTTTTCTTTTTTTTAACCGGGAGCCTTAGACAATTGTTTTATTCTTTTCTACATTGATTATGTATATGTGTTAAGAATCAGATGACATAAAATTGCCCCATTATTCTGTGTAGTAGTTACTAACCTTTGTTTTACTTAACAGTATATGTAAAAACTGTAATTATGGTAACTAACATCAAAAAAGATTGTACTACTGTATATACTCATGTATAAGTCTAGAAATTTTTGTTAAAAAGCTAACCCAAAAACCCTGAGTTCACTTATCCATGGGTCAATGTAAGTATTGTACCTTGATTTTTATCAAAAAGAAACCATCCCTTTCTCTGAGTAGAGTGGTGAAAGGCAAGAGCTTAGTACATCCTGGGAGAAGCCAAAAGAAGCACCAAGCCCCCCTCTGCTCTCTCTGCCATGGCACCACTTCTGGCCTTTTTAAATGCCTGGGTGGGAAAATGGCAGCAGTGGCTCTTTTGTGCTCCCTCTCAACGTAGCAGTGAGAGAGTAGAAAAGATTGATGCTGCTTTAAAGTTATCCCAGGAAGGACTAAGTTCTCTTACCTTTCACCCCTCTGCTCAGAGAAGAGGATAGTTTCTTTTTTGATAAGAAAAAAAAATAAACACTAAATGTGTACTGTGCCTTAACTTTTATCAAAAAAAGGAATTATCTTAGTAGATAATGTAAAAGGCCTGTTTGAATGCCTGGGCAGGAATATGGCAGTGGCAGCAGCCAGGACGCTGGCTCTGTTTGCTTTCTTGTATTTGTGTAACAACCCTTGATTTGTCCAAGGATCGTATCAAAATCCATAATATTGGCCCTAAAACCTACCCTTGACTTGTTCATGAATATGTATGGCCCTTTCAATAAAAATGCACTTGGTAAATGTTCATAACTAATTTGTGTACTTCTCTGTTTATTATGCTTAATATTTTTAAGATGGAGGATGATTATTCATCAGACCTGATGGCAATAGAAGACCATGATTCATTAATAGAAAAAATGAACAACTGGAATTTCCAAATATTTGATCTTGTGCAAAGTATGGGAGATAAATCTAGAAGAATCCTTAGTCAGGTTTGTTGTTTTTTGGATCTGTTTCATATATATTGCTGCTGTTATAGAGTGTAGTTATGGATATGGAGAAACCACATTCATAAAACTATTTATATATGGATGGATAGTACATAGAAAAGTTTTTGTTGGACCTTTATTTTAACATAAAGACCACAGTAAGACAATTAAATAGAGCTTGTCAGCCCCTTGTGCTTTCTGTTTTCTTGTTTGTTATTATTTGGGTTTTTTTAAATGAATGAGTGTACAGTTTCATATAACTATTGGTCTTTTAAAACAAAATAGTAAAGTTCTGAAATGAGTTGTTGATGTTGAAGTTTGAACCTTAAGAAAAATTCTAGTTGGCCAACATAGTACCATCTTGAATTACAGTGCCATAATTTAGGCAAACCTTTAGAAAGAAAGTGGAGAATTTGGAGAGGAAGAAATCTGCAAAGTAAATTCATGATTGCATAAGTAACCAGCATTGTGTTTGCACTGGATCAATCTGTAACAAATAGCTAACAGATATATTTCCTTACATTTTGATATAAGGAAACAGGTGCCTTTTCAAATGTGTTGAAACTGAACTTTTTATTTGTGCTGATCTTTTACGTGCATGTTTTCAAAGTTTTCAAAAAAAAAAAAAACAGTAAAAGAAAGCTGTAGCCTCATATCTACATTCCTCAATCCCCTGTCTCACATGAGGTTCTCAAGGGTCTCTTGATTTATAAGTATGGACATCTTTTGAAGAATTGGTGGAACTGCTGTGAGGGAGAATGAATTTGTCCTAGTTGATCATACTTAGAATCATAGAATTGTAGAGTTCTTTATATCCAGACCTATGTATTTCAAACCTAAAAACAATTCAAATGTAAATAGTTTGCTTTAACATTCTGTAGAGTAAAAAATAATTATGTTATATGTTTAGGTTGCATTCACATTGTTTCAAGACACTGGTTTATTTGAAATTTTCAAAATTCCAACTCAACAATTCATGAACTACTTTCAAGCATTAGAAAATGGTTACCGAGACATTCCCTGTAAGTCATACATCATAACATTAGCCTTCTTTGGTTCTCTGAGCCATACTACTTGCTTTAAGTTCTAACCATATTATATTTGGAAAATAGCTATAAGTACAGTGATACTTATGATAGTGATAGTGATATGCTTTGTTATGCATTATGGAATAATAACAAATAAAACAAATTTAGATAAATCTAGTAGCAAAACTGAATAAAATGTTGTGTAAGACAATAATTAAGACTGGAAAATGGGTTACAAAGAGATACTTGGGATGTATACAAGTAATAAAAAGTTGTATGCTAAAATATCTAAAAATTGACTACCTTCTAGTTTAAATTTGTCTTTACTGTGGGGTATACATATGCCACAAATTTAAATTAGGTTAATAGCAATCTTAATAATAGTTTTGTTGATTAAGGTAGTGCAATAGTAGGGAATTTTGAACAAAATCATAGAAACCACGATCGTAAGAGTTCATGTGTGCCATATGATTTTCTAATCTGAGACAAATGTTAATTTTGCAACATAACCCATACCCTTTTTATTCCTTTCCATTGTTGCACCAATGTCCTATTTGATTATGTTTGCCTTTTGAATTATTCTTGAAATAATTGTGTGATGCATGCTGTGTGAAATTACTTTTGTGCAAGAGTTAGTACACCTCATTCTTTTTTTTTCCGTATAAAATTTCCACATAGATACACCATCCTCATTCTGAGGACATCACTAGGGAAGGGGTGTGTGGACTGCCGAGAGAGCCCAAGGCTGTGGAGAAGCTCAAACAGGGCAGCAGTGCAGTGAGCCAGTTGCAAGCTCGCCACAGCTGCTGCCTTCTGTCTGTCTCTGCTCCTTTGTGGTCTCTTAGCCAAGACAGCCCAAGATGGCAGAGCAACCCAAACAAGAGGTGGAAGCCCAAGCCTGTTGCAGGCTCACTGCATTCTCCATCTTCTGGTCATTCTTCTCCACTGCCTTGGGCTCTCTCGACCTTGACCAAGAGAGCCTAAGACTGTGGAGAAGCTCAAAGGGGAAGAAAAGATGCAGCAAACTGGTTGCAGCCAAGCATGGGGTAAGGTAAAAGATGGCTGCAGTGGGCAAAGGGAGTAGCTGGTGGGGGCAGGGGTGCCAGGTAGCTTGGGCAGAAAAGGGAGGGTGACAAGAGGCAGTCAGGAGGGGGAGGGCAGAGGGCAAGTGCCTCCTGCCTCCTGATGTTTGTCCTTCTGCCACCCACTCCCCTTCTGCTCTCTCCTCATGTTGTTTCCCTTTGAGTGCCTGCCTGAGGATAACAACGTGAGTTTATCACACTGGGTGACACCAGCCTTAGTGACACCACTGCCCCATTCTGAGAATTTTCTATCATAGATTGAGGATGTGACTCTTATACTGTGCTCCATTTAGAACTATGTGGGCACATTATTCAAAAGTTAATTTGTTCTTCCCCTTTGTTACAGGCATTAGGTTGCCCTGATGTTAGTCCTGTTACTTTAGGACAGATTTGTGTAATGTGCACCTTTTCAGATGTTGCTGAACTGCAATTCCCATCATTCGTCACCACTGGCTCTGCTTTGGTGGAGCTGCTGAGACTTGCAGTTCAGCATCATCTGAAAATATGCACATTTCCCAAACACCTGCCCTAAAGTAACAGACTAACATCATTTTCCAACCTTGCTTTAAAGAATGGGAAAAAGATCTTAAGGAAGCAGAAATAGGTTGGAGGACAAAATTGTTAGGTGTAATGGTTTGTAAATAAAGCAATATGCCTTTGGAACAGACATTTGGAATTCTGTGTATTCCATTTGCAACAGAATATTATGTGTCATTATACTTGCCCCTGCCTGAGAAATGATATTGTATAACTCTAAAGACAGAGAAAGGAGAAATCACTATGATAAAATGTTGCAACAACTCTTCCACACAAAAAATGGCTCCCCATTCCTTGCTAACCTGTCACTATAAGATTTGCTTCAATCCCGAGCATCAACACTTTCCTCTGTACATAGTGAATAGAATGCTTTGGCCATTTCCCCACTCTCCTTTAAATTTGATCATTTTTTAAATGAAACGTTTGGGGAGGGAGGGAGGGAGGGAGGGAGCAGGCTCCAAAACAACTTCAGCTCTTTTTATTGTATGTTTGTTTGACTCAACCCCTCTGTCTAGGAACTTAAATTTTAGCAATGGCCCAAGATAGATCACATTGCATTTCTGAATATTGTGTTACTTTGATGGCAAGTAGGAAAGCAAGTCAGTTCCTGATCAGGGAAGAATCATAGAATCATAGAATTGTAGAGTTGGAAGAGACCACAAGGGCCATCCAGTCCAACCCCCTGCCATGCAAGAACTCTCCATCAAAGCATACCCGACAGATGGCCATCAGCCTCTGCTTAAAGACCTCCAAGGAAGGAGACTCCACGACACTCTGAGGGAGTGTGAACATGACCTTCGTCTTGAGCTAGTGGTTTGCCACTGCTTCTGTCCAGTGTTTTCTTGATTCTTGGATTTCAGCTCACCTTTTCTCCTTGGCTCTGTATTCTTCTCTTGTAATTTCCTACTCATGTGACTTTTCTTCCTAACTCAGCTTTCCAATACCAACTCTTTCTTCCTCTGTCAAGCCACCCCCATCCTACAATTCAGTTAGCAATGCATAATCCTTTCTGTTTTAAGACACTATGTAGAATTTTCCTAGTTGGTTATTTCATCGACCTTCTGTGACCAGACTTTCTGTAGTGGAACTTTGTATGTTCATGAAAATCCTGCGAAAGAAGCTCAGCCAGTGGTCTACAGGACAGATTGCAAGCAGGCAGTGGGTGACTGTAGGGTTTTTATCTTAATTTGTTAAAATAACATTTAATTTTATAAATTGATTTTAGATCACAACCGAATACATGCCACAGATGTTCTTCATGCTGTGTGGTATTTAACAACAAGACCAATTCCTGGATTTCAACAAATACACAGTGGTTCTGTGACAGGAACTGACACTGGTATGTGTTTGGTGGTTTGTTTTTGTTTTGTTTGTTTTTTGTACAACAGGGTTTGGGCCAATAAAATAACAAGAGCATACTTCAAATGATTTTTTAAAACATCCTCCTGATGTTTCTTTTCTTACATGAAGGTTTCATGTTTGAAAGATAAATCTAACAGACGATGTCATTTACAATCATTGTGTCTGATTTTTAGGATAATTGAATAATTGCTGACATGCTTTGTTTTCTTGCCAAAAAAAAAAAAAACGGTTTCACTTAGATCTCTTCTCCTGAATGGAGCCTATATCTTCTTGCAGGAGTCAGCATGTTTCTAGCAACTCCACTACATTAGGCTAATATTTCTTTATTTAATTAGGAAATGAAACATCTCAGACTAAAAATACCTAAGGTTAAACTATTTAACTTAATTAGAACTCTTCTTAATCCCAGTGTAGAAGTGAAATAGCTTGAACATTCAATATTATCTTTAATTAACATATATACATCTTAAAATGTTAAGTCCACTATGATTTGAATGATACTACTTTGCATTACAAAAAACAAAACAAAAACAAAACCCAATAGGGCCTGTATCTTATTGGCTATCTGATTTAGAGTAGTTCCAGTTAGAACAGATCTGTTGAATGGTGAATCAATACTTAACGTAGTTTCAACTGGTTCAGTAGGTCTATTCTAGTTGAGACTTAGGTTTCTGGCCTCAGACACTAAACCAGAATTGTTCTTAATTTCATCACTGTTGTTTTTAATAATGAAAACATCACATCTAATCTTTGTAGGAAAACAGCCATGGGTAACATTAGTATCCTAGTAGAAAAGCTATGTTTCATATAAGTATCAATTTAAAATATAAAGATTACATCGATCAAAACCACTTTTTCACTCTTCATAATAGCGGTCTGGAAGTCATCAACACTCATCAGAAAATTATGTTTGCTGCCTTGAATCTCATTTTGCGAGAATGGCAGGATACAAATCCAATGAATAAAAAAATAAACAAATAAATAGCATCCCCTCAGCCACTTTTGCCAGGAACTTAAGACCAAGATCCCATTGGGTTTGTTGGTGTAGTTATGATGGCAATAAAGGCAGCAATGACAAAACAAAAAGATAGAGAGGAAAGCAAAAGAAGAAAAAGAAGGGAGCAGTACTGTTTGGAGGGAAAAGGCTGCTGACTCCATGCCACCTGTTTTCCAAATGCCTGCCTTCTGTGAAGAGGATCCATTGAGCCAAGGAATTACAAAAGGACTAGCTTGCATTTGCCTGTCCCATGGCACAGGTGATTGTCCAAGCCAGATGTCGCATTATTTCTTGGCCGCTTGGAACCCTGCCTTCAAAATCAGACATTCGCAAAATAAGCAATGCAGAGTCTTTTCTTCCCATCGAAGTAATACTGCACCACCTCTCCACATGAGTTTCCAAGGTTATGGACCATTACACTGGTGTTAACACCACTATAGGATCTTGAAATTTTCATATATTATTCCTTAAAGTTTCAGATCAAGTCAAAATCTCCAGATCAAGTCAAAATCTTTGGAAAATCTGCTTTCCAAAGCAGATTTGTTAGTGGCAGAGGGTACTGAAGGAAAAGTGGGGATCAGGGAGAATAACTTCATTCCCCATTCACGAGTAGAAGAGCTCAGTTCAACAACAACAACAACAAAAATCCTGCTGATGAATGGAGTCCTTCCATTTGGAGGATTCCACTGAAACCAACCCAATAAAATATACTGGTTGGTAGATAAACCTTGAAACTGTAGATTCTTAAAATGTTATTTTCTTGTTTATTTTTTCCTAGATACAGAAAATGGTATTTCAGCTGGCCAAGTTTCGTATATTTCCTCCAAGAGCTGTAATGTTTTTGATGAAAATTATGGATGTTTAGCTTCAAACATTCCAGCCTTAGAATTAATGGCTTTATATGTAGCAGCAGCTATGCATGATTATGACCATCCCGGTCGTACAAATGCCTTTTTGGTAGCTACAAATGCTCCTCAGGTAGGAGGATTTTTAATGAAAAATTAAAACATATAGCAGTCAGAGATACTAATATTTGTCAACAGTTCTTCATTTGTTACAGTCAATCTGATTCAAGAGCAGTAGTAAACCATAGGGCTGTGAGGATCTAAAGGACAGTCCTTGCTCACCAAGCTGGTGGAGGGCCAGTTGAAGC
The DNA here is from genome assembly GCA_034509955.1 of Urosaurus nigricauda. NCBI lineage: Eukaryota > Metazoa > Chordata > Lepidosauria > Squamata > Phrynosomatidae > Urosaurus > Urosaurus nigricauda. The sequence goes on from JAOEGL010000001.1 coordinate 104,381,136, forward strand.
TGTGCTAAATCCAAATCCCTTTCAATCCAGGAGTGCTAGAAAAGTTCTAGAACTCCCCTGGTTCTGACCTAGCTTGCTGTGTTCCTGGGCCGAATGGGGTTTGAGTGTGGTATTGCCTGGCTCCTCCCATGCTTCCCTTAACTCTCTTGTCAGCTGAGATCAGCCGGCAAAGAAGCTGTACTGGCAGATCTTTGTGATCAGTCAGCAGAAGGGGCTTGTACCACAATAAGGTTAGTTCAGCTGAGAGAATGTCAGTTCTGCTAGCATAACAACTTTCTGCCTCTGCTTGCCTCCTGTAGCCACTATATCTTGGAGTTAGGGTTATTAGTTATACAGTACATCATAATTAACACTCAAACAAATGGAAGGCTTCCATGATTATTTAAAGATAGAATCTCCCCAATGCTGGAAAATCTCATCCAGTCAGTATTTAGTAGATCCAGTTAAGTTATTACTTCTGTTCAGAGAATGTATTAATGATTTTTCAGCATCACTTCCCATATAAAATTAGTAGTTTTGACCATCTTGTAAAACTAAAGCAATTTAATATTTTAATTTTTCAATTAAAACTGAAGTACTTTTATTTGAGTATTTAAAACTTTTTTAATATATTAGTCTTAGGCATTGGTGAAGTTTCAGTTATAGCATACTGTTATATCATTTTTTTGCAGGCTGTGCTGTATAATGACAGATCAGTTCTGGAAAATCATCATGCAGCTTCCGCATGGAGTCTCTTCTTATCTCATCCAGAATACAACTTTCTTTCTGATCTTGATCATGTACAATTCAAACGATTTCGATTCTTAGTGATTGAAGCTATCCTTGCTACAGATCTCAAGAAACATTTTGATTTCCTTGCTGAATTTAATGCCAAGGTTTGTTACACAAGTTTACCTGCACATAGAACATCATATCAATTTTAGGCATATACCTCAACCGATATTTATATCAATATATTACATTTGGCAAATTTGGAACTGTAATTCTTAATATTCAAAAGCAGTTATGGTGGACCTTTTAGGGGCCTAGTGCCCGAACTTAAAGGTCTTCCAGCACCAGGTGTTACCCAGTGCCAGGGGTGAAATTTCTGCCCTCTGGGGGCAGGATTTCTTCCGCTGCCCTCCTGGGCCTTCAGCTGTCTCCAGAGAGACAGCTGGAGGTCAGGGAGGATCCTCCTGCATCATTCCTGGCCTTCAGTTGCCTCCCAAGAAGCAATTGGAGGCTGGGGAGGGTCAGGAAGGAGGAGAAAGAGACGCACGCCTCTTCCTCCTCCTCCCTCTACCACGTGCCTGGAGGAATAGCGTGATGTGCCAGCTCTGGCACATGTGCCATAGGTTCACCATCACGGCTCTAAAGGCACCAGATCCTATCTGATCTTGGAAGCTAAGCAGGATCAGCCCTAGTTAGTACTTGGATAGAAGTCCTGTGCCCCTAACTCCAGCGAATGTGGAGTGACGAGTGTAATGTGCTTAGGGTTACCATTTGTCCTGAAAAAGCGGGACAGTCCCAGTTTTAAAGCTTGTAAAAATGTCCCAGCCGGTTGCAGCTGCATGTCCTTACAGTTCAGTACATTGCTGTGGAGGGCAATATATGCTCTTTTTCCCACTTGCGCTGCTGAAGCCAGATGGTGCTTGGGTATTTTCCTGTCCCTACAGCTATCAGTTGGCTGTGGAGCTGCAAATTAGCATTATCAAACTGCTTTGAGCAGATGTAGTATGAGGAAGTCTGTTATAGTAACACCGGTGGGGCTTTATGCTGTGTAGTATGCCTGAACTTCATTCTGACTTTCCTTCAGTGAATGGTACAGGGTTTGTGTTTATAGAACTAGGTGTTCTCACTTTCTCTTTTCTCTGTCCCCCCTCCCCATACTTACACACATACCAAAAAATTTACCCCAGCGTGTGGAAAATTACATAGAATATTGTGTGGGGACCTTGCACACATAGAAAGAAATTGACAGGTTCCAACCCCAATCCCTCATAAATGCAGGAACATACTTCAGCTCATTGAGTTAAATAAGAGTTGAGAGAGTCTTAAAACCAAAAGTATGTTACCATGCATAATTTATGTGGGAGTAAGCCCTGGTTATAACAGTGGAATTTACTTTTGAATAGATACAAAGATGATTACCCTGCATATTTATATATATATATATATATATATTTAAAAATGTTCTTTCTTGTACATTAAGTATCAAAATCTACTGACTGTAATTCTGAAAGACCTGATGGATTGTAGAAAAGATTTAATTTAGTGTTTTTGCCCCCCTTCAAATAGATTAATGATGTAAATGGTCATGGTATTGAGTGGAGCAGTGAGAATGATCGCCTGTTGGTGTGTCAGATATGCATCAAGCTGGGAGATATCAATGGTCCAGCAAAAGTTAGAGATCTACACTTGAAATGGACAGAGGGCATCGTCAATGAGTTTTATGAACAGGTAAACTTATGTAATCCGAATACTTTATACATAACTTTTAAAAATTGATCTAATTATCAATGGGTTGATAGTTAGATTTGTTTAAGAAAATGTGTGGATGATCCTTGAAGTTATATACTTAAATGCTAGAAAGTGCATACTGGTTTAAATGAAGACAAAGATTCTTGGGGTTCATCCTGTCTTCATCTTGGCAGATCTTAGAAGGTGAAAACCCAGACAGCTCAGCCAATAGAAATGTGATGAACATTAGCAAAACAAAACAAACAAACAAAAAACCACTATGTGGAGGAGAACCTTTGGAAATGGGTCTCTAGGGCAATTACTCCTTTGCCTAGGTTGGGGGAAAAATGGAAAAAAAGTCACAACAAGATAATTGTTTTGAACATCCAAACCATGTTTTCTGTATCTTGAAGAAATAGAATTCTTGGGGTAAGGAAGTTTTCCATAATCAAGCAGTGACAGTGCAGGTCCATGTGACAGTAGGTTAGCCTTCTGTTGAGCCATGTAGAAACATCTAGATCATGATTCTACATAGGAACACATGCACACATCATGTAGCTATCTCTGTGGAGATGTATCTGTTGATGCTGCCCTCAACTCACCTGTTGTGTGGTGACATTTATTTATTTCCTACATGTATATACCACCTTTCTCCCTAAGTGTTACCCAAGATGGCTTCCAAAGAGGTTTGGTTAAAAAAAAAATTTAAATGTTTAGAAACAATTTAAAATCTCCACATTATACTATGTAAAAAAACATTTTAAAACCATACAAAAGTTATTAAAATACACAGCTCAGTATGATCCTTCCCTGCTTACCTGAGAGCAACTTTATATTGAAAACTGCATATTGTCAAAATCTTGAATTGGGAAAATACATTGCAGGACATGAATATTTTGGAGCATTATTAGACCAATATGGAAAATGACTGAAAATAAACACACACTACAACATATTCTACAATATTTACAGCATCTTCCACTGAGAAGCCTCCCTGGAGTATGAGTAGAACATATGCTAAATTATTTTAGCTGATGGGACTATGATTTCTATATGTTGTTGTTGTTGTGTGCCTCCAAGTCATTTTTGACTTACAGAGACCCTAAGAGGTGGCTTGTTCCTTCAGAGAGGGGCTGTCATTGCTGTCCTCTGAGGCCGAGAGAGTGTGACTTGCCTAAGGTCACCCATATGGTTTTTATGCTCAAGCAGGGATTTGAACCCTGGTCTTCAGTGGTGTCCAACTATGAACTTTTAAAGGACTGCCAGAAATATACCTAAAAAGTTTGCTCAGCCCGTCTACTGTTCACAAAATAATTGTATTTACCACATGTAGACATCATTGTCCCAACAGCTAAAATAATTCAGTAAATGTGGTACTGTACTCATATTCCCGATTGACTTTTCAGTCATATGTGGGCGTTGTAAAATGTTGAGGTTTGCTGATCTTTATTTTTAGTTAATTTCCATATTGTTCTAATATGGGCTCTAAAATATTCATCAGAATTTTGAATTTTTCAATGCAAGATTTTTACAACATTATACTTTTCAGTGCATAGTATCTGTCACTACATGCAAGTTTAGGCTATGACATGTGAACACTGACTCAACATACCATCAGCAATCAATCAGCTTCTTCTGCTCCATTACAACAACTATGAAAGTGTGTTGCTTAAAGCAGATGCTTGATGTTTTCTCTTGTTAAAGTTATATACAACTAGAAATAGTAATTTGTTTTTTGTTCCATGCTTCTTTATCAAAATAATGGTTATGCATTTTTGCTTTACATGATTTCTAAACACAACATTGATATCCAGCCAGTTCTAAACTTCTTATCCTGATGAACTTTCAGGGCGATGAAGAGGCAAGTTTGGGATTACCCATAAGCCCTTTTATGGATCGGCATTCTCCTCAGCTTGCAAAATTACAAGAATCTTTTATTACTCACATTGTTGGTCCTCTCTGTAATTCCTATGATGCAGCTGGGTTGCTTCCAGGACAGTGGGTTGATGAAAAAGATGATAATGAAAGTTCTGAAGATTATGATGCAGAAGAGTTGGATAGTGAAGAGGATGAAATGGATGACTTTGGCACAAGTAAGATTAAATATTTGTTTGAAACAGCATGCAGAACTTTAAACTGATTTTGATTTACATACTCAGAGGAGTGATTGTGTATTTATTTACTTTTTTGAGACACTATTATACAACTTCCATTATAGAGGCCCCAAAGTAGTGTACTATATTAATGTTAACAGCAGAAGACACAATACAACTTTGATAAAAAAAATCATAGTTCATTAAAATCACTAAAGATAACTAATCAGGAAAATGTTGGGAAAACTTACAAACCATAGAATCATAGAGTTGGAAGAGACCACAAGGGCCATCCAGTCTAACCCCCTGCCATGTAGGAACTCTCCATCAAAGCATACTGACAGATGGCCATCCAGCCTCTGCTTAAAGACCTCCAAGGAAGGAGACTCCACTACACTGAGGGAGTGTGTTCCACTGTCGAACAGCCCTTACTGTCAGGAAGTTCTTCCTATTGTTGAGGTGGAATCTTTTTTTCCGGCAGTTTGCATCCATTGTTCTATGTTCTAGTCTCTGGAGCAGCAGAAAACAAGCTTGCTCCCTCCTTATTATGACATCCCTTCAAATATTTCAACAGGGCTATCATTTCACCTCTTAACCTTTTCTCCAAGCTAAACATACCCAGCTCCCTAAGGTGTTCCTCTTAGGGCACGATTTCCAGACCCTTCACCATCTTAGTTGCCCTGATGTCAGACTAACTGGATAATAATTGTTGGGATCGTCTTTTTTCCCCTTTTTGAAGATGGGGACAACGTTTGCCCTCCTACAGTCTGCTGGGACTTCTCCTATTCTCCAGGAGTTCTCAGAGATTATTGCCAATGGTTCCGATATTACATTTGCCAGTTCTTTTAGTACCCTTGGATGTAGTTCATTTAGATTAACCAGATATTCCTGTACTAGCTCTTTACTTATTCTGTGCTGAAATTGTTCTTTCTTCTCCATTATCCTCAGGTTGAACACCCTTTGCCTTTTCTGAGAAGACTGAAGCAAAGAAGGTGTTGAGTAATTCTGCCTTTACTCTGTCCCCTGTTAGCATTTTGCCACCTTCTGCACACATTGGCCCTACCATTTCCTTCTTCTTCCTTTTGCTCCGGACATATCCCCAAAAGCCCTTTTTATTGTTCTTAACCTATCTAGCAAGCCTCAATTCATTTTGTGCTTTAGCTTTTCTGACTGTATCCCTACATGTGTTGGCTATTTGTTTGAATTCCTCTTTGGTGATTTCCCCATTTTTCCATTTCTTATACATGTTCCATTTAAAATTTAGCTCAGTTGAAAGTTCCTTAGTCATCCATCCTGGTTTCTTGAGACATCTTCCATTTTTCTTCCTCATTGGAACTGTTTGAAATTGTGTCTTCAGCATTTCTCTTTTGAGGAACTCCCATCTGTCTTAAACTCCCTTCTCTTTTAGTATTCCTGACCATGGGATCACCCCCAGTATTTTTCTAAGTTTACTAAAATCAGCTTTCCTAAAATCTAGAATGCGTCTCTGACTATGCTTGGCTTCTCCTTTCCACTCTATAAGAAACTCCAAGAGAACATGATCGCTTCCACCTAACGATCCAACCACTTGCAAATCGTCACTTATATTGTACATTGAGAGCCTACCTGATCTTGGTGGTCAGTTCGTTTTGCATGATAGGCACCACAACACACAATGATTAAATACAAACATCAGTAGGCTCTCATAAAGTAATTAGAGTCTTCTTTGCACATCCTTGGGAATGGAGCAGTGGGCAGAAAAGATGATTTCATTGGTAACTTGGGTATCATAATAATAATAATAATAATAATAATAATAATTTATTTATATACCGCCTTTCCAAAAAAGATCAAAGCGGTTTACAAAAGCGCATAAACAAATACACAAAATACATAAATGATTTACATAAGCAATAAATTAAATATCTAAATAATATTCTTCAGGCAAGCCCTGATGGAGCTGGGCCTGCCTCTTCTCTCCCTCCCAAGCCGGAGGATGGCAGTTGGCATGGAGGGAGGGTCCTTTCCTTCAGGCAAGCCCTGATGGAGCTGGGCCTGCCTCTTCTCTCCCTCCCAGGCCGGAGGATGGCAGTTGGTATGGAGGGAGGGCTCTCTTTCTTCAGGCAAGAAATGTCTCAAGAGTAACATTTTGAACCTGACTTTATAGTTAATTGGCAACCAGTGCACTTATCACTGTGGAATATTACCACTATGAATATGTCTGAAGCTTGCTTCTTATACCAGTGTTTCCAAATAGTTTTTCCCCTCCAACTTTCTAACCTACTGTAGGCTCTTTATAGCTCAGAGATCCTTTCTTCTTGCTAAAGACAAGTCCCATCATTCTGAGCTCACTATCCATTTGTCCCTTTGATTGGCCTTCTCAGATCCCAGTTTACCGTTCAATTCTAGATTCACAATGCATTTGTTGTAGAGAATTAGGAATAGGCAGAAGCCTCTTGTGTCAGCTGAACTGGCCATCTGACAACTGATCAGCCAGAAGATACCAGCCAGCAGAGGGATCTGTTGGCAAGTGGTCTGCTGGCTGATCTCAACTGGCAGAAGAGGTAAAGAGAAAGTGGAGCAAGGGAGGAGCCATATTTCATCTGAGGAATGTACCTGAGCCATATTTCATGTGATGCATCTGAGGAAGTAGGCTCAAGTCTATGAAAGCTTGTGCTACTAGCTTCTTTCTTCTTTCAGTTAGTCTCAAAAGTGCTACAAGATCCCTTTGCACACAGAATACATTGTTATCATTAATATTATCAATGTGAGAATTGTTAGCATGTTACAGTACCTATTTTTAATGCATTTTTTCTGAGAATTTGGGAGTTTTTTTTATCTAACCTATGAAAAACTTCTTTTCCTTTTTTTCAAATTGTACTGTGAAAAACCATACAAACTGCTTAGCTGCTTATATTAGCACTTAGGAGTTTCATTGTTCTGATGAACCTGGAAGCTCTTTTGGTCTCTGGTGGCCCATGCACCCCCTGGAGGAAAGAAGAAGGAAAATTGGCCTTCGAATTTGGGTCAGTTGCCCAATCTGGGTTAAAGAAAGAAAAGGGGAAAGGTTTGGTTTTAGTGGCAGGGTGGTGGTAGTGACCAGCTGCAGTCCCTTCAAAGGAAATGCTATTTGAACTGTGTAGTATTAATATTGGGATGGGGGGGGGGGGTTCATTGTTTGAAATGTAATATGAGCAACACTACTTACCTGTTACTTCCAAAGGCTCTCTAAAAGCAGTATTAAAACCTGTTCCATATGGTATGGTTTTACTAGCTTGTTCCTTTGCTAAATAGAGAGAAATTGCTTTATATTTGTTTAGGCCTTGATTTTGGAAATGCATTTTTTCTTCTATTTTGCAGAACTGCAAAGAAGAAGAAGACAGCAGATATTTTGTCAACTAATATACCATTTGAATGAAAATCATAAAGCATGGAAGAAGCTAATTGAAGAAGAAGAACTGAATAAATCTGAAGATAGTAAAAAGGCAGAGAATACATCTTTATGTCAAACAGATGAGATTCAAGTTATTGAGGAAGCTGACGAAGAAGAGGAACATCATCAGGGAAATGAGAAAACATTTTAAGAAGAATTTAGAATGATATACATATTTAATCCATGAAGCATATACTCTTCAGACTGATAAAGTTGACAGAACTATGAAAGATCTGAATACTGTGAAAAGACATCTGCTGCTCTAGCAGTATCCCTCTCCTATGCACTTTCACCTTGTGGAATTAGAAACTTTATTCAGAGGTTTATTGAATATTATATTCCATGATACAAGGATGTTCTACCCAACTTGGTGTTCAAATACCTTGTTTTGATGCCTTGCTGAAAATAGCTGCTTTTTATGAAAATAGGATTTTGAAAAAACAGCAGCTTCAATTACCAAAGCCACCAAAACATTTTGCTTCTAAGAGCTTCTTATTACATATATATATATACACACACAAAACACACACACACACAGTGGGTCCTTGGTATTCTCTAGGGTTTGGTTCCAAGACCACCCTCACCCCCCTGGATACCAAAATTCATGGATGCTAAAGTCCCATACCATAGTAAAATGGTGCCCCTTATATTAAATGGCAAAGTCAGGACTTGCTTTTTGGAATTTTGGGAAGTATTGTTTTCAAGCCATAGATAGTGGAATCTATGAATGCAAAATCTGGATGCAGAGGACTGACTGTATGTATGTATGTTTTAGAATGTGTATTTTATTTTTAATGTGAATCTAAAAATCACTGTGCCTATAGGTATGAATGTTAGAGTTCACAACAATTTCCTTTATAACAGTTTTCTTAATAGCTATTTTGGGCTGATTTAACCATTTGATGACTGCAAACAGAATAGCTTATTTCTGGGTTTTGTGGTTAAAATTGAATCCCATATGCATCACTTTGATGCTTTTTACTATGTTGCATAACCTGCCATTTTATTTTTCTGAAAATGTTCAGGTTTGCAGTGGGTATCCAGGCTAGTTTGCTAAAAATACACCAGTTGCCTTTTTCTTACTGTTCTGTAATAGGACATAAAAGCTGTTTCACTGTTTTAATAATTAAGGGATTTTATTCTTTTAGCCAGTTATAGGTATGTTCCACTCTTGCTCAGGTTTCATGTTCAGAAATATGACACAACAGATTTTATATTTAATATCTTGTGCTAATGCTAGATGTTCATTTTAAAGTATGCCACCTTTCTCTTTCTTTATATGTAAACTTTAGAAGAATTAAAGGTTTGTTTTCTATAAACCTGTTCTTCCTAAATCATTATTTCCTCAAAACATGCAGGGGTAGCTGTGTTGGCCATTTAGTAGGTCAACTGAAATGCACAATATATTTCTTGCAAGCTTTTGAAGCTCCACTGACTTCTTCATTAGGCAAGATGTTACATACCAAACAGGAGAAAAATTAGAGATGTTAGATGCCTGAATTTTGTTGTGTCTCTTGTTAAGATGGTATGGGGAGAGTATCTTTAGCAGACTGTCCCCTCCTCCTTTGGCCATGTGGACAATAGGGAGATTTTCAAAGTTCAGGAAATTTGAACTTAAAATTTTCCTCAGTTTACAATCACTTTGCAGTCTTCATAGTAACATCACACATCCCTTTGCCTGAAAAATACAAGTGTGATCATGAAAGTCCAGGGGTGTGTTTCATGAGGTGTTGTGGATGTTTCAAGTTCAAAGGAGTATTATAGAGATTTTTCTTTCATTGTGTAACTGATTTTGATCCACTTAGTTCATGTTTATTTTGTCCTCAAGAGGATTTATAAATTTAGAAATTTAGAAATGCTAATTTAACCATTAGCATGTTTTTAACTGCTAAATAGAGAATGAAGGATCTCTGTCTGGTTTGGTAACCTGCAAATCATTTAACCAATCATCTTCTGCTATTTCCTGACCCCTACTGGGGTCTTCCAAACTTGTTGGTATTTTAAGAACCTTTTACAGACTTACCTTTCTGGGAATGTTCATATTTGAAGGCAAAAATATCAGAACATTTACCTTGCATGGGCCCCTGTTGTTCCGTCTACATAGTTTTATCTGAAAGCATCCACACAACAATAAGTGGCTGCTGAATTGCTCTCTTAACATAATTTTTTTTTGTCTGATTCTGCTTTTTCCAAACTGTTAAAAGGTGTTGTCAGTTCACTTCTGATACCAGTTAATGTGGCTCAACCTGCATCTGTAATATCTGTTTCAAAACTCAGCTCATTTGGAATGGAAGCCAGATTTTGGAGAGTACAATGTATTATGAAGTGAATTCCTAGAGCATTCTCCTGGAAATGAACAGATTGTAAAACAGCATGGAAGACACATCCTTGAGAAAACAACACATACCATAATATTTACTTAAAATTATGTCCATCATTTGCTGTTGGTGTAAAGAAAAACCATCAGGATCTTCACTAGTTTTGAAAAAGCATATCCATTAGCATTATTAAAATTTTGAAGAGAATGGAGATAGGCATTCATACCTGGACATGCACATTAAGTAGCAAAAATTGATAAGTTCAAGAAGGAAGGAAGGAATTGTGGTACAATTACAGTAACTTCACCATTGGTATTCAGGTAGAGAAAACGGAGGAATGAATGTGGGAATACACTGAAAAATACTGAATATGAATACTGAGCAAATTGCATTGAATCACAGTGTTACGGAGGATCTCCCAAATGACCAGGGCAGATTTTGAGTTGGGAAGAAGATAGGAGTGGAGATGAAATTCATTCCACCAGTAGTGTCTATCCATTGGCATACAGACACTTGCATTTCAGCCATTGAGTACTAAAATATGAGAGCCAAAGCAGGATCCAGCAATGGATTTTGGCTGATGGCAGCCAGTGGAAGTGAATGAGACCCCCTTCTATCCTGTAACCTGCCCTGCATCTCCAAATCAAGACATCTAGGAATGCTTTTGATCTCAATTTTCAGTTGACAGAGGAATGGGGGGGGGATCTTAAACCTCCTCCGTTGGAACATTGGATTTAGTTGCAAGATGAAGAGGTAGATAAAATAAATGTACTACTGTTGGTGAAAAGGGGATTGTGTGTTGTTAATGCATCAGCATGATACCATTTGCAAATACATCGATAGCAATAGTATATAGCATGTACATCTCTATACTTATCAGTGAACTCAACACTCTAAGCTGTTTACAGTCTGCAAGCCAATTGCCCCCAACAAACTGAGTACTCATGACCTACAAAAGGATGGAAGGCTGAGTGAACCTTAGAGCCCTGGGATCAAACTCACAAAGTTGTGGCTACTGGCATTGTAACCACTGCACCACCCGGGTTCCCTCATCAACATGATACCATTTGAGCTTCTTAGTAGGCCTAGATTTAAATGCAATAATGACTTGATTTTCTTAACCTATTACTCCTCTCTCTCTCTCTCTCTCTCTTTTACACACACACCCATTCATGAGTATAAATGTCTGTCTATAGGCATCTTCACTCCATGCACCTGAGCTGATGAGTTTATACTCCAAAATTTTTTTCTCTTAGGGGTGAAACAGACCAAAGGGGTTGCTTGAAGCCACCCCTGAGAAAGCTGCATTGGGGCTGTGGCCACCATGCTTTTGCCTGCTCTGGCAGCGTGCAACGTGTAAACGCTGTGCTGCCAGAGTGCCACGTGTGGGCAGCTGGGCAGCCTGAAGTCAGCTTCCAGGTGTCGGGTGTGTGTGTGTGTGTGTGTGTGTGTGTGTGTCAGTCATCTGTTCATCACACTTCCAAGCCAGCTGGAAGCTGGCTTTTTATGGTGGTCTGTTTTGCCTCTTAGTCTCAAAAGTGCTACAATATTCCTTTTTAAGAATATTTAAGTTTTGTTATCAAGATTATATCCCCTGGAGGAAGAAAGACCAGCAGAAGAGTTTTGATGGCTGAAAGTACGTGTTGGGTGCATTCAAATGGCTGCACCCACCTATCTACTTTCCACATTGGCTCTTTTCTACAAGTAGCAACATTGAACCTGGCACATTTCTTGGGTGTCAGGTGCCATATTGAAGCCACTCAGATACACAGTCACTCATTTCACCTTCATCCCCCTTTTCAGGAAAGGTCATGGAGAGTTGTTTCCTGGAGAGGAGAGGGCTGGGAGCTAGCAACCAATTTTAACTTAATCACCAAGACCAGCAAAAATCTTAGATTCCTAAATATATACATTTGGAATTCATACTAATTGTGGTATTTTAAAGATTCTTAATATAGTTAATTGTAATAAGAAAATTTGTAGAACCCTGTAATTATTACTAGAGAAACTTTAAAACTAAGATGTATTAAATGTGATGAGCACAAGATGTAGAAAAGCCAAAGCTCCAATGACAGTGAGAAAGGTCATGTCTGCTTTGGAATTTTGTTTATATGGCATAAGGAACATATTTCTGGCACAATGCAGCACTTTTATGGTCCTGAAGTAATTGTAACATACTGGGAAAATAAAGGGAGTCACACTGAAACCAGATCTAAAAGGATGTTGAAGGAGATAACTTAATACCTTGTTTCTAACATCTGTCTGTTTCAATATTATGAGAATAATGTTGAAAATAGTATTTTGTTCAGATACAGCCTCTTTTCACCTTCCTCTTCCTGGCTGCAGATTAGGAAAGGAAATCATCCTATCTGCCATTGCAAGGAGCTTCCAACACAATCCCTCCGTCCTGTCACTTTCTGAAAGCTTGAAGGCTCTTGTTCTGCCCTTTATTAGAATGAGCAATAGAAAGTGCCAGTTACAAGGTGAAAACTAGGTTTTCTAGTAATGCCCCCTGCAAAAGGACTAGTATTGGGCAAACCACTTCTCATCTTAGAAGGCATTTCTAACTATGAGTAGCACACCAAGATGCCACAAGGGACTCCTTTATTAGCAACACCTTGTAGTATGTAGGACTTTCCTCTTTAAGAAGTGGAATGAAGGGGATGGACTTGTGGTGGCATAACTGTCAAATTACCGTCTATTAAAGAGCTTCTGTCTTTTAAGGCAAGCTAACTAAAATGGTTAAGACTCCTATTTTTGTCTCATTTTTTTGGAGTGTACTAATTCTCCAAAGCTCCTCTGTGTTAGAATTCAGTCCTCCAGTTGAAAAGGGTTCCTAACCTTAGTTCTGAACAGTTTGTTTTATCAACAAGTTACATTAGAAATATGTTTCCAGTTCAAGTACCTGTATTCCAAAGACAAGACCTGATTCTGCCAAATCTTTTTCATCAAACCCTCTTAGGGGGGATAATATTTGCATTTATTAAAGAAGGAAGGAATACTAATCTAGAGAGATAACTGTTTTAAAAAACAAAACAGTGCCACGACACAATATATATTTTAGATAGTGCCCCTACTGCTCACCTTGTGATTTCCCTATGTTCCAGGGATTTTGCCAAGAGACAGAATGACTCAGACTCTTGACTCATCTCCTCTGATCAGCACTATCCTCAGAATCACTTGCTGTGCTAGATGAGATCAGGAAGTACATTTACTCTCCATCATTATCATCAGAAATAAAGGCGGAGCCCAAAGTATATTTGTACAAGTGAGCCAGACTGAAATCACTGAGTCGTATTATCCTTTATTGGGAGGAGTGAGAAAACACTTATCTTAGTGTGAAGGAAACAGAATTTCATTCATCCCATGATGAACATGTTTTCCCCATTTTTCTGTACAATTGCAGGTGGTGTGCACATTGTCTCTTGGCTTTTTATCAGGTTCAGAAAATAAATAGAAATGGAATGGATTTTTCACCCTGGAATTTTTCTCAATAGGATTTTGATCAAAGGATTGCTCATGCATGCACACATACATCTCACTCAGAAGAAACTGTTTCTATTCAGTGGTGTCTTATTTGTTTTCAGGTCAACTCTGACATACAGTTACTGTCTCATAAGGTTTTCTTGGCAAGATTTGTTCAGAGGGAGTTTGCCATTGCCTTTCTCTAAAGCAAGACTCATATGCCCAAGGTCGCTCAGTGGGTTTCCATGGCTGAGCAGGGATTTGAACTCACATCTCCTGGAGGCTGGCTCAAGCACTCCAACAACGGTACCTTGCTGCGTCAGACACAGGTTTAATTCAAACAAGTGTCCATATATTTCAGTGGTGGATAAACTCCACTAAAAGATGATGGGGTCTTTTCTCTTTAGAGTTTACAAGTTCTTTTTGGGAGGTGAAGCTTGAATCTGGTCACTTTTTCCTTGGAATTGAAACATAGCATTACTTTCCATCCATTTGCATTCCTGATGTACATCTTTTCTGTTAAATGTTTGGTTGTCCTACAATATTTTGTGCCCATCCTACAACTGTACAAGTTATTATTTGATAATTACTTTTTGTTTGAAATCTGAAAATCTGTTTGACTTGAGTTTCAACATGTTGAAGATAAGGAATATGGCTACCAAAATCACTGTGTTTCCCTCATACTAGTTATGACTCATTCTTAGGCACAGGATAGGTAAACTACAACTGTGACTCACAGCCTCATCACCAAAGTGCTGGCAACACACTGAAGTGAATGCGACTTGGATGGGAAAAGTAATACAAGAATAAGCATTTCATAGTGCAGTCCTACACATATCCACTCAGCAGTCCCATTCCAATCACTGGTGCTTAATTGTAAGAGGAAGTAGAATTGTATCCTTAGTGTGAATTTTTACTATGCATTCCCTTGGGTCCTATAACTACTATGTTCTTTACAAGAGAGGCATGATGACAATATGTTGATGGTGTCTTATAATCATAATTATTTCTTGATCAGTGGAATATTCATGTATTGTGATGTGCCTTCAAGTCATTTCTGGCTTATGATGACCTTCAGGTGAACCTATAATAGAGTTTTCTTGGCATAAATTGTTCAGAGGATTTTTATTTTTATTTTTTGGCTTTGCTCCCAGGTTGAGAGAATGTGACTTGCCCAAGGTGGGTTTCCATGGCAGAGCAGAGATTCAATCCCTGTTCTCCAGAGTTGTAGTCTTAACACTCAAACCACCACACCATACTGATTTTTTTGTTTGTTTTTTAAAACTCATTTCTGATTTATGTAACCCTAAGGGTTTGTGTGTATTTCCATAGAGGGCTTGCCTTTGGTTCCCTCTCAGGCTGGGAGAGTGTGACTTGCCTAAGATCACCCAGTGTGTTTCCATGGCCAAGCGGGAAACCCTGGTCTCCAGAGTCATAGGCCAACTGCTACACCACAAATCACTACACCACACTGGTTCTTTTGTATGCAGTGGCAATCTAGGTATCCTGTGGGTTGCAACAACACCGTAAGACTTCAGTATGGCACCAAATTCTTGGAACAAAGAAATACATTGTCCTCCTTGTATCTTCTGAGTCCAGTTCATTACAGTCTGAGCTGTTCATTATGAGTTGAAAGAAAAGCTGTGCTCTACACTGAGCAGCTTTTCTCTCATAGGAAAAGTATGCCACTTAAGTGGGACTAAGTAAAGAGATCCATTTGAAGACATCATGGGGGTAGTTGCTAATTCTGATCCTTCTCCTTACAGGTTCAAAAATGGTAAACAGACTTGTGTTTAAATCAGCATGTATTGTGAGCATAGCAACTTCATTTCCTATTCCCTAGGTACCATATCTGAACATGTGTATAGAAAGAGCACATAGTTAAAGATTCTCTACATTGGATGAAGCAGTAGTTAATCTGTCAATTAATGTTTTGTTCTATTAATGTGATCCATTATTTTAGTGGGTTCAGCTCACATAGGGAAAATTGCTGGCATAGTGATGTTAGCCAAATGTTAGCCAAAATGTTTCTTCTCTCTTCACATCTGCCATTTTTAATGTTATTATCATGACAGAGGGCATGCCTTTTAAAAACTGAACCTGTACTAGAGAAATCCAGGAAGATAGTACTCCTGAAATTCTGCTTGCAAAACAGAGTTAGAGTAATTAGTAAAGTATATTATAACAATATATACTTTCCACTCTTTCATCAACTCTTGACATCTTTGTCCCTGTATCTGTACGTATGTCTTCCTCTATGACTAGGCCTCAGCCCTGGCTTACTCTGACTAACATGTTCCTCTGGTCCTGTTCTCGAGCGGCCAAACATCTTTGGAAAAAGTCCAGAGAGTGGGCTGATTTCATTCATTATAAATTCATCCCCTTATCCTTTTCATGCGCTCTGTCTATGGCAAAGCAGAACTATTAACTTGTTGATCTGCGCCAATGAGAGGCACCCACAGCATGTATTCTCCTGCTTCAATACACTGCTAAAGCCTTCCTCTCCCCCATCTTCTCATCACTTTCCCCCCACTGACTTCACCAACTACTTCATCACAAAAGTCACTACTATTCGATCTGAAATAGTTCCCCCTGATTTGCCCCCTACCACTAATCTCCTGGTACCGTCTACTAATAAACTCTCTGTGTTTCCACCTGTTTCGCTCAATGAACTCTCTACACTCCTAAATTCTTCCAAACCTACAACCTGTCCTCTTGATCCTATCCCTTCCCGTCTTCTAATCTCTCTAACTCCTTCTTTTCTGCCCTCACTCCTCTATATCTTTAATCTCTCTCTCTCTGCCGGTTCCTTCCCTTCAGACTTCAAACATGCTCTTGTTTCCCCAATTCTGAAGAAGCCCTCTCTTGACCCCTCTTCTTTGTCTAGCTATCATCCAATCTCTCTTCTTCCTTTTCTTTCTAAGATTCTGGAACGGGCCGTTTATTCTTGCTGTCTTGAGTTTCTCGAAGCCAATTCCATCCTGGATCCTTTTCAGTCTGGTTTCCGCCCACGGCACTCTACAGAGACAGCCCTCACCAAGATCTCAAACGATCTCTTGCGGGCCAAGGCGAATGGCCTCTATTCTCATTCTTCTTGATTGGTCTGCGGCCTTTGACACAGTGGATCACTGTCTCTTCATTGATTTACTTTCAGACCTTGGGTTCTCCAACTCTGTTCTCAACTGGTTTAAATCTTACTTGTCAGACAGATCTTTTGCCGTGGTCACAGGTAGCCAGACTTCCTCCTCCGTTTCCTTAACTGTTGGAGTTCTTCAGGGCTCTGTCCTGGGTCCCCTTTTGTTCCCTCTGTATACATTGTCTCTAGGCAAACTCATCAATTCTTTTGGTTTCTCCTATCATCTGTACACCGATGACACTCAACTGTATCTTTCCACGCCTGACCTTTTGCCGGGGCTTGAACAGCATGTTTCATCTTGTCTAACTGCTATCTCTCAGTGGATGCGGATCAGCGCTTGAAGCTCAAGATGTCTAAGACAGAGCTTCTTGCCTTTCCACCTAAGCCCACTCTTCAATACTCCTTCTCTGTCTCTGTTGACAACACTTCTATTCAACTGGTTCAGCAAGCCCGCAGTCTTGGTTTCATTTTGATTCCTCTCTGTTGTTTATTCCCCAGATCCAGGCCACCGACAAGGCCTGTAGATTCTTTCTTTACAAAATCGCTATAATCCATCCATTCCTCTCAGCTTCTACTGCCAAGACACTGGTCCATGCCCTAGTGGTATGGCAACTAGATTATTGTAACCTTCTTCTGACAGGGCTTCCTCTTATTCATCTCCATCCTTTAATCTCTGTCCAGAATTCAGCTGCACGTATTATCACATCCGCTCACCAGTTTGAACATGTTTCTCCTCTTTTCTCCTCCCTTCATTGCCTCCCCTTCCCCTTCCACATTCAGTACAAGCTTTTGTTGTTGACCTTCAAAGCCTTCCAGTCCCCCCTCCTTACCTATCTGAACTTCTTCCTCTTTACATTCCTACTCGTACCCTCCGCTCTGGTAGTCAAGGTCTCCTGTCCCAGCCTAGGATTTCCACTGCCCCATCCTGGATTTGCCCCTTGTCACTTGCTGCTCCTCATTCCTGGAACCTTCTTACCCCACATGTGCGCCTCATCACTTCTCTAATCAGTTCCAAAACTGAGTTAAAGACTACATTGTTTAGTGAAGCGTTCCCAGCTGTGTGACCTTGTCTGCCCCAGGATCCGTCATTTTAACTGTGCATTAAGAAGCCGAGCCCTCCCTCCAGTCCATCTGCCTTGGTCTAGGCCTCAGAGGGAGAGAAGAACTACTGGACCTGATCCCCTTCCCCACCACCATTCCCTTCTCTTTCTGTGTTGTGTCTCTTTAGATTGTAAGCATGAAGGCAGGGAACTGTCTAATTAAATGATTGTATGTACAATGCTGTGCAAATTTACAGCACTATATAAATAAAGGTTAACAACAACAACAACAAGTAAAATTCCTATTGGACATTGATGAGACTATCTTGTGTGGTCTTGATGTGGTGCATCAAGATTGTTGTTCTGTGCTCCTGATCTATGGGGACAGGCAGGTAAGAAGAAATCATCATCATCATCATCATCATCATCATCATCATTCTTTCATCCAACAATGCTTCCCTAGTTGAGAAGTGCTGTAGATTTTCATTCCTATGCAATTATGTTTTCAAGGGTTAGCCAATGGATAATGGAAAAATATTAAAGACAAGACTTCCCTTCTATTTCTGCTAGTTTTTACTTTATTAAATTTTAGTGGTAGAGCAAAGGTAATTCTAGGTCCAGAACTAGCATTTTCACGTTATGGCAAAGATTGCTGTGAAACTCTGGAGCCACTGCCAGCTAGTAGGTTAGATCGGGATAAGAGGTTAGAACTAACTAATCCATATGAATTACTTTTAAAATGTTAATCCAAACACAAAAGAGCTGGATTGTCTCCTGCCATTTAGTGCATTGTGTTATGACATTTCCCATGAATGAGATGAGTATACTGATGCAATGTAGTGTTTTCCCTTCCCTTTGCCACCTTCTCTGCCATCTTTGCCTATTTTTCACTCAATGGAGGATAATGGGGTCTGTGAGTGACACAAAACATGATGGACAGCAACAAGAATGGCAAGGAGGGAAGGACAGGGAAAAGAAGCCAGTGGCATGTTGGCTGAGATGTTTCTGGCACTGCCTTGTCAATTATGTCGCTGACCACCAACCAGCTGTTGCTTGTCCAGACCTTGAATGCTTCTTAACCTTCCTGTTAACATCATGTTTTGGCTTGCTGGTGTCTGCTTTTCAGAATGGTTTATCCTTGTTTTTCTTCATGTTGTGTGCCTTCAAGTCATTTCCGACTTAGGCAAACCTATTCTAGAGTTTTCTTGGCAAGTTTCTTCAGAGGTTTGCCATTGACATCCTCTCATGAAGTTGAGTGAGTGGGACGTGCCCAAGGTTATCCAGTGGGTTTGCATGGCTGAGCCAGAAATCGAACTCTGGTCTCCAGAGTCATAGTCCAACACTCAAATCACAATGCCATGGTGACTTTCTTCCTTGTTTTACTGGATCACTAATCAGCCATTCCTTGGATGTTTTTCTTCTTTGATCCACAGCATCTTCCTCAGCCTCCCTTGCATTTCTGCAACTTTTTCTGATCACTTTTTTTTAAAGCAATGTGGCATGAACTCCAAAGTGGTGAGCAAGACAAGTTAGTTTCAGAAGTGCTACAAGATCTCTCTACATAGTAATGGCACTTCTGTTATGGTTCCTGCTCAACACATTTCTGGGTGGCTGTTTACTGGCTCAGTCACAGAGGACCTGTCTCTATATTATCCCCCACTCCTTTTGAGGCTCTGCAAGTATTGGGGGAGAGGATTAGATCACTGTGACTGAAGGTGCTGGAGTTCCTTTTGGTGGAGTTATGAGTGTGGGTTGACCTTGCCTTTGGGTTGATACCTATTGTCTGATGGGCAGGGTGCTAGACTGGGATTCAGTCCAGCCTCACTAAAGATTGTACTGCCTTGCTTCTCCACCTTATCATGCCACTCCCCCCAAAGAAACCTTTTTGTTTCTTGTTTTCTGTATCTATGTTTTTATTTTTAACCACATGACTGTAGTGAGCAGGCCGAGGAAACAGCCAATCACAGAGCACCAGGTGTCCAGCCAATGAGGAGCTGGCTGGGCAGGGCTATATAAGAGCTTGAGCAGAGAGAGAAAGGGGGTTATTTAGATGGAATTTTGAGGGGAAGAGACACCTAGGAGGGAGGGTGTGCTCTTAGGGTTCCTGAGGGAACAATTGTAGGCTAGTTTGAAGAGTCCAGGAGGGGACTAGACAGGCTTGAAGGAGTTAGGGAAAAGACTCAAAGCAAGCCAGCAGTTAAGGGAAGATTGTGATTGTGGCATTAGAGTTAAGATTGCCTGAGTGGCTGTAGGATTATTGGGGGTTTAAGGAACTTTGGAATCTAAGCAACAAGAAAAACAAAGTTTTCATTATATTTCAATATTCATTTATTTATTTATTTTATAAATAAACTTGGTTGATGTTTTGAAATAACACTTGGCCTCTGTGAACCTTTGATACACGCTACCAAAATTATCAGTGCCTCAGTAAAAGATAGGTTGTGAGTGAACAAGAAAGTGTTCACCACAATGACCTCTCAGTGGATGGGTGAGAAATAAGGTTGTCAGAACTTTGTGCAAGTTCTTCTTTCCCAAGCTCAAATAATGGATGGGGAAATGGGAAAGGCATATATGGGATTTTTCGCCCTTAATCCAGCAAGGTTTTTAGTGTGACTGCATAATTTAAACTTAAATGCTACCTTAGCATTAACATAAGCATTATAATTGCTTGCTTATCATTGTAAAAGTAATGAACGTTAATGTTTTTTTTATAACCAACCCCTAGAGTAAATGCAACATACTGGTACTTTTTTTACCAACTATCACCTCTCATCCAAAGTCACCCTTAGCAGTGCTCTGCTCATACTAGAGAAAGAAAGAAGCCAATTTCTTCTTCCCCTTCTGAGGAAAGTATTTGGCAAATGTCACAGTCACTGAGGGGGGAAAAAACTTTGTTGTAGTCACTAGGTACGCTATATTAGGCAAGGCCTGGCCAGGGACCCTAGGCTGTGGGTAGGTAAATATGAGTAGAAACACTTCTTCAGGTACTTGGTTGCCAAGACATTTAGAATTCTAAAACTGAAATCCAGGACTCTTAATTCCCAGCCCCAGTCCAGATGCAAAATTTGATGTTGCTCTTTGTTGTGGGCCTTGAAGTAATTTCCAACTTATGACAATCCTTAAGCAACCCTACCATATCGTTATCATAGCAAGATTTGTTCAGAATGGGTTTGCCTTTGCCTTCCTCTCAGGCTGAGCATGTGTGACTTTCCCATGGTCACCCACTGGTTTTTCAAGGCCAAATGGGGATTCAAACCCTGTTCTCCAGGGTGGGCTAATGTAAAAAACTGTGCCAATTCCCACTAACTATCCAACATCTCTGGTTTGAAGTAGCCGAGGTCCTCTGGCCATTTTTAATGGCAGCTTCAACTATCATATATTACAATAATCCAAACTGGGGTTATCTCTGTGAACAACAGTCAAGGCAGGTGTTCAGTCTCAAAGGCTGCAAAATTCCCATGCCCACATGGAGACTATCTGGCTTGATAGGGCTTCAGTTGGTATATCATCCTCAGTTGACAGAAGGAGCATTGGACCATCACTTATGCTCTAGGAGAATGGATGAAAACCCCAAACTATGCATTTGATCCTTCAGGGCATAGGTGGGCCATGGTAACACTTGTGATATTATTAGTTTGCCAACTCTTAGCACTCCTTCCATTCAAACCCACCAGGGAAGGTCCAAGTGGCCTTAATGGCAAGCAGTGTTTATAACAAGCTATGGCTGTTCCTGTGTCAGGATAACTTGACAATAGTCATCTGTGCTCTGATAGCGTTTTTGTTGGGCTATTGCATTGTTCTTTCCATGGAGCTTCCTTTGGAAGCCTATTTGAAAGCTGCAGCTGGTGTAGAATGCTGTTGGTTCCAGTACCTCCCATGTTGTGAGACAGGCAGGAAGTTGTGAGCATATTTGTTCCATTTTTAAATCAGTGCTAGTGTGCTATTGGGCCCAATTCAGGGTGTTAATACAAAATCTTAAAAGGCTGAGGAGTGAGGTTTTTGAAAGACTTCAATCAATCAATCAATCAGATCTGTATCTTGCTTTTTCCCCCACGTGGGATTCCAGGTGGCCTACAATATAAATTAAAACAGCTAAAACAGGAGGTAGTATAAAGGTTTATAAAGTACTGTATTGACATAACAATTGAATTAAAACTGTTTTTACAACATTAACTTAAAACACAATTTAAAACACATGAAATACACATTACATATTTTTTAAAAACCCAGCCCATCTGATTGCA
The DNA here is from genome assembly GCA_034509955.1 of Urosaurus nigricauda. NCBI lineage: Eukaryota > Metazoa > Chordata > Lepidosauria > Squamata > Phrynosomatidae > Urosaurus > Urosaurus nigricauda. Next base: position 104,403,283 of record JAOEGL010000001.1, read on the forward strand.
AATGCTCTAGCCTGATCAGTTACAGCTGAAGGCCTGTTTAAACAGGAAGTTTGTTACCTGGTGGTGAACAGAGAGCAAAGTAAATTGAACCTCCTGCAGGACAAAGTTACAATAGTAGGAGCAGCCACTAACAAGGCTCTCTCCCATGGCCTCACCAGACAAACCGGGGGGGGGGGGGGGGGAGAGATGGGACAGAAGGAAAGCCCTCCTGCAAAGACTGTAATACCAGGGCAGGTTCATATGGGAAGGCGAGGGCTTTCAGATAGTCTGGATCTAAGCTATTTAGGGCTTTCTAGGTCAAAGCCAGCACTTCGAATTGTGCTCAGACCAGCAGCCAGTGAAGCTGTTTCAGTAAGAGAGCAATTATAAGATTGTATGTACAGCACTGTGTAAATTTACAGTGCTATATAAATAAAATTAATAATAATAATAATAATAATAATAATCTCCCCATAACCAGTCCCCGTCAGCAGCCTAGCCACAGCATTTTAGACCTGTTGAAGCTCCCAAGCAATTTCCAAAAGCAGCCTCACTTAGTGTGTTACAGCAATCCAACCAGGATGTAACCAAGGCATGTGTTCCCATGGCCAGAACTGGGGAAGACTACCTTCCTAATACTGAGCAATCAATTTAAGAGGAGCTGGGGAAGTTCTGCTTGTGGTGTCCCTTAAGAGCTCATGGGAGCACCACCTGTAGCAGGACCACAGCTGTGCCCTTTGTAGGGAGCCAGTTCCCCACCCATACTGCTGGCATTGGGAATACTGCTTATTTGCTAGATTTTGGACTATGTAAAGGTAAGGGTTGACAAAGATGTAACTATAGGCATGTATGTTATTTTTTTTTGTTGATAATGCTGGTAGTTTTCCTGTGCATTTGTGAAAACTGGAGTTGTGACTCACTAGGAGGGCAACAGCAATTTTGGTATTTCATTCCTGACCTGTCAACCAGGTTGATCTGTAACTTGTTCCCTAAGTGTAAGGAACAAACAGAACATCTGAAAACATTTCAGGCTGGGAAGTGATTTCAAATAGTCCTGGCTACCCTGAAGAAATCATGATGTATTGATAAAGAAATTTCAGATGAGCTGAGATTTAAAAGAGACATCTACAAGACATGGGGGTGGTGGTGGTGGGGAATCACCAAAGAGGAATGCAACTGCATAGCCAGTAATTGTAGCACAAAGGTCAGAAAACTAAAATTTACAATGTGTTCAAGCTTGCTGGAGAGGTTAAAAATGATAAAAAGGAGTTGTTTGGCTCTGCTTGCAGCGAGAACAAGGAAATGACAGGGTTATTGCATGAACAAGATATGAAATGCTAATAGGGAGAAAATGTGGAACTGTTCAACACCTACTTTGTTTCATTCTTCTCCCAAAAGGAAAATAGTATTCAACATGGTGTAAAGAGAACAAATGATGCAGTAAAGGGACTACAGACCAGAACAGGTAAAAAGGTAAGAGGTAGGAAAGAGACAGAACCTAGCTGCACCCAGTTGTCCAGAGCCAGAATAATTGCATCAAAGATGTCCTGAGAATCTTTTGAAAATTCTTGAGGAACAGGAAAGATGCTATTGAGACTAGAAGGGGCTGAATGTTGTCCCCATCTTCAAAAATGGGTGGGGAGAGATCGAGCTGATCAACTACTGACCAGTTGGTTTACTATCGATATCAGGAAAGCCTCTTGAACAGATAATTAAACAGTCAGTCTTTGAGCACTTTTAATGGAATGCTATGATTAATAAAACTTGGCAGGGATTTTTTTTAATTAAAAAAGATAATGTCAGGCTATTCTTAAACCATTTAATAGTTACCATCTTGGTAGATCAGGGGAATAGTGTGAATGTAATATATCTTGATTTCATATAAGACTCCAATGATATTCTTGCAGACAACCTGGGAAAAATATGGTTTTGCCAATGTTACTGTTGGGTGGATTTTTAACTGGGTAACAAATCCAAACCCAGAGAGTGATCATCTATGGCTCCTTTACATCTGGAGACAAGTGGCTAGTAGGGTCCCTTGAGCCCATTTCTGTTCAACATTTTTATAAATGACTTGCAGGATAGAATAGAGGTGGAGATAGAGTAGAGGACATACTTATCAAATGAGCAGACATCAAATGAAGAGGGACAGTTACTGCCCCAAGGGATAGAATTAGATTCAAAATGATTTTAGCAGATTGGAGAGCTGGGACCAAACTAGCAAAATTAACTTTAACAGGGATTATTACAAGATACAATATTTAGGAAGGAAAAATGAAATGCACAAATATAGGGTGGGTGACACCGGGCTTGGTAACACTACAAGAAAGGAATATCTAGGAGTCTCAGTAGACCACAAGCTAAACATGGGTCAACAATGTGATGGAGCAGCTAAAAAAGTCAGTGCAATTCTAGACTGCATCAACAGAGTGTTGTGTCCAGATTGAGGGGAAATAACAGTACCACATAATTCAGCCATCCCTATGGCTATTAAGGGCTCAACAGGGATCCATAGTTTATTTATGTGATGTGAAGTATCTATATGGAACTGCTATATTGGGGTCAGAAACCTACAGTCCTCCAGGTTCTGATGAACTACAATTCCCATCATGCCTCACCACCAGCCAAGCTGAAGGAAGTTTTAGCCAGACTCGTGAGGGCTTGGTTGGAACTCCTCCCGTTATGGTGACTCTACATGTAGTCTTAACCACTACGCCACCATGTCCCTACATGTACTTTCACCATAAAGGGGAGGAGCTACCACCGAGCCCTCATGAGCCTGGCTAAAATTTCCTTCTAGGGGGCTGGTGGTGAGGCATGATGGGAATGGTAGTTCATCAGGACTTGGAGGACCATAGGTTCCCCACCCCTGTGCTAGATGGTGTCATCGGACATTTTGGAATTGGAAACCATTAGTAGCTTCGTGACACCCAGCTCCATTGTTTCTTGTCAGGTGAAGCTGTGGAAATGATAAACCTGAATGCTATAATGGGATGCACAAGGACCAATAAACTGAGTTGGAGCCTAAGAAGATAAGGCTCTATAGTAGGAATTGAGTGAGATTGCACTCCTGAAGAAACATCTGTGTAACCTGGGAATATTCCTGGTGCCATCTCTGTCAATACAGGCCAGGTGGACTTCCAAGTGGCTTAGACTGTCTTGCCAACCATGATCTGTATTGAACAGGGATAACATGGCCATGCACTGGTAACATCTCGGCCAAGAGATGGGTCTGTCCTTAAACATGACATGGATGCTGCAGCTAGTGCATTATGCAGTAGACAAATTGCTGTCAGGAGCACCCCAGAAAGATTTTAGGAGACAAGTTTTAAAGGCATTCCAGTGACTATACACTTGTCTCAATTAAAGGATCTGGTGATTATATTTAAAGCCTTAAATTACATGGTTTGATATTTGATGGCGCACTTCACCCTACATATATATATACCTGCCCAAGAACTGAGAGCTACAAGACAGGCCTTCTGTGCAAAGGAGAAAGTCTTCCCGGCTGAGGCACCCGTTGTGAAATACCCCCCACTGAAGACCTGCTTGCCATTGAAACTGACTTAATCTTACTGTCAAGGTCAGTTGCCTTTGTAGTCTAAGGATCTTAATCTGATCCATGCATGGCTTCTTTTGTGCATTATAGACAGGTTTCAATTGTTCATCACTGTTCCAAACTATTTAAAATCACTTTTGCCTGTTTGTTGCCCTCAGACCATGTGCTGTAGGGCAGAAGAAAAATATATTAATAGTAAAATAAATAAAAATACAACAGACAGAATGTTGAAATCTTTTTCTTCAAGAAAGGAGGTCAGTTATCAGAAGTCTACCTGAATAATTAGGCAACAGGGATGGGTCTAGGCCACTCACCCAATATAGGGAGGGTTACAGACCACTTAGAAAAAGGCTTGCTGCTTTATAAAGTTTGGGGCTTTTTAGCTTGGATGTGGGTGGGGAAAAGGAGATATGACAGAGATATAAAATAACACATGGTATAGAGAAACTTGACAGAAATCAACTTTTCTCTCTCCCATAATATAAGAACCCACGGTCATCCAATGAAGCTGAATGATGAGAGTTTCAAGTGCTAACCCATTGTTAAATACATTATTAAAGTACAGAAATCAATACCATACATTAACAGCATTGGACAAAATGTAATAGTTACAGGCACATTACAATCTTTCCATTTAATCAATGAGAAACACAAAATTTAGTATATGAAAAACAAGGTATAAAAACAAAGTAGTGCAGCTTCATAAATGAAGCAACACTGATACAAACATCTTTTCATTGCATAGAAGTCTGTTAAGTATTTTTTATTGCAAAAGGAAAAATCTTCTAAGCTGTTCTAAAATGTCCTCTCAGTTATCAAGAGGTTACCTTTGGTTGGCTTCTTCCCCTGAAGTATAATGTTTCTGAACAAAATATTTCTAATAGCAAGATCTAAAGTGGCTCTGTACTGTAATTCCATTTTAAATATGGCTTAGTGTGAGAGATGGATACACTGATACCCCAACATAAGATGACTGGCTAACAAAGTAGACTGAATTGTTGAAATGGACAAATGGCAATGATGATCAAACATTTTTAAATAAAGAATGGGATGTGTTTATTACATACTTGCAGTCTCATTGGGGATATGACTCAATTTTAGTTTTGTAAAATAAACAGTTTGTATGTTGTAGAGGCATTAACATATCATATATAGAGAAGTGTATCCATCAGCTGGGGTGAAAGTTAGTAGTGTATGTTTCTTTTTGTTTAGCAGTTTAGCCAAATCTATTTAGTTACTGTTGTTTATAGGTATGTTTTAGACATAATTGTATAAAGATCTCTTTGTGGTTGTATTTAGGCTTAATTTAAAAATATTTAGAATATGCTTTAGTAATAGCACATTTTCTGGAGATATCAAGCAGAAATGACCTCAGCTGCATTTACAGGAGTGCCAATTTAAAAGAAGACAAAGTATTTAGAGACATATTTGTACAGCAACATGCCTCCTACCCATTAGCTTGGTCCATGTGAAATCCCAGTGGGTCCTCAAACAAGGTGGTTTTAGATATAAAACAATACCTGTATTTGCATTTGTACATGTATGTGTTTGTCAACATTTACCTCCAAAGCAAGTGGAAAGCATGATATTCAGATTTGAATTGGCTGAGGCAGTGGCCACTCTGAGAAGTGCCAACAGAGACGATCCTTGATATGGAAGCTGGAGTAGTTATAAAGCTGCTAACCATGTTGGAACTTCTCCTGGTACTTTAGAAGTGCATAAATGTCTTGCTAGGCTATCACTGCTACATCTGTCCCAATCATGACACTTTAGTAGCATGGAGCATCTTAGTTGTCCATTCTCTGTTTTCTCCGCTCAGAAATCAATTCCTTTGTGGATCTCAGAAATTCTATAGTATACACTATATTTTGCTTATTTTTAATACTGGATTTAATTAGTTTGGTCAAGGAAGGCTTAATACATCTCATCAGTCTATCATGCTGCTGGCTGCTAGAACCTTATGCACTGAATTGTTGCTATCACACTTATGTTCAAAATCGCCTCTCTGCACAGATAAGGTATGGCTGAGGTTGCAATGTCATGCCTAACTTTGGCTTAAGGTCTGGGGTCAAACCACTGGGAAAATGAAGGTGAAACCGCTGAAGTAATGAAGTAAAAAATAAAAACATTTCCATTCTGGCCAGCTGTTCTCCTAAACAATGTCTTCGTCCTGAGCAGAGGAGAGGAGAAGAAACTGCATTTAACAACTCATTTCTTTTATCAAAGAATACATATGTCATACCTGTAATAAAACAATAGCTCCCCTTTATTAACATCAAAGCATAGTTCAGTCAACTATAATTTGATCTATGCCAAACCCAATATAACTTTCTGTTTCACCTTATATGAAAATCCAAAATAAAAGGAATATTTATTTAGAAAATTTCATTGACAATTAAAAAAAACCCCTTTACGTTGCATAAGAATTCAACTTCTGAAACATACTTGACATCAGATACTACTTTTGGTAAAGCTTTCCACATATAAAAGTGCGGCAATGAATGAGATCATTAAGAGGTCTGACGCTTAAACAGGGCTTTTCCAGAAGTGGATTTTCTCCTACTGGGAACACAATAAGCTTACACAGCGGTTGTGCAGAATCCAGAAGTCACTTTCCAAATTAATGTGTCTGCTGTGGGAAGATCCAAGTGTTTCCTCCTCAGCTAAAAAGAACAGTGAAGTCTTCAAACCAAGCCAGGAAAAGCTGCAGCTGCCAAAATTGTGCAGCTTTTCCAGAGGCAAAAGAATGTCTGGGCTAAAGGAAAAATGGGGCTGAGTAGGGAGGTAAATTGTTTCCCCAGATCTAGTCTGTGTGTACTTCAGCCCTGGACAAAAAGGCCACCCACAGAACCCAAACTAATTTTTAAATTATTTTTTATAATTAAATTATTAAAATTAAAAGGGGTAAATTAGGAAATTTATTAAAATAGTTCGGGAGCAGCCTTTTCTGTTTTCAAGCAGTAAAAGAAATTTATTTTGAAGATGTTGAGGGCCACAAGGAAAGCTAAGAAACAGCTAGGTAAGGAGCATGTTAGAAAAATCACTAGTCAGAGGTTAATTTTCTGTATTTCACAATAGGCATTTAAAATAGTCAAACAAGGACTAACTATTTAGATGCTCAGCTATATACATGACAAATTTTACTACTGAAAAATGACCAATTAAATCATGTTTTTGTCACCGCTTATGCACTGAAGTTATGCACTGAAGTTTATAATTAAAAATCAGATATTCCAAATTTTAAATGAAGCTCCTGACAAAAGATGAAAGCAGGATATTCCAACACTTGGTTGTTAGCTGTTACATTCTGCTGATTGTGCCTTTCCCCAAATCTTTGTCGCTTATAGTTTTATAGATAAGAAGGTGAGTCTTACCTAATGAAAATGGAACAAATGCTTCTTTCTTGATGAACTGTCCAGAGCTGTCCAAAAACCTCTCAGGGCAAAACATTTCTGGATTACTCCAGTACTTTTCATCAAAATGTACAGAATAGAGATTTGTAATGACTGTAGTGCCTTGAGGGATGGTATACCCACGTACGACTGTGTCCTTAGAAGTTGCATGGAAAATACCTAGAGGAGCTACATTACAGAATCTTAAAATTTCATGCAGTACTGCTTCTGTGTATGGCATTTTACATTTCTCTTCTAGGCAGGGTGTTCTGTTTGGTCCAATGACTACATCAATTTCTTTATGAACTTGCCCTGTTAAGAGAAAAGATTTTCAGTTTATAAAATAATGGTTTGATTTAAAAGGTGTAGACAAAATATTAGTTCTTTATGTGAAAACATAAATATTTGTTGTTTGTAGAAAATTGTTCCTTCTTCCACTCATAAAGCATTTCATGAATTAAGTGTGCAGTATTGTGTTCTTACATACACAAACCCTGAGCATACACTCATTTTGAAGCCTAGCAGAGCTGCAAAAATAGGTTTAAACACACAAATGTTTAAAGATTCAAATTGCACATCTCAACTAGAAGGGAAACACTGAATCAATGGGATTTATGTGTTGCTGAATCATCCTGCCATTGATTCAATGGTTTGATTGTAGTTGGGACTTGAAATTGAATTTAGACCTGGAAATTTATTGTACCATAACACGACACTGGAATTGCAACAGACTAATGCAGATACTCCTATGAAATTAGTCTGATTAATTTATGAAGAAAATTAATACTTTCTCAAATACTCTCAAATACAAGTATTTGTATCGTGTAAATAGGGTTCTTTCTTTCTTTCTTTCTTTCTGCAACACTTCAACCATAATGTACAGATGTTAAATGTCTCAGGTCTTCAGATATCCTCTTGTACATAAATGCAGTTATGGTAAATAATATGAACATTGACATGACTTTGAATATGGCTATGTCCAGTATATGTTCATAGAATCATAGAATCATAGAGTTGGAAGAGACCACAAGGGCCATCCAGTCCAACCCCCTGCCATGCAGGAACTCCCAGTCAAAGCATCCCCGACAGATAGCCATCCAGCCTCTGCTTAAAGACCTCCAAGGACGGAGACTCTACTACACTCCGAGAGAGTGTGTTCCACTGTCGAACAGCATTGACAGTTAATTGTTCAGCCACTAATGAAAAAATCTTCCCTAAATCCCGGATGGGAGAACTATCAACTAGTCTCAAGCATCCTCTTTTGGGGCAAAGTACTGGAGCATGTGGTAGCTTCCAAGATCCAGGGGTTCCTGGATCAGACAGATTATCTAGATCCATTTCAGTTTGACTTCAGATCAGAGACAGCTTTGCTTGTCTTGGTGGATGTCTTAGTGGATGACCTACACAGAGTGTGTTCCTGTTAGTTCTGCTAGACTTCTCAGCTGCTTTCAGCATTGTCAACCATGGTATCCTTCTGGGTTACCCCTCTGGCATGGGGCTTGGGGGCACTTTTTTTACAGTGGCTTCAGTCTTTTTTGGAGGGACAAACCCAATGGTGGATGCCGATTCAAAACTCTGGCCAGTAGTCACCTTACTAGTCATAGTAAGGTGTTGGTGGTTACCTTTAAAGCCCTACATGGCTTGGGCCCACCTATCTAAGGGATCGCCTCCCTCTATACAATCCACCCCGAACCCTCAGGTCCTCTGGGAGGAATCTCTTGCAGCCTATGAAAACCAGATTAAAAGCAACCTCCCAGAGGGTGTTTTCCGCTCCGCTCCCAGGCTATGGAATGCCTTGCCGGAAGAGATCTTTCAAATAACGAGCTTAGACAGCTTTAAAAAAGCTGTCAAGACGGATCTTTACTGGCAGGCCTTCCCCAAATAGAGCATTCCATCTCATTCTGAGCTCTCCCCACTCCATCCAACACTGTTACCAGAAAATCGCTGTTTTAATATTATGCTGTTGTTTTTAATTGGTAAGGTTTTTTAAAAAATTGTATTATATTTAATTCTCTTTTAAGGGGGGGGGGTCCTATCTTTTTATCCAAATAATGTTTTATCTTAGTCTATTTTATTCCATGTAAGCCGCCTTGATTGCCCAGGCAGAAAGGCGGGATACAAAAATAAAATTGTTGTTATTATTATTATAAGTCTTTGTTGTCTCTCAGTTCTGTCCCTGTTTAATATCTACATGAAACCGCTGGGAGAGATCACCTTGAGTTCTGGGGTTCAGTGCATCAGTATGCTGATGACACCCAACTCTATCTCTTTCAATCTGAGTATAAGGAAATTGTTTTTGTATTAAACTAGTGTCTGCAGTGGATTGGATGAAGGAGAATAATTGAAGCTTAATCCTTCAACAGTGTCAGCTCTTGAAATTGTTGAGCATTTCAGCAGAACAGCAAATCTCAACTAAAGCAATTGCTGAGACACTAGAAATATCCCGAGAATGCACAGGGTTTATCATTCTTGAGCGGTTGGCTATGCAGACACTGTCCGCCAAGTGGGTTTGAATGCTGACCAGAAACAAATTCGAGTGCATGTCTACAAGCTGTTTTTGTAGCATTTTGAGAGATCTAGTAATAACTTTTTGGAATGACTCATCACCGTTGATGAAACATGGTTGCATCGCTATGATCTGGAGACCAAACAATGGTCCTTGCAGTGGAGATACCCACGTTCTCCATGGCTGAAGAAACTCAAGACTCAAAGGTCAGTCAGAAAAATCATGGCCACAGTTTTCTGTGGATAAGAAAGGTATTTTGATGACTGATTATCTCCAGAAGAGCCCAACAGTTAATGCAAAATAACTTGCCGTGCTGATTAAAAGCGGCACTGAAGGAAAAGTGGTGAGGGAAGTTGCCAGCCTGGGTCCAACTTATTCACCAGATCTTGCTCCGTTTGTCTATTTCCTTTTTCCAAACCTGGAAGAGTTTGAACGGAAGGAAATTCTCAAATGATTCAGAGGTATTGGGAGTTCCTGCATGGCAGGGGGTTGGACTGGATGGCCCTTGTGGTCTCTTCCAACTCTATGATTCTATGATTCTATTTTAGTGACATCAGAATTTTTTTTTTGAAAGGTGAAAGAAACATGAGTAATAATGTGCCAAGTGCATCTATCTTTGGGGTGAATTTCTGAGATAGCATGCAAGTTTTAGAGCTCTAGGTCATTCCCTTCTTGGTCAGGCCAAGAACTTTTCAGTAAATTCAAATGTGAAAAGTTCAAATTTACTCCCCATCTTTCTCAGCAAAAATGGAATTCAAAACAACTTGCAATAAAATAATTAAAAAATAGACAAGTTAGAAACATTAAAAGCATTTAAGAATCTTTTCAAATAACTAAGGTTCAAAACACACTGCAGAACTAATCCAGTTTGAGACTGCTTTCACTGCCCTGGCTCAGTGCTAGGGAATCCTGGGAACTGTAGTTTATTATGGCACCAGAGTTCTTGGACAGAGAAGACAAAATGTCTTACAAAACTAAAGTTCCCAGAATTTCCTAGTACTGAGCCAGGGCAGTGAAAGCAGTCTCAAACTGGATTAGTTCTGCAATGTGTTTTGAACCTAGAACAAGCGAACAAAGAAGGGTTCATTTTCTCCACTCCACTCTCTGCACGCCCTCCCAAGCCCTCAAAATCACCTCCAGAGCAAATCTGGAAAGCACAAAAATGAAAAGGAATACAATATACAATATTGGATTTCATCCTGTATTATTTTAACTAGTCTTTATAGAATGTCAGGTAATTTTAATTTGTTGTTTTCATATTTAACAAGAAGAAGTTACTTCCCGTTTGTCTCAAAACCTTGGCATCTAGTTTAGGTTTTGTCAAATGTGCAGATATAGCAAGACACTAACTAGTAAGAGCTATTTGAATATTTCAAATAAATACAGTCTAAGGTAAGGCCATAAAAAGACTCATATCAAGAAATTATGATGAGAATTACAATTACTTCCCATAACTCGACAGCATCCTTCTACTACCTGGAGTCCTCCAAATGTGCTTGTCTGTGACCTCAATAGACTCACAGTAGTGCCAAGATGGAGACAGCTGCCTTAAGAGATTGGACTGATTATTTCTTGAGCCTGTAAGCCTGATTTTTTCATGGCATTTTACTGAAGACAAAGGTATGCTGTACACTTAATCGTCAGCAAAGCACAACATCTCAAACTTGAAAGCACAACACAACATCTCAAACTTGAAAAGGAAGTGGGGGTGGGGGGAATCATAAATGAAGTCTGGGTAGTTCCAAATTGTAATAGAAAATGATTGACTTCCATATTGGTAAAGACTAGCATGGACAGCACTCGTTGGAAAAGACATTTTTAATCACAAAAGTGAGGATATCATTGAGATAACATATCACTTACCTTGAATATTAGGATAAAGAGCCATGAACAACACTGCCCACCTTAAAACATTTGTTGTAGTTTCTGTTCCAGCAATCATGAGTTCTCCAACAGAGAAAATTAAGTTTTCCATGGAAAATGTGGACTCCGGGTCTTTTTTATGTTTATCCACTTCATCTAAATATGCATCTATGAAATGCCGAGGTGACTGAGGTTTCCTGTTCTGTGAGAAGCGCTCAATAAGGTGGAGTAAAAAGGTATAGACCTGAGCTGCATTTTTAAAGAGTTGTTGATGTTTTCCAAAGGGCAGGACACCAATCCATGGGAAAGCATTATACAAAAATGCAGATGCACTTGCTGCCAATTCAATGTTTTCACTAAATATTTCAATCATGTGCTGAAATTCAGTGTCTTCATATGTAAACCGCTCTCCAAAAATAATCAAATTAGCAATATTTGAAACTGCATTTGTTATTAAGTATTTCAGGTCGAAAGGCTTCCCTTTATAGGTGTCAATGGCCTCAAGGAAAATCACTGATTCTTCTGATATTTTGCTTTCAAAGGCCTTCTGACCATATCCAAATATCCGAAAGCTGGTTACAGCTAATTTGCGATGCTCTGTCCAACCTCGTCCATATCTTGAGTTCAATAAACCTGAAACACACAAGGAGATATGCTTAAACCAAGGGTCTTACTTTCATTTCCTCTTTTATCCATATGAGTTTTTTTTTAGGTACATCAAAATATAAATATGTGGCTTGAAAACTCTATATTAAATACTAAATACTCTTAAATTAACGATCAATAAAGGAAAAAATAATAAACACTCTATACTTATACTAAATAGACTAATCTGGTGATAAGAATACTATATAGAAATCACATGAGACCAGTTTTAAAGAAATTGCACTGGCTGCTAATCACTTCATCACCACATAGGGCCTTAATTTCTTGGGACCTCAATACTTGAAAGATTGCCTCTCCTTATATATGCATGCCTGACGATTATTTTTTATTTATTTAGAGTATTTATACCCTTCTCTTCAGCCACAAAGGCTCTCAGAGTGGTGTATGTGTGTTGTACCTTCAAGCTCTTTCTGATTTACGGTGAACATAAGGTGAACCTATATGGGGTTTTCTTGGGAAGATTAATGTATGCTGAAGTGGCCCATCTCTGTGTCTCACCAGCATGGGGAATAAATGTACTGTGGGAGGATGTAAGAAAGGCCTTCCTTGCTGAGGCATACCAGATGAATATCCTCCCCACTTAGAGGTTTGATTCAACACTGATGTAATTGACACAGGATCCAAGGCAAGAATACTTAAGATTTTCAACGTTGGCTTGCGTTTCTTAAATATCCCTCTTTTTCACCCATGGACATGGAAAACTGCTTTTATTTGCAAAACAGTTTGCAGTATGGCACATTAAGTCTGCTACTAAAAGAAAAAGATTGAAATCCCATTCAGTATCCTTCAAGTACTTAATTGGATCTATGCCATTGTCTCTCTATAGCAGCATGAATCGTGAAAGAAAGAGTACACCCTTGCAGTTTCACTATCAAGCCAACATTTTGCTGTCTCAGCTCCAAAAGCTGTTTTCCTTTGTTAAGCTAGATTCAAAATGAAAAGTTATTTTATTAAGCACCATCTCATAGAGACAGATCTAACAAATTCTACTAGGTTTAGATTGCTGCCAATTTCAGAAACCATAATTCAGGATCTTATTGTCTACAAAGGTTGCCATGCCTTACCTTAACAGAATAATTTTTAAAGATAATTTTGCAACTACCTTAACAGGATAATTTTGCAAGAAATCATATGCCTATAACAGGGCTTTAAGTGTTAAGAAGGGGGAAAAGATTGTGGCTCGCTAAAATAGTGGAACAAAAAAAGGATGAGTAATTATTACGAATAGGCAACAATATGTGTTGCAGCTACTAAGTGACTATCCTATTCTTTTAAAGATGGTAATCAGAAATGATTACTTGGTGGCCCCTCAGTGAGAGTTAAGGAATGGAAATTCTATCCTGAATTGACAGTTTATCTTCACAATTTCATTTCGTGTGTGTGTGTGTGTATACCAACTCTACCTTCAATTAGCTGTGCAGAAGCAACATATAGTGACTTCTTGTTGTGAGTCTTCAAAGTTATTTTTGACTTCTGGCAACCCTAAGGCAAGCCAACCATTAACTCAGGGTTTTCTCAAGCTGAGAGTATGTGACTTCCCAAGACCACCCAGTTGGTTTCTATGGCCGAGGAGAGAATTGAACCTCAGTCTCCAGAGTTGTAGTCCAATGCTTTAACTACCACCCCACCATGCTAGCTCACCATATAATGCTGTAGTTTATTTACTGTAATGTCCCTTTGATTCTTATCAAACTTGTACATAGACAAGTTAATTACAAGACAAGAAGTTTGCTGTAAAACAGTAGTTATGAACAACATACTTTTGGAAATCTGAAAAATATAGACCAAAAATAGAATCAAAATAGCAGCTAATATATCATCATCGGCTTCAGCAATTCCTTCTCTCAACAAATTCAAGAAAACATTTCAAACACTTGAAATGTGTTATACAAAATGTAGCCTTTGGGGGAAAAAGAGACCAAAGGCAAAAAAAATACTACTCATCCCCATTATACTGTATACTGTAAATTAAAATACGGAGGGAGGGGATATGCTAAAGCAGATATCTCAATTTTTTTTTTATCAATTCTGCATAGACTTAGCTTGAGGCAAGTATATACTGGCTGAAAATCAAAAAGTAACTTAAATAAAATATCTATCTGTCTTGAGGTATACTGTTTCTTCATGAAATGCAGTCCTAAAGATGGAAGAATTAAAAAAGAAGAATTCACACAAGGATGTAAGAAAGTAAATGGATATAAAAAAACAAAAACAAAACAAAACCCCAAATCCTTGTCTCACAAGCATCTGAAAATGTTTCTCTATTTTAAAGAGAAATTCCAGACACTAGCTTCAGCCCCAAACCCAAGCAAAGCTAGTTTCTTCCTCTCATCTTAAGAGTCAAATCCCAATGGAAACAAAATGGAGAAGGAGAAGAGAGGGTATGGTGAAGTGTGAAGTGAGCTCCCATCTCAAAAAATTCCCCACCTTTCATAATCCCAACTTTTAACTTTTCCCTTGCAGTTTCATTGGTTGTTTCCCTGACTATCTCATTAAAACTTCATGTCAATTAAAAAACAGGTTTGTCTGAATTTATCATGTGATCAAAAGTTTAATCATTTCTCTGTTCTCCCTGTCCTAGATGCATCTCCTAAATCATTATTTCAGATGCTCAAAAGATCATAAACATTTGTATTCATGCTTTGTATTATCCAGATAAGCAACTCATCTACAATCATAAATTTTTCCTTGAAAGTTTGGTCATCAAAAGGGGTTGTAACAGCTCTTATCACTATCAACTAACAGCTAAACCAAAATAACTCATATTGATTAATCACACTGAAGTACAGTAATAAGCTTAGACAATTGTTTTAGCCCCATAACTTACTAACAAGTCTGTAAGAAATATATTTGAAGAATTTCAAAAATGAATTATATATATATATATTCCAAAATAGCTAAAATATATTCAGTGGTTGCCATTTTGGCTATGCAGCAAAACACAACAAAACCCACAAAACAGTGATATTTCTGATGGGCCAAAGAACAAAATACAGCATGCAAAACTTCATTGGCTTCTTCAGGCAAAGATGTTAAAAATCACACAAGACAAAAAAATATGGTGATGTCAGAGTCACATAGGCCTACATTTTTTCTCAACTGTTACTTCTGTTGTCAGTTAAGATAGTCTGAAGGGATATCTATGGAGGCAGAGGCCACACCACTTCTTGGCCATGTGGGGACCAGCGACAAAGGGAAGTAAATACCAGGCAATAAAATTTCAACTCGATTAGCAGCAGCAAAGTGACTTCCTTTGAGATCCAGGCTATCTCTGTTCTTTGTTCTACAGGGCCTTCTCTTAGACAGAGAACACTGAATTCCACAAGAAATCTCTGTACTGTTACATCCAGAAAAATGTTTAGGTGCTATATTGTTATTAACTGCTCTCAAGTCGACTTTGATAGCAATAACAACTTATATCCTGCTTCATACCATACTAAGCAGTCTCCAAGCGGTTTACAACTGTAAGCTAATTGCCCCCAACAAGCTGAGTACTCATTTTAGCGCCCTCGGAAGGATGCAAGGCTGAGTGGACCTTGAGTCCCTGGCTGGGACTGAACTCACAAACTTGTGGTTTTATGCAAGTGGGTGGCTGCAGTACTGGCATTTAACCATTGTGCTACCAAGGATCTCTTTGATCTCTGGTAACCCTGTGAATGAATCATCCCTTGTCATCCATGGCCCTGGTGCTGAGAAAAACGGAGGAGGAGGAGGGGAAAGGATCCCCAAAAGCCAGACTGCTTCCAGCCCTATGCTCCATGCGCATAATCTGTCAAATGTAAAAAAAGTATTTAAAAAAGGCGAAGCGCCAGATGGCGCACTCGCGCAGCCAATGGCTGCATCAGACGTCACCATAACATCATTTGATTGACAACTAGGAGGCTCCATCTTGAATCGTTACATTTGTAGTATGAACTTCAGCGGGGTGAAAGGCACCGGGAAGCATCGATTGGGGCAAAGGGTAGTATGAACTTCTTCCCGGAGATATTCGGTAATGGCATGCACGATCTGACCCGGATCTAACCAGGGCAAATGGGCTAGTATGAATGGGGCCTATCATACTGTGGACAAATCAGGAGAGGACATAACTCATTAAAAATTACAGTAGCGAAAAACCACATTAAAAGTGGATAGGCTCAATAAAGTCTATTATGAAAGCTTGATTGCCCAGAGTCTGCAAGACCTGAGCAAGGCCAGTGATGATAGGGTGACTTGAAGGTCTCTCATTCATAGGACTGTCATAAGTCAAAGCTGACTTGTTGACAATTACCAACAAGAAATCTGTTTAAAATAATAAGTGCTTTAAATATTATGCTTAAACTGTTGAAAATGTATGGTTGTCCTTCAAACGCAACTGTTATACCTGCTTATTACCACCAGAAGGTGCTCTTCTGACACAAGTGCATTTTTTAAAAAAATTCTATGTCTGGCCTAGTCTGTAGCTAAAGCAATGATTCTCGAGCTATGTGATATGGGAGACTGGCAATATTTTCTTTCTAATGTGCCATAGATTAGTACCACATTTGCTCCCAATGGCTACAAAATATATGTTCTTTCCTAAACTCACTGCGGACCCTTAGCTGATGGTTTGTGGATGGGCATCAGTCCATGGACCATGGCTTTGAACCGCGCTGAGCTAAAATATACATCAACTATTGCTGCCCCGCACTCCTGGAACCTTCTTCCCCCACACGTGTGCCTCATCACTTCACTAACCAGTTTCAAAACTGAGTTAAAGACTATATTGTTTAGGGAAGTGTTCCCAGAATTGTGCCATCTGCCCCAGGATGCCTCCTTCTAACTATGTATTAAGAACCCTAGCCCTCAGTCATCTGCCTTGGTCCAGGCCCCAGAGGGAGAGAAGAACCACTGGACCTCATCCCCTTTCCCACCACCCTTCCCTTCTCTTTTTGTGTTGTCTCTCTTAGATTGTAAGCCTTAGGGCAGGGAACTGTCTAATTTATAAGATTGCACTGTGTAAATTTACAGCGCTATATAAATAAAGGTTAATAATAATAATAATCAGGTGGAAATACATATAACAAGCTGCAGGTTTGGTTTTAGTAAAAACAAACAATCAAAACTTGATACATGCTCAGGACATTGCAGTTTGAAAAGAGTGACATATAGAAAACTATTTCTCTGCCTGTTCCTCTTTGTCTCATCCCCCCAGCTGTGTCACTTAGTAGTAGTTTAGGAGTGGGCTGTTGATTGCAAGTGGAAGAAACAGAAGCAAAAGAATAGCCCTCTTGTAAATGATAAGAGGGAAATGTGGAGCGACACTTGAGGTGTGTTGCTCCTTCTCATCCTCCTTTACCCAGATCTGTTGCAAAGTGACAGGTGGCTGAAAAAACAGGCTCCCTTTCTCAATGGGGTGCTGACAGCACTGAAAAGCAGCACTGACTGTTAATTTCCAGGTGTGAATCATGTTTCCTCCCTTATGAGAAACAGATACAACTGCTTGCAGCCTTGTGCATGTACCCACACATGCAGTTTTATTTGTCTTCTCATTTCCATTTTTGTCTCCTTTTCAGAAATAATGTTTACATGATTCCAAACTGTGCATGCCTCAGGTTTTCCCTGCATCTGCTGATACCTCCTCCTTGTGGTTGGCATAGTTTTGCCTGAGTAAGCAATGGTTCTTTCCTTTGAGGATCAGACAAGAGGGAATAATTAAGAAACAGAATCTCAAAACTTAATTGGTGACTGATGAAGTTCAAATTCATAATGAAGTTTTTACTCTTCCTGGCTAACAGAAAGGTGTCAAAAGTTGTTCCCAGTAGGCAGCTCTGAGTTTGCATTATTTATTTATTTCATTTCTATGCCAGAAAGGGACCCAAGGCAGCTCACATATAAAATCATTTAAAACTTTAAAATACAAATTATAAAACATTTATTTATTTAAATTTATATCCCATATTTCTCCCGCTATAAAGACTAAAGGCGGCTAACAACAAATTTAAAACGGTGCAAGTTAAAAAAATACAATAACATTAAAAACGTAGATATAAAGTTTAAAAAAACAATTAAACAATTTTAAAAGCTAAAAATACAAATATTTTTACCTGCCTCTGAAAGGAGTGCAGGAATGGGGCCATTCTGGCCTGTCTAGGAAGGGAGTTCCAGATCCTGGGAGGAGCCACCAAAAGGGCCTTCTCCCTCGTTCCCATCAAATCAATCCAAGAGGGTGGTGGGACAGAGAGAAGGCTTTGTGGATAATCTTAGCACTCTAATAAGCTCATAAAAGTAGCTGTTTATCACATGTTTCACAGTTATCACAGGAATTTTGACACATTCAGAAAGTACAGACTATGACAGAAAGCCTTTACAAGGTGGCCTCTCTAAAAAAGGAGAGAGATTTATAGACATATTTACAGAATTTAACGGGGGGGGGGGGGGTTGAGAGATTTGGCTTGTATGTTTTTTAATCTTTGTAAGCCACCCCAATTACATTTTGCAGGGGGGCAGGATATAAATAAACTTTATTATTATTATTATTATTATATATTTAAAAATTATCTAAATCAACAATAAGCTTCTAGGTTATTTTTTTAAAAGTCACAGCCATGACAACATACCTCCCATTTTTGTCAGCTTCTTGAACAAAGGAAGAGATGGTCTGTCTGCAAAGACCTCACTTTGTTGAACAAGGCATTCTTTTATTGCATCGTATCCATTCAATACAATAGCGGAGATACCACCCAAATCAAGACTAAAGATCTTCAAAACAGAGAGAGAGAGAGAGAGAGAGGTGTTTTATGTCACGTTCAACAATACATGTAAATAAGATTTAAAAACTACTGCATTATCTTCAAAATGATATTTGTTGATCAGCTTTTAGAAGAATATCTTTTATACTGCATAACAATGTACAGTTCCCAGTCAGTTTGTGGGTACTGTATATAATACAACTTCCCCCTCTAATAGCTTGATAAGCAGAATGGAATATAATTATGTAAAAAATAATATTCTATGACTTGCCTTCATTCACAGATCCTAAATCAGTGTCCACCCTCTTTTACTGACATGGCTTACATGCTGATTACCCCAGGAGATGGGAAAAACACACACACCATAATTAGCAATATGTGTTCAATGGGAAGTTTATCATGTATGAAACATTTTCAGAGGAAGACAGAAAAATCTAGCTTTGGAAGAAGATATCCTTCCTACTATATGGTTTCCTATCAGCAACCTGTCATTGTTATTGGTAGACTAACCTCACGAACCCTGCTATGAATCCATAAAACAATGCCATAAATTATCTGTAACAAGAACACTATTAGCATGCTTTTTGTTCCAGCAAACTGGTGTTCTTGCTATTTCACATAGTTTAAACTAGGAATGCACATCAGGTGCTGATTGGTGCACGTGGTCAAGTCGGTGCCCTACAGATTTCAGGGGTTACACAGTGAGAAACCTGTCCCCAAGATCTGGATGTGATTGGATGCTGTTGACAGTTTAAACCTGATGTGTTTAATTTCTCTGTTGTGATGAGGAAGATATTTCTTGATGTGCTTGAAATAGTAAATTATTATTTTTTAAAATCTACTTTACCCCTACAACATTTCATTAACATTCCTAAAGTGTCAGAATTTCACATTTGGACTTTGAAATTGTGAAGGATTATCAGTGCCTGTTAACAGCAGTAGGAGCTTTTGCTCCAGTATTTATAATATGTAAGTGTACTCAGTTTAGAATAATATGTGCTTTTGAAATGTAGAAGGTGAGATTCTGCACTTAGAATTCAACTCTTAAATTACCTTCGACAACATACAGAAATTCCATATGGCCAATGGTCAGGGGTTCTGGAAGCTCAAATCCAAAACATGTTGAGGACCAAAGACTCAGAACCACTGTACTAGAGAGCCCCAACTGAGCACAACTCCTCTGTGGTGTGTCTGTCTGTATGGTGTGTTTTAGAGTCCAGATGTCATGCAAGCAAAGCTCACTCTTTTAAGTACCAATATGCCCACTACTGAGTTTCAAAAAGAACACAGCCTTCAGAATCTCCAGTATTTAACTAACAGTCTTGTTTGTCTGATGTTGGGGAACCATAGTTCCCCAACCATAGTTCCTATGTCAGGGATTTTCACTATATTTGTGCCCACTGGCTGCAACTGTTTCTTTTTTCCCTGGAACCTCAACATGGATGGGCAGCCAATGGCTCAGGGACCAGCATCAGTCCAGGGAGCACCACTTTGAACAACACTGCTCTAGCTCACAACTGAAACTCCGCTCTGGACCCCACAACAAACTCCAACTCCCAGAATTCCATAGCCTTCAGCCAGGGCCATTAAAGCAGCCAGGAAACTACAACTCCCAGAAGCCCTTGAGCGGGTTTTCTCTCTCTCTCTCTCTGCCTCCTCCTCCTCCTCCTGGGTACTACCTGCCCGTGGAGCTGGCTCTGCCTCCGCATGTAGACGTGGGGCTGCTGGGCGGCCAAGGAGTGGATGTTGCCGATGAGCGGGAGCCCCGCGGGGCCCGGAGGGAAGCCCACCGGCCGCCTCTGCTTCAGCAGCTGCCTCACCACCAGCGCCGCCAAGAAGACCAGGGACAAGGACAGGGAGAGGGCGAAGAAAGCAGCAGCGGAGGCGGCGGCGGCCCCGGTCTCAGAGCAGCTCATCCCGTCGTCGCCTCCTGAAGTCGTTCTATCTTCTTCTTCTGAGAGAGTGAGACACTCTCTGACAAGGCCAAGGCCGGCTCCTCAGCTCACCCTCCACAGCCAGACCCAGGGCCTGTCCTGATTGGACGCCCGCCACGCCCGTCAACCGGCGCCGAGCCTGATTGGTTGCTTCTTCTCCCTCCCCCCACCCCAACGGCCGTTTTGTCCCCGCCCCGTCTGTCCTCGCGCCACTCAGTTGATTGACAGTTTTTTTTTCCTTCTCCTTCCACAACAGTCAAAACAGTGGCCTCCAAAACGTGGTTTTGAGAAATTCCCCTCACAGACATTCATTACACTCATACGACTTATTAATTAAAAATAATAACTAATCCGCTCTGATAGCCTTTAGGGCTGAAGGGCCGGGTATAAATAGATTATTATTATTATTATTATCCCTCCATATTTGTGGTTTTGATATTTGCTGATTTGATCATTCATGGATTGGATTACTTTGAAGTTTATCACACAGGAGGAATTTCTCTCAGTTTCGAATGGAGCCAATTCGAATTCACATAAATTTGCTAGTTTAGCAAATTTATGTGAATTCTAATTGCGTTCAGAATGCGTTCAGAATGACTTCCCATTTCCCAAAAATGACCCCCCCATTGCCCAAAATTGCGTGAGATACACTCATACGCAATTACGTGAAACCCCATGATTGCGTTCAGATTGCCATTGGAGTATACCCCCAAATTCCGTCGTATGATAAACTCTCTCTAGGAATATCTAGGTCCTCCAGTGCAACTCTATGGTCAACTTTAACTAAACATTGCATTGAAAGACTTAGAGATTCCTAAAGAGAACACTCCACTAGGCATTTGTAGCTCCGCCAGTGCAACTCTGGTCAACTTTAACTCAAACTGCTTTACTCAACTGCTTTACTTTAACTCAAACTGCTTAACTTTAACTGCTTTATCATACTAGGGGGCAAACAGGATTTAAATGAGAGTTAAACAGGAAATGCCCTATATTTATCATAGGGTGTTTCCTGTTTAACTCTTGTTTAAATCCTGTTTGCCCCCTAGTGTGATAAAGGAGAGAACACTCCACTAGGCCTTTGTAGCTCCTCCAGCGCAGTTCTATGGTCAGTGTCTGTGGACGTTGAGTACAGAGTTGCATTGGAGGACCTAGAGATTCCTAGAGGTAAAGGTAAAGGAGGACCTGAATGTGGGACGTTCAAGGAAAATGGGAAACATTCCTTAATAAAAAGTTTAAAAAACAACAACAACACTCATATGAATGTGAAATTCATGCTTCTTATTAGTGAGTGGTGCTCCAAATGGAGGGCTTTTTGGAATTCTTCCTGGACAGGAGGTTGAAATGGAGGGCAGGTTCTGGAAAAGGAGGGCCTCTGGTCACCCTAAATGTGAGACTTTTCAAATAAAATGGGGGAACTGACGAAACCAAAGCTCAAAACACTCATATAGAAATGCTTCTTATAAGTCATGCTCAAAATGGGAGAAGGTGGAAATGGAGGATGTGTCCTGGAAAAGGAGGACCTGTGGTCACCCTACTGCCCCCTCTTTCTTTCCTTCCAGAGGCAGTTCCTCCCTTACTCCTTCCTGGCTGGGACACAGTTGGCTTTTCTGGAGGCCTGCCCAATGAGCTACTTAACTTATATAACATTGCTTACACACAAAGGGATTGGAATGGAGGTGGGGGAAGCAAATCCAGGTCAGGAGGAGCAGAGAGGGATTGGGTTCACTTTCTTTGAAGACTCTTGAGAACAGTGGTCCAGTTATCACTGGGGCTGCATCTATACTGCAGAATATGCAATTTGTTGTTGCTTTTGCTGCCCTGGCTCCATCCTATGGGATCCTGGGATCTGTAGTTTGTTGTGGCACCAGAGCTTTCCAACAGAGAAGGCTAAATGTCTCACAAAATTTACAGTTCTCAGAATTCCATAGTCTTGAGCCATGGCACCTAAAGCGATGTCATACTGCATTAATCCTGCAGTGCAGATGCAGCCTTTACTTTGGAGCCATGGTCCAGTGCTTTGCAACCCAGACCACTCCTAGTCTAGGATAGAAAGCACATAAGCAATGGCCTACTGGGGCAGACTGCAAAACCCTATACTTTTATTTTATATATATGTATACACAAACACACAGCTCAGCATGGTGTAGTAGTTTGAGTGTTGGTCTATGACTCTAAAGACCAGGGTATGATTCCCAACTTGGTCATGAAACCCACTATGTGACCTTGGGCAAGTCACATGCTCTCAGCCTCAGGGGAAGGCAGTAGCAAACCTCCTCTGAAGAAATCAACATTAATTGGGAACTACTTGAAAGCATGCAACCCACACACATACCTCAGTTAACAACGCCTCTGACAAAGAAGCTTGTTTTGACAGTCTTTGTGGCCCTTGTCCTTTGTGTCCAGCCCCTTGTCCTCTGGAAATTTTTAGCAGCATCAACATGGGGATGATGGTGAAGGAAGGCCAGAGAAGCCCAGATTGTTGCCAGGTTGCAACAGCAGGTCTGTTGCAATACAATAAAATTTGAGCTGGGAAAGAATGGGATTCTGCTATAGTCGAATCCTGCTGTAGCTGTGTGTGCTTGCCTACAATAGTCAAGATAAACAGCAGCTGCCTCCAGAATCCTTTCTATAAAGAAGAAGAGCTTCTCACCCTGCCCGCCACCCCAATAAATGTAGTTAGAATCTAGTTGGTAAACTCCATTTTATTCATAAGAGCATAATGAGAGCTTTGCTGGCTCAGACCAAGGCAGCAGCCTTGCACAAGAACAACTCAACCTTTTCACATTCTTTAGCAACTGATATGGATGTATACTGGATTTGGTAATGGATTTGATTTATAGTTGTACTAAACCCTCACTTGCCAGTTGAAGGGCATGGTCCAGGAAGGGAGAGGAAAATAGCAGATGTGAATAACTGGCTTCGCAGATGGTGCCGCCGAGAGGGATTTGGATTCTTGGATCATGGGCTGCGGTTCCATGAGGAGGGACTTCTTGCAACAGACGGGTTGCATCTCACGCCAGTTGGAAGAAATGTTTTTGCCAACAGTCTCAAGAACTTGATCAGGAGAGCTTTAAACTGAGTTCCGAGGGGAAGGGAGACAATAAGGAAGGCAAAAGGGATGGCGAAAATAGTCAAACTGACATAGAGGAAACAAGGCAAACAATGCAAGGACCCAACAGTGGGAGGCAAAAAAACTTGCACAGGCAGCAAGTAGAAGGGAACCATGGTCTGCGATGTCTCTACACTAATGCACAGAGCATGGGAAATAAGCAAGATGAACTCGAACTCCTAGTACAACAAAGCAAATATGATATAATAGGCATCACTGAAACCTGGTGGGATGAGTCTCATGATTGGAATGTGGAAATAGAGGGGTATAACCTTATTAAGAGAAATAGGCCAAACAGGAAAGGAGGAGGAATAGCACTATATGTCAGAGATATTTACACCAGTGAAGAGATCCTGGACATCAATCATGGAAGCCAGGTGGAGAGCATCTGGATAAGAATCAAAGGGGAGGGAAACAACAAGGGTGTTACGGTGGGAGTCTACTACAGACCCCCAAGTCAGACTGAGGAATTGGATGATATCTTTCTAGAACAGATGACCACACAGTCAGAAAAGAGAGATGTAGTAGTGATAGGCGACTTCAACTATCCTGATATTTGCTGGAAGTCAAACTCAGCAAAATCCTCAAGGTCTAGCAAATTCCTCACTTGCCTGGAAGACAATTTCATGGTCCAAAAGGTGGAAGAGGCAACAAGGGGGTCAGCTATTTTAGATCTGATCCTAACCAACAAGGATGACTTGGTTAATGGGGTGCAAGTGGTGGGATCATTAGGTGGAAGTGACCATGTTCTCCTGGAGTTTGTAATACAGTGGAAAGGAGAAGCCAGGCAGAGTCAGACACGCATCCTAGACTTTAGGAGAGCGGATTTCAGTAAACTTAGAGAAGTATTGAGGGCGATTCCATGGTCAGAAATACTAAAAGATAAAGGAGTTCAGGATGGATGGGACTTTCTCAAAAGGGAGATACTGAAGGCACAATTTCAAACAGTTCCAGTGAGAAAGAAAAACGGGAGGTGTCTCAAGAAACCAGGATGGATGACTAAGGAACTTTCAACTGAGCTAAGTTTGAAACGGAACATGTATAAGAAATGGAAAAAGGGGGAAATCACAAAAAAGGAATTCAAAGAAATAGCAGGCATGTGTAGGGGTAAAGTCAGAAAAGCTAAAGCGCAGAATGAACTCAGGCTTGCTAGAGAGGTTAAGAACAATAAAAAGGGCTTTTTTGGATATGTCCGCAGCAAAAGGAAGAAGAAGGAAACAGTAGGGCCACTGCGTGGAGAAGATGGCAAAATGCTAACAGGAGATAGAGAAAAGGCAGAATTACTCAACACTTTCTTTGCCTCAGTCTTCTCAGAAAAGGCAAAGGGTGCTCAACCTGAGGATAATGGAGCAGAGAACAGAATAGGGGAATTTCAGCACAGAATAAGTAAAGAGATAGTAGAGGAACACCTTGTTAATCTAAATGAATTTAAGTCTCCGGGACCAGATGAACTCCATCCAAGGGTATTAAAAGAACTGGCAAAAGTAATATCGGAGCCATTGGCAATCATATTTGAAAACTCCTGGAGAACAGGAGAGATCCCAGCAGACTGGCGAAGGGCAAACGTTGTCCCCATCTTCAAAAAGGGGAAAAAAGAGGATCCCAACAATTATCGTCCAGTTAGTCTG
This sequence comes from Urosaurus nigricauda, assembly GCA_034509955.1. Lineage (NCBI taxonomy): Eukaryota > Metazoa > Chordata > Lepidosauria > Squamata > Phrynosomatidae > Urosaurus > Urosaurus nigricauda. The sequence continues at coordinate 104,428,629 of JAOEGL010000001.1, forward strand.
ACATCAGTTCTAGGAAAGATTCTGGAGCAGATCATTAAACAGAGAGTCTGTGAACATCTAGAAGGCAATGCCATAATCACAAAAACTCAACATGGGTTTCAGAGAAACAAGTCATGCCAGACAAATCTAATCTCTTTCTTTGATAAAATTACCAGTTTGGTAGATGAAGGGAATGCTGTGGATATAGTATATCTTGATTTCAGTAAGGCCTTTGACAAGGTTTCCCATGACATTCTTGCAAACAAGCTTGTAAAATGTGGGCTAGACAAAGGAACTGTTAAATGGATCTGTAATTGGTTGACTGGCCGAACCCAAAGGGTGCTCAACAATGGCTCCTTTTCATCCTGGAGAGAAGTGACCAGTGGGGTCCCACAGGGCTCTGTCCTGGGCCCAGTGCTATTCAACATCTTTATCAATGACCTGGATGACAGAATTGGGAGCATACTAATCAAATTTGCAGATGACACCAAATTAGGGGGAATAGCTAATACCCCAGAGGACAGGATCAAGATTCAAAATGACCTGAATAGACTAGAAAGCTGGGCCAAAGCTAACAAAATGAAATTCAACACAGAGAAATGTAAGGTATTGCACTTAGGGCGGAAAAATAAAATGCACAGATATAGGATGGGTGACACCTGGCTGAATGAAACTACATGTGAAAGGGATCTAGGAGTCCAAGTAGACCACAAGTTGAACATGAGTGAACAGTGTGATGCGGCAGCTAAAAAGGCCAATGCTATTTTGGGCTGCATTAATAGAAGTATAGTGTCTAGATCAAGAGAAGTAATAGTGCCACTGTATTCTGCTTTGGTCAGGCCCCACCTAGAATATTGTGTCCAGTTCTGGGCACCACAATTCAGAAAGGACATTGAGAAACTGGAGCGTGTCCAAAGGAGGGCGACAAAAATGGTGAAGGGTCTGGAAACCATGCCCTATGAGGAACGACTTAGGGAGCTGGGGATGTTTAGCCTGGAGAAAAGAAGGTTAAGAGGTGATATGATAGCCCTGTTTAAATATTTGAAAGGATGTCATATTGAGGAGGGAGCAAGCTTGTTTTCTGCTGCTCCAGAGAACAGGACCCGGAACAATGGATGCAAGATACAGGAAAAGAGATTCCACCTCAACATTAGGAAGAACTTCCTGACAGTAAGGGCTGTTCGACAGTGGAACGCACTTCCTCGGAAGGTGATAGAGTCTCCTTCCTTGGAGGTCTTTAAGCAGAGGCTGGATGGCCATCTGTCGGGGATGCTTTGATTTGGATTTCCTGCATGGCAGGGGGTTGGACTGGATGGCCCTAGTGGTCTCTTCCAACTCTACGATTCTATGATTCTATGATTCTATGATTCTATGACTTGCCACTTACTGGTTTACTCCTGATCCAGCCTATTTCCAGGTCAAGATTGAAAAGGTGTGCCACGTGCAAAATAATTCCCTCTGGAGTAGTCATCCACCAGCCTCAGTTCCCTTTCAATGCTTACAAATGGACTACTGTATATGAGAATCTTCCCAGGACTGAAAAGGAACCACATCTGCTGGTTTTGGTCTGTCATCTCACTTCCTGGACTACTAACAGCACTGCCAAAGCAACTGTGAAAGTTCTTTTGACTCATATCCTTTGAGGGAGGTCTTTCTTTTGTGTGGGGGGGAGGGTGGTTGGGTAAGGGCAGGGAAGAGCACTCCAATATGAAAACACAGCTGGGTGAGCGAAAACCTCCTGGGCTGAAGTCTGGTAAGAGGCCAGCCAAAAGGGCCCAGGAGAAAATAGTCCCTGGAGTGGAAGCTGCTTCAAAAGCTGGGGGTTAAACTTTGGGAGAGCCACTCCAGAATGGTGAAAAGGGCCTGCATGTCTCACACTTCCTGTATACACAACCTCTCAGTCCCAGTCCTCGGGAGGGTGAAGAGCATGGACCGAGAGCTGATGGCTATGAACTTTATCACACAGAAGAGAAATCAGGGGTTTATAAAAGTATTTTCCTGAGGCAGTTGTGCGATCTCAGCAAAGATTTTCACACACATCATGCTTAGAGAGGACTTATCCCGGGAAGAGCCAGGAACACTCCAGCAACAAATCATTCATGGGATTTCCCCGTGAATGATTTGTTGCTGGAGCGTTCCTGGCTCTTCCCGGGATAAGTTCTCTTAGCGCAACTGTCCTGGAAAAATGCCTTTTTAAACCTCTGATTTCCCCCATGTGATAAAGTCCTGTGTTGGATAGAAAGTGCCAGGAAATAGCCTGGAGAAGAGAGGGTTAAGAGATGATATGATAGACATGTTTAAGTATTTGAAGGGATGTCATATTGAGAAGGGAGCAAGCTTGTTTTCTGCTGCTCCAGAGAATAGGACCTGGAGCAATGGATGCAAACTACAAGAAAAGAGATCCCACTTCAACATTAAGAAGAACTTCCTGACAGTAACAACTGTTCAACAGTGGAACACACTCCCTCAGAGAGTGGTGGAGTCTCCTTCTTTGGAGGTCTTTAAACAGAGGCTGGATGGCCATCTGTTGGAGGTGCTTTGATTGTGAGTTCCTGCATGGCAGGGGGTTGGACTAGATGGCCCTTGAGGTCTTTTCCAACTCTAGAATTTAGGGGTCTATGAAATGGGTCAGAATGGCTTCAGGTATTACCTCTGGTATTGTTCTATGCATGTACCAGGGCCACCAACCACGCTGGTCTCTATTTCCTTTATCATATATCTCACAAAGTGGGGGGAAAGCATATTACTGTTTGTCAGTTTTACTTGTATAGAAATGTCTTTGGCTCCTCTGGTGTACTGCAAGCATAGGTGAAACAATTCCAGAAAAGGACCCTGAAGTCTGGATCCATCATACTTGCATGAAACCAGCCATCACTGCTGAGGACATTCCAGCAGCCAGACTGCAAAAAAGATAAATCCTCAACGTACAGACTGGTGGAACAGTGGGAGACTTGATGTTCCTCAGTGACACAACTGCCTACTCTGAATCATGGAATCACTTTGGGGAGGGGAGTGGGTTATGACGACTGACACCTATTCAAATAAACAGCACCCTTTGGATTAGAACAGAGACTGGATATTTGACACCACTTGGTCTGTTGTTCAGTTCACCAACAGAGGATGTGCAAAGGCCTCCATTTTGGCCAGGTTCTTCTCCCTCTATGCAGTCTAAGCCTATGAAGACTTTTGCTAACCTCATGTGCCCCTGTGTAAAGGGCACATAAGGTTGGCAAAAGACTGTTAAAAAAAACTATAATGACAACTGGGTATGCACACAAGTGTTCCAAACCATGGATTGCTATATATTCTTTTTCCTTGCAACTGACCAACACGTCTCTCACTATGATCCTAGTGACAGTAACATGCATCTGAGGAAGACTCTACAAAAGCTCATGCTATCAACTTTTTTCTTTCAGTTAATCTCAAAGGTATTACAAGATCCCTTTGCAGAAATGATTATTGATCACCCTAAATTGTACAACAGGGCATGGGTCTCCTACACTACTAAATCTTTACATTGCTTCATTTCTGTGGTCAAAATCAAGAGTCACATCTGTTTTGCCCAAGCTGCCAGGAAAGTAAAAGGTTTATGGACAACAGTGTTTGTGATCTCTACATTAATGGGGTGTCCTGTAGCTATTATCCAGACTTTAAAATACAGGGTTAACACTGGTTCAGTATGGGGCTGAACTTCAAATCATATGGTTTGTCCCAGATTGTGACCCTGGAGTCCTTACAGTTTTCAGTAAAAACAAATTGTGTTTCCAAAATGAAACACAGCTTCCAGACAGGGTTGGGAACCATTTTATTTCTAGCCCTTCAAAATGATACTGTATACCCTAGAAACTCATTGTGCCCCTACATAATGCCCCTGGCCGGATGGTCTAATTGATAGTTTGATTCTCCATACTGACTAGTAATCATTGATGGCTATCTCTTGCATAAATTTGTCCAGTCACCTTTTAAAACCACCCAGGTTTGCAGCCATAACTACATCTTGTGTTAGCAAATTCCATAGTCCAGCTTTCCGCTGCGTGACTAAGTACTTCCTTTTGTCTTTCTTGAATTTTCTGCTGTTCGGCTTCAGTGAGTAGTACCTGTGGTCATGATGATAGTAGGTTTCAAGTGAGTTTGAAATGCAAAAGTGTACATGCTTAGAGTATTTAGTTTTAATCAGGGTTGGCAAACAGCGTATGTCAAGAAAGTAAAAGTAGCTGTGAAACATAGAATGGGGTGGGGAGGATGAGGTGGTATGTGCTTCACAACTGAAATAATGCACATAGTTGTCTAAGGGCCTATAAGCCCTATAAGACCACTTGAGAGTTTCTGTCAAATGTCAATAATTCTGTTCCTTCCTTTCATGATGCTACTCAATTCATTTAAGAGTGTAAGAAAATATAAAAATGTGTTTATCCCATTCTCAAAGTAAGAGCATGATGTAAAGAACAAGAGAAGCAAAATGTTTTTTTTAAATAATGAGGATAATTAATGGTTTTGTAACATTGCCTGTTAACAAACTTGAACTTCTTCCTTGTTTTGGCTCTTTCTTCTGTGTGTTCCTGTTTTTGTGGTGGACAAACGTTTGGGAACATTTTCTTCCACTTCCACTGAGGGCATGTGAGGTAAGAAGAAAATTCTTCTGCCTATGAAAGTATGGATGCCTAAACACCCTGAAGGCACCAGGAAGCTAAGTAGGTTCAGACCTGATTAGTACTTGGATGGGAGTCACCAATGAATACCAGGTGCTGTAGGCTATATTCCAGAGGGAGGAACTAGCAAAACCACAATTCATGTGGTTGCCATAAGTTAACTGATGACTTAAAGGCACATACACACATATAGAGGTATAGACATGCAGACCCCCCCCCCCCATGGAAACAAAGCATTTTCCTCAGGACTTGCAATACTGAGGTAAGAATTAAATTATTTCCTCCACATTGCAGATGTTACCAGTGCAGTGAAGGAAATCACTACAATCACAACTATCATTGAGACTCAGACCTTTCTGAGAAGTTGTGTTCATATGGAGAAAGCTATCAAATTCATATGAGTTGTAGTACCCCAAACTACTCATTGGTTGGTGACCACACTACATGAAACACTTTGCTTCTGTCTGTAAAATGTGGACTCTGCCTAGCTGAAATAATAGCTTTTCGGCTAGAAATATCCCATAGGATGCATAATTATGTTCATGAAACCTACTTTCCCCACATCCCACAACATCAAATGTACCTTCCAGACTAGAAACATTACTTCTGGTTGCAAAGAAATTGGTGCTGGTGCATGTAGCCCGTGTGGGTTGGGAACGCCAAAAATTGCCCTCCAGCACTTGGCACATGCCAGCTCCTGGTTTACAGCTGTGAACTACAGGGTTACTTTCACATGATAAATTTTAATAAGATAGTACAATGCAGTCATGCAAACCTGTTACATAAATCTACAAATGAGAAAGAAGCTTGCCTAAGTGGGTGAAGGCAGAAGCACCTTCTGTTAAATAAGCATGCTAATTTTTCATTCAAAGCATGAGAAACTGTTTCATAAGATTGTCAGCAAGTGAGGTTCCAAGTAGATTTTATCTGGAAAATTAAATAAGTCATACTGATACTATCAGCAATATTTACTCTTAATTAAAAGTTCTGTGTGGCTTTTACTGCAAGGATTTCTGAGCAGTAATTACCACAATCTTGGTATCGTGTTTTCTTTTGTTCTTTCTTTTTATTAACTTTTTGCTTTTAGCAGTTGTGGAAATGGACTTTGGATGCTGCGTAAGAATCTTCAGCCCTCTGTTGTAGATTTTCAGGGGTCAACTTCTTCAGAAGGGCATTAACTCTTTGCATGCATTTTTTCGAACTGCAGTAAGCAATTTCCAAGCATGTGCATGTAGTTTAATGAGTGTGATGATGATGATGATGATGATGATTAATGAATAGTAATATAATTAACTACATCAGCCTTGTTCTGTTCATTGTAAGGATAAAATGTTACTTAGAAGCAAGACAAAGTAGAGCTATGTGGCCCTGGGGTTATATACACATATGAACTTAGACAATTATGATTTATTTAAACTTTTCCCTATCTGCTGCTTATTGTGAGGGCTGCTATCTGGGCATCTGGGGCTCTTTCTCTTCATATTGTGTTCAGCCTGTGCTAAGACCTATTTATCACTAATTCTGTGCTGTTTGCAGAATGGTAGCTGTAATTCTCCTAAAGACAATGTTCAATACTTGAAATTCTGTATATTTTCCAGTGTGTAAATATTTGCATAGATTCACTGTTCTTAGGAATTTCTTCCATTAAACTGATACAGCCAGTGTATTTTGACAGATTTGTATAGGAATGCCTAGTATAGCACTTCAAGCTTTTTGCAAGACTACAACTCTGGAGACCAAGGTGTGACTCCCAGCTTGGCAATCAAACCCACTGGGTTGCCTTGCACAAGTCACATGTGCTCAGCCTCAGAGGAATGCAATGCCAAGTCTCTTCTGAACAAATCTTGTCAAGAAAACCCCATGATGGGTTTGCCTTAGGGTTGCTGTAAGTTGGAAACAACGTGAAGGCACTCAACAACAACATGAGGTTCAAGTGCTAAATATTCTCTTCAGCCTGGAGGAAGTATGCTACTTTCCAGAAGTTATTGAGCTGCAACTGTTAGCATTCCTCATCATTGACTATGCTGGCTAGGGATGATGGGAGTTGCAGTCCAACAGCATCTGCAAGGCTTCATGATTCCCATCATAATATTAGCCCTGCATCCCTCCTAGGAGACCAAATGTCATCTCCTGTCCCTCTAAACAAAAGATCCTAAAATACATGCTACACATTTAGTATAGTGTTGAGGGTATATATATATTGTGCCTTTACAACATGCATCAGATATGGATGACTCAATAAGGTGTAAAAATAGCAATATTTATTAGCAAGTTCAACACACAAATGTGCACCAGTGACCACTACAGGATACACAAACTGGTGTTTTATATTTTCAACAAGCAAGTTTGTGATTGCTTTGTGTGCCATTTCCGTCAATGACTGTATCCCTAGGGTCATAATGATGCTATTCCTTTGTGTAGTCTGGCAGCACTAAAACTTCAGAAATGTCCATATCTTCCTTAAAAAATTGGTCCCTTTGTTTTGCTGGTGTGTACAAGAAGAAACCACAGCTATAAGATTTTCCTGTATCAGTGGCAGTAAGGCAGGTGTTAAAATGACTAAAGGCCAGTTGTACAACATTCCAGAAGGAATTGCAGATGTTGTTACAGATGGTCCGGAATAATAGAATTTTGAACTAATGAAAGAACTGCATTTTTAAAAAGCAGAGTAAGCTATTCTACTTGACCACAACACCCAAGTGCTTCTGGCTAAAACTGAAAGTATCACCTCAGTTTCTACTGAAACATGCATTCTTAAAACAAAGCCTGAAACATTTCTGTGCCATTGTGATATAACTGGGATGGTACAAATTAGAAAACACCCCTCACCCCTTTTATTTCAATACAGAGGGAACAAATGATGATTGACTGAATAAATCATGAAAGGTTATTGAATTATCTTTAAAGACATGGGAAGGAAGCAGGAAGAGAGGAAGAGCATATTACAGGTGGATAGACTCAGTCAAGGAAGCCATGGTCCTGAATCTGGAAGATCTGAGCAGGGCAGCTGATGATAAAGTGACTTGAAAGTCTCTCATTAATGAGTTCATCATAAGTCGACAACAGTTAACAGCAATATACATAGATGAAATTTAATTAATAGCTAAGAGAGAGAAAGGTCGATTGAAAGGATTAGAATATACCTGCAGAAACAATAGAGATCATCCTCTTATTTTCTGTTTTGTTAGTTGTAGTTTTTGTTATTTACTTACGTACAGTAGGTTGGATTTATAGGTAGGAATATGCCAAGTTTCATGTGTAGTTTTATTTTGTAGTTTGAAGCTTGTTTCTTTTATATGTGTTATTCAATTTTTATTTTATGTCTCCGATATTCAATAAAACCTATAAACTGAAAATAAATTAAAGAAATGATTGAGGAGTCTATTAATGTATTGGTGTATTGTAAGATACATATTTAAACCAATTTTAGGAATGTCAGTACCTTTACTGAGGCAGTCTGTTTCCCATGAACTAATAAAGGCACAGTGTTCTCTTTGGGAACAAACACTGCCAGGGAATGGAATGAGTAGCAAGATTCTGCACCTCCAGCTGCCATTTTCAGGAAGAGATCGTCATGTACCAATTGATACAGATATAGCCAAAACATTGTATCAAGGTGTAAGATTATGAAGGAAGTTAAGCAAAGGCTTATACATTTCACATTTTATTTTGTGCTGAGCTTAGCTAAATCTTACATTCTTTAATTGGAGATCACTTTGTCTTTCATTTAAACTATCATTGAGGGCCCCCTTCAGTCATCCTTCTCCACTCTTGGTGGAACAGACCATTCTCAGATTTATCCTGGTGAACTGTTTTGCAGCCTGGTATCATCTCCCTTATCGCCAGAGAAAGGGATAGTTAAGAGTTGCAGGCAATTTCTTCCTCTTTCAAGCTTCCCTGCTGCCTACATAGATAGTTCCTAATAGGAGCCTTTGGCATTCCAGACAAGCAGAGTCATGTTAAGTGGTTTCCCACATTAACAATGTAACATGTATACTTGCTTGGCTCAAAAGCTACACATGTCCACCTCTCTCTGTCATTAGAGATAGAATTAATATTCAAAAATATGTTTCCTGAGTAGGAAAAGAAGAATCCTGAAGTGAAAAGAATCTTTGCTGTTTAGGACTTAATTTACACAAAATTCATATGTGGTTGTTTTGTGCAAGAAACAGCATTTTCTGCTGAGAAAAATCCTGATTTCTTAAACAACAACAACAACAACAACAACCCACCATATGTGAATTTTACATGGAATAAGTCCCAGCTACAGCACTCTCTGTGCAGGAAATAGTATTTTCTGTATAGTACTGTATATATTATGCACAAAAACCACTGTTTTCTGAACAGAAAATGCTGCTTCCTACACAGAAAATGTGTGTTTCTCTGTAAAAAATTGTTTGCTGTTAATTGCCCTTGAGTCAATCTTGACTTATGGCAACCCTGTGGATGAGACATCTCCAAGATCCTCTGTCCTTAACTGCTGTGCACAGGTCCTGCAGGCTCAGGACCATGGTCTTCCTCTCTTTCTACTGCCTTTCACATTTCCTAGACTTGAACCCCACTGTGGGAGAAAGGTGGGATTTAAATCTTGGTTTTCTTTCTATCAGCTTTCTTTACTGTCCAACACTCACATTAGTATGTGACAATGGGGAATACAATGGCTTGGATGGTCCTCACTTTTGCCTTCAAAGTTACATCTTTTACATCATGTGTGAATTTAGCAAACAATAAGTCCCAAAATGTGACCAGTCTTTGAAAACTGTGCAGTTTTAACATATTTTCACACAGTAAGAAGAAAATGATAAAAATACTTGCTGTTTCCCTTGAAAAAAGTGAATAATTACATCACTATCAGTCAGTCATGCCCCTCTTCTTTCATAACATTTTATACATGGAAGGCTCTACCAAGTTGAGATTTCCTGTACGCCAGCCTTCTTGAAACACATGCCTTTAGGTTGAGTTGGACTACAACTCCGGGCACTGAATACACCCAGAATCTTGTCTGATTTTAGATGCTAAGCAGGGTTAGTATTTGGATGGGAGACCACAAAATAATACTGGGCTAGAGGGACCCAGTGAATCTATATAAAGCAGAGTACCTATGTACCTGCTTCTAGCCATCATATTAAATGTGTCCACTAGCTGGAAACCATATTGTTGTAGCTTTTTATTTTATTAAGGTTTATCTAAATATTCAGACTTTGATCGTCATTCTGGTATGAATACAGTAAAAGTTTTTTGTTCACATGGACAACCATCACCTTATGTTATCCTCAAAAAGAATCAGTTCTGTATTTGGTTTTGATACCATTTTAACTTATGTGGTTCCATCCTGCAGAATCCTAGGATTTGTAGTTTTGTGGGTCACCAGCACTCATTGTCAGAAAAGGCTAAAGAACTTGTAAATTCCAGGATTCCATAGGAATCCTTCAATTCACAGCAATTAAAGTGATATCAAATTGAATTATCTATTCAGTGCAAATGCACCCTCAGACAAAAGCTGGTTAGAGTCTTGAAATATCACAAATCCCTTCTTTCTTTCAAGGACACTATTTTTCAGATTCTCACCAAAATTGTGCTTTAAAAAAATAAGGTGCCAAATGAACATGAAATGACAAACTTGCAAGAATTGCTCAATTTGTTGGCAGAACAGCCCGTTATGCTGGTGGAGAAAAATACACAACCATTATACTCATAGATTGGCTGCCATAGTCAATATATGTCTAGTCCAGGATGGAGAGAGGGAAAGCACACAACCAAAATATACGAATACAGTATGAAATGGATAAAAATGGAAATATGTCCAATGGCAGCCAATTGAACACTGCGCTGACAGCAGCATTAAAGGACCAGTTTTTCCTTTCCTTGTTCACCTGTATAGGCTGCTTTGTGCTTGCACTCACAGTTGTTTGAATGGAGTGCAGTTGGGTGTTTGTGTGTGTGTGTGTGGGGGGGGGGGCGATCTGGAAAGCAAAAGGAATTGAGTATACTGATGTGAAGCTTGTGTTCGCTAAAAAGAGAGCTGAGAATTAAAGTGGGCAGAATGAAAGAATATCCAGAAGTATACTAAGTCAGTTTAGAGGGCTTATGGAACACAATGGTAGCTAGGCCATGTTGCGGGGAAAATATGAGAAGGGTCCTGCTTGATCAGGCTGAAGTATCTAGCACAATATTCTATAGAAACATGCCCAACAAATTGGCTATGGGAAGCTGACCAGAAGGGCACAGATGCACCTGAGCCTTCTGTAAAATAAGTCCTTTTCCTAATGTAGTGAAATTCTATCTCCTATGATTCAGGAAAACCACAGACAACATAATATCTCTAAAACACTCTGTGGCTCTGTGAAAATTGAAGAAGGAAGAGGAAGAAGGGTTAGTAAATATTTTTCAACTGAATTGCTCAACTAGATAGTCAGGAATTACGTGAAACAATGAAGGAAGGAAAATGACGTTGTACAATGAATCAGTTTATCCAGACACATTGGCCAGATCTTGTGGGTAGACTATGCCAGTGCCTATGCTTTCCCCAGAATTGCACAGTGATGTCAAAGGAAGGCAGGCCCTTCCACACTACAGAATTACAGTGCTTTGATTCCACTTTAACTGCTATGTCTGTGTCCCATGGAATCCTGGGGTTTGTAGTTTTGGGAGGCACTAATGCTCTTGGGATGAGAATTCTAAATACCATTCCCTTAATCTGCAAACCCCATGATTCCACAGGATGAAACCATCACACTCAAAGAGGAATCATAGTGCTATAACTGTATGGCCAGTTTCTACAGTTCCTGCATCCTTTATGACCACAGTGTTCATGGCCTTTTTCTTCCTGCCCCCATCCACAACATCAATATAGTTACATTGGTGTATTGCACCAACAGGATTCTGTTTAATTTACTGGTACTAAAGGTGAATAACGGGCCTATATACCCTACTCCCATGCTGGCCTCAATAAATATCTTGACCATTATGTATAGTGTTTCATCTGAACAAAATTGAGCTTCAGAGCACTGAACAATCTGATAAACAAGAAAATATGCTTTCTTTTTTTAAAAAAGTGCTGTAATTTCACCAGGTGAACGTCTTTCAACAAAAAAATAACTAAGGATGGTGAGACCCCACACCCATTAACAATATTTGAGAACTGATGTGTCTCATCACAACACATCAAAGGGTTGTCAGCTAAAATTTATACTTGGCTCACAGACAAGATTTATGCCTTGTTCACAAAAGAGGCTGGGAATTAGACCTAAACATATTACTTCAAGACTTCTATTGGCAGAAAATCTGGGAATCCCCTCCTTTTAAGACAAAATCAGCCCTCATTAGGGAGTCCACCTTGAAGTTAATCCACAAATGGTACTTCATCCCTGTCCAAATTGCAAGAATCAATAACATCACATCTACTAGCTGCTGGAGAGGATGTAAGGACAAGGCCATGTATCTACACATGTGAATGGAATGTGCCATAGTCAGACAATCCTTTTTGGAGGTTATTTCAATAATCTCAGAAATTACGAAAGAGGACATCACACCTTGTCCACGTCTTTTATTACTTTCACTGTATTTGAATGTAAGCAGAAATTTGAAACATAAAACACTAATCAGTTTTTATGGTAGCAACCAGGGTTGAAATTGCCAAAAATTTGGAAAACTGGTAATTTCTCCATAGAAAATTGGTGGTGTCATGTATGGGATGTACTGTTAATGGAAACGTGGGTTCATAGAATCATAGAATCATTGAGTTGGAAGAGACCACAAGGGCCATCCAGTCCAACCCCCTGCCATGCAGGAACTCCAAATCAAACCATCCCCGACAGATAGCCATCCAGCCTCTGCTTAAAGACCTCCAAGGAAGGAGACTCCACTACGCTCCGAGGGAGTGTGTTCCACTGTCGAACAGCCCTTACTGTCAGGAAGTTCTTCCTAATGTTGAGGTGGAATCTCTTTTCCTGCAATTTATATCCATTGTTCCGCGTTCTAATCTCTGCAGCAGCAGAAAACAAGCTTGCTCCCTCCTCAATATGACATCCCTTCAAATATTTAAACAAGGCTATCATATCACCTCTTAACCTTCTCTTCTCCAGGCTAAACATCCCCAGTTCCCTAAGGCGTTCTTCATAGGGCATGGTTTCCAGACCCTTCACCATCTTAGTTGCCCTCCTTTGGACCCGCTCCAGTTTCTCCACATCCTTTTTGAATTGTGGTGCCCAGAACTGGACACAGTATTCCAGGTGGGGCCTGACCAAAGCAGAATAGAGTGGCACCATTACTTCCCTTGACCTAGACACTATACTTCTATTGATGCAGCCTAAAATTGCATTGGCCTTTTTAGCTGCTGCATCGCACTGTTGACTCATGTTCAGCTTATGGTCTACTTGGACTCCTAGATCCCTTTCACATGTTGCAAGACCAAAAGTCCTAAAAAATGAGACCTTTTGTAAATCTTTCAAAGAGACTTGGTTCTTTTTTCTGGACTATGTTGACAGCAACTTGGGTCTCTGAAAGGACATTATACAAGAGGTTTCATAAAGGAATCATACTCTGAGACAGTAACAGAAGAGCTTTAATTTCTCCTTCTAACTTTTATTTTGGCCTTTGAAACACAGCTTCTACAGTGTGTTTTGTGGTTTGTTGGTGGAAGTGCCAAGTTTGTTCTTATTTATTGTCATTCATGTATATTGTCTTGATTGATCTTCTACAATAAAATTACTTTATACATATATAAAAATGTGCTGTATCCATCAGTCTATATCTGTTGTGTAATGACTGGCTGGAACAAAAGTAAAGACACATTGGGCAGGAAGTCAAAGCTGTGAAGCAAAAATCAAGGCATGGATTCTTCTACAAGAATGCTAAAACCTATCCTTAGCATTTCCATGGCCTTCTGTGGTTCATCAGAACTATCCTTTGGGTCCCACATTTTGAGTAAAGTGGGAAACTAAATTAACTACACCATGTAGTCATAGGCTAGCAGTGTGATGATACAGCAAAGAAGGTGGATGGTATTTTAGTCTGCATTAACAGAAGCATAGTTTCCAAGTCAGGGGAAGTAACAGTCCCACTATAAACTATGCTGTACAGGTCTCATCTGGAGTACCACATTCAGTTCTTGGTGCCCCAGTTTAAGAAGGTTATAGACAAGTTTGAGTGGGTTCAGAGAAGGGCAACAAGCATGATAAGAAGTATGGAGAACAAAACAGAAAAGGATGAAGGAGCTGGGCATTTTCAGCTTGGTGAAGAGATGATTTTAAATTGGCTGTCACAGAGAGGAGAGGGCAGGCCTGTTCTATGCTGCCCCAGAGGGTAGAACCAGTTTTAAGTTACAGGAAGATAGATTTCGACTGAACATTAGAAAGAACTTCTTGACAGTAAGAGGAGTTTGGCAATAAAGGCAAATGCCTAGAGAGGTGCTCTGGTCTCCTTCTCTGGATGTCTTGAAAAAAAGGCTGGGCAGCTACCTGTTGGAGATACTTTAGCTGGAGATCCTGCACTGAGCAGAGGGTTGGACTCAGTGGCCCACTTTACCCAAAATGTCGGGGTCCTGAGAGGGAACCCACAATCAATATTTAATAGGGGAATTTTATGAGCTCAATTAAAGCTCCTGAGAGGTCTCGGGCAACTAAAAGCCAGGATCAAGCCTACATATACTGGTTTTGAGAAACCAAACTCCAGAATGCAAGCTCCAAATGTATTTTTATTTGTAAAAGGGAATCACCACTCACACAAAAGCATACACACAAGAACTAACTATATAAAAGGTGTCAGCAGATAGTGGCTTTAGGTATTGCATAGTAGGGTGATACTGTATAGATTCTAGAGGCAGGGCTCCACCTGGGGGACACAGTGAAGTGAAATGGCTCAGCAGCTGCCAGCAATGCTGAGGAGTCAAGAGAGATACTGGCTGACAGAGGAGCTTATCACGTTAACAAATAAACTGGTTTACCTCTTCCAGCTTGAATTCAGGATCCGGGATGCCCCTGGATGCTACCGTACCTAAATTGCCACCGATCTAGGCAGGATGCCACCACTAAGATGCAGACCACTCAGACCACTCAGAGGTTGAAGCCTCACTCAGCCAGCACTTTTTCGAAGTCAGGGAGCTTCTGAATTCAAAAATTGGCTGGCTGAGCGAGCCTTTGACCTGGGATGCATCCGGGCAGCAGCATCTCATCTAGATTGTTGGCAATTTAGGTATGATAACATCTGGTGGCATCCTGGATTCCTAATTCAAGCCGGAAGAGGTAAACTGGTTTATTTGTTAATGCAATATGCTCCAGAATTTTTGCCTGAATCTCAAACAAGACCAAATTGGGGGTGCCTTGGCAGGCATATTTATAGGGCAAACTGTATCCCAGGGCAGATTTGGGGATTAAAATGAAGTCTCTAGAAGAGAAAAATGAGAAGGGAACTTGTAGATGACTGGACAATGAATTCAAATGTCTCTGGACCATGGAATATCTGCTCCAAAGAAAACTATACTTGGGTTTCTCTTCATCTGTAAGCACAAGATCTATTGCCCACCATCAGTCCTATCGATGAAGGAATTAGGCAGATTCTGATCTTGATTGATCTATCCTGGCGATGTGCTCTTGAGCTTCCCCCATGCTGAGCCAGTCAGATCTCCTTATGTGGCCATGGATGTCCTCGTGTGGCATGGCTAGTTTCCTGCACTTGAGTTGCCTTCTCTGCATGCCCCAAACATCACTTTTGCTATCAAAATGAGAAGGGGTGCAGAGTGTCAGATCTTGAAGTAACAACCATGAGGCCCCTTTCAACTCTATGACTACAGGTGTGCATTTGTGTTTGACGAGTGATCTCTGATGAAAGCATAATGGGTGGCACACACAAGAGCTTGTAAATGCAGTCTTTCATTCACCAGAAACAATCTCTACTCAGTTCAGTGGCCTCATGACCAACTGCTGTCTTGCCTCCTACACACTGAGTAAACCACACTGAAATTCTAAGCATGTCATGTATACCAGAACATGCAACATGAGTTTCCATACATGCACTGCAAGGAGCCAACTGACTGCTAAATCCTGTCCAGCTTCCTAAAGTGAAATACTGGACTATAAGTTGACCTCATGTATAAATTGAGGGCAGGTTTTGGGGCCAAAATTATGGATTTTGATATGACCCATGAATAACTAGAGGGTAAAACTTGGGGGCATGTCACAATGGATCTAAAGGACAGAACAAGGAAAACAATGCCAACATAGAATCATAGAATCACAGAGTTGGAAGAGACCACAAGGGCCATCCAGTCCAAACCCCTGCCATGCAGGAACTCCAAATCAAAGCATCCCTGACAGATGGCCATCTAGACTCTGTTTAAAGACCTCCAAGGACGAGACTCCACTACACTCCGAGGGAGTGTGTTCCACTGTCGAACAGCCCTTACTGTCAGGAAGTTCCTCCTAATGTTGAGGTGGAATCTCTCTTCCTGCAGCTTGCATCTGGGTCCTGTTCTCTTGAGCGGCAGAAAACAAGTTTGCTCCCTCCTCAATGTGACATTCCTTCAAATATTTAAGCAGGGCTACCATATCTCCTCTTAACCTTCTCTTCTCCAGGCTAAACATCCCCAGTTCCCTAAGGCGGTCCTCATAAGGCATGGCTTTCAGACCCTCACCATCTTAGTTGCCCTCCTCTGGACACCTCCAATTTCTCCACATGTTTTTTGAATCGTGGCGTCCAGAACTGGACACAGCATTCCAGGTGGGGCCTGACCAAGCAAACGGGACTGTTTGTGTTCACACTAAACCTGGATGGATGAGAGAGCAGAGGAGGGTCAGTGCTTCCAGGACAGATATCCCTCTTGCTTTTCACCAGGAGATAGTTCATTTTTTAATAAGAGTTAAAGTGCACTACTTACATTGATCCGTGGATAAGCCATCTCAGGGTGTTTTTTTTTGGGGGGGGGGGGTCAATTTTTTTGACTAAAAATTTCTAGGCTTACACACGAGTACAAAGAGTAGTTATTTATTATTAGTTTATTAAATTCATATCTCAGTTTTCTCCCAAGATGAGATTCAAGGTGGCTCACAATAGGACTTAAATGCCAGATTTAAAACAAGACGCTCAAGAAAGGTGGTTGTACACTTTTGATCTGTTAATGTTTACAATCAACAATGCGAGGAAAGAGCTCTTCTTTGCTATGGCATCATTTAGAAGACAGATTTTAAAAAAATCCACACATTTATGACTTCTTTGGGAAAAGAGTACACCGTTTTAATAAGGGCTGATTTAAAACAACAACAACAACAACAACAACAACTCTTTAAGTCTTTGGGACCGCTTTAACCTATACAGCTTTCTCTTTCCACTTCGCTTGGAGGATTGCTGCCAGCAAAACAGTGAACGAGGTTGCAGTGAACTCGCCAAAAGAACTGCTCCCCTTCCAAGAGTTTCCCAAAAGACGGCATTTTCGTGTATCACAGCATAAAACATGAAGAAGAGAAGAGAAGGAACCAGTTGCAGCATCCTTAAAAGCATCTTATTTATTTCAGCATGAGCTTTCATGGGTTTCAGAGGCGCTGAAGGGTTTAACCCCTGCCTCCATTTCCCGAGTCATTTCAATCCGACATACACCGCAGAAATAACCCAGTTTCAGACTCTTTAACTGCCCTGGTGTAATGCTAGGGAATTCTGAGAACTGTCGTTTTGTAAGACATTTAGCCTTCTCTCTGTTGCCGCAATAAACTCCAGTCCCCACGATTCCCTAGCCCTGAGCCAAGGCAGTGAAAGCGGTCTCCAACTGGATTATTTCTGCAGTGCGTTTTGGACTTTTTAGTCACCTTACTAAAGTGATGGATTTGTGACTTCCTAAATCTAGAATTCAGAGAAATAGCCGGCTAGTCTGAAATATTAATATTTAGAGCTTCCATAGATTTGGACCGCATCTACACTACACAATTTAACGCAATTTGACACGGTTTTAACTGCCGTGGCATAAGGCCATGGCAATCTGGGAATCTGTGGTTTTGTGATTTAGCCTTCTCTGGCTGCATCCACACTGGAGAAATAACCCGGTTTGGCACCGCTTTAACTCTTTTCTGGCTCAAGGCTATGAAATTCTGGGAGTTGGCCCCACAACAAACTCCAACTCCCAGAATTCCATAGCAAGTGAAAGAATTAAAGAGCTCCCAAACCAGGTTAACTCTCCAGTGTGGATGCAGCCAGAGAAGGCTAAATCTTTCACAAAATTGGAAAAGGAAATAGGAAAGGGAAAACAGGAGGGAAAGGAAGGGAATATGAAAGGGAAAATAGGAGGGAAAGGAGGGAAGGAGGGAAGGGAAAAGAGGAGGAAAAGGAAGGAAATAGGAAAGGGAAAACAGGAGGGAAAGGAAGGGAATATGAAAGGGAAAATAGGAGGGAAAGGAAGGAAGGAGGGAAGGGAAAAGAGGAGGAAAAGGAAGGAAATGGGAAAGGGAAAATAGGAGGGTAAAGAAGGAAATAGGAAAAGGGAAAGGGGGAAAGGAGGAAAGGGAAAATAGGAGGGAAAGGAGGGAAATAGGAAAACGGGAATAGGAGGGAAAGGAGGAAAGTAAGAAAAGGAAAATTGGAAGAAAAGAAGGGAAGTAAGAAAAGGAAAATGGGAGGAAAGGAGGAAAGGGAAAATAGGAGGGAAAGGAGGGAAATGGGAATAAAATGGGAGGGAAAGGAGGAAAGGGAAAATAGGAAGGAAAGGAAGAAATAGGAAAGGGAAATTTGGAAGAGCAGGAGAAGGAAGAGGAGCCAAAGCGAAGAAGCAGCAGAAGACGACGTGGCTGCATCAATGCTGAAGATGGAAAAGGGAAAAGAACCGGAGCACCTGTTGAAAGGCGGAACAAACCCTCTCCAGAGAAGGGGACCCAATGCACACAAAACAACACCCACACCTACACCCAGCCCTCGCTTTTCCAGCCCTCCCCCCTCCCTTTCAGGGCTCTTCCCCTTCCTCCTGGCTCCAGGGCCATGCAAACATCCCGGGGGAGCAGGTGCGGCGTCGGTGGGAACAGGTGTTTGGGCGACGAAGGGCTGAGAGAGAAGACAGGGGCGCCCCTTGGAGAGTGATGGATGGGCGGCCACCTCGGAGGGCCCTTCTTCGCCCACCTTTTCCCCTCCTTTCGGGGCAGGTGCGGCCGGGAGGGACGTGAGCCCTTCAAGGCAGGGACAGCATCAAAAGCGGGAGGGAGGCTGGGCTGCTGCTGCGGCTGATGCTCCTTCCTTCCACCACCTCCTCCTTCTCTTCTTCTTGTTCTTCCATCAGAGCCCTTTGCCAAAGCAATCTCCCATTAAGGCAATCGATCAGGGCTCTCTTGGCACCCAGGAGGAGGAGAAGGAGGAGGAGGAGGAGGCCCTGAATCGGACCAAAGCCAAGCAGACACCCACGGGGGACGCCCCGAACAGCAAGTCTGGCTGCCTGCATCCGCATTGGAAGGATAACCCGCTTTGGCAGCGCTTTAATTCTTTGTTTGACTCAATTGCTATGGAATTCTGGGAGTTGGAGTTTGTTGTGGGGCCCAGAGCGGAGCTCCGCTCCGCTCTGGGCCCCACAACAAACTCCAACTCCCAGAATTCCATAGCCACAGACATCATGGAGGACGCGTCCTGGAAAAGGAGGACTGCCCCCCCCACTGGACCCCTGCCAAGCGACGTCCCTTTTCTGCAATGCAGCATTTTTCGCAGCAGATGTCGCCTCTGATAAAGTGAATCATCGCCTTTTATTGCGACTTTTGCCCACGAACGAGACTTTAGAGGAAAAAGTGGCCCTTCCAAAGGGAAGACCTTTTGGGAACGGAAATGGAGGACGCGTCCTGGAAAAAGAGGACGCCCTCTGCTCACCCCGGGAGGGGAGGGAGGCCTCTCATCGGATTTAAGGGGGAATTGTCGGGAGTTGTTAATAGGCGGTGGTTTAAATATTAGGACTAGCTCCGGACGATGGCCCCCTTGCATTGCATTTAATCCTCCCCTCCCCTCCCAGGATGGCCGGGGGGGGGGTGTCCTCCTTTTCCAGGACGCGTCCTCCATCCCCACCAACTGCCCAAGAAGGATTCCAAAACGTCCTGAGCAATAAGAAGCGTTGCGTTTCTATTTCTATCCCGATTGTCGGGGCGTGCCCTCCATTTCCCCTGGGACGTCCTCCATTTCAATGCACCTGGGGTCCTCCTTTGCGGGGAAGACACACCTGCTCACCCCTCTCCTTCCTTCCTTCCCTCTCCTTTTTCCTTCTCTCTCTCTCTAGTCTTCCCCTCCTCCTCCTCCTCCTCCTTTTTTCTTTTAGGCGTCCAATGACCTCAATGCAAATGAACCCATCCGATGTGCCTAAATGACTGGCACTTTTTTTGTGAATGGATGGAACACACACACACACACACACACACACCGGGGATGACGTCATTGAGGCGCTGGGGTTGTCGTGGTCAGCCCTGGATTGGCTTGGGAGCGGTCCCGGGGAGGCTGATTGGCTGGACGGGGAGAGGCTCCGACGCCTACACACTCCGCTCCTGGCGCTGGGGATAAAAAGGGGGCTCGGGGGGCGCCGGAGACTAAGACCATCAACCTCCAGCAAAGGCACCCACCAGGGGGACACACGCGCACCGCCGCCACCTGCTACTCTCCCCCGAGGAAAGCTCCGCAGAGGAAGGTAAGCCTCCCCGACTTTTCTTTTTCACTAGGCTGCATCCACATTGGAGGGAGAACCCGGTTTGGCAGCGCTTTAACTCTTTGTTTGACTCAATTGCTATGGAATTCTGGGAGTTGGAGTTGGTTGTGGGGCCCAGAGCGGAGCTCCGCTCCGCTCTGGGCCCCACAACCAACTCCAACTCCCAGAATTCCATAGCCTTGAGCCAGAAAAAAAAAGTTAAAGCGCTGCCAGACCGGGTTATTCTTCCACTGATTTAGGATTTTCAGGCTCCAATTCTCTTCTTATCTATCTATCTATCTCTATCTATCTATCTATCTGAAGAGCTGGATTTGCTGGACTCATATGCTTTGACAGGGACTTGTCACTTTCGGAAACGTCACTTTGGAAAAAGCCTACACTTCCAGAAGGATAACTCGGATGCTAGAAATACACACACACACACACACACACACACAGAGTACCTTTTAATTTTGTTGCAAAGAAGATGAATCCAACACACACACACACACACATATATATATTGGATTCACCCTCTTTGCAATAATAGGTACCGAGATGCTAGAAATACATGTTGGATTCATCTTCTTTGCAACAAATTAATAGTTCATCAGATGCTAGAATTCACACACACATATATATATTGGATTCCTCCTCTTTGCAACAAATTAATAGGCACTCAAATGCTAGAATACCTTTCTCTCTCTCTCTCTTTCTATATATATATGTTGGATTCCTCCTCTTTGCAACGAATTAATAGGTACTCAGATGCTAATATATATCTTGGATTCCTCCCCTTTGCAATACATTAATAGGTATTCAGATGCTAGAATATCTATCTTTCTATCTATGTTGGATTAATCTTCTTTGTAACAAATTAATAGGTACTCAGATGCTAGAATATACATATATATGTTGGATTCCTCCTCTTTGCGACAACTTAATAGATACTCAGATGCCAGAATATCTGTCTAGCATCTGAGTACCTATTAATTTGTTGCAAAGAGGATGAATCCCACACTCCCATACTATAGATAGACAGAGATGCTCGGGGGTGTTGGATTCACCCTCTTTGCTATAAACCAGGGCTGGCCATTGACCTTCGACAGAGCCCTCTTTCTGGACCACATTCACGAAATAAGAACAATGCAAAGAGTATGCAGAGGAATTAAAAGAAAAATCTGATTTCCTGTCACTCTGTGATCCAACAATGTATTTACTTTCTTGAGAGACAGCAGGTCTTTTTTAAAAGCATGCAAGAGAAGGAATCCAGGGACACCCCTTAAAATAATAAGATTCTTATTTTTTTTAAAAGGAGGGCAGTCTGAGCCAGAGCCTCCTTTGTCAGGTGCATGAAGGGGCCAAAGTTTCCACGCAGGAAGGTGGCCAAAGTGGGCTTAGAAACGTGTCTGGGGAGGAGAGGGTTCCGAAACCTCGTGGGAGAATCTTTTCAAACGATGCCACCCAACTCCTTTCTCTTCTCCTTTTCCTGTGGCGAATGGGGAAAGTCCTTGATCTGGGAAAGCTCGTCCCTCTTCTTTGGGTGTGCTTTACTCTTGCACCTCTCCGGGGGGACCGGGTTTCATTTTAATCTATTTAAAGGCGGGATGCGCACGTGACGCCTCCGGTTTTACCTTTTTGCCAAAACCATCATTCGTTTCGGCAGAATGTTCTCAACGCTCGTGACTCACCCCTGGATCGTTATCTCCCCCCCCCCCAAAAAAAATTCAAAAGAAATAGGTTTTTCTAGCCAGCGGTCTCTTTTTAAAAAAATACAAAAACAAATAGGTGCATTCATAATTATTCGTTTTCTTTCAGATATTTCATTCCGGACCTACACACACATACACACAAAATAGTACACATATTCAGTCTAGAGTCAGAGGGAGATGGGATCAAGTTGTTCTCCATCTGTTGATTCTTTGGATCGGGACACATCCCATCCATCATCACCCGATTCCGACCGGGACACATTCCTGAAACATTTCTGCATTCAAAACCATACAATCATAGGATCCTAGACAAGCCTCAGCTTCATTAACGGGTAGACAGACGTGCAAAAATACATCTTGCCCCGTAACAGGTAGTCACACTCTCTCAGCCTCCTCTGAGCGAATCTCGCCGTAAGGATCTCAAAGCGACCCTCACCTAGGTCTACCCCGAAGCAAGCCCCAGCGAGCTCAGTCAATGGGGTGCCAGGCTGCTGCTGGGTGGTGTTTGGGGGGTGATGAAGGGTTAGGGCAATGCCAAGGGTGATGGGCACAGGCCCCTCTGCCCTGCTCACCAGAGCCTGCCTTGCAGGGAGAAGAAACCAACCATGGCCCTGCTGAGGATCTCCTCTTTCCTGGCTGTCTATGCCTTGGTGATGTGGCAGATGGAGAGCTACCAGGCAGTCCCATTGAGGTAAGAGGGTCGGGGCAACTGGGGGGCAGACACACAACACACGACCATTCCCAGGATTCCCTAGCCTGGAGCCCTGCCCATCCAAGCGCTCTCCAACCGCAACATCCCTCCAGTGTAGATGGATCTCTCCAGCGGAGGGAGGGTGTTTCATGATGATGATGATGATGATGGGGTCCGCTTACCTTGTGTCCAGAGTCTTCTCCGGGTTCGGGGAGGCAGAGAAAGAGGGATCTGGACCAGAGTCTAAAGGGAGGGAGGGAGGGAAGGCGAGGGGGGGGGAGCGGGGTTCGTCGGGAGACGTCATTGGCGTGTCTGCTGGGACAGCCTCTCCCCAGCCGAAGGACCAGGGCTGGGCGGGAAGTCCCCCCCCCCTTGGCTGGCAAAAGCCCTTCCTTCCCAGACGGGAGAGCCCCAAAGCCTGACGCTTCTTCCTCCCTCCCTCCCTTCTTTCCGTCCGTCTTTCAATCCACCCATCCTTCCATTTTCAATCCTTCCTTCCTTCTTTCAATCCGTCCTTACTTTCTTCAATCTTTCCTTCCTTCTCTCCTTCCCTCCATTCTTCCTTACCTCTTTCAATCCACCGATACATCCCTCTTCCTTCCTTCCTTCCTTCCTTCCCTCCCTCCTTCCCTCCATTATCCTTTACTTCTTTCAATCCTTCCTTCCTTCCTTCCCTCCCTCCCTCCCTCCCTCTATTATCCTTTACTTCTTTCAATCCTTCTTTCAATCCTTCCTTCCTCTCCCTCCTTCCCTCCCTCCTTCCCTGCCAGGCCTGGCTTGGAGCCCGTGACGGACGGAGGGGCGCTGGGGGACTCCGAGGCCCGTCGGCTCCTGGCGGCGCTGCTGAAGGAGTACGTCCAGATGACGGCGGCCCAGGAGCTGCAGCAGCAGCAGCAGGAGGCGGCCCAGGAGGGAGGGCCCAGGTAGGACCAGACACCCGGGGAGGGAGCCAAGGAGGGAGGGAGGGCCGACGGACCCAGGGAGCCCCTCTTTCCCTCTCCCTCCGCAAGGGCTCATCGGAAGCCCTCCTTTCCCCCGGGGCTGCCCTCCAGTCCTACTTGCATCCCCACTGGAGCAATAACCCGGTTTGGCTTTAACTCTTTGTTTGACTCAACTGCTATGGAATTCTGGGAGTTGGAGTTTGTTGTGGGGCCCAGAGCGGAGCTCCGCTCCGCTCTGGGCCCCACAACAAACTCCAACTCCCAGAATTCCATAGCAATTGAGCCACAGGGTGGGTGGGTGTTGTCTGGGGCTGGCGGTGTTGGCACTGACTCCTGAGCCTTGTCTTCTTTTCCTGATCCTGACCCGAGCCAGGCGTGGAAGAAGTGGCAAGAAGAGAGGAGGGGGTGGGGTGGGGGATTGTGGGCAAGGGAGCCAGACAGAGGTAGGTCTTGGTTTTATTCCACACCCCCCCCCCTTTCCCGAGAGCTGTCCCCTCCCGCCACAGGTCTCCCCCTCCTCCTCCTCCTCTGAGGACAGTCCTTGCCCATAGAGAAACCATCCTTCCCCATAGAGCATCCTTGGAGAATCCTTCCGTGCCCATAGAGAAGCATGGGGGATACCCTGTTTCCCCCAAAATGAACTTGCCCACAGGGAGACACTGGGGAATACTGGCCCATAGAGAATCATGGGGATTGCTTGCCCATTGGGCAAGTAATCCTCACCTCTATGGGCCTACAATCCCCAACGTTTCCCTATGGGCATCTAATCCCCATGTTTGCCTATGGGTAAGTAATCCCCTTGATTCTCTATGGGCAGGTAATCCCCATACTTCTCTATGGACAAGCAATCCCAGTGTTTCCCTATGGGCAAGTAAACTATATGTTTCGCTATGGGCAAGTATTCCCCATGATTCTCTATGGGCAAGCATGGTTTCTTTTATAGGGGAAGCATCGTTGCCCTTATGGGCAACTGTTAGTACATCCCGCATGGGGGGGGGGTGGCATCCCTGAGGAGGAGGAGGAAGAGGCGTCTTTCCGTGCCCATAGTGCCCCCTTCCCAGGCCTAGGCTTGCCATTGCACACCCCTTTAGTCCCTGGATTTGCAAAGCATGACCAAGAATGAGACACCCCCCCCCCGCGATGCATGCCCCAAGAGATTGCCTTGCCTCCTCCAAATTCCTCTTGGTCTGATTCCTCAACCCCCCCACTTTTTTCCCATTTGCATGGAGCCTTGGCAAGCAAGCCCCCAAGGATGGTCTTGTTCTCTCTCCCTTTGTGGTTTGCTCTTTTGGACATGCTTTGATTGCGAGTTCCTGCATGGCAGGGGGGTTGGACTGGATGGCCCCTTGGGGGTCTCTTCCAACCCGAGGACTGTTTGATTGTATGCCCTGGTTCCTCCTGGGGAGGGCTTATTTTGGGGAGGGGTGGGGAGGGGTCTGGATATAAGGCATGGTTTGCAGTCGGTTTGCATGGTTGGTTGGTTGGTCGGTCGGTTGGCTTTGGTTGTCGGAGTGTTACTTTGTCGGGCATGTTTTCCCCTTCCCCTGCAGCTTGGATAGACCTCTGGCCAAGCGCTGTGCCAACCTGAGTACTTGCGTCTTGGGCAAATTGTCTCAAGAGCTGCACAAACTGCACACTTACCCTCGCACCGACGTCGGGGCTGGGACGCCTGGCAAGAAAAGGAATGTCTTGAGTGAGCTGCAGAGCCAGCGGTTGGCAAAGTACCAGCAGGAGGAAGCCCTCGACGCCGCCGGGGACATCTAGATCGCCTCCTGCCCTTGCCCTCTCCTCCTCCCTTTCCCTTCCTTTTTAACAACAACCACAACCACTCCACTTTCCCCCACCCCACCGTTTGCTGCATGTTGATCTAACCTCGGTTGCTGCCTTTGCTATGTTCTTTTGAACCCCCCCTTTTTTGGGAAAAAAAAAAAAAAAACCAGAATGCCGGAGTGGAATAATTTCAAGTTTCATTTACATACATTACACTTAAGACTAGCAGAAGGGAGGAAAATAAAAAAAAACACCAGACAGGTTAAATAAAAACCATTGCTTCAAATAAGTTTCTGCCACTTTTCTTAGATGTTCCCCCCCCCACCACACCACCCGTCCCCCCCCCCGCCCAACTCTTTTGATTTCTGGCTAACTTTTAATGTAACAAGTCAATCAATAAATGTGTCTTTCATGCCTTGACCGTGCAACTGTTCAATAAACCTATTTTTCTATAAGGATCAGGTCTAATTTTTTCCCCACTGATTTATTGGCTTTAATGTGACTTTTCGAGGCATGGTTCAAATTGTTTTCCTTGCAGCTCAGTAGAAATGATGCAGAATTTTTATTTTTAATTTTTTTTAAAACATAAAACCCACAACATGAATGCAGAATGGAGGATTGTGTAGATTATGTAGAGTGGACAATTTATCCCAGCGAAGTCAGTTGGAAAGGTCCCATTGGCTTTAGTAGTACAGAGTGTTTGGTGCGCAGTCATCCAGGGCCATCTGTGTAGAAATGCTGTAGGTGGCTTGCAAATAATAGAAATGGTGTAGCCAGTTACAAAAGTTGCATTTGAGTTTGAACTTGTCCAGGTAAGAATTTTAATATGTCATTTCTATTTGCTTTTTCTCTTTGCACAAACCTATGTTAAGTAGAAGAGCACTGTAATTTTACTGTAGATTAGTTGGATTAATGTATGGATTATAATTTTCTTCTATAGCCTCTATGGCATGCTTAGACAAGTCCAATCAGAGCTTGGGAAAGTTAATTTTGGGGGAGAACAGTGGCCATGATGGTTGGGGAATTCTGGGAGCTACAATCCAAAAATGACTTTTTCTAAGCTCTGAGCTGGATTTCCAAGTTATATCTGTTTTATAATTTGAAAACACATTGGAATATTATTCTCACTCGGATTAACCCAGACAAGGGTAGTCACCTTGAATCCCATCTTGTGAGGAAAGCAGAATATAAATTCAATAAGTAAGTAAGTGCTTGGGTGTTCTCAGTCATCTATTGAAGTTAATGAGAGGTCACAGTACTTAGTTTTTAATGGATAAGAATGCCAGAAAAGTGTGCCTGGATGAGAATGAGGCCAGTGGTCCATCTAACCCAACAGCCCATGGTTTCTAATGGTGCCCAACTAGATTGTTCTGGGAAGCCCACATGCAGGCTATAAAGATACTAGTCCTCTCCTACTCTTGCCCTCCCTGGAAGGTGACTTTCAGTGGCGTGCCACTTCTGAATATAAAAGCTATGTATGATGCTGCCTAATATCAAGTGATCAGCCTTTTGCTTGCACTTCAGGGCTACAAGCCAAACCATACTTTGCTTCTGAGCCATCTACCATTAAAATAATGTGGTTCACTCTTGAGTAATTAGGCCATACAGCTGTTTAGATGTGCTTATCTGCCCTTTGGTTCTCTCAATAGCATACTTTGGATCAGAACTACTGAATTCCAAAGTGTTCCTTTTGAGAAAGGAGCTTGAGGATATGCTGCTCCATTTATCTGAACCGTCCCAGGGCTCTTCTCCCTTTATAAATTAGCTAGTGCTGAAACCAGGACTTCAGGCCCTAACTGTTATTTGTTTCTTTGCAAAAGCAGCGTAACTGCACAGAAGAGAGGATGTAATACAGCTACCTGTGTGACCCATCGTTTAGCGGACTTCCTGAGTCGGTCAGGAGGAGTGGGCAAGAACAACTTTGTACCCACCAACGTTGGATCAAAAGGTTTTGGCAGGCGAAGAAGAAATGTGCAGATGTAATCTCCTGAATGACCCCCTGGAATATGGTAAGTGTGTGATAGGCTTCCATTGGCAATTGTCAATGTGACTCATTTATATACATTCCAGCCCTTGATTGGATGGTGATGTTAAATAATGAACTTGCATTGTAAATGAAAAATAAAATGTCTAGTCAACTGACTAGAATCAGGATTTCACTTAGTTCCTTAAAAACAAGGATGGGCAGCTTTTGGATATTATTGCCCCCCCTGGAGACTTTGAAGGGATGCAGTCAGTCCTGTTGTACTCCTTTACTGCTGCCAAATGCCATTCTAGGGAGCAGTTTCACCATGTTTTTTAAATTTCTTCTTGGCAATTTTAGGCCCAGGAAGTGGATTGGGAGTCACTTCAAAAAATTCTTTTTGAGTCGTAGGGGCCAGACTTTTGGGGGTGCATGTGGCCTGCGGCATGCACTTTGCTGGCCTCTCTTTTGACAGATGAATGGCCAACATGCCATGTGGCCTCTAAGGCTGTTTTTGCACTCCTTTTTTGCTGCCACCATCAGAACTTTGCAATTGAGAAGTGTGGGGTAATAAAACACAGTATATCTGGCTGAAGGAGATACTTTGCCATGCAAATAGTAAGGGAGGGTGCTCTGGCATTAACATGTACCATAGACAGTTGCTACAGTTGCTGCAACTGTGGTGATAGGAATCTTGGTGGTGGCTGTCAGATTTTTGTAGCAGCAGGAATGAAGTGGTGGGGCAGCTGCCTCCCCTGAGTTTTGGGGTTTGGCTAACACAGTCCCCAGCCTCCTGGTACTTGCCTCTCTCTGAAAACTGCCATTGTCCTTTCGATAAATCAATTGCAGCTTTTACAATTTCAGGTGGATATTATTGCAATTGAAATAAAGTGGAGGATGGTTATGTTTAAGGCTTAATATTTGCTAGTGTGGAGTACAGCAGAGCAAGATTTTTGTTACAAGGTAGCACTTGAAATGCAAATGCAACTTGGAGTGCAATCCTATGTATCACAGGGATGTAATTCTTCATTAATTTCTTTCTTGAAGGAAGCTACAAGTGCTTGTAGCTGTTTTCTTTCTATTATGAGAAAGTACTGTATTTGAAAATTCTCAAGTCTCTGAAGACTATTTACAATTGAGAGCATATACAAAATTTATGTTAATTTTTTTCTCCAGAAAAAAGGTTTTTCTGCACAGAAAACAGTTTTTTTCTGCACAGAAAATAATATTTTGGCAAAATGTGCAGATTTTATGCAAAATAAACTCCAAATGGCAGTTTCTTATCAATCCAGGCTTCTCGTTGACAAAGTTTCCAATACTTCAGAAATACATTTTCAGCCAATATTTTGAATATTTCAACCATTTTTAAAATATTTTTTCCAACTCTAATGCATCATAATTCAGAAGTAAACCTTATTGTGTTAAATAGATGTTACTCTCTAAGGAAGTTAATGATTGACGAAAAAATGGTCTGTATACAAGAAATAAAATTACATGGAAAATTAATGAATACTGTCTTGAGACCAAATATTTTAGTATTATACCCAATATATCAGAATGAACAGCTGGTCAGTTTACACATTTATCATTTGTACATCTTTATAAATAATGTAAACAGTTTGTGGTTTTGTTTATAACCCACAGACAGTTTTTAATGAGTATAAACTGATCTCATCTTGATCTCTAAAGCTGTTTATTGATTCACAAATAACTTGTGAAATCTCAGGGGTCCAGTTTTAATTTATTATTTCTTAGCTACATTTTTGTCTTTTTTCCCCTTCTGATGTGTTCAAAGCAACATACATTGGTTTCCTTCCCATTTCATCTGCACAATCATAACCCTGTGAGGTAGGTCAGGGTGAGAGAAGTCAACTGGTTCAAGATGAATTCCATGTCTCAGTGGGAATTAAAGCCTAGATTCATAAGTCCCAGGCCAGGACTCTCATCACTACATCCAAGTGGTTTTCTCTTCTCTTTTATTGTTCAACACTCTGTACATTTTTTTTTTCATTTTCCTTTAGCCATTCTTTTCCTGCTGTATGGGGTGTTAAGAATTAGCTTCCATATTCTCCACGTTCCTGCATTGTCTTTTTTGTCATGTCACCATAAAGTTTTTTGTTTCTGCCTGGGTTATACTTGGGGCGGGGGGAGTACTGAGCATGATGCTGATGCACAGAAGAGAGGCATTGGTTTAAATCTAGACTTTAAGCCCAATTAAACGTATTGAATCAGTGGGAACTTGGCAAGTCAACAACTTGGTAACTTCCATTTGTTTGATAGGCCTATTGCATAGACAATTAGATTTAGGCCTTTGGCTTTTTAAAAGATGTTTCCATCTTTTCTGAGAAGATACTCCATGAGAAGGCTCTTGATATACAGCTGGTGTCATCCTGAATACATTTTTGCTGTTAAGAGACAGGATAGATGATGATGGCTGAAGTGATGGCACCAAGTATGATGGCACCTGAATAGAAAAGGACATGTGAGTGACTGAGGTCCCAAACACACTGCAGAAATAATTCAGTTTGAGACCACTTTAACTGCCCTGGCTCAGTGCTAGGGAATCCTGGGAATTGTAGTTTATTGTGGCACCAGAGCTCTCTGACCGAGAAGGCTAAATGTCTCACAAAACTACAGTTCACATAATTCCCTAGCTGGATGGCCATCTGTCAGGGATGCTTTGATTGGGAGGTCCTGCATGGCAGGGGGTTGGACTGGATGGCCCTTCTGGTCTCTTTCAACTCTATGATTCCATGATTCTATGATTCTAATCCAGGGCAGTTAAAGTGTCTCAAATTGGATTATTTCTGCAGTGTGTTTTGGACCTGAGAGATAAGAACTCTTAGACCAATTCTGGATTTTTCTGCACATCCTTACAAGAAGCCATTTGCTTCATTTTCACCAAGGGGGCCTGAATCATGATCAGACAGGATGGAAGCAAGGTGTCTTGGTTGTCTAAGGTTCTATTTTTCTGTCACTCTGGAACTTTCAAATAGTACAAAAGAAAAATCTTCTCATTCAAATGCTGATAAAAATCTAACCATGTTAGTTATTACTGCCCAATTATATTAATGCTGTTTGAGAAAAGACTTCTTAACATGAATTTTTGCTGTGTCATAAAATCAAATACCCATTATCTAATGCTCGGTTTTGTTTTAATCTTTTTGGAAACCTTAGTCTAAATACATCAAAGATGGGCAACTGTTGTGGGTCTGGAGGTTAATTTTCAGCCCCATGACTTCCTAGGAACCACATGGACTGCTAGAAATGTAAAAAAATCAAAGTAATGAAAGCAACAGTGGCTGAAAGTCCATCTTTAGTGTTGAAGAATGGTGTTAAATAGTGCAAGGGGCACTTGTTACTTAGAAAAATGAATTGAAGCGTCTGGACAATTATAGGAACAGTAATTCATTTTTTGTCAAATTCCTTTTTAGCTCAGCATCTGGATTCTGCAAAAGTGGCCTTGTCTGGGCTTTAGGCAGAGTTGGCCTGTACTTTTGAGATACATTTGTATTATTACACACACATGTGTATCCAATGCCTTATTTACGTGATTTAAATCCCAGTTGCTTAATTTTGTGACTCCTACTGAATCATTTCTGTAAGATATGGTCCTCTGAACATGCCAGACCTCTCCACAACCAAACTCAGAAATTTTGCTGTCTCAGACAAGAACAACTGGATTTGCAGTTGAATTGTTCTTCAGTACTAGTAACACTGGCTGTGCACACTCGAAGGCAACAGAGCAGCTTGGCTGTGCAGGCTGTGCAGGTAATGTGCAGGCACACTCAGCTCTGTTCTTTGAAGGAAAGGAAAATCCAGCAGTCTTATGAGATATAACATCTGTATGGCTGCCACCCCCTAGCTTTAATTGTCTGAGGTGGTTACTTCAGTCTGCCCAACAGCAAGGTTGTTCCCCTTACTGTCCTTCAGTATTTCAATCTAGTGACTAGATAATTATGAATACAAAAGTCTTAATTTAACATATATTTATAGGGTCTGCTTTGGTTTCTTTCAGATTGCCATGAAAATGAGCAGCGAACGCCTTTTAATTTCTCTTGAAAGCAACATTCTTCCATAAATCAAGATGGCCGAATAAAAGACTCATTTTTGCATCCTTATTGAAGAAACGTTTTGTTTTAAAGTTAAATTAAAGCACTTCTGTTACATAATATATATATCAAGATAATTATTCAAATTAAATTATTGTATATTCTTTTTATATGCAGTTCTATTTCAAATAAAATGTGACAGCATCTATTTATTTATTTATCTTATAGCATATCTGTGAAATATGACCCACGCTATTTATCTTGGCAATACTGCCAAATCTCGGGGATTACACTCAATTGCTGCCTATCAAGGTATATGTGTAAGATATGGTGTGCTGTGCCTTGATGTAAAACATTTAACTGACATGATTGTACAGTATGTTTAAAAGATACTTACAATATTGTATCATTTGTGAATTTATGCAAGATTAAAAAAAGTATTTTAGATACACATGGATTGAGAAATTGCTCCTTCATTTAAATGTTTCCTTTCCTGTTGTGAATTTATTGTGCAGTTCTTTGAAACAGCTGGTCCCAGTTTTTGGTGAAAAGGGGTGGTGGTGATTGTTGGAATCCTAGGTTGACTACTTAGTTATGTCTGCATAATGTCTCCTGGCTTGATTTTTCCCCAGTCCTTCTTAAGAGCAATCCACTGGTTCAGGTGAAAGAGCTCTGTTCAGTTTCCAACAGGGACCCAAGGAGGGTTATGTCTTCATTACCCTCCTGCTGCAGAACAAACCTGTGGCAGTCAGAGGAGTCACTGTTAATCACTGTTCATCCTTGCTCACTGGTGCAAGGGTGTGTGTGTGGAAATGACATCTCGACACTTCTAAATGATGATACCAAATTAGAAGGATTAACTAATACTCCCGAGGACAGGATCAAAATTAAAAATGACCTGAATAGACTAGAAAGTTGGGCCAAAGCTAAAAAAATGAAATTCAACATGGAGAAATGTAAGGTTCTGCACTTAGGGCAGAAAAATGAAATGTACAGATATAGGATGGGGGATACCTGGCTTAACAATAGTACATGTGAAAGGGATCTAGGAGTCCAAGTAGACCACAAGTAGAACATGAGTCAACAGTGCGACTAAAAAGGCCAATGCAATTTTAGGCTGCATCAATAGAAGTATAGTGTCTAGATCAAGGGAAGTAATAGTGCCACTCTATTCTGCCTTGGTCAGGCCCCACCTGGAATACTGTGTCCAGTTCTGGGCACCACAATTCAAAAAGGATGTGGAGAAACTGGAGCAGATCCAAAAGGGGAGGGGGTTGACTAAAATGGTGAAGGGTCTGGAAACTATGCCTTATGAGGAAAGACTTAGGGAGCTGGAGTTGTTTAGCCTGGAGAAGAGAAGGTTAAGAGGTGATATGATAACCCTGTTTAAATATTTGAAGGGATGTCATATTGAGGAGGGAGCAAGTTTGTTTTCTGCTGCTCCAGAGACTAGGACCTGGAACAATGGATGCAAGCTACAGGAAAAGAGATTCCACCTCAACATTAGGAGGAATTTCCTGACAGTAAGGGCTGTTCGACAGTGGAACACACTCCCTCAGAGCGAGGTGAAGTCTCCTTCCTTAGAGGTCTTTAAGCAGAGGCTAGATGGCCATCTGTCGGGGATGATTTGATGGAGAGTTCCTGCATGGCAGGGGAGTAGGACTGGATGGCCCTTGTGGTTTCTTCCAACTGTACAATTCTATGATTTTATGATTCTGTCTCCCTTGTACCCTGATTGCCAGTTGAATGGACCTCCTTTGCCTGATCAAGCTGCTGGTTCTTAAGATAGACTGAGGTGGCATTTATTTAGGTCTGAAGTAAGACTATCGTGTCTTATTGAATACAGACCAGTTATGCATCCACAACAACAGTTGCGGCAGTGGCAGTTGGTATGTTGGGATCAGGTTCAAAAAGAGCTTTGCTAGGTTCCTGGGCTTGGCTGTTCTGTGCTATAGAAGACCAATTGATAACAATAGTTTGAATGTATAGGATCAATACATAGAAAATATATATGCATACATACATACATACCTGTTGTTGTGTGCCTTTGAGTCAACTCTGACTTATAGTAATCCTATCATAGAGTTTTCATGGCAAAACCTATTCAGAAAAGGCTTGCCATTGCCTTCCTTTCAAGCTGAGAGAGTATGACTGGAAACCACTGGGTTTCCATGGTGGAGTAGCAATTTGACCTCTGGCTTCCCAGAGTCCTAGTCCAACACTGAAACCACCCTACCATGCTGGGTTACATATGTAGTAATTTGTGCAGTTATATAAGGGACAATATTTTACTATGCCATTGTATGTAATGGGACTTGAGTTCCCATGGATTTAGATATCCACAGGGGTTCCTAGAACCAAACCGAGGGCCCATTGTATACACAAAGGTTGGTTTTTGGTTCTTTGCATGATAGAATCCTGAACACCAACTAGCCAATGATAATTACTGCATTTAATTTTTGGTTCTGTGGCTGTTCCTAGTGTTGTGGAATCTTAAGGATTGACTATGACTCAATAACAAATGATGTTGGAATAATTAGTAATAGGAAAAAGATTGTGAGTATTTGTTTGGGAAGCCAAACACTAGAAATAGGCTGTTCAGAGACGGTAGATTTTGTTTGTCTTCTGTTACCCTGCTGTATGACCCTGGAGAAAGTAAAACTGTTACCATAAGTCAACAACAGGATCTCAGCCGTTCTGTGTTATAGTATGACAAGGTGGACATTGTGATAATATGACTGCTTTGTGATAATATGAGACTGAGACCAGCATAGCATGTAACATTTTATTGTTGGACACCATCTCTGTGGATAAAGGTGAGATGCAACAACAAACTAGATACATATCAATTAAAAGAGCATGTAAAGCCAATGCATATTAAAACAACAACAACAACAACAATAACAACAACAACATTTTTTATTTATATTTCCCGCCTCTCCCTGCACCAGAGGCGCTCTAGTCATTGCGCAGTCTGCTTCATCTGACAAAGATGTTGTGTGTACTATGGTTTTTTATTTGAAGTGGGCTGGAAAGGATGCTCAGGAGTGATACTGTTTATAGCCCTAGTAAGATTATTATTCCAGGTATCAACCAGGACATCAACAGCATTCCCATTGTTTCCAGCCATAAGACCCTCTAGAACTTCCTGGAACCTTTTGGGTTCCATCAGCTTTTGAGGGCGGACCATTTTAATAGGTCTTCCACCCCCGAGGGGGATATGGGTAGTAGCCTTCAGTCCCACTTTGACCAGAAAGTGATCCATCCATTACAGAGCAGAGGTCAATCACCTCTGCCCACGAACATTCCTGATTCTTACTAAAGACATTGAGTGTATTACCAGCACAATTTGTAGGCCCTGAGACTAATTGGGACAGGCCCATGGTAGTCATGGAAACCATGAACTCCTGAGCCACACCTGTCAGATCTGATGAGCTGGACTCAAAGGGGATGTTGAGGTCCCCCAGGACAAGAGGCCTGGGAGACCCCAGCACCAGCTCTGAGACCAGCTGTGTCAGCTCGGCCAGGGAGTCTGTTAAGCAACGGGCTTAACAGGGAGTCTGTTAAGCAATGGTGGATGGTATACAACAGAATCCCCAAACTGTCCCTAGCTTTCAGAGTCAGGTAAATACACTCAATGTGTTCTGTTTTTCAGATAGGTCTCCTGGTCAAAGTGTCACACTCCCCCAGCCAGGTTTCAGTGATACAAGCCAGGTAGGCATTCTCCTCCTTCAACAAATCATAGACTATATGAGACTTATTTCTTACTGATCTGGCATTACAAAGGAGCAAGGTGAAGGTCTGTGGTATGGTTGGGATGATCCTCGGATCTTTTGGGCTAACAGGGTGAGAAGAAGATGGGAAGGATTTCAAGCATGAATCTCATCTTCCCTTATAAATTATTCCCACCCTGTTAACACTGTATCTCCCATTGTCCCACACTACTCCAATCGGGACTGCAGATTCAGAATCCGTGATCATATGATTTCCCCATTCTCAACCTCCATTCCCCTCTCACTGTTTCAAGTTTAAAGACCAGTTTCTTCCAGCAGGGCTATCCAGATGGTTTTTAAATTAGAAATTTTAAAGTGTATTTGTATTATACAGCCCCAAACGCTAGCGCTGGAACAACTCCATTGGCTGCTGAAATAACAACAATATCAATATACCAAGGATAGCCCCATTCATAATACAGTGGTCCCCCGGGTTACGAAAGTAATCCGTTCCGGATTACCTTTTGTAACCCAGAAATTTTCGTTTCCCGGGGGACTGCATTCTTTGACGGACCGCGCGGCAAATTTAAAGGGGCCGCACAGTTTTTTCCTTTCAGATCCCGGGGTTTTGTTTGTAAGCCGGGGCCGTTTTTGCGGCCCCGGCTCTTTTATACCCCGGGGTTTTCGTACCCCGGGGGATTCGTAACTCGGGGGTCCACTGTACCAGTATAGCCTCAGCTCCCAGTTCAGTTCAATAGAACCAGATAATAAACGTAATTGTGCTGGCATTTGAACTCTCTGGGGGCTTGGCTTTGAAGGTGCCATTCCCACTGGCACCTTCCCCTTCTTCCTCTCTGCTCCGTGGTGTGGCAGCTGTTGTTCAGTGCTGGTGCTTGAGTTGTTCTGGTGCTGGCATTTGGGGCTGTATAATACACATATACTTTAAAATTTGTAATTTAAAAACCATCTGGATAGCTCTGCTGGAAGAGACTGGTCTTTAAACTGAGACTGTGTATCCAGATGAAAAATTTCTTCGGGAAGGTCACTCCACAATCTAGGTTCAGCTGAAGAAAATGTCTTCTGGGTAACAGTTGTCAGTCTAGTTTTAGTTGACTGATGTAAATGTCCTTCAGAGGATGTAAGTGTATGGGGCGGATTACATGGGAGAAGAGAGTCTAGCTAACCTGGACCCAAGCCATGTAGGGCTTTAAGGGTGATAACCAACACTTTGTGCCTTGTCTGGAAACTAAACTGGCAGCCATGTACATCAGGAGTGGGAATTATGTGACTATCCAGATGTAGGTGGATTGCAGCCTTCTGAAGGAACATGTGTATAATTGCTCTGCTAATAACCTTGGGATGCTGCAGAAGTTGCCATGCAATTTTGCTGAGATATAATGGGTTTAATTCATAATAAATTAGGAAAGAACACTGAGAGCTTAGACTGAAGGTCTATTCAATCCAGCATTTTATTCCTACAATACATTTAGGCTGTGCATATGATATTGCAGTTTAAAGGTATAATTTTAATTTTGCTAGTTGCCTTTGTCACAACTACTGTATTAGCATTACATTCAGTGATATATGGGAATTATGAATTATGAATAAAATTAGTACTAAAAACATTACTAAGGATTCTGTATGTTGTGGCATGGGAGGAAGTTAATGGAGGGGGTGACACCATGAGTTACTGTGCCAGGTGACAACAATCCTAGTGAGGCAATTGGCCTGTCTACAGTTTCTGCTGAGACGAGGCAGTCTGGCATTGTGGTATTATGGGGATGCCACTCTCTAGTGTAATGAAAATACTAAAGTTAGGATTGTCCATGCTATCATACTTCCAGTTTCTGTGTATGATTGTGAAAGCTGGACAATGAAGAAAGTGAACAGGAAGGAACTGAACTCATTTGAAATGTGGTGCTGGAGAAGTGTTCTGTGGATACCATGGATGGCTAATAAGAAAAACAAGTGGGTTCTAGAACAGATCAAGCTCAAACTTCCCCTGGAAGCCAAGATGACTAATCTGAGGTTGTTGTACTTTGGTCATATCATGAGAAGGCATGACTCACTGGAAAAGACAATAATGTTTCATAAGGTAGAAGGCAGTGAGAAAAGAGGAAGGCCATATTTTAGGTGGATGGCCTCAATCAAGGAAGCCACAACCCTGAGTCAATAAGACCTGAGTAGGGCTGTTGATAACAGTGTGATTTGGAGGTCTTTCATTCATAGGGTTGCCATAAGTTGAAGTTGACTTGACATCAGTTAACAGCAAAACACCTTAGGACCAGGGAAAAATCCAGTGCAGGGTTTATTTTGCTGGCATTCCTGCTGCCAACCCTGCTGCCAGATTTGTTGTGCCTATCCTGCTGCTGAATTTGCTTTTACTACACAAGGGTCTAAAGAAGCAAACCCTGTGTTTTAAACAGAACAGTGTTCCCAAAATACTCCTGGAAGCAGGAGTCTTTTAAACAAGGGGGTTTCTCCCCGACTCTGGTGTGCCTTGTTAATGCATAAAATGTGATAATTTTTTTTTTGCTGCCTCTACAGCAAATCCAGAGACAATGGCAAAAATTATCTGTTGTAAAATTTTAAAATAGAAATCACCACAGTTTACATAGGGACCGAGAAAACAGCTGGAGAGTGTACATATGTTTATATACAATATTCCTACTGTATACAAAGAGTGAACTGCCACTGTGGTGGCATATGCAGCAACAGGGGTGGTTGTGGGACCTGGGGATGCCAGTAGAACACCTGCCTTTGGAGGTTGTCCACCCCAATGCAAAGGGTACTGGGCAACCAACAGTGTGAAAGAACGCTTAGTATATGTTAGCAGCTATATGCCAAGCCCAGAGCTAAAGGGCTGTGCACAGGACTTTAGTTGGGAACATTCGTGTGATGTGTATGTTTAATTAGGGGTTATTTCAGCCAACCCAAGAAGTTTTGCTGTCTAAGGTGGAGCAGCTAATGGCAGCCCAAGCATCCAAGTCAAGCTGAATAGCATCCAAAACCAGCCAAATTATTTTGCCTGCAGAGGCTATGTGTGTTGCCCAACCCCCATTTACAAATGTGTGGAAGAGGCTCACCTGTAATGATAATGTGTAGTAGAAGAAAGGCACAACTGAAGTTATGTAAAGACTGAAATCTTTGTGAAAATTTTAGTATTTTAATAAAAGGTAAAAAATGCTATTGAAATGATTGGTGAAAAATAAGATATGACTAGAAATGTAATAGTGAGGGTATACTAAGATACAGATGTGTGTTGGTAGAACCACCTTCTCCATACATAAACAAAACATGCCTCTTAAAGAAGACAGAGGTGTCATCTACATCTCAGGAGTTTGTGTTCTAGAAGTAAAATGAGGGAAACTCAAGAAAAGAGTGTTATGTTTTTCTTTCTTTGTTATTTATCTTGGTATTTAAACCCCACCTTCTATCTAAAGGTCTCAGAGCAGTAAACCATAAAACCAGCCTAACTTGAACATTGTAACTGCTTTGCATTTTCTTTAAGGTGTCCCTAAACCCACTTTAAAAGCTAGTCAGTGATCCTGAGCAATGGAGTTCTGTAATGCTGGTGAGTTGTGAATTGCATGATGACATGACCATCCTGCCAGTGAGCAATGTTGCAAGGAAGAGAAGCAGGGACTCCTGCAAGGACCTATCACAATTCTTTATTGTGGCATCACTTGTTGGCAGGAGGGAGCTGGTGATGTCATCCTGCAGCATCTCACGCACCATAAGCGTAGACCTCCCAATGCTCTGGACAACTAATGCTGCATTTGCACTACAGAAATAATCCTAGTTAACACCACTTTAACTGACATGACTTGATGTTATGGAATTTTGAATTAAAGCATAACTAAACATTGTGGCTATTTGATGCAGATCTTGACAGTGTAAATGATAAAAATGATTTTGAAAGGCTAAAAAAGCCCAATTTAATGATTTAGAGGAAAACAGATTTTAAAAGTTAAGATAGTTTAGAAGCATTAAAAACTGCAAATTTATGTAAAACGAATTTGACCCCCCAAAAGCTATAGTTAACAACCAAGTTTCTACTTGGCACCAGAATAACAGCAATTGGGACTCTAAGGATAAAACATTCTATAATTGGGATGCCACAGCAAAGAAGGCTCTCTTGTCATAGCTTTCCACAGCATATTGCCCTCATTGATGGGACACAAAGGTATATGTGGACTTGCTATCCATGAATGCAAACTCTCATTGTCTCCAATGGTGGTGTGTGCATGTGACCGTGCTGCCATTAGGGACAACCCCTGTTGTCCCCAGTGGCAGAGTGTACATGTGACTGCATGACTGTTAGGGACAATGGGACTTGAGCATCTGCAGATTTTACTATCCATGGGGGGAAGGGGTCTGGAATCGAGGTCTCACTGATGAGTGTTTTCAGTGTGACAGTATGATGCAGTTGCTAGAATCTCAGTCAGTGGCTGCATAGCTCTGCTTTAGAATCCCTGCTCAGTTGTGAAGCTTTGTTAGATAAATCTGGGCCAGCAACAACCAAGAGGTTGCTGGGAGGAAACCACGTGCCCACTTTTCCAACACTACACCCCACATCCTTGGAGAAAAATTGGGATTAAAATAAATTTTAAAACATATTTTGCAATGGCTTAGTGGTTAAGATGCCAGTTCTGATGATCATAAGGTCAGAAGGCAGATAGTTCAAGATCTGAGTGCTGCATGATGGGGGTGAGCTCTTGACAACCTAGCAGTTCAAAAACATGTAGATAAATAAATACCACTTTGGTGGGAAGGTAACAGCATTTGATGCAGTCATGCTGGTCACCTGACCACCGGAGAAGTCCTCCGACAATGCTGGCTCTTCAGCTTAGTAACAGAGATGAGCACTGCCCCCTACAGTTGGTTACAACTAGACATTCATGTCAAGGGACTACCTTTACCTTTTACTTTTATTCTGTACACCCTGACCAATTCCAGGTGAACCTGGTGAAGAAGTGAAAAGTGAAAGCAAATGCAGTAGCACTGCTTGTGACCCATTTTCTTTTGAATTTAGAACAAAATTTTAGGCAATATACAACAATTCCTAAGACACCAATCCTAGATATTCATTTGGGGCATAGGCCATACTGAAATTAACTGTCTACATAACCAACTTTATATAATATAACTATATAACTTACGTCTTAATACTATAAGGTAAACACAAGTTTCTGTAACCTCTAGACTTGTTTGTGAAAATGCTAATAAAGTTTTCTTATAACTATATAAGAAAAGATGTGGGGAGGTCACAGGTATGAGTTTTCAGGAACTAAGCAGAACAGTGGAGGACAGGGAGTCTTGGAGATGTCTCATCCACAAGGTTGCCATGGGTTGAGATCAACTCGAGGGAAGTTAACAACAACAGCAATAACCAACACATCATTACCAGGTGCCTCCTAGTGCAACTGAACTTTCTCCTCCTCCTCTTCTCTTGCAGCCCTTCGTGTTTTCCAATTCCAGCACCCAGAGCTGGTTTGGTGGGCTCATGAGGGCCTGACAAGGGAATGAGATAATATTCCCCAGTGGACTGAAGCAGTTCTACCAACAGAACCACCCCACTAGATTCTGATCAATAATACTCAGTGTTGAGTAAACCTCAATCAGGACTGGGCATCAGTTTAGCATTCTGAAATCTACTTTGAAAGATTGAACTGCATGCTCAAAAGTTCAATCATATTTATGTTTCATGCAGAAGTGAGTTCTACCGAATTCAACAGAATACACTCCTAAGTAAGTGTGCATAGAATGTGCAGTATAAAACATCTACCAAAAAGAATTAGGTGTAATTCATCAGCAACACCCAATATAGTTTTAATCAAATTGCCAGTCAGATAGCTTTTTAAAAATTAAGAAATATGGTAAAACACCATGAAATGGGTTATGTCTATCACCACTTCCAGTATTGGCAAATTAAGCATTGAAAGAAGAAGAATGTACTTCATTGACTGGGTTCATTTGCAGGTGAAAGCCTAATTCTTCAGCTCTTATGTGTAGCAGTGCAAGCGTTCTTATGCTTGCTAAAATATTGATAAGAGATATTAATGTCTGTAAACAGAAGAGATAAAGGAAGCAATTCTCAAAGCATTTCTGATTACTGGATTTCATTTGTTGAAAATATATCTGTTCCTCAAATGCTTCCCCCTCCTTTTTTTTTTTTTTTTGGTGTGTGTGGAGGTTATAATAGAATATATGGGACTAAACAGATTCCTGCCATTGGACTCCATCATTTGTCTATATTATGTCTTCTTTATCTTGGAGAATTAATTGAACTTCCTCCCACTTTTCTGACTGTGAGGTCAGGAAGGAATAATAAAGACATATTCAAAATTTGAAAGAATCTTTTTAGTAGAAATGATATACACAGATCTCTGTTTGTTGCTCTAACTAAAGTGGCTATTTCAGGGGTGGTGAAGGACTGCCCACGGATCCCACTTCTGTGGCCACTGAGGCTCCCTGCCACTCACTCAAAGTCCTCCACCCTCTCAGCTTTTTAACCTGAAAACCACAAAGCTTTCCAAATGTGCAAAAACATAGAAACATCCCCACTTATTCCACCTCCTCCTACTCAGAACCACCCCTCATACCTCTGTTTGCATTGGGGTCTCTCTCACATCAGTTCTGGTTGCCAATTTTAGAGGAATTCTGAAGAAAAATGGATATACAGTGGACCCTCCACATTGACTGGGGGTAGGGGTGGAGGCCCTCCTTGAATGTAGACAAACTGCAAATCTAGGTGGGTTAAAATAAATTGCATAAATAGAATACACAGTACATACATAACTAAAAATTATATAATCCCCTAATTCCCTATCTTATAACTAAAATGACAACACTATAAAATTCAAATTAAAATTGATTAAAATAGACAAAATTGAAGCGAGACATCTTGGGGCAAATCAAGGGGCAATCCATATCAGTGTAACGGGAGGTCAGTCAGGGAAGGCTTCCCTGAAGAGATCTGTCTTGATGGCCTTTTTAAAGGTGTCAAGAGTTGTGATATGTTGGATCTCTTCTGGCAGGTCATTCCATAGTTTAGGAGTGGCAGATGAGAAGGGACTCTGGGCAATAATAATAATACACTATTTTTTAAAACTTGAGAGAAAACATTTCTAGGTCCTAGGCCAATGCAATTTTAGGCTGCATCAATAGAAGTAATATGTCTATATCAAGGGAAGTAATAGTGCCACTCTACTCTGCTTTGGTCAGCCCCAACTGGAATACTGTGTCCAGTTCTGGGCACCACAATTCAAAAAGGATGTGGAGAAACTGGAATGTGTCCAAAGGAGAGCAACTAAGAAGGTGAAGGGTCTGGAAGCCATGCCTTATGAGGAGCGACTTAGAGAGCTGGAGATGTTTAGCCTGGAGAAGAGAAGGTAAAGAGGTGATATGATAGCCCTCTTTAAGTATTTGAAGGGGTGTCATATAGAGGAGGGAGTAAGCTTGTTTTCTGCTGCTCCAGAGACTAGAACGTGGAACAATGGATGCAAACTGCAGGAAAAGAGATTCCACCTCAACATTAGGAGGAACTTCCTGACAGTAAGGGCTGTTCAACAGTGGAACACACACCCTCGGAGGGTGGTGGAGTCTCCTTCTTTGGAGGTCTTTAAGCAGAGGCTGGATAGCTATCTGTCAGGGATGCTTTGATGGAGAGTTCCTGAATGGCAGGGGGTTGGACTGGATGGCCCTTGTGGTCTCTTCCAACTCTATGATTCTGTGATTCCTCCAGTGCAACTCTGGTCAACTTCTGGCAGGAGTTGACCATAGAATTGTGCTGGAGGACCTAAAATGCCTAGACAAGTGTTCTCTTTAGATACCTCTAAGTCCTCCAGCACAACTCTTGTGGTTAATTTCCATAGTTAACCTATGGAAGTTGACCATAGGGCTGTACTGGAGGACCTAGAGATTGCTAGAGAGAAAATATTAATCAAATTGTGAATATTCAAATCCGCAAAAGT
Source organism: Urosaurus nigricauda (assembly GCA_034509955.1). Lineage (NCBI taxonomy): Eukaryota > Metazoa > Chordata > Lepidosauria > Squamata > Phrynosomatidae > Urosaurus > Urosaurus nigricauda. The sequence continues at coordinate 104,471,697 of JAOEGL010000001.1, forward strand.
AAAAGTTGCCAATTTGGAGGATTGACTGTATTTTGTTGTGCTCTGGCATGTGACCCATTAGTGAGGGATCTGGGAGGAAACTGGCATCTGGTCCCTATGCAATTGCCCTTCCCTGGTCTATTTCAATAGTAAACAAGCCCTGCTATATCAGACCAAAGGTAGTCTAATCAAACATGGCCAGTCGTATGCATATGACCAATCCCAAATCAGGGCCTGTGTGGGCAATACCTGTTTCCCAAGAAGGAGTGGCCAAAAAGGAGTGGCTTCTGCCTGCTTAGAAACACCTCAATACCATTTTAAATGGTAACAGAGTATCAATTGAGAGAGAGAGTAGGCTTGTGACTCTGACATCTTTACCCCTTTTCTCCTGTATGATTTTTAACATCTTTACCTGAGGAAGAAGCCAGTGAAGTTTTAAAAGTTTGCATTTTCTGCATTTGATTGGCCAACAAAGGTACAGTTCTTTTGTGGATTTTTTATTTTATTTTTCTGTATAGTACAGGAAGAATGTATGCATGGCTAAAATAAACAGGAAATAGCATGAGTACATGGATACATGCTATTCATTGAAACAGGAGATTATATGACTACATGCTAACTTTTATAGAGAGATACAAACCAGCAAATTCTTACTATAGCCCACTGTGAAGAAACAGCACTCTGTCAAGAATTTGCACAGCAGTTTGCAGACAATCCATTGTGATCTGTGTTGACTTGGATGTTGCAGTTGATACAGTTGTAAACTTGCTTCCTTCTTGTCTTGAGTTATTGGGTGCATTTCACTTTGTGCAGGCTGAGGATGTGGACAGGATTGTTGGAGATGTGAGAGCTGCCACATGCCTTTCCTGGCTCATAAAAGGGAGCTGGTAAGTGGGGGTGGTGAATGTCTCATGATGGCAAGACAGACTTCCAGCCTGCCTAAAAGTGGAGATGGTAAGCTGAAGGAAAAAAAAACTTTCCTGACCACAACATATAATAATAATAATAATAATAATAATAATAATAATAATTTATTTGTATTTCCCACCTCTCCCTGCGGATCAAGGCGGGATTCCAACAAGTTAAAACAATAAAACATTTGATATAATGTGCAATGCATCAGTTACAGTGTGCAATACAAAATTAAGTAAACTACATTAAAAACTATACTTAACTCTGGCTGTCACAGCTATCTGTCTGGTTTACTACTGTTCTTAGTCGTTCACGGCACTCCTGATAATTCATTAGATGTCATAACAAGTCAGGTGGGTAGACCCACTGGAAGAGATCTGTCTTAAGTGCTTTTTTAAAAGCCTCTAAAGTGGTAATAAGACGGATCTCTTCCGGCAAGTTGTTCCAAAGTTTCGAAGCCACAGAGGAAAATGCTCTCTTAGATGTTAACATCAATCTAGTATTAGGACCTTCTAATAGATTTTTCCCTGATGTTCTGAGAGTGCGGGGCGGATTATGTAGGGAGAGGCATTCCTTCAAGTAACTCGGGCTCGGGCCATATAGGGCTTTAAAGGTAATGACCAACACTTTGTATTGCGCCCGGAAGCTAATTGGCAGCCAGTGTAAAGATTTTAGAACTGGGGTGATGTGATCAGTTCTAGAAGCCCCTGTAAGCAGTCTGGCTGCCGCATTTTGAATCAGCTGAAGCTTCCGGACTTGATACTAAGGTTGCCCCATGCAGAGCGTGTTACAGAAGTCTAAACGAGAGGTTACCAGTGCATGTATCAATGTTTCAAGGTCCCCTCTGGCCAGGTAGGGACGCAGTTGGCGTATCAGCCGAAGCTGGTAGCACGCACTCTTGGCTGTCACTTCCACCTGAGATGTCAGCTGGAGTGACAAGTCCAGGAGTATCCCAGACTGTGAACTTTGTCCTTTAAGGGAAGTGTGACCTCATCCAGGACAAGTTGAAAAATCTCCATCCCCGGGCTAGGAGAACCTATCACAAGTACCTCTGTTTTCTCTGGATTCAGCCTGAGTTTATTTTCCCTCATCCACCCCATTACCAACTTCAGGCAGGAATTCAGAGGGGAGATGCCATCCTCGGTTGCTGCAAGAGCTGGAGACATAGAGAAGTATATTTGTGTGTCATCAGCATATTGATAACACTGCGCCCCATGTCTCCGGATGATCTCTCCCAGCGGCTTCGTGTAAATGTTAAAAAGCATGGGAGACAGAATGGCACCCTGAGGGACACCAGATGTCAGCTCTCTTTTACGAGAGCAACTGTCTCCCAGCCTCACCAACTGGAACCTGCCCGAGAGATAGGACTGGAACCACTGGAGAACAGTGCCTCCGATGCCCATTTCCCTCAGGCGTTCCAGAAGGATACCGTGGTCCACAGTATTGAATGCCGCTGAGATGTCCAAGAGCACCAATAGGGTCACACTTCCCCCATCGATGCCCAGACAGAGATCATCAACCAAGGCGACCATGGCTGTCTCAACTCCATATCCTCTCCTGAAGCCTGTTTGAAATGGGTCTAGATAATCAGCTTCATCCAAGGCAGCTTGGAGTTGGAAGGCGACCGCCCTCTCAATCACCTTGCCCAAAAATAGTAACAAGGAGACTGGCCTATAGTTCTGTCTAATCAAGGGATCCAGGGAGAATCATCAACTGGTTTCCAATATTCCATTTTTGAACAAGATCTGCTTCAGGGATTCCTGGATAAGACAGACTAAATCCATTTCAAAATTGCTTTGGGCCTGGTTGTAGAATAGATACAGCTTTGATTACCTATGCAAGGAACTGGACATGGCTACAAACATGTAACGGCAATACAGGATCCCAGTTCATATTTTTACTATGTTATAATGTGTTTTTAACTGCTGTAATTTAATGACCACTACTCTAGGTCAGCTACTTACCTATGTAACTGTTAAGGAAAATGCAACATGGGACATACAGTGGAAGAAATAAAATATGTATGTGAAAGTCACAATGACTAAACAAAAGCAATTGAGATGCTACACAAGTGAAAGGGCTAATGTAATTTGGAAGTCCTGAGAGCCAAGGACAATTGACAAGGACAGAATTATGGAATACATATTGGAAACACCTGAGAATCATAAAAGTGTACAAGGTAGTATGATGAAATATGATGAAATACTTGGGTTGGGCTCAAGTATGGGTTGAACAATGTGAACCAATCAAAATGAGTGTAAACACCCACAAGTGACTATAATAATATTAACAATGTATGCCAATGGGTTCCTGCTGTTCTGTTCCATTCAGTTCTGTTATGCTTAGTTCTGTTCTGTATAGTATGTATAGTGTGTAGTAGTATGGAGTAGAGAATAGCTGAGTTTGAGCATTGTATAGAGTAGAGTAGATATAGTTAAATAAAGTAGATCTTTTATACAAGTCTACTGTGTTGCCTGTTATCTTGAGAGAGAAGATACAACAGCCACCAGAACCAAGGAGACATTTGGACATCTCTGAAAGAGGTGTGAGAAGGCTGAGAGAGTTTGTCAAGGTCTTCAGCCTAATCTCTGAAGCTCTGCATGATTAGAAGGAAGCAAACAACCACAGATCAAAGCTGGTCTGCTCCGCTGCACAACAAGGTGGTGAGTTGAAGCAAGTATAAGACAAGCTGCAACTCCCATCATCCTTGACAGTAACTACCATAGCTAAGTAGTTACATAGCTAAGTAGTGTCATCCAGTCTGAACTGCCCCCAGTTCTAACTTAATGGACAACAGCCACTAGGTGGCAGAGTTCTGTTTTCATATTGATTGATGTTCCAACTCTGCCCTCCAGTGATCTTCAGTGTGAAAGCCAAAAGCAGGATCTCTGTTGCAATTCTTCTGAAATCTCTTCTCCTATAGCTTGCATCCATTGTTCCGGGTTCTGTTCTCTGGAGCAGCAGAAAACAAGCTTGCTCCCTCCTCAATATGACACCCCTTCAAATATTTAAACAGGGCTATCATATCACCTCTTAACCTTCTCTTCTCCAGGCTAAACAACTCCAGCTCCCTAAGTCTTTCCTCATAGGGCATGGTTTCCAGACCCTTCACCATTTTAGTTGCCCTCCTTTGGGAATGCTCCAGTTTCTCATCATCCTTTTTGAACTGTGGTGCCCAGAACTGGACACAGCATTCCAGGTGGGGCTTGACCAAATCAGAATAGAGTGGCACTATTACTTCCCTTGATGCAGCCTATATACCGTACCTCTACACTGTACTTCTTTCCTGGGTGAATATAGATAGTTACCATACTCAGAAGGTAAAAAATGAACCCTATGGAAAATAGTAGAAATACTTCCATTGCTTTAATGAGGGCCAGGATTTTAGTCACAGTTGAAAACATGTTTATTGGTCTGGATTTTGGAAAAGCAGATTTCCAAAAGCTCATATTTGCTTCAGTATGAGAAATAAATACTAGCTCTTCTCAAAACCTTCATATGAAGACTTGTGCAGACATTTGCTGAACACATGGTGTGAAAGAGATAAAGAATCAGCTAGCTATGCTCTTTCTGACAACCAAATAGGTTACTATAAGTCTGCCCTAAGGCCTGTGGAAATAATCTCTGGTGGAGGTAGTCTTCATTTGCGCCATCTATGCAGCATAAACCTATGGCGTCCAAACTTGCTCAGTCAGTGCCTATTCACACCAGGTCTGTGTGTTAGGGCTTATGCACATATTCTGATCAATGCATGGATGACAGATACTCAGAAGAATAGCAACCACATCTCTTTCTTCCCTATGTATAGTGCAGAACTTTGAAAATATTTTTGGATGATAGTTTCCAGAATCCTCCTGTCATCATGGCTTTAGAAGCTAGGGAATTTGGGCAGTTGTTTAAAAAGGTAGTTATCAAGTTCTGCTACTGTGAATGCCATTAGACAGCTAATATATTTGCTTTGAAAAACTCATATGTTTAGATTAGAAGCCCATTGTCAAAGAACTAAATAATTTATTCAAATCAATATCCAGAATCCCTCATACAGCAATAACCATGCTGATTTGAGGCTTTTGGAAGTTGCAAAGCAAAAAAGTCTTGACCAGCCCAGGATCTTCAGATCAATTCTACCTATTATTTTTCACTATTTTCCTGAAGGGTGGTCCAGCAGATCACATCCCCCTCTCAAGTCCCTCCAGGGCATCATACATATTTGGATTACACTATAACTTGTGACCAAAGAAATATTTGGATTCCACTATATTTTGTTTTAATTGCTATAATCCTGTTGGGAAGTTCTATCTTTGTATGTGGAATTACGTCAGTGGAAATTAGGACTGGACAGTTCTGTAATGTCCATATTTAGCAGAGAGCTTCTGTAACCTTACTACATAGCACAGCTGGCAAAGCGACCATTGCACAGTAGGACCAATGCTCAATGGGACCAATACACAATAGGATGTGCATTGCATCAGTCCAGCTGTGCATGACACCATTCTGATACACATCAGGCACCAATGCACTTTGAACACTCTTTCTAGTCTCATGTTACACATATTTGCAATTGACTAACAGAGTTTCTTAGCATCTCTTCTACAGAGTTAAATATATATAAAGTTACACAATGTAGATGGTGATATAAGGTTCTGGATATCTGTTGTAACCATTAAGCATTTTGATAAAGGGACAGTCCTGATAATGTTGCCATTGTTTAATCATTGGGGGATAGGCTCATCCTCTGTAGAGATACTGCTTGTGCTTATCTCTATTTTATTTGTTTTAAACCAAGGCAACAGGAAAATTGTGTTGTTTATATCTCTTTCCCAGAAGGATTGTAATTGAAATTTAATTGTTATCTTGTCCTTTTAATGCCCCTTTAATTCATTTCTTATCCGTCTTGAAACTTTCTGGAGTCACTTGGATCCAAACCAGTCAGACAAAGTGTCCTGATATCCCCAGAGCTCTCCAAACATTATAAAATGTGAAGAGCAGGATGTAGTGGGCTACATGCATTTAGAGAATTGTTCTGTCCATGATACTAGGAGGGGGCACTCTCTCTTCTGCAATGAAGTCAGCCTAGCACTTCAAAACCTTGCTCTGGGGGATCCATAGGCTCTCTAAATCCAAGTTCCAAGCCACAATGACAACTGCAGGATGATATAGGAGGGTAAAAATGTTCCTTTGGGGATTTATGCAAAATCTTTATGAATGTGGTAGCAGTTGATGGTATCCATATTAGAAGAACAGTGAATCTTTAGAGGAGCTATCCAAAGTGCTGAAATTTAAAAAAAAATATATTATTAAAAACATGTATCATTCATACATCAAACTAACATATATGAAAAACAACATACGTATTACAAAAACAAAAATAAATACATACTACATAGATTCATACAAACCACATACTACATATCATTCTATATATTTTTAACAAGTTTATTAACATTGCCATGGCTCCATGCTATGAAATTCTGGGAATTGTACTTTTGGGAGACACTTAGCCTTCTCTGTCAGATAGCTGTGATGCACAACAAACTGCAATCCCCAGAATTCCATGGTATTGAGCCATGGCAGTTAAAGTGGTGTCAGTGTAGATGCAGCCATAGAAGCTATAGTACCACTTTATGAATGTATACTACCACCAGGCAGGTTTTTTTTTAATGGGAGAGGTGATCATGGAGGCTTTAGTGACCTGTCCTCCTGATTCTGTTGATGGGAGCAGTGTGAAGGTATAGTCCAATTCTCACTATGCATTATTCCTGATTGTGCAGAGAGGATGGTGGGCACTCCTTCTATGGAGGTCTTTAAACAGATGTTGGATGGCCATCTTTTGGGAATGCTTTATTTGTGCATTCAAACATGGTATTGAGTTGGACAGGATGGCCCTTATTATTCCTTCCCATGCCATGTTTCTGTGATTTTAGGATGAAGATCAATATGTATCCAAAGAAGGCACTAGATATTCATTTATAGTGAAGAAACCACAGACATATATTGAGAAAATTATTAAGCCTCAATATGTGGAATGGTTAATTAAAAATTAATTAAAAGATCACATACACACCTTAAAAATTCTGCATCATTTACTCTGCATCCTTCATAACACTTCATAGCAGGGTGGAAATCCATGGCCTTCCAAATGTTGTTGCACTACAACTCCCAGCATTCCCCACTATTACCTATGTTGACTAATGGGAATGGGCTGTTGGAAGCACAGCCCAGCAGTTTCTGGAAGGCTACACGATTCCTACCGCTTATCTATATTGTGGTATGCACAAGCTGGATGTTTCCTTTTGGTATTCAATATGCCCCTACAATGTTTCTTTATGGATACATGTTGAAAACTATATCTTTTTGCAGGCCTTCCTTCTGTAATCCCATCTATTTAATGGACAACATATATGTTGCATTTTAATTTTGGTTAGTATCTTGTTAGTGAATTATGATGAGGTTAAGTCCAATTTAGATCATTGTAACTCACATTGTAACTCACTTTTTTGGTCACTGTGGAGGCTGGAATCCTGTGCCAACTGTTTGATGACCAAATCCCCCAAAGTACCACCTTTTTCTCTGCCACAACTCCTCTTAGGCATTTCCTGATGGATGGAGAGTAGAGGGAATGACAAAGAACATCCAGCTCTTTTCTAGCTGGACAAACAGCTATGTGCTCCATACTGGGACTTCCTGAACATTTTGCCAGAGGTTCCTGAGGATGATGTCATTTATGCATATTCATAAATAAACTAATCCATAAATTCTTAGGGAGTCCATTTACAGTATCGTAGAGGAGAGAGGTAATAGCCGCTGATAATCAATATCAAAACAATTTCTCAATTGTGAAAAATGCCTCAAAAGGTTCTAAGGACATACTAAAGCTTCAGTGTGCACACTTAACCAGGAGCAATCCTCACTGAGCACAATTAATTCCAAGAAAACAAGAAAACAGGAGTGTGCTATAAATCATTCTTCCTTTGACTATAAGAATGTCAGTCTATTTTTCATTTCCTTTTCTTGGTCTAAAAGAGCATAGGTTTTCTGCAAGACACTCCGTGGTGTTTCCTGGGGAAAAAAGACTCACGTACAGTGATAAAAAGAAGGTTCTGCTGATTTCATAGTGTGCTGTTCTATTTTCTGCAGTTTTTATTGTGGGTGTATCTCTTATTTGTTTTTAATGCATTTGTAAATTGCTCAGGGAATTTTGGGTGTTGGGCAGGCTAAACATATAAATAAATAAATAAATAGTTAAATATATTTCTAAGTAGTATAATATATTGCTTGGATAGGTTTTGGCCATTTTAGAGGAAGTTTTCATCGTTTTCATTTAGTGTGCGTGTCTGTGTCTTTCTGTATAAATGTTTGTATATATGTTCCATTTATAGAATTATTCTTTAATTGCTTTTTAAAAAGCAGTATACTGTTTGTAGTATCTCCCTTTTGAATTTTACTAATATTTAAAACTTGTCAAAGCTTCTTAGTAGCTGTAAGTTATGAAAACAGTTTTATAATTGTGAGAAAGATGTATAAAAAGGATATTACTTTGTATATGTTAGCTTCCTTAACTGTCTCTTTCTCTCTCTCAGAAAAGGCAAGACTTAATTTTTCCAATAAACAGATAAATGCTTCCACTAATGTTTACACCTTACTCATATTATAAAGAAAGATTTATCCCTAAATGGAAGGATGCTTTGACATGTCTTGCCTGTTGCCACACTGCAGAATTAATGTAGTTTGACAGAACTTTAACTGTCCTGGGGTATGTAGTTTGTTGTTGTGCCAGAAGCCTCTGACAGGGAAGGCCAAATATCTTACAAAACTACAAATCGCAGAATGCCATAGCACTGAACTGTGGCAATTAAAGCAGTGTCAAGGTGTATTAATTCTGCAGTGTTGATGCAGCCCTTACATACTGTGAGGTGAGGGGGAAACCTCTCAATAAATGCCTCTTTGAACTGTGCATTTATTTATTTATTTATTTATTTATTTATTTATATATTTAATAATGGATAAGTAAATAAATGTAACATTCAAAATTCTGCTTTTCCTTAAAAAACAAACAGACCCAGCACTCCTCAATGCAGCACTCTTTTACTCTTATAACAGCATGGTGTATTAGACAGTTAGGACAAACTATCCTAAGATCATCCTTGGGTCTCCTCGGTTCTAGTCTGGAACTGCAATTATATTCATCCCGCTTCCCCCAAACACATACAGGTGCTTCTTTCTTTACTCAAAAAGCCTAGTCTCTCTTCAGATACCATTGAAAGGATTGGGTTTTGCAGGGAGTGGTCTGAGGTCACATGCAGGCAATGGGCTATGAATCCTTTCTGCTCTAACCACTACACCTCACTCCCCATTGTTTAGAAAGCTATTGCTCTGCTCTTTATTTCTGTGAACAATAATTATTTGGACGTGAACAACATTTAGCTTCAGAATGCACACTTTCTTTTAAGGAATGAGAAATGCAACTTCTTGAAGCTAGAGGGCATAGGAGACATAGAATGTATGAGCGCAGCATTTTGTTCAAGCACACGATATGGTTGTGTTTTCTGACCTTTTTTTAATACGTCACCCATACTGTAACACTGTATCAGTTCAACTGACCATGCCCCATTTCAGACAAGAAGTGCACTGAAATACTTTCCAGAATTTTAATGATCTTTTCACAAGCATTTAACAACATTGAGAAACAAGGACACGTTGATATATTGGAATAAAGCAGAGATTCTAAATGCAAGTTGAAGCCAATGGCAATTAAGAATGTAGGTTTTGAGAGGACAAACAGAGGAAGGAGACACCAAATCCTTGTGCTTTTCAGCTTTTCCACTACAGGTTCAAAAAGAGGCTTACAAACTGGACTGAAGCCACCTGTCCGTCTGCTTCTTATGATATTGAAATGTCAAATTTTACTCATATAAGAAAACACCTGAGTAGGAATCTGTTGCTAAAACATGCTGCTCCAGCGGTAATTTGCTTAGGGGAGATAGACTGAGAGAGAGAGGGCACTATATGAACTAGAGAGATACTACTTGAATATTTCCATCTTATTTTGGTATCTTAATTCCCACCCTGTGGAGGTCCAGTAATGATATTTGCAGGTGTTCTTAGTGAGAGGGGGGGGCAACCAGGTTAAGTCTGTTGCAGCAAAAACAAGAAGGAGTTTTGTGGTAGCCAAAAGATTAACAAGTGTTTTTTTTTTTCATGAGCTCCTTCCAAATTCATGAGATGCATGGAATGTATACTCGGTAGATATTTAAGTTTACAGGGAAATTATTTTCCCCATATGAATGAGAGGCCTAATTGGACACCTATTATCATTTCAGCAAATAAAATACAATTGTATACACAGTTTTTTAAAATGCTGCCAATGCTTGATTGGACTGTAAAATTTTATTATCAGTTTTCTTAAATAAATTATTAAAATATGACTCCCAGGATAGCCATGAATACTTTCAGTGGGAAAGCCTTCCATACAGTTTCTTTTTCTCCGAAAGACCTTATATGCTGTTAAAAGCTGTATAAAATTCTAACTGAAATTCAGCAGGCTATTTTTCCCAGACATTGAAATACAATGAGGAAGAAAGCTCCATCTGTTGAATGTCTACAATGCCTGCCTGACCATTCTTGATGTTGTAGTGTGCCTTAAAATCATTTCCAACTTATGGTGGAGACCCTAAAATAAACATATCATGGGGTTTCTTTGGCAAGGCTTATTCAGAGTAGGTTTGCCATTGTGTTCCACTGGGGCTGAGATAGTGTGACTTGTCCAAGGTCACCCAGTGGAGTTCCATGACGAGCAGGGTTTTGAAACCTGATCTCTGAGAGTTCTAGTCTAACATTCAAACCTCTATACTACACCAGCTCTGCCTAGCACACAGAAGTTTAAATCTAATATTGTTATCATCTCCTTGTGAGTCTTGTCCTTAGGTGCAGTGAGATTTCAAAGTAGCTGTTTACGTGAGAAAAGGCATGACAGACAAAAGCACTCAGCTGAACATAGTGTGTTATGTTGACAGTAAATAATACCACACTAAATTGTGTCTGATGATTTTAATGAATAATTTATTTGCTTCTAAATGATGCAATAATGGTTATGAAGACCATTTTGGTGGATGAACTTGATGGCAATAGTAATGCCACAAAAAAATATTCTGATTGCATTATATAAACTGTACTTTTTTCTTATAAACACTATGCACAGTGATTATTAGATTATAAAACATTAGGGCTTCTCTTTATTTGATTTATGGTAAACGGTTTTGTTCTGAATACAAAGTAATAATAATAAACAATAATACAAGATTATTAGTACATAAATACTACAAGTGTCATCAGTGCAAAATGCAACACACACCTGTAGATGATCAAGAATATTAGTTTTAATTGTTGCTGTTGTGTGCCTTCAAGTCATTTCCAACTTAATGTGATCCTAAGGTATATCTCCCACTGGGTTTTCTGGGGTTGAAAGTGTGTGATTCATCCAAGGTTACCAGCGGGTTTCCATGGCTGAGCACAGAATTGAACCCAGGTCTTCAGAGTTGTAGTCCAAAGCTCAAACCACTACATTGAGGTGACTGAATTTGATTTATTGATCAGTCACTCAGGTATAAATACATTTGAACAAAATGGTATTTTGGAAGGAAAACAAGTATTTTCTGTGTTTTTAAATGAGGAATTCTGTATCACAGCAGCCATCCTTTTAAAACAGACATTCCTTTTATTCGAGGTGGTATACTAAAGTTTTAATTATCACCTTTAAAAAATTTGATAGAAAGTTTGTTTTGATTTGTAGTTGTTAATTTATTTCTGTGTAGTCATCATCCAGATTTGCACATTTTCCCCAGTGTTTCTTGACCCTCCGGATACCTGATATTGAAGAAGTTTGCAGATTGCACCTTATGAGGGAGTATCGTAAAGTAATAATTATCACCTGGAAGTTATTATGTTAATGATTTTTTTTTCAGTGTCACAATTGGTCCCTAAGTACATGATATTGAGAAAATCAGCTCATTGTTTCCTTTATTTTTGTGACAGGCTGCGCCAGAAGTGACTAAAGTGTAAAATCCTCATAAGGCGCAATCTGCAGACTTCTACAATAACGGTATGCAGAGGGTTTAGATACGCTGGGAAAAATGTGCAAATCTGGATGGTGACTACATAGAAATAAGGTAACAACTACAAATCAAAACAAACTTTTTATCAAACTTTTTTAAAGGTGATAATTAAAACTTTAGGATACCCCCTCATATGTGATAAAAGGAGGCTGCCATTTGTAAAATGATGCTGGCCACCTGCAGGAGTCATAAACATTGGATGTTGCTTGTGTAATACTTTATACACCTCTGGTACAGAAGAAGAACTATCAGTGAGTAATTCTATCCTTATGGGCTCCTCTGCATCACTAGTTGCATGACTTGTTGCAACTTCTGTGCAACAACTCAAACAACTCTGAGCTATTAGCATCTGGGCTATTTTGGCTGCCAAAGGGAATGACTGATGTGACCTGCTCTGGAGAGCTGGGGAAGCAGGTTTTTAAGGGCATAAAACCTTGGGGATGGGGAGATGGGAAGTGAAAATGTCATTGCTGTTGCTGTGTGCCTTCAAGTCATTTCCATTTCTGTGTGCCTTCAAGTCATTTCTTATGGCGACCCTATCATGAGTTTCATGGCAAATTTTGTTTAGAGGAGGTTTGCTAGTGCCTTAGCAGTCAGTTAATTGGTGTTAGAACAATGTTAGATTTAGGCCAATTGAGGGAACAATATATGTGATCAAAAGTAATGGGTTATTTTGAATAGGAAAGTGATATAAACTATGGCAGCCCATTAGAAATGACTACAAATTTGTATCCAAGTATAATGAAGCATAAAATAAGCTCCTATTGAAATTACACTCTATCCTTTTATCACACCTTAAAGCTTGGAAGAAGTTGGTTTTCCAATGGGAACTGTGAGATATTAACTGTGAGGTATCAACTGTGGGGACTGGTAGGTAGTACTAGGCAAGGAGCCACATTTTTGGAGAGGAATAAGAACATGTTTTGTTTCAGCATTCTCTCCACACTCTCTATTATTTTTACACATGGATTCTTTACAGCAAGTCTGTAAAGGCTCTCTTCCATTTTGGAAGGGGCATATTAAATTGGACTGAAAGATTAAGCTCAAGTTTGAGCCAACTGTATTTTTATTAGGCATGATAGAAGAGGAATCAGTGGAAAGAGTATACGGGAAAATAATATTCTACATGCTAACAGCAGCTAGAATAACCCTTGCCAGAAAGTGGAAAAACAAAGAAGGACTGAGTCTAAATGAATGGTGCATAAAACTGTATGATATGATGCTATTAGACAAATTAACACTTATGTTACGAGAACAACTAACAAATGAGTCTGAATCAGAATGGATCCCGGTAGCTAAATACATAGATGGAAAAAGAGGAATTAATAGATAATCTTTTAAGCTTTAAGATGCATTTTTTTGCTACCGCTCGATGTTAGAAGAGTAACACAACACAAACAGTACCACCTCCGTCTGTAATAAGGTATTCTTAATACTGTAACAATACTTTAATGTATATGTAATATTTAGAAACAAGAATAGAAAAAGGTGTCGATCTAAAATTTACAAACATAACTGAGACAATTCACTTAATGTAAAATATAAAAGAATGCAATACGGGTTGTAAAATCGAAGTAAAATCGAAATAATAGGAATTTTTTTTAAAGAATAGGTATATCAGATGGAACATTGAAGATAAGAGGGAAAGGTAATCCTATATTAACATGTTAATTGCTATGCTTTCTGTTAATCATTGAGATACTTCTCTTTTCTTTTTCTTATCTTCCTCTTTTTTCCTTCCTCTTGCCCTCTTCACTTCTTCTTTATCTTATTTTTTAATTCCTTCTTCTCTGTATGTTTGTGTAACTATGTTCTATTCTTTTCCTTTACTTTGATCTTACTATCTTACTCTTTTTTCCCCTCTTTTATCTCTTCCTTTTCTTTCTTCTCTTTTTCTTTTTTCCTATTTTTTTCTCTTCTTTCTTTCTTTTTTGCTTGGTTTTTCTGTGCTTATTTTTTAAATGACTGCCTGTAAAATTGTTCTGTATAAAAAGCATACTTTGAGATATTGAAGGCATGTATTGTTTTTAAAAATAATAAAATTTATTATAAAAAAAATTGGACTGAAAGTATCTCATAATGGTGAAAGATGTCTAGCAAGCATTGGGAGTTTTTGGGGGGAATGAGGAATAAAATAATTTGTTTTATTTTCTATTTTATTTTATTTATATGCAGCTTTTCTCCTAAATTGGACCCAAGGTAGCTCACAAAAGATGCTTAAAAACAGTAGAAATTTAAAAACACAATTGAAAAACATCACATTAATATAACATGTCAAAAATATAAAATCATTTCAAACATACTCATTTAAAAATTTAAAACATTAAAAATATACAAGAGCAAATACTCCAATGAGAAGCTGCTGTAGAGACAGTTACTTATCAAAAGCCTACATGAACAGAAAAGTTTTTGCCTGGTAAAAGGAGAGCCAGGGTGGGAGACTGTTGAACAGCGCAGTGGATGGCACACCAACAGAATCCCTATTCTGTCCTGGCTACCTACCTTCAAAAAATCATATTCAAAGTAAGCAGATAGTGGGATAGGGAAAGAAGATGGAATAGACCACCGGACCTCTGCTTCTCTGCCTCCAGGCCTTGTGTGCATCTGTACAGAGAAAATCCAGGTGGACAAAGCTGGGAGGGACTGATCTTACTTTCTCAGTGTCATCCAGCCAGATTTCACAAAGAATTGTGAAATTATTTTTCGAACACCTTTGGAAGATTAGATTTTCTTCTGTTCTGATTTTTTATTGTTTTTCATTTGGTTTTGTTTAACAACAGTCCTCTGTATTGGGTTAAACTCTTTTCGAACTGGAGGCAATATTAAGAAGTCATGCTCCCCAACTGTCCCAGTTTAGCAAGGACAATCTCAGGCCGAATCTACTGGAGGGCTGTATTTCAGGTACACTGTGTAGTTTCTCTGTGTTGACCCCATTACCACACATACACTTGTTTTTAAATCAGGTTCAAAAGCTACATGGGATCCTCATTACATAGCCACATTGGTGCCAGGGTTGTTTCTCCTGTGCACACTGTTCGCCAAATTGTATTGTTATGTTCATAATGATATGAACATATTGATATGTTCACCATATCAAATGTTTGATCACATGGCTGCAGCAGCTGTAGTGGTTTTTTGTTTTGGATTCCTGCTATACATGCACATATTTGCATATTCAGTTAAACAAATAGCCTTTCTTTGTTTGCCTGTTATTCTGAGTGACCACTTGTGCTTCTGTAAAGTGAAGCTGGTAGAGCAGAGGGAGCTGAAATGCCATCCTGTAAATCTGTGCAACACTATGTACAATAAGGTTCATGTACAAATACCAAATCCAAAAATAAAAATAAAAAAATACGAAATGTTGACACTGCCTTTTCTGCGTCACGAACAATCACGTGACCAAGGTGACTACTTGACCTAGATGACCATCCACCATCCTGACCCCAGCCTCCCTCTGTCTCTATAACCTTGATGTCACTAGGATTTTTTGGGGTAGTGGTTGTGTCAAATGACACCTTTTTTAAAAAAGGTTCTTCCCTGAAACAGTGATATAAACTAGAGGGTTTAAAAATCATCTTAAAGCCTTCTGGCACTGAAAGAAAAATGTTTCCACACAGGAATGAGAGGAATGTTATGTGTTCCAACAGGACTGGGATCAAAGTAAGGATGTATTATGTAACATGTGTAGATTTAGACCCAGTTAATCCTTTGCTGTCCCTCTTTTTCAGCCGCTTTCAAGATATCCCTATCCACTCTCCTCCTCCTCCTTTCCTCCTTGAGCCCCAGCTTACTTCAATGGCTGCAAACTGAGTTCAAAATGAAAATGTAGTTTCCACTAAGCTACTTGGAAAGGAGATGTGTGGGAAGAGTTTTGCTATTCCCAGTAGCACATTTGAATTTTTTTCTTTTTTCAGGTTTTCCTAAACTTGTTACTCAAATTCCAGAGCTTCTCTGCTTAAAAATAATAGTTTTGTGTGTTCTTCCTCATTAATAACTGTTGTTCTGTTGTGTGGCCAGTGGCCACAGTTATTTTTACCACACTTTGATGGTGCTCAGTCATACGTGTCTTGGTTTACATCTATGAAATGTTGGAGAGTATGAGATGGTAGGTAAGGCCCAATGTTTTTTTAAAAAAAAGTAAAGAAAGAACTGCTTCCACGTGAGACTGATAATTTGTTGAGATTGGAGTAAAGTGGAGAACTTTTGGCCTTTCAAATGTTTTAGATTTTCAGGTGTTCATGCCTATTCATTGGGCATGCTGGCTGGGGACTTTTAAGAGTTGAAACAGGGATTTGGAGGGCTAAAGGTTCCCACCACTGAATCCTACTATTATTTGAGAATAAGTTGGCAGGTATGTGAGCCATGACTTACTTGTTGGTGGCCTCTAATTTTTTGAACTTCCTTCTGGGCTGGTGCATCTGGTTTCATCCCATTTATTTCCCCCTTGGTATTTAATGAGGACAGTACTCCCTCCTTTTGCTCTATTGGTTTTTGGTCCTTGTTCAGTGTTATTGTGATATTTTGGTTGTTTTTGATTGACTGCAGTTTTCATGAGTAATATCAGCCTTATATATAATAAAGATTGACATGTTGTTATTGCTGTGTGTCTTCAAGTCATCTCCAACTTATGGTGGCCTTAAGGTGAATCTATCATGGGGTTTTCCAAGGTCATTGAGTGGGTTTCCATGGCCCAGTGAGGAACTGAACCCTTGTCTCCAGAGTTGTAGTCCAATGCTCAAACCATAACACCATCTTGGAATTTAAAGATTAACAGGAAGTCTCAATGAAATCATGCATGAATATGCAGCTGTTTGAATTGTGCCCATATTTTTGAAATTATTGGCCAGAACAGACCACCCAAAAAGGGTGGATTGGGGCTGCCCTGGAGTTGGTCACCCCAGGGCCATGGCAAACACACATCAGGGTCCCTTCACCCCGATGGTGGCCCAAATAGAAGCGGAAAAGGTCTGCTCCTATTTGGGATGGTAAAAAGCTGCCTTAGGCAGCCCCTCTACAGCCCCAAGCCAGCTTCCATGCACTCTAGCTTCCCTGCTGCATCTAAACCACTTGAAGCCAGCCCTGTGTAATCACCTCACATGACTTCCGGGCATATTGGGGGCATGTGGCATGTAAATGCCATGCCCCCAAGCCACGTGGAAGCTGGCTTTTTAGGCTGATCTGTTCTGGTCCTATGTATCAGCTTCTTTCTCCAAGGCTTAAGTGAGATGTTATCAACAGAATATCTCCCTTCTCACTGGTAAACATGTTTTGTAAGGGAGGCTGTTGCCATAATCCCTGTTTTATATGTGGAGTTTGTGATTTTAAAGGGGAAGTTGAAGTAAGGTTCCCAATTTTTTCCTGCTGCATTTTTGATAACAGCTTGACCAGTGACCATTAATGAGTGATAATCCTTATCTCCATGCTTGGAAAAGCTTTACCTGCCAGTTTGTCCGAATCAGATGCCACCAAAGGCACTTGAGCAGGCTGGGCTTTTTATTTTGGCCAGTTGACGACCCAAGATAAAATGAATTTTAGAAGGAATTAAACCAAGGGGTGTAACAGGCATGTGTCATGGCAAATGAAGGTTTGACTATCTCCTTAATTTGCAATTAAATCTATGAACAATATGAAACTGATCCCCAGTGGGTGCTCTGAAAATGATCCTAATCACAGACTGGGGAGATAATCAAACCTTTTCTTGCCCTGAGACATGATTGATGCCCTCAGAGTTATCCTGAGAATAATTACAGGATTGGAGAATTGAAGAGTTCATTATTTCTTTGTGCAGGATGGACCCTGGAACCTTAATATTCTGCACTGCATTCATACTGAAGCACATGTCTAGACTTATGAAAAAGCCTCGGAGGCATCATCAATGTCTTCGACAAGTAAATACGAGCACAATCACCAGCAACAGTGTCTTCTTTTTACAAGTCAAAGAAAGAGGCTGAAAGGAGGCTCAGATATGGTATAGCTACTTTCAGTTCCTCTCTAATTACTGCAGTATAACACTTCCAGCTGTAGAACAGATATTGTAGTCACTATGTTTGTGTGTGTGTGTGAGTGTGTGTATGGGGAAGGCTGAACAGTAGAATCCCTGTTAGTTGAATTTCTCTTGGGGCAGGGAACATCTCCATAAATCTCATGATAATGGCATAAAGTGGGTGAGTACAGTAACACTTTGGCATGTAGAAAGTTCCATTTATGGGAGTTACATTGAATCTAGAGGAGAGGGCACAATTGTGCCAAATTTTTAGAGAAGACAAATCACTTCTTATGGAGGCAAACAAAAGCTATAGGAGTAGCATGCAAATAATTTCCAAAACTGCCTATTAATTGTTATGAAGAACAAGTGCCAGGACTGGCTTTAACGACATGTCTATCCCAGTGCTATGCAGGTTAACTCAAAGATAACCCCACAAAATTCTGCAGAAGTAGGATTACAGCCAGGATTGCAGCCTCCTTAAACTGGTTATTCTCATGATCTGGATTTAATACAATCCCAATGAGGGAAGTATTTAGTTTGATTGGTCACAAAGGCAGACCTTGATTTTAGCCATGTGGGGTGCAATTCTGCCAAGGGCTGAGAACCAGACATGACCAGCAGAGCCACTGGACTCTTTCACACGGGAGGAATTTCTCCCAAACTTCAAATGGAGCCAATGCGAATTCCTGTAAATTCGCTTGTTTAGCGAATTTACGGGAATCCCCATTGCATTCGGAGTAACGCTCCATTTCCCGAAAATGACCCCTCCTTGCCTGAAATTGCGTGCAAAGCTTTAATTCACAATAATGTGAAACCCATGATTGCGTTCGAATTGACTTCCCTTTTGTCCGAAATTGCGTGTGAATCTTTAATTCACAATAACGTCAAACCCTATGATTGCGTTCGGATTGACCCTAGATTATACTTCCAATTCCCAACGTCTGAAAGAGTCCACTGTAATTGGCTTGTGGATCCCTTCTTCTTCTCTCTACTAACAGTTTAAGCATTGAAACAGAAATGGACTAAGTGTGGCTCAAAGGCAACATGCAAACCCTCCAGTATTTCAAACCTGAAAATTGGGACATAGGTGGCCAAGCAACATTAGAGTGTGGGTGAGATGGCAAAAATAATGAATGAGGAAAAACACATAAGCTAGGAGAAGCTGCAAAGGTTTGTTTTTGCCTGAGCCTACAGGGAAGGGCAAGATTCAACCTCTCTGTCCTGCTGAGTTAACTGAGTGCACACTACTTTTGCAGTTTTATTTCAGTTTTATTTCAGCTTGCAACAATTGAAGTAAGGGGGAAAGTGAGGGCTCATTCACACTATGGAAATAACCCAGTGTGAAACAAGGTTATTTTCGTGATGTTCCCACTGGCCCCGAATGCACCCAGCTCCATTTGCCGGGGGTGAGGCACAGAAAAGCCCACTTAACTGGGTTCTTAAGTGCATCTTTTTTAAAGGGCCACAATGATCTGGATCTTTGATAGTGAGATCATGCTTCATTGTTCCTGAAAAAGAAGGTGCCTCCATTTTAAATTGATTTGATTTAAATTGATGGCAAGGGTGAATGGCAAGAGGGTTAAAATGGCATGGAGAGATTCGGGAATGGAAAATGTAGCAGGAACATCAATCCAGTACCACATCATTGCAGAGATCCAGATCTGCTAGGGACAAAAACTTAAGTGTCAATGACCTCTGAAGCATTTTAAAAGCAGGTGAAAAAATGGGATGGAACTTTCCTTGCTAAATGGGGGAACTTGGAGTGTATGTGCATGTAACCAATATAGGGAGAGGAGGGATACAAATAAATATTATTATTACTATTAACCTCCCAAAACTCAGGCATCCTCAAATAAAAATACTTTTTAGTTAATCTTTTTTGCTGCCATGATGATAGATTTGTGGGGCAAAATCATTGGTATGTGTGACTCCAGATTTAAAGGAAGAAAGAGGTATAGCCTCTGGAACTTATAAAGCATAATGTGTGTGTGTGTTCATATATGGAAGATACACTGTTACTGCATTATGATTTCATTTTAATTAGCATGACTGCATCTTATGGAATTTGGGCTTTGGTGAGGCACTGTTGCTGTCCAGTAGAGCAACAGTGTTGCTGTTCAGCATTGTTGTTGTTAGTTGCCTTCAAGCTGACTTCGACCTCTGATGACCCTATGAATAAGGCCTCTCCAAGATGCCCAATCCTCAACAGTCCTGCTCAGTTCTTGCAGACTTAGGGCCATGTCCTTTTTGACTGAGTCTATCCATCTGGTGTCCTGTCTTCCTACTACCTTCTTTCTTTCCAAGCATTATTGTCTTTTCTAACGAGTCACACCTTTTCATGATGTGCCCCCAAAAATGACAGCCTCAATTTAGTCATCTTAGGGAGAGTTCATGGTTTGCTCTAGGACCCATTTGTTTGCCTTTTTAGCTATATTATGGTGTCATCTGTACACTCAACACTCTTCTTCAGCATTACATCTCAAATGAGTTGATTTTCTTTCTTTCACCTTTCTTCACTGTCCAGCTCTCACACCCATACATAGAAATTGGAAATACAATGGTATGAACAATTCTAACTGTAGTGATCATTTGTACATCTTTCAACTTCAGGATCTTGTCTAGTTCTTTCTTAGTTGCCCTTCCCAGTCCTAGCCCTTTCCTAACTTTTTGATTACAATTTCTATTCCAGTCAGTGATCGATCCAATGTACAGGAAGTCCTTAACTATTTCTATTTCTTAGTTGTTTACACTGAATTTGTGTAGCTTCTGGGTGGTAATTATTTTTGTTTTCTTAATGTTCAACAGTAAGCCTGACTTTGCCGTTTCTTCTTTAACTTTCCTTAGTAATTGTTCAAAATTTATGGGATCAAACAGATTGGCAGCTTGCCTCTGGTCTCCAGCTCTGGTCACTCCCTGTTTGGCAGGGATGCTGTGGTCCCAAGGCTGGCTGCTCCAGCTGTCTACAATGGTCTGCCGGCAAAGAGAGGGGTTTTTTTTGCACTTTTTTTGTGGCCGTGCTTGGGCTGTCTTAGGCAGCCATGGTGTGGCTTTGGCCCAATCTAGGGGCATGTGTCATCTGTATGCCATGCTCCCATTGTTATTTTTATTTTGCTGTATTATGATATCATCTGCATATCTTAGGTTAATATTTCTTCCTCCAATTTTCACTCCTACTTCCTCCATATTTAAGCCTGCTCTGCATATGTTATTTTCAGTGTTTAAGTTGAAGAAAAAAAGGTGATAAAATGCCTTGCCTGACTACCATTCCAATTGGGAACCCTTCTGTTTCTCCCTATTCTGTTCTAACAGCAGCCTCTTGTCCTGAATACAGGTTATACATTAGGACAATTAATGTAGTGGCACACCCAATTCTTTAAGAACAATTCATAGCTTTTTTGAGCTATGCAGTCAAAGGCTTTGCTACAGTCTATAAAGCATGCACTCATTTTCCCCCTGGAATTTTCTGCCCCATTATCCAACATATGTTTGCAGTGTGAGCACTAGTGCCTCTTCCTTTCCTGAACCCAGTTTGTACCTCTGGAATTTCTCATTCCATATATGTTAGGACCCTTTGTTGCAGGATTTTGAGTAGGCCTTTGCTTGTGTGGAAAATTAATACAATGGTCCATTAGTTACTTCAGCCATCTGTGTCCCCCTTTTTGGATGTATATTGATTGTTTCCAGTCTGTGGGCCATTATTTGTTTTGCATATCTGGTTGACAGATTTTAGTTAGAACTAAATTTGACTCTGTCTTAGTAAATTACAGCAGATCTATTGGGATGTCACCTGTTTCTGATTTATTCCTCTTTATCTGCTTTATCACACATAAACATCAGGCATTTCCTGTTTAACACTCGTTTAACTCTCATTTAAATCCTGTTTGCCCCCTAGTGTGATAAAGCAGTATGTCTCTTAGGGGCAGTACAGATGGGTGGCTAGAAGCTGCCCCTATATGCCCCACATCTGTGCTGCTGCATCTGTATGCTGCAGCACAGACGCAGTGTCCAAAAGATGCTGCTCTAGGCAGCTCCGTTTTTGTGGCGTCATAAGGGCAGCGATGCAGCCCTATGACAGCTCTTCCGCCCAGAGCTGTGTGGGCACTCAGGCACCCTTACATCACGATGCTGTGCCCCATGTGGATGGGGCCGCAGCCTTGTGACATAAGTGTGGCAATATTAGGGGTCAGTGCATATGGATGCTGCACTTTATCGAGTCCTAATATCAGTGCAAACGGCCTGTCTGTACTGGGCCTTAGTGTAGCTTTTACTTTACTTTTCAAAATCTCAGGTTCATCTTCATATGCTTCTCCTTCCTATGGGTTGTTCATGATTTCATCTCTTTTACATAGCACTTCTGTGTATTGCTTCCATTGTCTTTATTTTATCTTGGTTGAGAATTCTAAATATCCTCTCTAAATTACAATTCCCAAGATTTCATAGGATGGATCTATGGCAGTTAAAATGGAATCATAGCTCATTACACAGTTATAATGTGATATATCCAAATAGAATAACGAAGGATTTTAAGAGACCAAAGAAACCATACTTCTGTAGTGCCTTTTTTCAGGTCAGTATGTGGCTAACCTGAATTCCAGACACATCCAGACAGAAGACTCTTATCTCCTCGAAATGCAATAATTTTGTCTCCAAGCTTTGTCTTGCATCTTGTAGAATCTTAAAATAACTCCAGGGAGGCTTTCCCCCCAGCATTGGAGACCTGACTGGCTGCTGTGCTGAGATGACGCTTTGCACAGAAAGGTTTTACGTAATTTTGCCCTAATAAAATTCTTGTAAAAAGGATTCTACTGGATAATTCTGGCATCATATCACAATTATAACACCAGTCAATTAAACTGACTTGTAAGGAAAAGAGACCTTATATATTTTAGAATGAATATATTATCCTCTTATCCTCCCTTCATTGGCTCCCCCTTCCCTTCCGCATCCAGTACAAGCTTCTGCTGTTGACTTTCAAAGCCCTTCACAGACTGGCCCCTCTTTACTTGTCTGAACTTCTTTCTCCTCACATGCCTTCTCTTCCCCTCCGTTCTGGTAGTCAAGGTCTCCTGTCCCAGCTGGGGATTTCCACTGCCCTGTCCCAGATTCGTCCTTTCTCACTTGCTGCCCCTCACTTCTGCAACCTTCTTCCTCTACATGCGCACCTCATCACTTCTCTAACCAGTTTCAAAACTGAGTTAAAGACTATATTGTTTAGAGAAGCGTTCCCAGATGTGTGACTTTGTCTGCCCCGTTTTAACTGTGCATTATGAAGCCGAGCCCTCCCTCTAGTCCATCTGCCTTGGTCCAGGCCTCAGAGGGAGAGAATAACCACCGGACCTGATACCCTTCCCCATCACCTTTCCCTTCTCCTTTTGTGTTGTGTCTTTTAGATTGTAAGCCTGAGGGCAGAGAACCGTCTAATTATAAGTTTATATGTACAGCACTGTGTAAACCTACAGAGCTATCTAAATAAATAATAATAATAATAATAATAATAATAATAATTTTTAATCTTGAAAATACTGCTAAACATTTTGCAGAATAGCAATGGAGTCTATGGGAAGTGTTTTTGGAAGAAAAGGAGAAAGGAATGTGTTGGATAAAGATCTGGGATTCTGTAGAAGCCTGAACTGTTACTTGACCTTTTACTCTGTTATCAGTAACTTTTAACATCAGTAAAAATAGTTATTATTTGCATAAGTTTTACTTTGGAATTACTCAAATGTTGGTTTAAAACTGTACAATTCCTCCTATAGTTACACATTTTGTGCTTGGTTGCACATCATAAAAAGTTCTATAGACATCCTTAAAAACACCCTGGAGGAATTATGTTGCATTGTATTAGAACTCCTAGAATCATCTAACTTGTGTCCATATTGGCTGGGGGACTATGGGAAATTGTGGTACAATAAAATAATTTTTCTTAGGCTCTGTTCTTCAGACGTAAGTTCAAATTTTGTTTAAATTAATCTGGAGGAGTCTTTTTTTCCCTTCAGTGTACAGTTGTTAGATTTCACTGCTGGTAAATGATTTGACCTGGGAAAAGAACAGAAGTTGTACAAAAGCCAAGTGGAGAGAGGAGAAAGAATAATAATAAATCCAAGTGGCTGCAAAAGGGATCGCAATATTTTTATTATTATTTTATTCAGCCAGGCTAGTTGGAGAAAATATAGCAGGGCAGTTTTTACTTCGGGGATGTGAAAAACTGTAAGTACAGAGTGCTTTTAAAAATGATGAAACTTGAAGCTGTACAATGTACTGTTTTGGCTGGGTTCTTGTGCTGAATTTTTGTGCTTCTGCGAAATAAAGTTGCTTCAGCCAAAACCTGTAATTTACTAGACTAACATCCTGTAAAGAGATAGTTTAGCTTTTAAGGGACAATTACTAAGTTAAGTAAAGAAAGTGCTGTTCAATGCATTTATACTGGCTTGTCTAATTATATATAACATCCATTTTCCCCTGAAGACCAGGCTTTTTACTTCTGAAAAATACCATTGGGTGTGTCCCTGTCTGCCTTTTATGTTGGAAGCATAGAATTTCCACATGTGGTATCATTTACTTGTTTCAAAAATAACAAAAACAAAAGTGTTTTTGAGTACACTTGAAAAGAAATCTTATTCCAGATAAAGAAGCAGGGGGATACCTTTGTAGTGTTGATTTCTAAGCTGTTTTCTAAGAGTTTCTTTTTATACATATTTTTATGTAATTAGCTACAAGATTTCTCATTATCTTGTTTTCTTGAACATCCAGATAGAGAAGAATGGAGAAATAACAGGGCAAAAAAGAAGGAAGACGTTAGCTATGATCATCTACAGGCTTTTATGCTTGCTAAAATCTTCCTACCAAATCCAAATGTCTAGTCTTTCTAGTTAGTGATAAACAAATAAATAATGTAAACCACCATAGTATTTCAGAAAGTCTGTCGTTTCATGTGGTAAATAATGAGAATGGGCTACATGGAGTAGTGGAACTACTTACTCTGTACCACTTGTGTTCTGCTTCAGAAATGACAACAGTATAGCGAACTCATGAGTGAATATGGGAGCAAACTGAATAGGTGTCAGCCAGTGTGGTGTAGTGGTTTGAGTGTTGGACTAGGATTGTGGGAGACCAGGGAATCTGTGGCTCAGACACAGAATCCCACTAGGCATCCTTGGGCAAGTCAAAGCTTTAAAAAGAAAATGGGGAAGGGATGGGAGGCAAGAGATCAATACCTGGATGGACCACTGCCTCACAAATGGCATCCACATGGATTATAGATGGAAAAAAGACAGGATATTTTGAGCTCCTTCACCCATGAAGAATTACTGGTAGATAAGATACACAGTCCTCCATAAATTAAGGCTGAAGTATACCCTGGACCAGACAAACTTTTCTCAGTTCCAGAAGCCATTTTGAGTGCCGGTTCTGGGGGGAGGGGGGGGGAAAGCATGATATAAGTCCATCACATAAACAGAAAGAATCCAGAGAAACAACTATGTAAGTAGGATTATACGGTTTTACTAAATATGAATAGTTACAAATCTGTAACTCTAGGATGAGAACTTGCAAGTGCAATACAGAATGCCAGCTAATATTTTTGATTAATTAAAAAATTAATTAATTAAAATTAATTAAATTAATTAATTAATTTAATTAAAAAAACCTTTTGCATTATTATTGTCTTACTGGGCATAAATATCCTAAAGGCACCAGATTTTGTTTGATCTTGGGAGCTAAGCAGAGTCAGTCCTGGTAAGCAATTGGTTGGGAGACCATCAGTGAATACCAAATGATGTACTCTATATGTCAGAGGGAGGAACTGGAACCTCTAAGTATTCTTTGCCTAAGAAAACCCTGTGAAAATTCATGGGGTCGCCATTAGTCACCATGGGGCTTTACATACCGCCCTTTGGGGGCAGTCTGCAGCTGCCCCTTTAAGTGGTGGGATGGGGCCAGGGCTGCCTCACCAGCAGCCCCAGAGGCCCCATTCGGTGCTTCTCCAGGCCATGGAGAAGCGGCGAACTGCCGCTTCTCCATGGCCTGAAAGCTGGGTACAGCAGGTGCCCTGGGCGCCCACTGCACCCTGCTACCCATGGCCATTCCGAGGGGAGAAAGGGGCAGCTGCCATGGCCCCTTTCCCCTCAGGATCCTTGGCACGGCTGGCTAAAGGCTGCGCCAAGGACCAGGCGCAAAAAAGGAGCTTGGTTTTTGAGCTCCTTTTGGCGCCGCAGAAAGGGTGCTCTTGGCACCCTCCCGCGGTGCTATGATGTTAGGCACGCAGTGTTGTTTAAACACTGCACGTGCCATGACACCATCATGGCGCACCCGTATGGACGCCACCATTTTAAAATGGCAGCATCTATATGCGTTAGGGTTAGGGAGTGAGTGAATTCTGCACTCACCCTAAGCCTAATCGCTCTGCAATGGCGCCTCTTACTGCCCGTCTGTTTTGAGCCCATATGTTTTTTAAAATATAATTTATTGGGTTTTTAAAACTTATTTATTTTAAAAAAATCTGCTGTGAGCTATCTTGGATTATCATCAATATGACATTAATATGACAATATGACATCAATATTAAAAAATGTTGCAAACTTCAGAGCTAGCAAGCAATTAAAATAAAAACAGTTAAAACATTTAAAACATATTTACAACACATAAGCTTACCCCAAAGTTTCCCCTCTACAAGCTATAATAAGGAAAATAAACAACGTGGTGGGAGGTTTCTATACTCTAAAGACAAGAGGCTGAGTTTGCTAGCTTAACAGAGACACATAAGAATACAGGTGTTGTATCTGCTTGTCTGTTTATACAAAACATTAAAATAATTGAATCTCACAGTTATACTTTGCAGTATTTTAACATATGTTATTCAATTGCATTACCAGATATTTCTTCTAGTACATCACATCTGGCAATTTAACATGAGAGTGAGCTCCTTCTGTCCTACTGGCCCTTGGAAATAAATATACCCTTATTTATCTTGCTCTTTAAATGTGCTCAGTTCCTTCTCTCTAGGCTGAGTTAACCTTACCAGAGCCTTTAATTACATTTCTCCTCCTCTTACTGACCACCATAAAAATCCAAGCCCTTGCCACAAATCTGTAAAAATGTTTCCACTGCAATAGGAGACAAAAATAGAATAATTCCATGTCTTTTTGGATGAATGCCTAGCTAAAACTATGCAGCGTTTGACTGACAGGAGGATGTAGTCTTTGTTGAACGCCTTTAAAAAATTGTACTGCATGTAGTCTTTAGGAATATTCAGGCAAGTGGAGGAAGAGTCGCATGCATGATATACTGGTTAACCTCTGCTTTTCTCAGTTACTTTTGTCTGACCTTCTACATCAGCCAGTTAATCACAGTATCATCTTGGCTTCATACTCACAGAGAACACCATCCTATCAGTGGGTGAGTATTTTCTTGTTTGTTTTTGTGTGGAGTGCCTACTCAGTTCTTAGAAGTTTAAAACAATGTGCAGCTGAGTAGCATATAGTAACTCCACTAGTTGTTTTGACAAGAAAAACACTTTTCTAGGATATCATAGTTGTCTAAAAACTTATTGCATTTTCTGTTGTTCTCTGGCTATTTACTAACAGTTCTTGGGATATTCAGCAATATTCAACCGAGGAACAGAATTCAGTAGAAAGCTCTGTTGTGAAAAGTTTTGATGATGCTTTTTTCTTGGCACCTTCTACTTTAGCACTACTCTTTCTGCTTTCAGCTTCTGCCTAGGCTCTGATGACATGAGAAAATGTATGCATAAGAATCACAACAGAATTTTAAAAAAATAAATGTTAATGACCTTTTTCATTTATAAATATTTTTACCTTATAGATATGACATAGATGATATAGATATATAAGGGACATGACTCCTGACCTTTTAATGGTTTTTGCAAAACAGAGAACTTCACCTCCTGAAATCCCCTCTTCTACATAACGCTGTCCCTTATTTCACTGGTTACCTCCCTCCCTCCCTCTTGGCCCCCAATATTAGTTAATAAGCCTAAATATATGCAGATTAAATATTATTTATCTGGAATTCTGAAATCCAAAGCACTAAAAATCCAAACCTTTTTGAACTACAATACAAGTAGAGTATAAATCTACTGTATTTGTGGAACTGGAGAGAGATCCAGATGTGAGGACTTATGAAATGGTAGGAACCTATGCCACCTGCCATTTCATAGATCCTCAGTCTCTCTCCTGTCTCATTATGTCTTATTATGTATATGCAACCAAAGGTATTCCAAAATCCAAATAAATCAAATCAAATCTGAAATACATAACACTTCTGGTCCCAAGCATTTTGGATAAGGGATACTCAACTTGTATAATACTGTACACCATCCTTAGATTTAACTCATCTTCAGAATACTGACAAATCAAGAAACACAACAAAGTTGGTTCATTGAATAAGGGACAATATTTTTGGGTGAACCTGAGATAAAAATATAAAATGAAAAAAAAATCAAGGAATGTTATGAGGGATCATCATCATCATCATCATCATCATCATCATCATCATCTATTGTTTCTAACCTGTCTATTCCTTTAGCTTATTAACATTTTCAAAATATTTTTAATAACTATATTCCATCTCTGCCTCTCTCACTGTTTACAAAGATTGTTGCAAGACTTATCAAGGCCATTGTAGCATTGCAGATATCTCTGTATTTCTTTTCTGACAGCTCAAATGCTTCAAATCTCTCTATGTTTCTACATTTACTTTAGTGTAACTATTGTTTGTGAGGTGTGTTGAAAAAGCCCTCCACTGAAGTTGTACATGTGGTGTGCTACAGAAGTTGCTGAAAATCACTTTGTGTTATTTTTTAAAAGATGAGGACAATCAAAATAAGAGTATTGATTGTTTTTGTGACAAAAAATAGAGAAAAGCGATAACAGTGAGCAGACTTCCCATTAACGGGAAATAAGACTGTGTCCCCTGAAGCCTATATGGCTATGCAAAAACACAAGCACTGGGTGAAAATAAACTATTGTCTGCCCATGCCCAATGTCCAGATAGTTTCATTGCAGTTTATTTTGAAAGGAATCTGCCAAAGTCTGCAAATTTCTCCATATATAGGATAGAAGGCATTGGAGATGAACTAAATTTGAATAGGGGAAAAATGTGAAAGAAATAGTTATGCCCAGCCATACAGAAGAGGGTTTTGAGTGCTCATCTTTGAAAAGTCTTGTTTTGAATCCCCTTGTGTTCAACCATATTTGTGGTACTGAATTAGTGAGCCATTGCATTCTCCCCAATTATAGCCCTTAAAGAACATGGCAACATCCTATGTTATCTTGGGATTTATAGTTTAGGCAGGAGATTTTGAACCCCTAGTGAGACAACTCTAGTGCCTCAATAAACTACAAACCCCAGGATTCCAAAGGATGCAGGCATGACAATTAAAGAGGAATCATAGTGCTATAGCTGTGTAGTGTGAAAGTGTCCAGGGTTGCTATTTGTATTTTTACCTGAGATACTCTTCACCTTTAATAGTCAGGCATCCTTGGCAAGTCCATCATGGCTGTCTTCATGCTGTGCATCTGTACCTATTAAATCTGGACAGCATAGATGGGAGAATTTAGTTTCAGTTTGCTTTTGAAGAATTTTACAAAGTTCTTCCTATTTCTTCATACTGAGGCTTTCAAAATTCACATGTGGGAGAAAGCAAAACTAATAGATTTCCCGTTTTTGGCTCATAGAGACCTGAATCCTGTTGTTAATCCTAGTTAGAGGAGACACATTGTATCAGTTGGATTTGCCTACATATTGCCTCATCATCCATGAGTTGATTCAATGGGTTGGGACTCTAATTGGGATGAACCAACAGGACTGAAGCCAGAAACTTCAGATGTACCAAAAAAGGTGACACTACTGTGCCACAAACCTGGGGTTGCATGGCACATTGTCATAACTGAATTGAATTCAGCTATAACAGGCACAAACACTCCTCCTCATGCCACATGCCACATCCCTGGGGTAGCAAGAGAAGAGAAGAAAAGAAGCAGCCAGTTTGTCAAAATGATCCCCACAGAGTAAACACTGTACTATTTAAAAGTTATAAAAGGAGATTTCTAATAGCTGACCAGATTGGGCTCTAGACAAATGCCCCTACTTCCAATCAAGAGATGAATGTTTCTAGTGTCCTCTCCATCTTTTGAGTATTTAATTTACTACAAAGCAATTGCTTAGAGTCCAACAACATCTGGAGGGAGGCATTATTGCTCTCTATGCTTTTACCTTATTATCCTCCAAGTAGAGTCACTAGGATGCAGGGGCGATGTTAAGAAAGTTATCTCCTATTCCATTCCAGCGATCATAAACAGGATTGGAAGCACAACATAGCTTGCTTCCAAGTGTTTTCTCTGCTGCTATTAGGGACAGAGGAAAGAAATAACTTGGGAAAAGAGAGCATATGGAGATAAGTTTCTTTTTTTTTTACTCTATTTCTCATCACAAATAGACTCATTTTGAGCAATTCTGCTTGCAAATACATTGTACAGGGAGAGTTGCACACCCCTTTGCTCTCTCTGGCTGTGATATGAGAATTGGGAAGGACAGGAATGGGATGGGGCAGGGCTCCCAGAGCATGAAGTCTGCAATGTCAAAAGATTCACCTCATCTACAGAGTCAAAGGGACTCTGCGAGATTAAATGGTGGCTGTATTGGTCAGTAGTTTAAGTGTGGTTAAGTAGTTTAGGTTATCTGGCACTAGGCAGGAAGACTTGCATGGTAATGCAGAAACCTGTCTGGACATTCAGTCTCCTTTGCATAAGTTCCTTCAAAGAAGAAGCAGACAAGGAAGGGAAAAAGAAGAGTCTCTAAAACTAATCTATTTATTTTAGTATGACCTGTCATGGGTTACAATCCACTTCTCTGGGTGCATTGATGGATTATGATAATCAAATTGCAGGTATATAGCTAAAGTTATATAATTGTGGGGTGGAATGGGAGAGTGACATGGGATACATAGAAAGAAAACTAGCCAAGATCCTGGAGGTGGGGGTGTAAAGGTGTAAAGTTCTGCACGGGTGGTTCTATGAAATATCTGCTCTTTTGCTCTCCTTCACTTTTTTTGCTGCTAAAGCTTCCCTTCTAAACAGTAATTTATTGGCTGGTTGAGAGCAGGGGAAGGCCAGAGAAGCATCTATTATAGTTCACAGGTTCTCAGCTGTTGGTCCTCCAGATGTTTGGGACTTAGGTTTTCACAATTTCTGTGGACTGGCCATATTGGCTGAAAATTCTAGGGCTTGAAGTCCAATCATCTGGAGAACCAAAGTTGGGGAAACCCTG
Source organism: Urosaurus nigricauda (assembly GCA_034509955.1). Lineage (NCBI taxonomy): Eukaryota > Metazoa > Chordata > Lepidosauria > Squamata > Phrynosomatidae > Urosaurus > Urosaurus nigricauda. Next base: position 104,502,969 of record JAOEGL010000001.1, read on the forward strand.
CTATAGCTGAATACATAGTGACAAGGCTCTATGAGACTGTTCAGGAGTCCTCTGGAGGTCCTGGAGGATGGCATAAGTGCTATAGGTCCAAGGTGTGTAGGGTATTTCACCCGATACAATGGCATATGCACATACAAGATTTATGTAGGTGTAAATTGGACCTATGCCTACATAAATCACTAATAGCATGGTGGACAATTGTAAAACTACTCATAAACCTTCAAAGGGGTGGTTTAACAGTCTGGCATCTGTAAACTCGAGATGGAAAGAATATTCAGAAATGTTTTAAAAATGATTGAAAAAATGTGTTTTCTGAGTATTATGAAACTATAACAAGAAGACTCTGATTACTGATAATTTTTACAGTTCAGGAATTATTCTGTGCAAAATTTGCGCATGGTTGTTTCACACAGAAAGCAAAATTTTCTACCCAAGAAACAACATTTCCTGTGTTCAGATGAAATCGTTTTCCCATGTAAAATATTTTTTTTTGTGTGTGTAGGAAAAGTTGTTGCCTAAGCAGAAAATGCTGCAATTAAGGACATTCCATACAAAATTCACTTGTGGTTAATTTGCCCTGAAAATGCATTTCTTACACAGGAAACTGCAGAAAATACTGGTTCATGTACAGAAAATGTTCTCTGTGCAAAACCACATACAAAATCTGTACAGAATACGTTCTGAATTGAGGCTAGAAATGTGTGGATTTTGAAGTCTTTCTTGCCGTGGGAAGAAAATTGCTAAAATTACTCATTACTGCATTCAAACAGAAAACTGGTGATGAATTACATCCTTACTGTAACTTAATCTGTCATTTTACTGTTAACAAATCAGCTAATCTTGAAGATGCGACAGGATTTTCCTCTCTCCCTCTACTTTTTATACGTAAACAGACTAACAGGGCTATCTATTAAAAAACGTCCTGGATGAGAGATTGGGAGAGAGAAAAGTTTTGTATGGCCAGAAAGGCTATAAGGTCCCAGGAGAACAGATTTTTCAGTCTGTCTAGCTCAGGAGGAAACATGTTCCCCAGTTCTAATAATAATAATAATAATAATAATAATAATAATTTATTTCTAGCCCGCTCCTCTGTAGAAAACAATTGAAGCGGGGTACAACAGGATCAAAACATACAATTTAAAACAGTTCAATGACCCATTCCCAACCACCTGCCCCTTAAAAATAAATTAAATTAACAATAATTTAAAACCTTCAACAAATTAAAAACATAATACATCCTCAGCATTGTTCTTAAACGAGGTGGGTGATGGCACCAGAGCAAGGGATCAAATCCGATTTTCAGATCCAGCTTTGGAGCTGGAATCTAGGAGGTTTCAGGAAAGGCCTGCTGGACGAGATGCGTCTTTAGAGCTTTTTTTAAAGCAATCAAGAGATGTTATAAAACACATCTCATCCAGTAGGCCGTTCTAAAGCTTGGGAGCGGTAGCAGAGAAAGTCCTCTGGGAGGTTTGCGACAGCCTAGTTTTCACAGGCTACAGCAGATTCCTCCCAGAGGATCAAAGTGTGTGGGGGAGAGGCGGTCCCTGAGATAAGATGGGCCCAAGCCATGTAGGGCTTTAAACACCTTGTACTGTGCCCGGAAACTAATCGGCAGTCAGTGGAGAGCCTTGAGCACAGGTTTTATGTGCTCTCTCCTAGGTGTTCCGGTAACAAGCCTGGCAGCCATATTTTGGACCAGTTGAAGTTTCCAGGTTAAGCACAGGAGTAGCCTCATGTAGAGCGTGTTATATGAGTCCTGGCGTGAGGTTACCAAAGCGTGTATGACAGATTCCAGGTCCTTCATGTCCAAGAAAGGGCGAAGCTGGCATATCAGCCGAAGCTGGTAACAGGCATTCCTGACTATCGTGTTCACCTGACTAGTCATGTGAAGAGACGAGTCCAGAAGTACCCCAGACTGCAAACAGAGTCCTTTGAGGAGAGTGTGACTCCATCTAGGACTGGAGACTGTATTCCCAAGCCTGGTTTCGGGCCTGTAACTGTAACAGTACCTCCGTTTTGTCTGGATTCAGTTTCAATCTGTTTTTCCTCATCCAATCCATTACTGCTGCAAGACAGTCATTAAGAGGAGAGACGCCATCTGAAGTCTGTGCTGATGATCTGGACATGGAGAGGTATATCAGAGTGTCGTCAGCGTACTGAAGACACTGAGTTCCATGCCTCTGAATGGTCTCGCCCAGCGGCTTATATAGATATTAAATAGCATTGGGGACAAGATAGCGCCCTGAGGGATGCCACAATTAAGCTCGATTTTAGAAGAGCATCTGTCCCTGAGCCTCACCCTTTGGGATCTGATGGAGAGAAAGGATCGGAACCATCGAAGAACGGTGCCTCCAATCCCCATCTCCCTCAGCCAATCCAAAAGGATGGAGTGATCTACAGTGTCAAAAACCGCGGAGAGATCGAAGAGCACCAACAGGGTCACTGTCAATACTCAGGTGGAGGTTGTCAGCCAGAGCAACCATGGCAGTCTCAACTCCATGTCCTGTCCAGAAACCGGGTTGAAATGGATCAAGATAATCAGTTTCATCCAAGATGGCTTGAAGTTGGGAGGTGACTGCTCTCTCGATCACCTTGCTCAAAAACGGGAGCAAGGACACTGGTCTATAGTTGTTCCTGTCCAGGGGGTCAAGGGAAGGTTTCTTCAGGAGGGGCTTAACAGCCACCTCCTTCAGGCAAGATGGAAAGGTACCTTCCCCAAGGGGTACATTGACTGTATCCCAAAGGAATACCCTCAATGTGTCCCCCCCCCCCCCGGATGACCAACCAAGATGGACAGGGATCAGGGACAGAGACAGGGATTCTATAGCTAAATATAGAAGCTGATAAGGATGTTGGTGTACAATAAACTGTCAAGAGCCTAGTAAAACATCTTCCTCCACCTGATGTATATCAAATCTGCTGGACTACACTCTCCCCAACCATCCCCAACTCAACAGCCATACTGGCTAGCGATGATAGGTGTTGTTGGAGGAGGAAAAATGTGAAAATAAGAAATGCATGTGCAAGGGTGTGGGAACAAACCACCTGCCTGCATTTCTGAATAATAATAATAATAATAATAATGTATTTATACCACACCCCTTTGAGATTAATCTGGGTGGCTAACAACAATAAAATACAATTACATCAATTATTGCAGAATTCCCTATCAATAATAGCTACAATTGGTTCTGCTGTCCCCCCTCCAAATCTTTCTCCTTTAATCAGATTTTACTGGAAACCAGATGGTCAGAGAAGTGCGAGGAGTCCTTTGAGTCTTCATGTGAATGATATCTATTCACCATTCCTCCAAGGAATTCTTAGCTGAGAAGAGATTGGCTGGATACTGACTTCAGCTGGTTTAGTAGATAGGCCACAAAAGCAACGACTGAGCCTGTGTTTTCCTGGTTCTAGTGCTCAACTGGATCAGTCCCTGTTCACACAACCATCTCTACACCAATCTGGAAACCATGACTGGCATGCACTTCTTCCCTTGTCACATCATTGCTTTAACTCAGAAGCCCCCTTGTCATCATGCCTGTTGCAGAAATTGGGTGCCTGGCCACATAGGTGCAGACAGGTGCCCCATTTCTATGTCAGATGTGGTGATGGGGGGCATCTGGGTGAAAGTAATGGCTGGCAAGGTAAGGACGAAAGGGTGGTGATGTGAACAGCCAAGTTTTGCTGTGTAGTTTCCTATAAACTCCATAGAAAACCAGGGGTAAATTATTTTGAGATAAAGGCTATTTACACTGGGATCAGACTGGATCCTCTAGATCTGTGTCTGGACCTGATCCTGTCCCTGAGGTTTTGGCCTGCATCATCTGAATTAGTCAATGCGAAGCTGGGGCGAACCTAGGCTTTTAGGCTCCTGTAGACAACACCTTAGTAAATAAGCATCACCCTTAAAATACCACTACTACTACAATAGTACTACTATTACTACTATAATGGGACTCAAGGTGGCTTACAAATTGTTAAAATCAGTAAAGCTTAAAAACCTTACAAAACACCAGTATATATAATACTATTTTTTAGCATTTTAATAATATAATGTTTTACCTATTTTAATTTATTCCTAGAATCATAGAATCATAGAGTTGAAAGAGACCACAATGGCCATCCAGTCTAACCCCCCTGCCATGCAGGAATTTACAATCAAAGCATCCCTGACAGATAGCCATCCAGCCTTTTTTAAAAGACTTCCAAAGAAGGAGAGTCCACCACATTCCGAGGGAGTGTGTTCCACTGTCTAACAGCTCTTACTATTACGAAGTTACTCGTAATCTTGAGGTGGAATCTCTTTTCCTGTAGCTTGCATCCATTGTTCTGAATCCTATAATCTGGAGTAGCAGAACTTGGAACGTTGCTTTTCAAAAGTAATTCATTCTACTACTTGTTACAGTGTATAAATATAGCCCATTCCAGTCATTCATTATGAAGGAGGAAACAGTTAATGTTTTACATTACTTGTTGCATTGCTTGTTACTTGCCTTTTGAGTGGTGGAAAAAAAAAAGCATTTTAGGATTGACAAGAGAATGACACAAAACTTGAAAGCCTTTGGTTAAAATGCATCTTAAAATGACCAGAAAAATAATATCTGAAAGTAACTACACACAATAATTAAACCAATCAAGTAATGTTGCTTTTATTTGTTGCATTGTTTTAAAATGCCGCTTTGTAATATCTAAAAAAGTAAATAGTTACAGAAAAGAACTTTGTAAGTAGTTACAGGTAAACACTTGTAACTGTTACTTCTTTGTTTTAAGCTGCCTTGAATCCCAATCTAAGGAGAAATGTTGGCCATAAATCATAACAGACACAGATGATCGACAAATGACAGATAGCTATAAAAAGGCACTGCCCCCCCCCCAACCTGGCATCTAAGATTAGAGGCTTCCTTGTGACTCTTTATGTTGGGAGAAGGTTAGAGATAGCAGTGTATCACACAAGCAGGAAAAGTAATACCCACATGAAGAAAGCAAGTGACAACCAGCCCCTGTACTCCATCTCACTCCCATAGGGTCTAGCAGTCTTGGCTGCTACCAAACTGCAGAATTAATGCAGTTTGACATCACTTTAACTGTCATGGCTCCATCCCATGGAATTCAGGGATATGCAGTTTGTTGTGGCTCTAGTGCTTTCTCACAGAAAAGGTTAAATATCTCACAAAATAAATCCCAAAATTCCATAGCATTGAACCATGGCAGTTAAAACGGTGTCAAACTGCATTAATTCTGCAGTGTAGATGCAGCCTTGGTCATCTATGGTAAAACATCTGAAATAGATTTATTTAAAAATATCAAAGGTTTCATAACATGAGGCTCTACATTATGTGCTCTTTGAACCTGGAGTAGAGAGAGAGTACAGCAGACTATAAAAGGAAGGATGAAAAAACTCAGACTAACTAATAAGACAGAAAGTGTGGCTAAGATCAAGAAACAGGAAATTATAGAGATATATGCTATGCCTAGAAAGACATAACATCTTCAAACTACTGGATATAGGCATGCTAATATTTCTGTCTCTTTATAGGGTTGGTCTTGGAATTTACATGGTCCAGAAGATCCATTATGAAATGTGTCGCTGAAGTCCCTGGAAAACTTCCATGTGGATACAATTTCCTTCTGCACTTGGCAGCTCATAGCTAGAAGCGAAATATTTTGAGTGTATCTTACTTATGGAAGCTATTCACCTTATGAAAAGATTAATTACCACCATTAATGAATTATATAAAAATAGGAGCTTCTGTGTCTATACTTGCGAAATATTTAAAAAAAATTTTTTTTTAAAAATCTTCTATTAGAGCTAGGCTGGCATACTTAACCAGCAGCTGTGAAATAGTTCTTGGTTCCTGTGCCATTTGTTACCATGTCAAATCACAATGGTAATAAAGTGAATCTGGGCTGTAGCTTTTTAGGAATGGTGTGACCAGGGCTACTGCAGATGAGAAATAAGGGGAAAATCAGACCAAAAAACTGATTTTAAAATATAGTTTGAAAATATACTGCTAAATTAACCTGAAGTAGTGTGTGGCATTAATCTTACCAAATTAGTTGATGTCTTTCTGCTTTTTTGTCAATCAGTTAAGAATGAGTTGTATAAACCTAACTGCCTCACTATAAAATTCAAATGCTGAAACTATAGTAGCTCTTGTTTGTTTCTGTCAAGAGTGCATGATCTGACTCATTACTGGAAGCTCAAATTTTAATGTGAAACAATTGTTATATTGTGTTGGGGTGTTTAGGAAATAGCTCATTAAATAATAGAAATGAATCATGATATAACATTTAATACAGCAGTCATAAAAAGGGGGAAAAAAGAATAGAGCCTTTTAGTATTGAATTTGGGCAGAGGGATTTTCTTTCTTTCTTTTTGGTGGTAACAAAAGTGTAATTGAGATGTGAGCATATCTGAGATTGTATGAAAACATTCCATTGTATGTTTCCATGGCTACATATGGTAACCTGTACAATAACAAGCTATGTGCACAGATACAGTCCTTCCTCTGTTCGGAGAACTCTTTTACTCATAATTACAGGAAGAAATAAAATGAAACACATAAATGGGAAAAGCCTCTGAGCGCTTGACCCTGCTTGCTGGCTTACCAAAGAAAGACCTAGGCCATGTTCACACAGAGTCCTGGTTCATAGGTTACTTAAGGGACTTGTGTGAAGAAAAGCAGAAAATCCTCCTGACCACTACACAGGCAATGTAATATACAAATATACAAATATACAAACTGGTCAATCAAGCAGAGGCCAAATTATCAGTTTCTTTCCTCTCTGAGAGATAAATCACACGAACAGAGCCTCTGCAATATCAGGTAGTTGCATGAAGGGGTCTGGTGATACAATGCATGGTCCTACATCATACTTGCTTAGGGCTCCTTGCCTCTTGGATAGCTTGGCTTCTAGGCATGCCATATGGTGCCTGTTTGGACCATCATTGAGTATAGATCCCAAGCATTCATTTTTAAAAGTAAGTCTCTTGCCCTTGTAGAAGCTGAGGTGTGGGGCAAAATATGGAGGCACTCTTCTGTCACATTGTTTTGCAAATGAACAACAACAACAACAACAAAACAAAACAAAGAATTTCAACTATGAGGAAATTAGAGGGAGTGGCATGAGCAGTGGAGTGCAAGAAGTATGGAAGGGTTGCATTGTGAGGGCACAAAGTAAGGTGAGTGAGGGTATGGTAGTAAAAGAGAACAAGTGGTGTGGATGGCAGATAGCATAAGGTAAGGGAGGGAATGCATTGTGAGGGTATGAAGTGAGGTGAGGGAAGGAAGGAATAGGAGAGCTGTGGTGTGAGTGACTGAGACTTCAAGAGGGAAGGTACAGATGCATTGCCAGGGCACAAAGTGAGGTGAAAGAGGGAATAGGAAAGGAGTGAGAGGTGTGAGCAGTGTAGTGCTTATTGCAAGAGAAGGGCACCCTGTAAGCAGCGGTGCCCCATGGTGGATGTCACTTGGTAAAGGGGAGGATGCCAGGGATGTGGCAGCAGTGAAAAGAGCATGCTTCTCTATCCCCAGGCTTTCTACCTGGGAGGAAGCCCAGAGCCAGAGCAACTGGCAAGGAGGCACATTTACCCCTCCTGCCCTGAAAGGGCACAACCAGGTGTCACACCTCTTCTGGGTGTCACCCAGTACAGTCTGCACCCCCTGAATCCTGCAGTAATGCCACTGCTTGTAAGGGCACAAGATGAGGCAAGAAAGAGAACAGAAGGAATAGGAGAGTGGTGTGAACCTCTGAGAGCAATAAGCAACGGAAGAGTCCACTGTACCGGAACAAGATGAGGTCAAGGAGGAAGCAGGAAAGATGTACATGTGAGTGGTGTGAGCAGTGGAGTGCAAAAACAAGGGAGGGGTGCACTGTGAGGTAAGGCAAAGGAAGGACAGAGAGTGAGCAGTATGAAGAGGTGAGAGCAAGAAGCAAGGGAGGGACCAGTGGCATCCCTGCCCAGGGTGTCACCCAGTGCTGAGAGGTAGGGATTCCAGACGGTGGCGCCAAAAGGGCACTCCCCCTACCTCACTGCCATGGCACATAAATGTCACTGTAGCAGTGAGGTGGGGGTGTGCTTGGCCCTCTCAGCAGTCCCATCAGCCTTCTGAGTCCTGCCTGGCCTTTGTTGTGTGGGACCCGGTAGGCAGCCACCCACTCTACTCTCTGGCATGTCACACGGTGTGATCCGCACCCCCTCACCCCTTAGTGTCAACACTGGGAATGATACACTGTAAGGGGACAAGCTGAGGAGAGGCAGAGAGTAGGTGAGATGGAAGGGTGAGTGCTGTGCAAGTTAGAGTGCAAGAAACCAGGGACAGACCATTGATAAGGTGAGTGAAGCAAGAGCAAGTAGGAGGTAAGAAAGAATGAGGAATGGAGGGAGAAGGAAAGGGAGGGTGAAATTGCAGAGGTTGGGTGCAAGGAGCAAGAAAGTAGGCACAATGAAGGGCAAAGTGCATAAGAGGGAGATGTGGTGTGTCAAGGTGAAGGAAAGAAGCGAGGGGTTAGGAGATGCAGTTGCAGAGTGCAAAGAACAAAAGAATGGGCATGACAGAAATATGAAGTAAGTCCAAGACGGTGTGGGGGTGGGGATGGGGCAAGGATAGGGATGGGGCAAGGAGAACAGCCGAGAATGCAAGGCAGCTGCGGCAGAGATCTTCCAGGGGGAGGAGAATAGTAAAATCCATTGCCCCTGAACTCTGCTTCATGTGCTGTTTATCACCTCCTAATGTTAATGTAAGGAAAGTAGGGACTGGAAAAAGTCAAGAAGGGAGGATAGACAGAAGCATGTTTAGGTTGGTGTCTACTGTGCAACTTCATTTTTTTTAGGAAATAGGTCCAAACAATGATAAAGAAAAGATAAAGTCTTTTTTGATGAACTGACTCCACACCAGTTTTTTTCTGGGGAGTATTGTGTGGGCATCTGAACTGTGTATTCACACAGGTGTCCTACTACATCAAATTTGCATATGAAAGAAAACAGCAGCTACAAGAGTGAAGATGTAGAAAGTATTTATATAGAGGATAAGTATGTGAGAGAGCCAACTTGGCATGGTGGTTTGAGTTTTGGACTACAACTCTGGAGATCAGGGTTTAATGACCAGCTTGGCCTTGACACCTTGGGTTATCTTGGGCAAGTCATGTATTGTCAGCCTCAGCCTTCTCTGAACAAATCGTACCAAGAAAACTCCATGATAGGTTTGCCTTAGAGTTGCAGTGAGCCAGAAATGACTTGAAGGAAGAAATGACACAATGAGGAGAAGTACTAGGACAGTGTTGGGGGGCACATAATTCACAATGGATTGGGAATTGTTTTGATTTTTTTGCTTATACCAATAAATACTTGTCAGAGGGTTTTTTGGGGTGGGTGGGACGGAGGCAGCTGTGTTAGTTATTTGCAGCAAAACCAACAGGATCTATTATTTACACTTATCTAATTAACAGTATCTTTCCTTAAAGACAAATTTTACTGGCAGATGTTTTTGTGGATGATATCCCACTTCATCAAATGCATGCCCTGTTTTCTCAGTTGGCAGACATTTACACACACGTTTTGGATGGAAGGATGTAATTAGTGCGGTAAGAGGGAATGTAAATGTGAAAAATACAAGCATTTATCATTACCTTAAGTGAAAGTAATAAACAGCAATAGGGTGGGACAGCAGACATCATAGATGAAGTGCTTAGTATGTGCATTTTGATTAAAAGTCAAATAGGTAAAGGAAATTAAAGCAGACAGTTTTTTAAAAAATAAATAAAATATGTATTCTGTATACCAGACAATGTTTTCCCCCTTCAATTGCTGTTGTTTATACTTACTTTCTTTTGCATCTTGTCCTGTTAATCAGATAGTAGTCACTCTCAGGGAACTTCTGTGGTATTTTCACAGATCTGTAATCTCTTTCTCTCTCTTTCTTAAAATGATGTATAAATTTTAATATGCTGTATAACTTTTAATATGCTCTTTTAATATGCTGTATAACTAAAAAAGCTTCAGTGCTGACAACACTGTTATTGATTAACTCAGTTTTCTGAATAAAGCTTTCTGACGTTGCTGAGGCTGCTGTTTCTGAACTGTGATTAGCCAGGACATGACAGTCACCAGGGTGGTGTATGGGCAAGTGGGGTGTTCTGCTCCTCATCATATGGAGGCTTCAGGAGACACTGAGGCTAAAGTCTTTCTTAGGAATGTGTGGTTACAAATCTCAGATTCAGTTTAGTCCCTGATTCAGTATTTCCAAAAATGACTTACTTCCGCTTGGTGCAATTCATGTGTAGATGGTTTCAACCAAAGTTCTGAAACCTAGTCAAGATTCAGAAATCAATGTGATGTGGCAGCTAAAAAGGCCAATGCTATTTTAGGCTGCATCAATAGAAGTATAGCGTATAGATCAAGGGAGGTAAGTGCCACTCTATTCTGCTTTGTTCAGGCCCCACCTGGAATACTGTGTCCAGTTCTGGGCACCACAATTCAAAAAGGATGTGGAGAAACTGGAGCATGTCCAAAGGAGAGCAACTAAGATGATGAACGGCTTGGAAGCCATGCCTTATGAGGAGCGACTTAGGGAGCTGGGAATGTTTAGCCTGGAGAAGAGAAGGTTAAGAGGTGATATGATAGCCCTGTTTAAATTTTTGAAGGGATGTCATATTGATGAGGGAGCAAGCTTGTTTTCTGCTGCTCCAGAGACTAGAATGGATGCAAACTACAGGAAAAGAGATTCCTCCTCAACATTAGGAGGAATTTCCTGACAGTAAGGGCTGTTTGATAGTGGAACACACTCCCTCAGAGTGTAGTGGGGTCTCTGTCCTTGGAGGTCTTTAAACAGAGGCTGGATGGCCATCTGTCAGGGATGCTTTGATTGGGAGTTCCTGCATGGCAGGGGGTTGGACTGGATGGCCCTTGTGGTCTCTTCCAACTCTATGATTCTATGAAATCCAACTACTGATACCTCCAATGCCGTGAAAATGGAAATTTAAAAATTGCTATCACTTTTGTTTTCTCACAGTCCAGTGGTCAAACCATTACACCACACTGGATCTGAATAAATCTTACCATGAAAATCCTGTGATAGGATTGCCATAAGTTGGAGTTCATTCAGTGATACATAAGAACAAATATTATGCTCTTACCGTGTTGTTCATAAATGTTCTAGAAGATCTAGAGATGATGTGGCCAAATTTTCAGCTCGTATCAAAAGATTCAGGGTGGTGACACCTCACATCGTCTGTGATGAATGGAAAAAAGCTGTGAATGAGCAAAGCTCAAAGAGGCAATTTTTGTGTGTGTGTATCTGTGTATTATACATACCACTTACTTAAACATTTTTTCTACTTAGAAGTCATATTAAGAAATTAGGAAATGGCAATACCACAAAGTTTGAACCCACAGAAGCAATGCAGTTAGTGAAGCATGTATTCAAAACAGCACAAAACAGCTAAAGCTCTAGGACAAGAATCAATAAGAAACAGCAATATTGTCCTTTGAAAAGGGCAAGCAAACAAAAGGACCACTTTAAAAAACCCAAACCCCTGTTTTCTCTCCCCTTTTCCTGCCTCTCTTCTTTTAATTCCTTAGTTTCTCTGCCCTGCACCTTTTGTGACTTGCTTGCTGGAATCCTCAAGGGAGGATCAGTATCGGGTCTAATAAGCTTGCTGTTACTTTACACCAGCCAGAAAATAAATGTTTCATCTGTTAAATTGGCAAATAGAAAATGTTTTTCTATCACCTTCATTATTCTTCTAGAGGAAAAATGCTTTTGCTTTGATGTGTCTGTGTGCAGATAAAATGGGTCCAAAGCTACGGAAGTGAGTATCTTGAATGAAGACTGTCTTATGTAAGACTTTTCTCATTCTTTACTTAGCCATTTATACTGAAATATGATCAGATGAACACTGCCTGGGCTGCTAGCAATGGAGGCTGTAGGCTGTGAATGTGAAACTCTGAAAGCAGTAAGACCTTAACTATAGCACCAAGAAGGATCTTGCTTTGAATTGGACTCCTGTGGGGGAAAATAATATGTTATGAACTATACAAGAACGTTAACCTCTAGCTTGTTAGTCTGGGGCTGAAGTCCGCTCTTGAAAGCTTTGTTTTTAATTGATATTAATGCCAGCAGACATTGATCGATAGTTTTGTTGGTTTCTGTTTTGATTTCCTGTTTGCTTCTTCTTCTTCTTCATGTACTTTCACTTTAAACAAGGATCTATATTTCACTGGGTTCATTTACTAGTGAAAGTCTGTATTCTTTGAAACAAATGTATATACCATTTGTAAAAGCCTATGCTGCTCCCCCCCCCCCCCCATGGTGTAATCAGGTGTGCCTTTGTGGTCTCAAGAAGGGAAAACTGCTTTTGGTAAGGTGTGCATGATTCACTGAAGGATACAAAGGCTTGTTCTTGATATTTTCAAGAATAAATTGCCAAAATGCAATATGTTTTAAGATCATTTATTGTGCTTTTATTTATAATAATAATAGAAAGACAGAGAGAGCTGCTTCTGAGAAATGATCAGATGTGGTTCAAAACACCAGGAAGCAGGGTGACCATTTAAACATAACCAAACAAGAGAAAATTCACCACCAAAAGAGAAGATAATGTAGGATTGATATTGGCATCCAATATGAATGAGCTAATTTATATGTACTGTATATACATATGTTTGGAAGTAAGTCCTGGAATATAAACAGAAATGCAATGCAAAGGAAGCTGGGGATGTTTAGCCTGGAGAAGAGAAGGTGAATAGGTGATATGATAGCCCTATTTAAATACTTGAAGGGATGTCACATTGAGGACGGAGCAAGCTTGTTTTCTGCTGCTCCAGAGAACAGGACCCGGAACAATAGATGCAAGCTCCAGGAAAAGAGATTCCACCTCAACATTAGGAAGAACTTCCTGACAGTAAGGGCTGTTCGACAGTGGAACACACTCCCTCGGAGAGTGGTGGAGTCTCCTTCCTTGGAGGTCTTTAAACAGAGGCTGGATGGCCATCTGTCAGAGATGCTTTGATTGGGAGTTCCTGCATGACGGGGTTGGATTGGATGGCCCTTGCGCTCTCTTCCAACTCTGTGATTCTATGATTCTATGATTCATCCTAATAGGAAAGACAATGACCAGGTGAACAGGTTGCCTGCTCAGTTTCCAGTCCAGATTCTAATCAGTGAAGCCAAGACTCCTTCTTTTACTTCTAATGTACCTGCCAACTTTTCCTATATGAAATGCAGGACACATTTGGTCAAGCAATAACAGAGTGTGGTCAAGATGGCAAATGTTATTAATGAGGAAGAATAGATAAGTTATGAGAGGTTGTAGCGCTTTGTTTTTGCCTAAGCCTGGTGGGAAGGGCAAAATTCCATCCTTTCTCTCCTCTGCACCTTACTGATTGCCAACTTCTTTTGCACTTTGAATCAGTTGTAGTAAGGACAGAGGAAGTAAGTGGGAGGAGGGGAGAGAAAATGGGAAATTTTAAAAGCAGCTGAAAAAGTGGGATGACAGAGGATTAATTGTGACTCTCCCTGCTAAATTCAGACAATTGGAGAGTATATTTCATTTTTTTGTTTGTTTTCAGACTAGAGTATGCCTTCAAAGAAATTATTCCTTTATGAGACCCCTCCAGCTAAAGGATGGCCCTCTGTAAAGTAGGGCAGATGGCTGCTCTACAAAGCTTGGTGCTGTCTCCCTGCCAAAACCACACATTATATTTAACTTTGGAATCATGTTGGATTCAATATTGGATTCAAAATGTAATGTGAGAATATGAACCCACAGTTCAGCATTAGTGACTTTTCCTTTCCATAATTTTTTTATTAATTAAAAATAGTATCACAATCTTTTTTTTTTTTTTTGCATTTATTGTAGTGTATTATTCTAGGGAAACTGTAACACTGGCCGAGTCCTACTTTTAGAGCCTCTGAAGCACCCCTGGGGGGGGGGGGGACTCTCAATACCATATAATTTTTTAAAGTACTGATTTTCAAGCATTCCCTCCATGGGTTAAACCACCATCAGGCCATCCATAAATGACGTGGTTCAGGCTGAACTCCCCACTCCCTGAAACCCCCATAAAAAAAGCAAAGAACTCCCTAAATTTCACCCAATTTTGACTAGAAGTAGTGTGACGTCACTTCTGGTGCATCCAAAAAGCCTGTGCAGGCTAGTGGAAGGAAGAAGTGCTGTGAAAGGGGAATTGATCTTACACCCCCAGTTGCCCATTGTGTTAAGTGGCAATACCTCTCTGGCATTTGAAGGAAGTTTTTCTTAGCTCTTATTAAAGATGTCAGGAATTGAGCCTAAGATCTTCTGTGCACAGAACACATACTCTATTATTGATCTTTGGCCCTTGTTGAAAGGAGTCCATGCAATGGAATTGCACACTAACTATTCTAGGTAGAAGTAATCAAATACTGTGGCTTGACAAAAATAATGAAAACATTCCAATGCTATGGGTTAATGTTGCATTTTCTGTACTCTTTTCTTCAACAATAAAACTTTTTTGGCTAATTTTATGGTAATGAAAGAGAATGGTCTATCAGATAAAGGCTATATTTAGCTTTAACTAGAGGAATCCAATTTAATCTTGGCTACTTAGGAAGTCAACATATCTGTGGAACACTTTAGTAAATTTGATTCTGTTCTGTTTTGTTGATTTGGCATTTAACTCTATCAAGCTGGAAACCTGTGTTCTTTCAGACAAAGAGAACCAGCATAACTCTAGTCCTCCTGAACTCTGGAATATCTGTAAGTGAAATATTGGAAGAATTTCATATTATGCATTTAAACCCCAGAAAGAGAACTGATTTGATGCACCCTACCTAACTTCAATTTTTAAATTGATTTTCATACTAAATGATAAACCACTACATTTCACAATATGCAAAACAACAGATTTCTTTCTATGCATATTGTATGAAACTTGCATTCATATGAAGCATTTTTGATGATCTTTTAAACTGGAGCTTGGAGAAGTTTTCTTTGGATGAAGGAACTGTTACAATCCCTTAATTGTCTATATTAGCTGTAGGGTTCCACAGGCTGTAGTTCAAAAAAGTAATTTCTCTAAGATCAGCAAACTCTGGAGAGCTTTTGCTGTTGGAAGTAGCTGAGTTGTGGCAAAACAGTTGGACACCTTCCAAAGACAGATTGGGGCCATGGCACACACATGCCACGCCCCCAATCCACCTTGAAGCTGGCTGAAAAAGATGCGGCAAAGATCCACTCCTTTTTCAGCTGGGGCAAAGGTGGCTTTTCCTCCCTCACCATGACACCAGAGCACCTTGAAGCTGCTCACATCTGGGCAGCCACCTGACTTCTGGGCAGCTTCAGGGTAGTGTAGGAGCATGCAGCATATAAACACCACACTCCCAAGCTGCTCAGATGGCAACTTTAAAGGGCCGTCGGTTCTGGTGACAGTTTGACTATATTTGTAGTTTCCCCAAGTACTTTAATGAACTGTTCATGCCTATTGATGGCCAATGTTTCTACTTGTGTAAAGAGTTCTCTAAGAGCTAAACATAATGGCCGAAATCCATTGTAGGAGACTCATTGACTCAATTGCTGAATTGTGAGTCAACACATAGGTAAATCCCACTAATTCAATGGATCCACTGTATTCATTACTAATTATAATACACCCCATCTTCTATCATTATGCTTAAAAGGACTAAGGACAACTGAAGTACACATAAATAATGCATCCTTAACTATACTCCATGTCTGAATAATTTCAGAACAGAGGAAAAAGAGCAGGAAGTGCCATTTGCCCAATATGTTTTGATGCTTTAAAAAATCATGTATGCTCTTCATAAATATTTGTGATGTCAGTATAGCATCACTGACTACTTAAAAGAGCAAGAGGGCAGAGGGAGGGAGGGAAAGTTTTTAATTTTTTAAAAATCTTTTTTTTTAAATCCTGTATTTGATTATTTCTTCTCTCCATTGCAATATATATTTGAAATTATTTTCCTCTGTGTGCGACTATATGTAAAACAAATAGATACCCATCCCTGTTGCGCTTTTATCCAAATCATATCTGTGTATATCCCTTCAAATTAAATTCTTACTCACAACAGTCTTATGTACATATATACTCGACTATAAGTCAACTTCATATATAAGTCAAGGGCAAGTTCTGGGGCCAAAATTATGGATTTTGATATGACCCGTGGATAAGTCGAGGGTAAAACTTAGAGACATGTAACAAAAGATTTAAAGGATGAAGCAAAGGAAAGCACTGCTAAAGAATTTATAAAATTCTCGCAGACATAACTTTGTGCTCACACTAAAGGCTGGATGGATGACAGAATAGAAGGGGGTCAGTGGTTCCAGGACAGATTATGCTCTTGCCTTTCACCAGGGGGTGGTTCCCTTTTTTTATAAGAGGTAAAGAACAGGACTTACATTGACCCGTAGATAAGTCGATCCAGGTTTATGGAGTCAGTTTTTTTACTAAAATTTCTAGACATATACATGAGTATATACAGTAGGTCTGTCTCTGGGCTCTCCACTCCACCCTATGCATCTGAGGATGTAGGCTCAACACTATGAAAGCTCATGCTACCAACTTCTTTATTTCAATTAGTCTCAAAGGTGCTACTACATCCCTTTGCATACTGCTTTTCTAGACTAACACAGATATGTCTTTGAATTCAAATTACCTGTTGACTGATGTTGACCATTAATTTCATAGTTTTTTTTTAAGACAAGTAATACTCAAAGGTGGTTTTGCCACTTCCTCTGAAATATAGCTTAAAGCACCAGGTAGTCATTGGCAGTCTCCTATCCCAGTACTAAGCAGGTCTGACCCTGCTAAACATCCAATATCAGATGGGATCTGGTGCCTTTAGGGAGATTATCAGATGGGAGGAATTTCTCTCTATTTCGAATGGAGCCAATTCAAATTCATGTAAATTAGCTAGTTTAGCGAATTTATGTAAATTCTAATGCATTTGGAATGCGTTCAGAATGACTTTCCATTGCCCCAAAATGACTTCCCTTTTGCCCGAAATTTCGTGAGATATACTCATTCCTACCCACTAAAGTTGCTTGTAACTATGGGTGGGAATCAGCCTTTCTTTTTTCCATGTTATGTTGTAGTGTCCAGTCATTCAAAATGCCAATGTTGCACCTTTTTAGGCAGTTTCTTCTTTGGATTCATGGATTCATGCTTGTTGAGGGATCTTGCAAGTTGCATCCCAAAAAGTAACTCTTCCAATCTCTGGTTTCATATCATTTATTCCATGACTGTTTATAGAAGGGCTAAACTGGTTGCTCTGACATCCCACTGAGAGTCCATCCAACATGTGCAAAGACACTTTGCCATGAAACAGCTTCTCAGTCTCCCTTCTGATCTGAAATGTTTCCCCTTTACTCTTAAATCATTTGATAGTGATAGAAGTGGTGCCAATAGTTTCATTATTAACTTTTGGTACAATTTGAGTGGGCACTTAAAAGCCATACTCATAAAACTGTGTTGAAAAATAATTGCATATAGAGTGAAAACAATATAAATATCACCCCATTAATTGATGTAATAATCAGCAAAAGTAAACTTCCGCCAAGTGTGTTTCAAAATAGAAACTGGATTCATTGCATCTATTTTTGTGGAAAACAAACAAAACAATTTTTACTCTCTGAACAACATTGTTTTCCTTTGGAAATTATTTTGCATTTTAATGGATTTGAGGACCCATTTATGTAATCTCAAATTTATGCAAATGGAAAAGCTTTAGGACTACCTAAGGGAGCCCCCCCCCCCCCGCCCAAGTTTCAAATGCTTTAAAGCTGGAGATTTATTAGTGGGGTTTTCTCAAATTTTTCTTTATCTGGTGTGCCTCTGGGGCCAAATTACCCATACTACAAACATGTGCCATGTATTTATATTTCTGGCTTCTTTTCACTCTGACAAACCCTATAAAACAGCACCATATTTGGTTCAGGACTTGTGAGGTACAAGTAATTGGTTACAGTACTTGCAACTACTTTAAAAAAAACAAGTGATGCATAACTAAATTATATAATGATTACAGTTGGATGTGGTTGATACATCAGAGGCACAGACATACAGTGAATCAGTATGCAAAGGGATCTTGCAGCACCTTTCAGACTGAGATAATTCCGTTGTCCCCTCATCCCTCTGCACCCAGTGTATCCATCAGCGGGGAAATGCATTTGCTGGTCTTTGGGAAGACAAGAACAGGAAGTTATGTCAGGGCATATAGTGCCTTGACAGAGAATATTGGGGGTGGCACAAAGGCTATTTAAAGCCTTGCCACCCCTCTCTGCTTCCTCTTTGCCCGGTGAATTGACCCACTCTCCTGCCTCAACCACAGCATGGCCACTTTGTACTTTTCCATGAGTTTGTTGTTGTTGTTGTTGTTGCCTACTCCACACTGTTGATGGGGACATTTGATGATTGGACTAGAGTGGTATCTTAAATAGGCAGTCACTTGGCAGGATTTCGGTAAACACCTATGACACCCTTTTTTGGATGAAGGAGAGGCCTCTGAAACTGTCTCTTTAGGTCATATGACTAGGGGTATGGAGGAAGTGATTTTCTTTGCGGCTGGCCTGAGGGATAACCCCCCTTTTAAGTCTGTGACTTGGAGGAAGGAAAGTTGGGGTTGGCCTTCCTGATGTGGGTTGGCTGGAGAGCAGCCCACTTATTGGTTTCTCCTTGGAGCTCAGGTGGTTTGCCCAGGGGAAGCTGCGGAGGAGATCTGGGGAGAGACCACCAGCCTCAGCTGATCCCACACTAGGTTGCTCCCCCCTTTTTGGAGCTCTCAAGAGAGAACAAATGGTCTGTATTATTACTCAGTGTTTTGTGTCTGTCTTACTATTTTCCAGAGTGGTTGGCAAAACTTTCTCTCAGTCTCAAAGTTACAAGATCCCTTTGCATATTGGGTCATACCTGGTAGTGACTTCTCTCTCTGTTCTGCCCCAAAGGAAAGGTGTTCTAGTTTTCTAGGAAAGCCCTCCCCATCCAGTGTCCTTTATGGACTTTGCAAAGAATGAAATTTGAAATAGCTGGCACCTAAAAGCAGAAAAAGAATAATCCCTGCTTTATCAGGTCATGAGTTTGCTCTTTAATTTCTTCAGCTGTAAGAAATCTGCATCTGGTGCTTAGAATACCAAGCAACATGTTTCACCATCCTTTGGTTTTGTGACATTCTGTTTTCCTAGTGATTTCGGTACAGTGCTAGACTCAGGATATTTACAAATGGATTTAGATGTGAGGGACTGGGAAGAAAAATAAATATCTTATAAAATACAACAGGAAGATTGCAAATCCCCAAGCTTTTTGCCCACATGTACAAAAACATTTTGCTCATGTCCAACATGTCCAACAAAAGACTCATCAATCTTGGTGAAGAGCTGCCTGGGGGGAAAATTCAATGAATTGAATAAAATATGTTCTAGTCTAGTCTATAGAGATGTTAAGCCAAATAGATTTTATAAGATTTGACAGAAGACTGAAGCTGACATTTTTAAAGCTTTGCTTATCATAATGGTAACTGTCTTCCTTGAAATCTGACTTCATTAAAAGAAGTACTGGAGAGAGTAGAGGTGCTAAATCAGAGCTAGGGAAGTTATTTTATAAAGTAGTTACAGTCATCCCTCTGAGACCCGCAAAGGTAAATAGTTACTATTATAGTTGTGAATTTAAAATAGTAATTTTGAAAGTAATATTCCTTATTTCTCAAAAGTAACTGATATATTTACTTTCCGATTACTTAAATAACCGTATCTAAATGCTACAAGTGGTTGTGCTGTGATTAAAAATCACCTCCCCTCCACTTCATCTCTGTTTCACATTCACAAAAGAGCAGCAAGGGATATTTTTTCTTCAACATTTATGGTGCCAGGGTCAGTTCAAAAAGAAGGATGGAGTCTTGTAGCACATTTAAGATTAACCAATTTATTTCAGTATTAGCTTTCATGAATTCCACCTGAAGTAAATGCTGAAATAAACTAATTAATTTCAAAAGTGCCATATTATTCCTTGTTTCTTTTTATACTAGGGAGTTTGGTTTATTAGGGAGGATTAAAGAGGTTGTCCACTTTTGAAATAAATGACACTTTTTTTTGGCTTTTTGAAGAAGTAGTATTTATTTACAAAAAATATTTCAAATGCAAATGGAACATTTAAACAATATATGTGACTAAATTTCTGCTGATTTTCCCCCAGTCTGTGGCATACAAGTACAAGGGGGAGGGAAGGAAGGAATGGGAGAAAGAAGAGGGGAAGAAGGAAGGAAGAAAGGAGGGAAGAAGGAAGGAAGGATCCCCCCCTCCAAAGGAACTGGAGATTAGTGTGTGTGGTTTTTTTTTTCTTTTACAGTGATCGCAAATGCAATCTATCACAAAAGCACAAGGTTGCATTTGCAATCAATACCCCCACCCCACCAAAAAAATGTGATTCTGATCAGCATTCTCACTTACTGGAAATGCTTCTGAACTGCGTTTTCCCAAAAAACACCACTTTAGTGTCAGGAAAGCCCAGGCTATTTGCTTTTAACCCGGTTCTTTCCTCCACTTATCGATTGAATGAGGATTGGCAGTTGATTCAAGTGTGAACAAGGGCCATATAGCCCGCATAACACTTCAAATCAGAATGTAGTGGGAATGGGGCCTATGTCTACTTTAGTTGGACTAAGAACACTGGAGCTAGATCCCTATCTTTTAAACAGCTTACCACTTGAATATTCTGAACTTTAATCTCCCATTTTCACCCTAATTGATCACGTGAGGACTCTCAATCAACATGACAGAATTATTGCTTGGATTATTCATTTGCTTCTTTCCTTGAGCTGTAGGACTGATCTTAGTCTGGAACTTAACTGGTTGTGTGTGTGTGTGTGTGTGTGTGTGTGTATGTCAGTTTTTTTAAAAATATACTAGTATCTTTTGCAGAACTGCTGTTTAAAATGGACAACTTAAAATGATTTCGTGTCAATAGCTCAGCTATTTTTAGATTAGATCCAATTTTTACTGCCTGCATGTGCATCTCTTAATTAACCTTGTGTTACCAGTACAGTAAGTCATACAAATTTTTAACTATGTCTGCACATTTATGATAACTTATCCATTACATAATAAAGGAACAGATTCTCATTTAATGCATGTCAAGGGGGTGGATAAAATGTTGACTTGCACTCCCTGAAGATCTTGCTTACATGTATTAGTCCTAATGAGGAGGGTAAAGTGCATTATTTATTCCAGCTTTTATTAGACAGGGAGGCAGGAATTGGGAGGAGAGAAGGATTTCCATTGACTGGAAATTTAGTTTGGGCTCCCAAGGCTTCAGCTTGAGCAATGGCAACTTGAACAAATTTGTTGTTCAACTGAATGTTTTGCTAGGAGATATTGCAATAGTTTTCTTTGTAAAATTCTTGAAATAATATTTTTATATTCAAGATATACTGGCTGGTTGCTTATCTTTTTGTGCACGAAAGAGAAAATTTCATTTTCTTTACAAATGTATCCAATTCATGGTCTGCAAAGTTGTTAATAAGAGTACACATATACCTTTTGGCGACCCATCACCAGAAGTTAACAATTTCAAGACTAACATGTCACATACCCTTTAGTAGTTTATAAATGAAAACCGGGACATGTGTGGCCAAGAAATGTATGTGTGTGGTCAAGCTGGCAAAAATATTACTGAGAAAGAATGCACAGGCTAGGTCAGTCTGCAACAGTTTGCTTTTTCTCTCCTTTTTTTTTTTCTCTCTCAGTTGAGTGCTTTTCTTATATACCACCTTTCTCTCAATATAGGGACTCAAGGTGGTGAACAGGAGGTTTAAAACAATACAATTAAAAAAAATACAACGTTAAAATGTTTAAATATGAAAAACAAACCATTAAAACAGATATGAGTTAAAATAGAATATGTTAAAAATACAAACATTAGAATTTAATTAGCACACCATTCCCAGCACTTATCAGTTTGCAAAAGCCTGCTGGTCCAAGAATGTCTTTACCTGATGCTGGAAGGACAGCAGGGATGGAGCCATCCCGGCCTCTCTAGGGAGGGAGTTCCAAAGCCTGTGTGCAACGACTGAGAAGGCCCTCCCCCTTGTTCTCACCAAACACACATGAGAGTGTGGTGGGACAGAGAAAAGGGCCTCTCTGGATGATCTCAATATTCTGGAGGTCTGTACAGGGAGATACGGTCCTCCAGATAGCCTGGACCCAAGCTGTATAGGCTTTATAGGTCAAAACCAACACTTTAAATTGTGCCCAGAAATGAACTGGCAGCCAATGTTGCTGTTGCAACAAGGGAGTTGTATGCTCCCTGTAGCCAGCTTCAGTTGACAGCCTTTTGCACTTTGAACAAAGTTTCTAGCTACTGAAGTACGTTGAGGACAAGGGGTAAAAGCAGATGGAGGGTGGAGATATTACAACAATTAATTGGGATTGTCCCTACCAAAGAAGAACAGTTGGAGAGTTTGTCATATTGTTATGAATATAGGGTGAAAAGGACATAAGTAAAAAGTACATAGTTCCATCCTATTAAGAACTTTCCTTACTATGTCCTTGTTGCAACAGTTCCACTGGATACTAGTCTATTTCCAGGCACAATTCGATGTGTTGGTGATGATCTATAAAGAGTGAGGCAACAATCATTTGGTCACTTGGAGGGTGTCCTTTCTAAGGTACCATCATGTAAAATCTGTTACAATAATGAGATGTAATTCAGCCACTGCATCAGATAGCCTGAGAAGCACTTTTGTCATCAATAAAGTGAGATGCATGGCCACCCTATTAGCTGCCAATTTAAAACAAGTGACATCTTATTCAGATTTTAGCTGTGCAGATTTCATTGACAGGCTGTTTTGCTATTATTCTTGAAAAAGGGGTGGTGTGCCTTTCTCTTTATTTGGGCAGAAATATGTAAAACTTTCTTAAGTACAAATACCAAAGGTTGCATGGCCACAATCCTTTGATTAGACCACCACTACCCATGCTAAGAATATAGGACATTGCATTTCAAAAATGAGGAAAAGGGGATGGGCAGATGTAATTTAATTATGTTTTAATGTAACAATTTTCTGTTTTTAAATGTATTGTTTTAATGTTATGAAGCCATTCTGAGTCCCAGTTTTGGGAACAGAGCGGGATACAAATAAATATACTACTACTACTACTACTAGGCAACAAAATAATTAAATGCTTGCATTTATCCAGCCTAAGTGACAAAGCAGCAATGTACTGAGATGCTCAGCCAAACAAATAAAGAAATGCCTAAATAAAGTAAAAATGTTGAAATACAAAACCTATTCTTAAAAATGTAATGTGCAAATTTCAGCTTCCTTGAGTCTCAGTTGTGGGGGAAAAGACAATGACAATGATAGCAAAGCAAACTTTTTCTCAAGACAATTGTTTTTTTGGAAGTTGACATATAGTTCTTCCCTTGGATGCCCGGATGCAATCCAGATTTTTTTTTGGTCGAGCCATATCCCAACAATACATTCATTCTGACTATGATGAAGTGGACGTGTCCAGCCAGATGTCCAGTACAGTGAGGGAGTTTTGTCTGTGAAAATGGGTTTTCAATGCACCTATAATTTGTTGGTTCTCCAGATATATATCTGAACTGAGTGTCTCAGTGTGCCTACCATCCCCCTACATTAGCTTGCTTTTTCTAAAATTGTCTCAGGTGGATCTGGGTTGAATTTTTCCTTGGAATCTCTCCCTCAGTATCCCATGCATATAAAAATAATACAAAGGGGATTTGCAGGTAGACATGAATCCATGCTGATCATGAATCCTGGGCATCTGTGATGATGTGATCAGTCTGGGAATTTAGGGATATAGAAACAGAAAATCTCACATGTGCCTGCCTTTCACTAAAGCAAGAGTGGAGAAGTGTTGGTCCTCCAAATATTTTGGGTTACAGCTCACACTATCACCTTTGGCCATGATGGATGGGGTTTCTTGGAAGTGAAGTCCAAAACATCTGGAGCAATAAAACACTACTGTCTATAATGGTAGTGTTCTTCTTCTGCAGATGTATGGTTCACATATTTATTTCTTCTTCTATCCCACCTCTTTGAAAAATACAAGGGGGGGGGGAAAGAATCTATCTGCTTTTCAAGTTGTTTGTACACTGTTGGGAATTTTTTTACAAGACTTGTCCAAAACTTTATTAAACTAAGACATTGTGTAAATACGGAGAAGTATTATGTCAGTTGTGGTTCATTTCAGCTTTTTCATTTCATTATGACATTTTCTATTATTATTATTATTATTATTATTATTATTATCCTTTATTTATATAGCACTGTAGGTTTACACAGTGCTGTACATATAAACTTATAATTAGACGGTTCCCTGCCCTCAGGCTTACAATCTAAAAGACACGACACAAGAGGAGAAGGGAAAGGTGATGGGGAAGGGTATCAGGTTCGGTGATTCTTCTCTTCCTCTGAGGCCTGGACCAATGTAGATGGACTAGAGAGAGGGCTCGGCTTCGTAATGCACAGTTAAAACGGGCCAGACAAAGTCACACATCTGGGAAAGTTTCTCTAAACAATATAGTCTTTAACTCAGTTTTGAACCTGGTTAGGAAAGTGATGAGGCGTGCATGTGGGGGAAGAAGGTTCCAGGAGTGAGGGGCAGCAAGTGAGAAAGGACGAATCCGGGACAGGGCACTGGAAATCCTTGGCTGGGACAGGAGACCCTGACTTCCAGAATGGAGGGTACGAGAAGGAGTGTGAGGAGAAAGAAGGCCAGACAAGTAAGGAGGGGCCAGTCCATGGAGGGCTTTGAAAGTCAGTAACAAAAGCTTGTACTGGATGCGGAAGGGGAAGGGGAGCCAGTGAAGGGAGGATAAAAGAGGAGAAACATGGTCAAAGCGGCGAGCAGATGTGATAATACATGCAGCTGAGTTCTGGACAGAGATTAAAGGATGGAGGTGAGATAGAGGAAGACCTGTCAGAAGAAGGTTACAGTAATCTAGTCATAAAACCACTAGGGCATGGACCAGAGTCTTGGCAGTCGAGGCTGAGAGGAATGGACGGATTTTAGCAATGTTGTAAAGAGAGAATCTACAGATCTTGGTGGTGGCCTGAATCTGGGGGATAAATGACAGAGAGGAATCAAAGATGAAACCAAGACTGCGGGCTTGCTGAACCAGATGGATAGAAGTGCCATCAACAGAAACAGAAAAGGAGTATTGAAGGGTTGGCTTAGGTGGGAAGATGAGGAGCTCTGTCTTAGACATGTTGAGCTTCAAGCGCCGATGCCGCATCCACTGCGAGATGGCAGCCAAACAAGAGGAGACTTGCTGTTCAAGCCCTGGTGAAAGGTCAGGGGTGAAAAGATAGAGCTGAGTGTCATCAGCATACAGATGATAGGAGAAACCAAAAGAACTGATGAGTTTACCAAGGGACAATGTGTATAGAGAGAACAAAAGGGGACCTAGGACAGAGCCCTGGGGAACTCCAACAGATAAGGGAACAGAGGAGGAAGTCTGACCATCTGTGACCACGGCAAAAGATCTGTCTGACAAGTAAGATTTAAACCAGTTGAGAACAGAGTCGGAGAACCCGAGGTCAGAAAGTAAGTCAAGCAAGAGACAGTGGTCCACGGTGTTGAAGGCTGCAGACAAGTCTAGAAGAATGAGAATAGTCCATTCGCCTTGGCCTGTAAGAGGTCATTTGAGATCTTGGTGAGGGCTGTCTCTGTAGAGTGCCGAGGGCGGAAACCAGACTGAAAAGGATCCAGGATGGAGTTGGCTTCAAGAAACTCAAGACAGTGAGAATAGACTACCCGTTCTAGAACCTTAGAGAGGAAAGGAAGAAGAGAGATTGGACGATAGCTAGACAAAGAGGAGGGGCCAAGAGAGGGCTTCTTCAGAATTGGGGAAACGAGAGCATGTTTGAAGTCAGAAGGGAAGGAACCCGAAGAGAGAGAGAGATTAAAGATATAGAGGAGCGAGGGCAGAAAAGAAGGGGTTATAGAGATTAGAAGATGGGAGGGGATAGGATCAAGAGAACAAGTTGTAGGTTTGGAAGAATTTAGCAGCGTAGAGAGTTCATCCAGAGAAACAGGTGGAAACACAGAGAGTTTATTAGTAGAAGGTACCAGGAGATTAGTGGTAGGGGGCAAATCAGGAGGAACAATTTTGGATCGAATAGTAGTGACTTTTGTGAGGAAGTAGTTGGCAAAGTCTGTTGGAGAAAATGATGAGAAGATAGGGGGAGAGGAAGGTTTTAGCAGTGAATTGAAGCAGGAGAACAATCGCTGCGGGCGCCTCTCGTTGGCGCAGATCAATGATTTATAGTAATTCTGTTTTGCCATAGACAAGGCGCGAGAGAAGCATAAAAGAACAAATTTATAGTGGATGAAATCAGCCCGGTCCCTGGACTTTTTCCAAAGGCGTTCGGCTGCTTGAGAGAAGGACCGGAGAAACCTAACTGTGGGAGAGAGCCAGGGCTGAGGCCTAGATGTAGAGGAGGACTTGCGAACAGAAACAGGAGCAAAGCTGTCAAGGGTTGAAGAAAGAGTGAAGTTGAATAAAGACATTGCTGAGTCAGCAGAGTCCCCAAGATTTAGAGAAGAGAGAGAAGAATCCAAGGTCTGACTGAGATGATCAGGATTAACAGAATGAAGATTATGAAAAGTGCGTTGACCAACATGACGAGGAGGTGGGATATAAGTAAGAGTAAAAGAAATTAGATGATGATCTGACAGTGGATAGTCAGATGCCAAGTAGTCGGAAATGACACACTTGGTCGCGAGAACTAGGTCAAGGCAGTGACCAGAAGAATGGGTAGGAGAGGTGGAATGAGGTTGAAGATCAAAAGAAGCTAAGAGGGAGCTAAAGCGAGACGTTGAAGGATTCTTAGGATCATCAAGGTGGATATTAAAGTCCCCTAGAATCAGAGAGGGAACTGAGTCTGACAGAAAAAAGGTGAGCCATGACTCAAAGTCCGAAAGGAATTGGTTAGCAGAACCAGGAGGGCGATAAATGACAGCAACCCGAAGCTGCAAAGGAGAAAAGAGTCTAATAGAATGAGACTTGAATGAAGAAAAAGAGTAGCTAGGGGGAAGAGAAAGGGGTTGAAACTGGCAAGACTTAGACAATAAGATACCAACCCCACCTCCTCGGCCCTCGGGGCGGCTTGTGTGGGAGAAAGAAAGACCACCAAAAGAGAGGGCAGCGGGGGTAGCAGTATCATGGGCCGGGAGCCAGGTTTCAGTTAGAGCAAGGAGGCTGAGTGATCCAGAAAGAAAAAGATCATGAATTGCTGCTGCTTTTGGAGCAGCAGAGCGACAGTTCCAGAGGGAGCAGAAAAATGGAAGCTGGGAGATAGGGAGAGGTCAAATAAGGATCAGATTGGGAGAGATGCGGGGAGCCATGGGAAGGGATGGATGCAGTGCCCAATAAATAACAGGAGAAAAAGTGACAGTGAGAGAAAGAGAAAAATAATAACCAACAGTGCTAGATAACATTGCCTGAATACCACAAAACAAGAAAGGTCTTGAAGATAAGGAAGGGGTGGCTTTGGAAACCTTTGCCCAATGTCCCAGTTGCTGAGGATGATGGAAGGATAATTGGCTTCTCTGGGAGGAGGCTGTAGAGGCCTTTGGTGGTCAGGCCCTTCTTCCTCTGCAATGCACTCTGGGAGGAGGCTGTAGAGGCCTTTGGTGGTCAGGCCCTTCTTCCTCTGCAATGCACTCTGGAAAGAAGCTGTAGAGGCCTTTGGTGGTACATATTCTAATCCATTCTATTCCACATAAGTCCATTACAGTGGCAGTTCTCTGCTGTCCTCTGTTTACTCTTAATGAAAAATCCAAGAAATCAGTGGGCATCTTTTCTTGCAAAGCAAAAACAATAGCAGCAGCAAAGCAGCACACACTCAAAGGAATTCATATTTTTTTGTTCCAGGATTTTGTTTCATTTGTACTACTCTATGAGTCAATCCTTTTGAGCTGCTGAAAATTCTCTATGAATTGTTGGATACACTTTATTCCCATTTATATGAATGCCAGAGGTATTCCTGATCTCCATCCACTTGAATGTTGTTGGGTTTTTTTTCTGATTTGGATGGAAGTGGTTCTGTTGCCTCTCCACATTGTTTATCTCTTTCGTTTAATTTTAGCAATGCCATTGTATATCACAAATTATCTTGCAGTCATTTTGATGCCATCTCTAAACTTCTCTGTTTATATGGGAAATTTTAAAGCTGGGGTAGTTTGTTTTACGATTTGCACTGTTTTTATTGCTGTTTTATGACTGTATTTTCTATTTTATTACATCTTTAAAAACCCTAATATAAAAGAAATCTCCTAGGTTTCCTTAGAGAAAGGCAAGGAAATACGCCTCTGAACAATTGTGCCAGGAAAATCCCATGATAGATTCATCTTAGGGTCACATAAGTCAGAAATGATTTGAAGGAACAAAGCAACAAAATATAAAGATCCAATAAATAAGTAAATGAACTGAGTGAATCGCTTCTGTTAAAGTGACTGAAGTTGTTTGTGTAACAAATTTTAAATGCAATTCACATTATATGGATTCTTGATTTATTTTGAAAAACCTTAATTTTATGATTAAAGTTATGGACAATTAGAATGTAGTAGAGCCAAGTATCTATCATATTTTTTTTAAAAAAACTTATTAGTCATATTTTAGGAGCTCAGGTTTTACTGAGTTGTTTTGATCCTCCTCCTTTGAAACAATAGGTGCTAAAACAAGAGTTCCATGACAAATGACATATTTTAATAAATAATGTATAGTTTTGGCAGGAAAATTTTGAGGCTGGGCTTTTGCCTTTCAGTGGTTGACTGTTACATTTGTCTAATCTGTTTCCTTACACATTCCTCCTATTGTAAACTTTACACACAGCATGTATTATTGAAGAAGGAATCTTCAGGTTGGATGCCAATTACAATATAAAATGAATTTTTCAGTAGGTCTTTGTTATTAGCATAAACTGTGTAGATTAAACATTTAAAGACTTATGTGCTAATGCTGTAATATGGGCTAGCATATGTTACTTGTTGTGATGCCAGGAAGGAAAATTGTTGTTTTTGCCTTCAAGTCATTTTTGACTTACAACAATCCTAAGGTGAACCTACCATGGGGTTTTCTTGCCAAGATTTGTTCAGAGGGGGGTTAGCCATTGTCTTCTTCTGAGGCTGAGAGAGTGTGCCCAAGTTCCCTCAGTGACTTTGAAGAGATTCAAACCTTCCTAGAATCCTAGTCTAATGCTGAAACCATTACACCATGCTTGCTTCCTTTTGCCCGCATGGATTAATACAAGCGAGTACTTGGAAAACTTTTTGTTTTGTACGTCAGTTTCCATAATCCTTCAACCAGCCTAGCCATTGACCACACCGTGGATTCTGTAATTTATAGTCGAAAAGTAAAGGTAACATTGTCAAGCTTTGGTGCAGGCTATGGAGGAGTAGTACACAATCTCTGTTAGGATATTGGCTGTTTTCATTATAGCCTCTGAATTGTTTCAGAAACAAACAAGGCACTTCATGCAAAATGAGTGCAGAAAGTGAAACATACAAGGCTCCTCCAAACATAGCAGATTTTCAGTCCAGCTCATTCCCAATTGTGGGGGGAAAGAACTATGCTCAAAATATGCATGCTGTTCTTTCATAGTTAGCACATAGCAGGCAGCTGCGTGTCTGTTTTTCTGAGTCTAACAAAAACAGATTCATATACAATTGTAATGTGGTTATGTACTAGCTGCCAAGGGAAATTGCCATGTTTGAAGCAGTGTACTGGAGCTCCCTAATGACAGAGTGAGGGTGGTAAGAAGAAAAAGTAACGGAGGAAAACAAGCTTTTGTTACCAAGCCAAAATGGAGGTAACAAGCTTTAGATCGAAGATGGATAAGTTTATATTAATCATTCCCCATTCAGATGACAATTCAGTGCCAGATGTGGGGACATCGATGTACCTTTGAGTTTAATACACTTTTTTTTAACAAAAGACATAAATTCTAACTTACTTGAATATATATGAAAGTAAAACCCCCTATCAGAGCTTCCTTTAAGCTCCCTAAACTCCATTTTAAGCTCTTTAACTCCATGTTAGTGATAGCTGTGTTAAAGAGCCAACAAGAGAGAAGTTCAGAAATAATGGCGGCTTTAAACTAAAAAGAACACAACAATATGCATAAGGAAAACTTCTTCTAAGGTTCGATCTGCACTGCAGAAATAATGTGGTTTGATACCACTTTAAGTGCCATGGCTCAATGCTATAGAATTCTGAGAGTTGTAGTTTTGTGAAGTATTTGGCCCCCTCTGTCAGAGAGATCTGGTACCGTAAGAAACTAAAAATCCAGAATCCCATAGCACTGAGCCATGGCAATTAAAGTGGTGTCGAACTGTATTATTTCTTCAGTGTAGATC
This sequence comes from Urosaurus nigricauda, assembly GCA_034509955.1. NCBI lineage: Eukaryota > Metazoa > Chordata > Lepidosauria > Squamata > Phrynosomatidae > Urosaurus > Urosaurus nigricauda. The sequence continues at coordinate 104,533,347 of JAOEGL010000001.1, forward strand.
AGACCTCAGATATACTGAAAAAAGCAGCTTTCAGATGGTGTGTGTGTGTGTGTGTGTGTGTGTGTATGATACAATGAAGTATTGACTCAGTGACTCAGGTCCTCTGGGAAGAATTTGCTACAGCCTAAGAAGACCCGACTGGCTGCGGTAACCCAGAGGGCCTTTTCATCTGCCGCTCCTAGGCTATGGAATGACCTGCCAGAGGAGATATGTCACATTACCACTCTAGAAGCCTTTAAAAAGTCTGAAGATGGATCTCTTCTGGCAGGCCTTCCCAGATTAGCCTCCCTTCCACTGATATTGATGGCCCCCGACTACTCCTAGAAGTTTTGCCTCCAATTATCTTTAATTTTAGCTAAATTTTAATTAGTATTTTATATTGTCATTTATTATATATTGTTATTGTTTTTAGTTTATTACTTTTTAATGACTGGGAGGGGGTTTGGGGTAGGGGATTAACTAGAAATATGAATTTTAATTGTATATTGCATTTCATTATTATTCTGTTTGTTGTAACCCACCTCGATCAGCAGGGAGAGGCGAGCTATAAATAAAATTTATTATTAACAAGGTATTGCCTCTTTATTTTTCAGTGGAAAAACAAAGGGAAACCCTAAAGAGCAAAAGTATTTCTCCAGGGGCTAGGCAGCTCCTCAGGAGGGAAACTAAAACTAATCTATATATGGCCTTTCATGACCTGGGCGATGACATTTTCTGCATTTTACCTGCCTCCATATTTGAATCACATGAGGTCAATGAAGGAAGGAAGATATAGGGGAATGCAGTAGCAGAATCTTGGATTAGGAACAAGGATCCTGAGATAGTGAAAGTGGGAGAGTTTTGAAGTCTCCATTATTTTCTTTGGGCATGCTTCTAATTAAGAGATAACTCTAATGAAGACGTTTGAATGGCGGCCCACATGTAACATCATATGTCATTTGGCAGAGTGGGAGTATGACACTAACAACTAGCAATAGTACTCATAACCAGGACAGGTGTACACTCACACTATTTTACCTTACATAGTAAATGAGAGCACTGAATCATTTTGATTTATCTTAATCTCAAGTGAGTTATAGGTATCTGAACTGATTTGAAAATGAAAGCAAAAGTTGCCTTGGAAGTACCATCCCCTTTGTGTGGTAAGGTGGTTCTGAGCATTAAACAACAGTTTGAAGAATGAATTGCTGTGACCCATGGGGACTGCCTGCTTCCATTAAATGCTTGTTAGTTTCGCCTATTAATCTCTAGCCAAACCTGTCACTGAGATGAATGCAAGTGATACGGCTGGAGTCCCCCTAAGGTGATATTTGCAGAAGGTGCACAGAATAGTGGCTGCATCTTCAGCCAAGCAAGTGGTTGTAAGTAATGACCATTTATATTTTCATTCTTTTGGGTTTCTGTTGCAACAGATTGGGAAACAATGCTGAAGAATCAGACTCTAAATCTCATAAAGACCTATGTAGGAGTAAAACTCCTGTGGGCCTACTTCCAAACAGAAATGTACAGGATTGTGTCATTAAGGGGTCAAGAAACTCAAACTGCTTTGAGTGATCATGTTATTTAGATCTGGAGCAATTTTCCATACCATTTGGTGATTTGCTTAGAATGAAGCTTCCCTTGCTGTTATACTCCTGTAGTGGAAGCAGTGTGGAGTATGGTAATTTGGTCTTGAGGACAGGGTTGCAATAGGATAAAGTGAGATTTCACCTCAGAGCATAGCTTGGAGGCTCACCTTCTGTTTTTGAAACCTCTCTGAAAAGCAACCACTCATCCATACCCTTGCATTATTTTGGCCTTAATTATATGTGAGTCCTGTTTCATGATATTCATGGCCTGACACTCTCTGAAGATTGTCCCATTCCATTTCCTTTTAATGACAGTTCAAAGGGCCCTTGTTGGCTTTCAAGTGTAGAAACTGTGTTTAAAATATACATGTGTGTAATTTTTAATGACAAGTTCTTTAAAATGTTTCCTGTTCCCCACTGCACCCCAATTCATTTTGTAACATCTGTTTTGCTGTTTTCTACCAGCAAATTGCAGTTGAAATCCACCCACAGATACAAACTTCCGCACCTTATTTCTTAAGCAGACAGGATGTTCCTACTTTAATGGTTTTTGTAAGGCCTGGAACAGACTTGCCTAATCCATTATGGCAAGCAAGCTTCCTATCGTGAAAAATTACATTAATAAGAACTTTACTCATTCTGAATAAATTGATCAGCAGAATTATATCCTCTGGCTGTGAAGTCTTCTTTTCAACAGCTGTGATAGTGTGCTGTTGTGGTGATATAAGATATTGTGCCAAAAATGCTGACATGTACAGTTCTTTCCAGTAATATCCTATTAGTAGCTGGCTATGTGCTCTTTTATCAATTGGCATTCATTCTTGCTACATGCCAGCCAGGCATGTGAAAGGAAGTCATCTAATTGTTTTTATGGCATTTCTTAGGCTGGACTTTTCAATAGTATGAGGGCTGGATTGCCAATTCTCTCCAATGACTGTAACCATAATGTAATAAGAAAAGCCATTTAGCATGTGAAGCTTGTCCCAATTAGGGCAACTTCAGTGAAGTTATTCTAATAAGGAGTTGAAGTGACAGCAAAAACTACACCAGCTACATATGCATCTGAGGAAGTAGGCTGAAGTCTATGAAAGCACATGCTGCCAATTTCTTTCTTTCAGTTAGTCTCAAAAGTGCTACAAGAGCTCTCGATATACCAGTTACATTTTGTCATTCTGCAGGGGTTAAAAGATATAGGAATAAATAGGCAACCCTATTTAAAGCTTAAGATTTGAAATGTGACATAAGAATGTAAATGGTGAATCTCAACATTCAGGTCTTGTTCTGATATAATTTCCTTTCAGTTCAATATCAGATTCCTAATCTTGACTGGAAGTTAAACAAAGAAATGTAACAGTTTAGTATAAGGAAGTCGTTTCCTTGGAAATGGTTACTGCGTGAAAGCTTTTGTAACTTCCTTCCCTGCTTTGTAAAGACTGTTTGGACAATAACCTCTGATACCAAATATTGTACTTGAATTCATGGATGTGGACATATTTTCCAGTGAAAGGGCTGGGGGAGGGGCAGGGCTTTCCAGGGGCATAGATGATATGGCTGAAAACAGAAGATTATGATACCTGTAAAAAGAAAGAGCCAAGCCTTTTAATATGTTTTTAAATGTGGTTACAAAGGTTCATGAGACTTGCTGCCAGACTAGTTCCTAGACATCAAAGCTCTTCATTACCAGCTTTGAGATGTTAAGTAACAAATGGGATTGTTTGCTTAATTAGTTTTTGGGTCACTACTTTTCTTGATCAATCAAAACCAGTCAGGCTTGGTTCAGCAGCAATGCTGGATGATGATGATGATGATGATGATGATAATAATAATAATAATAATAATAATAATAGCCCACCCAATCACTAGGAATCCGGGTGGGTTACAACAGAATAAAATACATGAAATACAAAAAATAAAAATAAAAATAAAATTAGTCCCTTCCCACCCCCTTCCCAAAGCTAAAATGCAATTAAATCATCTCAATTTAAAACAATAAAAATACAATGGTGTTAACATTAGAGAGAAAGCTTGGTAAACAGGGCAACAAGATCACGGTATTAGTCACAGTATACAGGGAGAGAAGTCAGGTTGGGAAGGCCTGCCGGAAGAGATCCGTCTTAAGGGCCTTCTTAAAGGCTGTGAGAGTAGAAATATGACAGATCTCCTCTGGCAGGCAATTCCATAACTTTGGAGCAGTGGTAGAAAAGGCCCTTTCAGTGACTGAAGTTAGCCTAGATTTTTTCAGCTGAAGTAGGTTCTTCCCAGAGGACCTTAGACAGACAGTATGGAAGAATGTGTTCCCTTAAGTATTCTGGACCCAAGCCAAGTAGGTCTTTAAAGGTGATCACCTTGTACCTTGCCCGGAAAATTAATTGGTAGCCAGTGAAGGGACTTCAGGACTGGTGTTATGTGGTCATATGGTCATAAGTTCCTGTAATCAACCTGTGTGCCATATTTTGTACAAGCTGGAGTTTTTGAACTTGGCACGAGGACAGCCCCCTGTAGATAATATTACAAAAGTCCAGGCAAGAGGTCACCACTGTTTCAAGGTCTCCTGGTTCCAGGAAGGGCTGCAGCTGGCATATCAGGTGCTCCTGATTGTCGTATCCTGACTGTCGCATCCACCTGGGCTGTCAGGTGAAGCAACAAGTCAAGGAGCACCCCCAGACTGCGGACAGAGTCCTTCAGGGGAAGTGTGACCCCATCCAGAACTGCACATAACTCCATTCCTGGATTCAGGTTTCCTATGACAAGTACCTCTGCCTTACCTTGATTCAGCTTGAGTCGGTTTTCCCTCATCCAGTCTATTACTACCCCAAGACAGGCATTCAGAGGAGAGGTGCCATCTTTAGTCACTGCATCAGTCCAAGACATAGAAAAATATATTTGGGTGCCATCAGCGTACTGATAACACCTTGCCCCATATCTCTGGATGATCTCACCCAGTGGCTTCATGTAAATGCTAAATAGCATTGGGGACAGAATTGCACCTTGACATATGCCTGATTTGAGCTCCCTCTTGGATGAATAACTGTCCCCAAGTGACACCATCTGGAACCTACCAGAGAGGTAGGACCGGAACCACTGTAATGCAGTGCCACCAATTCCCAGCTTTCTCAGGCGATCCAGAAGGATACCATGGCCTATGGTATCAAAGGCTACTGAGAGGTCCAAGAGCACCAAAAGGGTCACACTTCCCCTGTCAATGCCCAGACAGAGATCATCGACTAAGGCGACCATTGCAGTCTCAGCTCTGTATCCTACCCTGAATTCTGTTTGAAATGGATCTAGAAAATTGGTTTCCTCCTGTGTCATTTGTCAGAAGACGAAGACAAAGGAGGAGGAAGAGGAGGAAGAGTTGTTGTTATAACTGACAATATGTGCATTTCCCATTTTTTTAAAAGAAAAATACAAGAAACACATATACAAGAAAACTTTCAAAGGAAAAAAACAAGCTCTTAACTGCATGCAGAGTTTTAAGGTACAGCAGTGAGTGTGTATGTGCCTATTTTAATCTGCTTTACTAATTTGAAGAAAACCTATTATACTTTTATTGTTCTTGAAACTGGTGTGTTAAAATAGGCAAGGCTTTACACAGAAGAAACTACAGCAAAAAGACAGCTTGCCTTCCTTTCCCAACCCAATGCTTATATATTACAACTCCTATCATCTCCACTTACCCTCCCATTTACCTATTAGGGTCTTCCCTGATGACATTGCTTTTGGTAATAAAAATGGTCAGTCTATTCTTTCTTGCTGGAAATGTGCAGTTTACATAGAAATTGTTAATAGTATCCAGTATGAAAGGTGAAAGGACTGAAGCTCATGTTTTATGTAACTTAAAAAGGACTTTAAGTGTTTCCAGATGGTGTTTCAGATGGTGAACTTCATGTGAGATGCTGAACTATGCATAGCCCTTTTAAAGTTGAGATTAAAAGCCAGAGCAGATTGATCACCTAGTAAGATGGAAGCAACTGGGGTTCCCCTGTAAAACCCCAGAAAGAAGAAGGGTGAGGGCACAGCAGAAATGCCATTTAGGAGCAGAGGTTTCTTTGAGCAAAGGGTAAAATGAGGAAAAAAAATGTGCCCAATTTGTTACAGGCAGCAGCTACTCACTAAAAAGCCTGTGTTGGCATTTTGTAGGCCCAGTTCCAATCTTGGTGAGCAGCTGACGTACATGCATAGTGGAAGGGACAGTAAGTCTCTGAGTCTGAAGTACAATTTCTCTCATTAGAAGTATTGACTTATGTTTTGGTTCACTCTGCACCCAGGTTCTCCTTACTGCCCTTTCCACTGATGTGTTTTTATCTGCATTTCATTGGCACTCAGGCATAACAAGAATTGGCCATTTAGCAAGCTGGAGCAATGATCTCAATAGAGACAGTCAGTGTGATGGGCTCAGAGACCTTTCTCCATGGAGAAATGGGAGTCTTGCCATTATTTTTCATTAGATTCACTGCAATTTATTAATGTCTTCTGAAAACAAAACTTCAAATGAAGCTGCTGCAAAGTTGAAAACAATCTTGCAAAGATAGGGTGGTCAATATAGGGGCTCATTTTTTCCTATTAAAAATACTCCTTGAAAAATAATAATCAGAAACAGCAAATAATAAGTAAAATATTATAAAAACAAGTTCAAAAGCAAACAAGTTGAAAGCATAGAAAATAAAAAATAAAAAATACAACAGCTTTGAGCTTTTCTTTGTCTCAGACATCCACAGTCTTTATCACGATCCTCAGCTAATGCAGGAACACACTCAGCTAATGCAGCTTTGAATAAAGTCCTCTAAGAATTGCTCATATGTTCTGATGAGGTCTTGTATTTTGTTTCCATAGCCAGTTGGGTGATGACCACCCTTGGGTGGGAGGAGGGATTGGGATGTAATATTTTAATTATACTTGTTTTTAAATGTTGTGCCCCACCCTGATTGCTCACTCAGAGGGGCGGGTTATAAATAAATATTGATGATGATGATGATGATGATGATGATGATGATGGCTTGCCACTTCCCATTTTTTTTGTGGAATGGTGCACACTTTGTTGGTGACTTCATTGCCACTGGAACATACTCTCATTCAGTGTCAGAGATGTTGCACAAAGATATTCAAACCTCCATCTTTAGCAGTGATAAATTTGTGACCCTTGGAATGGCACCACTCATGTTTGCTTGTGTGTGTGTGTGGGGCGGTCTCCTCAGATGCATGCTAGCACTGAATACATGCAAGTCCTCTGAGTGAGAAATAGGCCAGGGATGAGTGGGAAATGCCTCCCTCCAGTGACCTTCTTGGAGTGCCGGACTGCTCATGAGGAAAAACTGACTCTGAAGACATTTCCAGTGCCAAATTATACCAGTCCCCTTTGAAAAGTTTCCTGGGCTCACAAACATGAGCTCTGACTACTTGTCTGGATTATTGTTGCTGCTACAACTGCATGCCCTTAGGTTCTTTATAATGCTTACAGCATTTTGGCTCCTTAATCATTAAGGCTGCATTTGAACTGCAGAAATAATGCAGTGTGACAACACTTTAACTGCAATAGAATCTGGGATTTGTTGATTTTTTTTGTGGCACCAGAGCTCTGTGACAGATAAGGGCAAATGTCTCACAAGACTACAATTTTGAGAATTCCATTGCATTGAGTCATGGCAGTTAAAGTAATGTCAAACAGTATTATTTCTGCAGTGTAGATGTAGGCTAAGATATTTACTTGGGATGAGACTTCCAGTTGGATGTAAACAAATGCATGCCTCAGAGCCAAATTATACATCCACCAATATCATAAGTACAGTTTCTCTGGAACTAGGCCACTTCAGAATGTGGATGGCAGCCCTTCTTCTCCTCTGATTTAAATACAAAACAGAACGCCACTTCAATAAAGAAGTGTACATGTAGCCTACCCTTCTCTCTCACATTGGGATGGAATATAATTCAGTTCTGGGGCACCTGTTCTCAATTCAGTCACCCCAGATTTTATGGTGTCTTTAATGAAGATGGATAGCATAAGAATTTGGCCTTTAAAATATTTTGGTCTTGTACTCTGCTATATCCAGCCAAAATGTTTAATGATGTGGGGCCATAGGATTTGTGTGTTGTATTTTATTGTATTGATTTATTTATACTACCTTTCTCCAAAGCTGTAGCCAAAAACATCTGGGAGACCAAAGGTTCTTCACTTTTAGGTTAAAGGGATTGGTAGAAAGTGATCAGAAAAAAAGTTAAGACCTTAATGAGCATTGTAGACACTACCAGATAATGAAAACATTACTTTTACATGCTTGTACCCTATTCATTTTCTCCCACCTTCATAGAGTTTTGTAAATGGTTGAGCATGATCATATGGTTTTCGAGTAGCATTAAGAAAGGCTTTACTATGCAAAGGAGCCAAATATTTGGTTTATCCTTGCTGTTCTTCAGTACTGGTAGCTAAGTCATGCCAACAACTATCATGTCAGAATCACAGGGAAGCCATTGAAATCCATAAACACCTGGACGATTTCAACAGGAAAAAGGAAACCCTAAGGGTAAACAAGGCTTGGCTACCAGTCCTGAAGAACAGCAAGGTTAAGACTCAACCAACGCAAATGAGCAACAGCCTAGGGTCAGGGGATTCCCAGCAGACAATGAGCACTAATTAGCAGACATTAATCCTCTTTTGCATATCCTCCCAGCCTGAGGACTGCCATTAGCAACAGCACAATACATATGCAAATCACTCCTCCCTTCCCAGGGTCACACAGGATACACACACACACACACACACACACCCAGTCCTTTTCGAGGCAAACATTCTCTGAAGATGGCAGCCACACTTGCTGATGAAACATCAGAAAGGAACTCTTCTAGAACATGGCCACATAGCCCGAATAACCCACAAAAATATAATTGTAGACTTGACCCATCATCTGCCAATTCCAATTCCTAATTTCATGTGACAGTGTTAACATTTTCCAGGAAAGTCTAGCTTTTGGAGACAAGCCCCCCTGAGATCTGTTTTATAGAATTCCCTGCAAAAATTGCACAGAAAAATAGAGCCATTGGAATCCACGGGAGCAGGGGAGGACAACACAAGATAAAAGCTGACAGTAGGCACCCAATAAAATTATTAGTATTTAAGTTGCTGTAGAATCTGTTGTCTCTGCCAACTTGTTTTTGCATGACTTGGCCTAGCAATATTTTTATTTTTTTTTAATTTTTATTTTTTTTAGATTTGATTTTTATTGAATATATTCAATACAAGACAGAATATCGTATATCAGTAACAATTTAAAAAAAAGCAATATTTTTACTCGTCTTCTAGGGGAAAAAAGACCAAACTCCATTTTATGAGAGGCAGCTAGAGTTGTCCCCCTTCCTGATGTGGAATGAAAACATTCACTATGCCATTATTCCCACCTTCTCTCGAACCCACCTTACTGGTTCCCCACCACTACCACTATCACTGCTCTTTCTTTGTCTCCCTCTGCTCCATGCCTTACTGCTGCAGTATTAACCTCTGCCATTACCTGCCTGTCTGCTAACCTGGCCTCTGTATAAATGATATGAGTAGCCTTGTGCAGCTGCTTCTTCTTTATAGGGCAGACAGGCAGGCAGGCAGGAGTACAGAGTGAGGGAAGTGATAGCAGGAAGGAAAACAAGGCTGCAGTGGTGGATGTAAGAAAGGGAAGCATGGCACAAGAGCAAGGTGAGATAATCAGGAATGATGGGAGGTCAGGAAATAAAATGGTGGGTGCAAGGTACAACGGAAGAAGTATGCAGGAGCATGAAGTGAAGAAAGGGGAGGGAAGAGATGGTGAAAGGTGCAAACAATTGAGTGTGAGAAACATGGGAGGGAGAAGGAGGGAAGGCAGGCTGAGAGGTGTAGTGATGGAGTGCAAAGAAGGAGTGGAAAGGTGAGGGGTTCAGTGGCAGGTGCAAAGAGCAAGAGAGGTAGGCATGAAGTAAGGTAAGGTGCAAAGGAAGAAGATGTAGCAGCATAAGGTGAGGTTGAGAGGAAAGGATCACAGTTACCACTGCATAACCTAGAAGAAAACATACCTTGATTTTTCCCCTGCAGCTCCTGTAGTTGTCTTTACTTTCTTTGTTTTCCTCAGATGGCAATCATTCCAATGGGCTTCCTCCAGTATTTTCATGAATTTGTAACTTTTGTCATTAGTTAGGGGGAAAAAAACTGATGTGAATCCTGTTGGACGTGCTTACACATGACATAATGTAATTATTGTTATTGTTCTTGCTGTTACAGTTTTCTTTTTGTACCACATTGGGAATGTATACAGCCATTTCAGTTGGTTCTCTTCCTGTTAAACCCTGCAAAAATCCCATAAGACAAGTTTGCTGAGTATTGCTTATCAGTATTGCTAGCACAAGGTCACTGATAAGGACAAAGGAGGCGGAGGAGGGAGATGAGCCAGGAGAAGGAGGAAGGCAAGGTGAGGCGGGAGAAAGAGGAAGGTGCACTGAGGTGAGGTGGGAGGAGGAAGAAGAGAGGGTGCTGCAGCTTGAGGTGGGAGGAGGAGGAAGCCGCACCTGGAAAGAAGTGGAGCAGAAGGAATGAGAAAGAGGTGGTGGGATGAGAGGAGGAGGAGGAGGAGGCAGCAGTTCCTCCAAATTGTCATTGTCTTCAATGGTGGTGTGGCTGCATGGCCACACCACATTGATGGAAATGGGACTTGAGCATCCGCTGGTTTTGGCACCAATGGGTGGTGGTGGTCCAGAATGGATCCCCCATGGTTAACAAGGGCCCACTGTAGTATAAAAACAGCATGAACATGAAAACATAGTGGTAGGGAAAATATTGTAGCAACTATGTGTTGTACAGTTGGCCCTCCATATCCATGGATTTTTAAAAATCCATGGATTGAATGACTCATGTCTTGAAAATATTCCAAAATAAATAAATAAATAAAATCCACAAATCAAACTTTGATTTTGCCATTTTATATAAGGGACATGATTTTACTATGCTATGGTATTTAATGGGACTTGAGCACCTATGCGTTTTGGTATCCATGGTGGATCCAGGAACAAAACCTCAGCAGATACCAAGGGCTCATTGTATTTAGATAATCTGAATGCAAATTCTAACAATATACATAGATGCCTGGATTTGAAGGACTGGAAAATAGCAGCTTAGTTTCAACAAGCTATGTTTATTTTGAAAAAAACGTAGTGGGATCCTAACTTATTATGCATTTTGCAGATCTTGTACCAGCTTCTTCCTGAAAATTTTCCCCATCTGTGTTTTTATTAAACCTGAAGGTTTTTCAAAAAGAAAATGATGCAAATCCCTGTTCTAGATCAGGAACATGTTCCACATCTTGTCTTTGAGGAAGTTGTATTTCCTTCAAAACAGATATGGCCAGTTTAAACACACTTTTAAAACATCTATGGCTAGATGCAGAGCTAGTGATCCAGCTGAAATCCACTTAATTATTTTAAATCCATTTGATTTTAAAACCAACTTTGGCTGTTACTCACTTGTTACCATTAATCTCAGTATAATTTAGTGCAGTCAGCTCTTTGTATCCAGAGATTCTGCATCCTTGTCTTGAGAATATTTTTTTTAAATCCAAACAGCAAACTTTGATTTCATTTGTATGTTTTGAATTTTGATTTTGGCTTCCCTGTGCATCCTGACCTGACAATTGTTGGCATGGATTGAATTTCAGTGTTTTGAAAGGAAGCCATTGAAATCCACAAATATTTGGACAACTTCAACAGGGAAGAAGAAACTCTTAAAGTAAACCAGGTTTGGCTACTAGTCCTCAAAAACACCAAAATAAAAACTCAAAACATGCAAATGAACACTACCCAGGGTCAGGGGATGTCCCAGCAGACAATGGATCACTAATTAAATAGATACCTTGAGGCTTTGCCATTCAACACAGGCCAATACACAGATTAACATGTTAATCATTTCTTCCAGCCAAAAATCACACAGTGTATATACACCCCACTCACTTCCATGCCAGCATTCTCTGAAGATGCCAGCCACAGATGCTGGTAAAAGAAACTCTTCTAGTACATGGCCACATAGCCTGCAAAGAACTATACAAAAACTTGTTTCTTGCACAAAATTATTACAAATATTGTGCATAAAATTACCTTCAGGCTATGTGTATAATGAGTTTATATGAAACATAAATAAATTTCTCATTTACACATGTGTCCCATCTCTAAGATATAGCATTGTGCATATACAAGTATTCCAAAATCTGGGGAAAAATCCAAAATATGGGACGCTTCTGGGCCCAAGAATTTTGAATAACCAACCTGTAATAATTCTGGGAGTTGGATATGGGGAGTGTTTTCAAAATTTTCTTACTGATAACACATACTCCCTCCTTCCCTTTCCAACATCTAGTTCCTACTCTTGTTTAAAAAGAAGGTATCTTTTGTCAATTTTATTGACCAGATGAATAAATTGCCCAGCCTACCAGCCTTGTCTGCCTGTGCTGCTGCCTCTTCCAGGCCTCCTGGCCCTCTCAGACTGTGCAACTGCCTCTTCCTGGCCTCCTGGCCCTCTCCACCTATGCTCCCACTTCCTCAGACCTGGCTGGCTCCAGCCACGTGCAGCTGCCACCTTGCCAGTTCCTCACAGCCCAATCTGCCACAATTCCAGCCTCCACAGCCTGATCCCAGGCTGCCACAGCTCTTCTTGGCCCACGCGGTCCATGCTCAGATCAACTTCTTGGGGGCCACGTGGTCCAAAACAAGCAGCCACCGCCTTTTAGCTGGGCCTGCTTGCTGGCTGCCGCTGCACTAATACCACGCTGCTGCTACCACCACTTCTCCTGACTTGGGTGCGATTTCCTCACCTTTTCCAGTAGTTTGGCTGCCTTGAAGATCCCCATGAAAATGGCACCAATGTGGGGCTGAACCCTTGGCCAGCATCCCTCAGTGACAGGGAAATTGTAGGCCATGCCCAGTGTTACTCTCTGTAATTCCTGGTGTCTGGTTTGACCAGTGGGGCTCATCAATTAACAGGCAGGTTGGTCGATGCCATATCTGGACCCATGCTTCAGACCCACCCAGTATATGCTGTAATTAATGAAGTTGTGGCCTTTTTTCTTCCATAACTGTGGTATTGTGTGGTTATTTGTGCCTTGCTTCACTGCTCTGCCATGCAAATGTGGCTGCCCAACTTACCAGGTCAACCATTTGCGGGGCGGGCCGCAGGCAGCAATGGCGGCAGCTCCTGGCAGCTCCTCCTTCCCAGATTGCCACAGGGCAGGAAGTGACTGGGACTAGAAGAGCTGAGGTGAAGAGGTGAGGAGGAGGGCCTCTGGACCTCCTGATTGGTCAGGGGAGGTGCCTTTTAGGCCTCACTCCCCGATACATAGTGCCATTCTCACTGGGATCTTCCCACCGACCCACCCTCTGTCAGAGAGAGGTTGCTTGGGGCAGTTTCATTTTCGCAACTACTAGGGGCGGCAGCATGGATCTTGTATCTGGGGCATTGTTAACCAGTTCTGTGGACCATTGGTCTGGGAAGGAGTCCCTCTTGGGACCCAAAGGGGTCTGGCAGTGAGGGGGTGCCAATGCAGGGGTGAACTCTTGGCCCAGCATCCCTCGGTGATGGGGAACTTGCTGGCCATGCCCAACGGTATCATCTGTCATCCCGTGTGCCTGGTTTGACTGGGTGGGGCTCATCAATCAACAGGCGGGTTGGTCAATGCCATATCCAGACTCATGATTCAGGCCAACCCGGTGTATGTATTGTAATGAATAAAGTTGTGGCATTTTTTTCTTTCATGACTGTGGTCTTGTGTGGTTATTTGCACCTTGCTTCACTGCACTGCCATGCAAAAGTTCTATTGTGAGATTTATTGACTAGATGAATAAATTGGAACTCACAAAAGTCAAATCAGCTCAAGTCAATACTGTAGGTATGCCATTAGGATGTAGTCAAACCAGGCTGATTAGGAATAAGGAAAGGACAATGTTTTCTAGACAATCCTTGTTTCAATTATCTGGCATTTGCTTCACTTTGAGTGTTTTTCAGTGTACTCAGCTTCCAGTTTTGGGCCACAATGCTTTGCTGATTTAAGTGGATATAGCATTTAAATTTTCTAAGAATGTAGTACCTTGTCTCTCAGAATTTCAGAGGTACTAGACTTTTGTGAACAGGGCTGTTTTCTCCTCAGCTGTTTTAAGATAGCTTTTCCTCTCAGCTTTGCTCTTCATACAATATCCTCCTTGTTCTCTTTACCAACATCAGACTAAACATATCCAATATCTGCTGACCTTTCTTTAGCTTAGGATGAGACTCACTGTTAGCTTTCTGATATTTGATGATCTTCTAAAACTCCCTTTAGCTGATGTTTTTATATCAAACAAGCTGCCAGAAAAAATAGCACTGGCTTTCAACCAAATTAGAAAACCTCTCTTCAGCTAGTAGCATTTCCACATCAATGAGTGTGTTTGGAGTGCTGCAGAGGAAAGACTAAGCATGGTTTGAGTGTGGGAAAATGACTAAATAATATGGAGACCACTCTTTGCTGTTGTATTTCATTAATTGAAAACTCTATAAACAATTAGCCACATATTCAGTTTATATTAGTAGAAAGCGAGACATGAAGGACAGCTGGGAAATAAAAATTACCTTAGTGTGATCAAAAGTAGATTCTAAGGGCTGCTTTATATTATATTGTATTATTTTAGTGAAAATGTTTGCTAAAACATGTGCATGACAGTGAAGGCTTACAGCGACAACTAACTCCCTGGAACATGTTCCTATCCAGTAATTGCCACTCAGAATAGAGTTGTGCGATGTATAATGTGAATGTATGTGTGTGCTTCCAAGTGGCCTGTCAGCTTCTGCCAACCCAATGAATTTCAAAGTGTTTTCTTAGGCAAGGAATACTCAGAGGTGGCTTTGTCAAATCCTTCCTCTGAAATATAGTCCATGGTATCTGGTATTTTTTGGCAGTCTTCCATCCAAGTACTAACCAGAACAGACCCTCCTTAACTTCCAAGATCAGATGGGATCTGGGTATTTATACCTTGAGATGTATCATACTCTTTAAGTAAAAGATCGCTCTTCCAGATTTGTCTAAAGAAGTGTGAGTGCTTGCAATATAGCTCCTTCAGTTTTGTACAAGGTTGTTGATTTTTAAAAATGGACCAACACTTAGCACTGAAGAGTCAGGAATGCATCAGAGAGGGCAGCAGTAATGGGGTCAGACAGTTGCAGTGACCCAAAGTGTCACATCCCTCTGGTCTACCTATTTTGACTCCCATGTGATGTTAATTGATAGTCTTAGGGATTTCCCCTCCACCATTTCTCTTCCCACCACTTCTCTCACAGCTCTTTCCTAGAATATACCTAGATTAGATTAGCACCTTGAGTAATTTTCCTATTTCAGAATGGAGTTGCTATAATAAAGCCTTTAGTTTGTTTCTCCAAGTGATCGGTGTTTTTGCTCCGTAATCAGAATCTCTGACTTCTGCATACTCAATCAGTTGACTCTGAATCCACTTGTTCTATTCTTGGGGTGTGTGTGCTATTCTGTAGTGATTAGTTTTTAAAAATGCCCAAGAACTATAGGAGCAAATATTGCAGCCACCTGACACATTTGTGCTGTCCGGTAGAGTGCACAGTTTGCCTTACACATTTCCTTTGTTGACAGATTGTGACTACTCTTTCAAGGTAAACCATGTGTAACTAAAAAAAGAAAAAAAGAAAAAGAAAAAGAAAAAGAGGGTTAAGAAGGGTGGCACTCTGTGTAGCCTTCCTTTGAATCTTTCACCAACACAAGTTTATGTCTTTACATCTCTCGTGGTGTGTAACATGACTTGTACATGCCACAAGTTTACAATGTAACTTTCTATTTGTTTGTGTGATTAAATGCCCCATAAAATAGATTTCTTTCAGTGTTGTACTTGGCATATATCTGTAAAAACATCCTGTGTACAGCAGCCCTAAGAGGCCTACCTGCTGTAGTACAGTGGGTATTGTGTCTAATGAACAAGAAATGACACTCTAAATATTAAATAATAATGTAAGAGGGTACTTTCTTCCATGACTGGTAGAGCAGGAGTTGGAAACATGGAGCAGAGGCAGTTGACTGAAGTTCTTATGACAGATGTTACTCAATTGCAACTTGCAGCACTCCTTACAATGCTACCCTAGCTAGGGCTGCTGGGATTTCAAGCCCAATGACATTGAATGGTTTTCATCTCTGGTGTGAAAAACAGCTGTCACTTTTACATGGTCAGATCATGATGAGGAGGGAAGAGAAAAGCCTCTCCTACTCACGCAATGCATTATTAGTTAGGACACTGCATTTCATGTAAGCAAGAAGTGTATATAAAATTATATTTTCCTTTCGGACCACATAGTGAGTATTCTCAAATAAGATTCTTGGATCTTCTTTCACTCTGTGTTCTATTATATATTAATTATGTCCACCAGTGCTGTTCTGCAAGTCAGTCCTTAGACCAGGTGAGGGCAGACCCCAAGAGTGTTTTGCAGACTTTGGCCTCTCCAGACTCTGCAGATGGACTTTTTTCCTCGACAAAAAATGTGTCGGTGCATGGGTGCTGCTTTTCCTGGAAGCCTCCCAAAGTAGCAATTCATGTTTTAAATACATTTCAGGGCCATGCCTATCAATTATTCCAATTTGGCAGGAACAGTACAAATTACTCCTCTGTCATCCCACTATTTCAGCTGCTTTTAAAAATGTCCAGGCTTCTCTCTCCTGCTCCTCCTGCTGTCTTCTTTTATCCTTACCTTACCTCCATTGGTAAAAATTCAGTGAAAAAAAGTTATTTGTCCTCAACTTAGCAGGCAGGAACAGAGAAGAGGCAGAATCTTACCCTTCTCAGTAGACTTGGGGAAAAAAGCAAACTGCTGTAGCCTCTCCAAACTTGTCTGTTGTTTCTCATTAATATATTTAGCTATCTTGACCCCAATCTGATGTTTTATTGCTACAGGTGCCCCAGTGAAATGTTGAAGGGGATTTTCAGACTTTTGGCCATTTCTGGGTTTTATTTTGGCATTTTTGGCCATCTGTGTGGCCTGTCAGAAGATCCCAGGGACAGAAATCTGCCTGCCAGATCTGTTGTAGTTGTTCAGCTCTGCCTTATATTGGGTTACCAGAGTGAAAATGCCAGAGGACTCCTGTACCTGTAACAGTTTTGTAGAAGAGGGGATTTCAGCAGGTGTTGCTTTTTCCATGCCTATCAGTTTTCTCTGTGTACTGCCAATGAAGACTTAAAGACTAACCAATTTATTATAGCATGTTCCTTTCTCACTTCATTAGATGCATTTGACTGTAATCCAGAATGTTAGATAAATCATACACAGTGTTGGGGTGGAGATTGTAGACAGTGATGTTAGAAGGAATTGAATACACAAAGCACTGACATTGGGAACTGTATTACGAACACTGACTATTAACAAAACTGCCAATCCCAATTAAATCTGACACAGAATCCACTGGCACCAGATTTTTCCTTTTCTGAAGAAACAGCATCCTCACTGTACCAGACTACCTTCTCTCAATGTGATTTGTTGTTGGGTGGGAAGGATTTGATGTTCTTAAAATTTACAGAGGTGTGTGTGTCTGTTTTTAATTTTGTATAGAGATTGGCCTGTTTGTCCTTTGTAGAAATTAAGAAATGCATCGATGGCTGGTGATATCTCATTTTGCTAGCTCAACCTCTAATAAATTTATTAGTCTCTAAGGTATAACAGTATTCTTTGTATTCTCTTGATGCTGCTTCTGTGTCATTTGCAGCTCCAGCCCAACATTAGGGATGTAAATCTTTGCAAATTTCATAGTCATGGGCAAGATTTAATAATTTTACCATTTTTCCTCCCTTTTGCAAGAAAGTCCTTGAAAACTATGAATAGTTTTGTAAAGAGATTCTGTGTCCCTTTTAGAAATTCAGAAGTTCATTGATGGTAGGTGACATCTCATTTTGCTAGCTCAACCTATAATACATTTATAAAAAACTATGAATAGTTTTCAAGAACTATTTACAGTTTGGGATTTGTTCTGTGAAAAATCCAAACATGGGGAGGAGGGTTGCACAATATTTGTATTTTTATTAATATTTTTAAAAAATATATAAAATCACTGAGGAGTTTATCACACAACGGGTATTGGAAGTATAATCCAATGGCAATCTGAACACAATCATGGGGTTTCACACATTTTCGGGCAGTGGGAAGTCCTTCTGAATGCAATTGTGTGGTTTCACGTTATTGCGTGAGAAACTATCACATGCAATTTTGGGCACTGGGAGGCAATTTAGGGCAGTTCCGAACATGATGCGGCATCAATACGCAACGCCCCACTTTCATTTCTTTTAAAATTGAGAGAAATTCCTCCTGTGTGATAATGTCAAAAGTCAAAGCTTTCAGTGAAGTTAACTGTTCTTGACAATGGTTAAGAACTTCCTCATAATGTTCAATTGAAATCTATCCTTCTTTAACTTCAAACCATTAGACCTGGTCTTTTCCTCTGGGGCAGCAGAGAATAAGCCTACCCCCTGACAGCCCTTGTGGTATTTAAAGAGTTTGATATTCCCCTCAGTCTTCACCGAGCTGAATATGCCTGGCCCCTTCAACCTCTCCTCATATGTTTTGTTCTCCATACCTCTTATCATACTCATTGCTCTTTTCAGCAAAACAGAGCAGATGTAATCAGAATCCAATGCTTGACATATTGACTCTACAACTCTGTTTGCCAGTTACTCAGGCCCCAGTTGCACCAATCCAGAACAGCCAAAGGCCTAAATATAGGATGTTATGCTTAATAGACATGAAGTTTAAACATTTCTAAAACAACATTTCAGCATACAGAGCAGTAGAGTGCTGTTTTCCCCTTGTTTCATTTCATTAGACAGCAGAATGTTATACTGTTTTGTACTTCATTTCATTTTTATTTATCTGGTTGTCATGTATATTATACTTTATCCGATCTTTCCCATAGTTTGTTGCCTTTTCAAGAAATTTATCTTATGTGGAGCTTAGCTTTTCTTTTTTCTAATCTTCTGAAGTTTTATTTTGACATTACAACAAACATCATAGTCAATGTAATGACAAAAATTTAAATGCATCAGCTCAGTTTACCAACTTACTACAGAGACAGAATACTTCAGCATACCTTTTTTTACATCTATATTTTAACCTCTATTATTCTAACCAGACAACCTATTAAAATCACCTATATTAATCAATCACCTTCCAGAGAAAACAAAAAGCCAAAAAAATAAAAAATAAAAATAAAAATAAAAAACCATCTTAACAACTTATTCGGTGTCCGTACATCTTATTCTAACCATATTAATTGCATGCATGACTCTATGTTTTTATAATTACCCCCTTTCCCCCCTCTTATTTCTTCTTTCCTTCCATCTTATAATTTTATATCAACTCTTCTTTCAAACTGCATTTTTTAAACCAGAACTTCTCAATCAGTTCCCATTCTTTTGTTACCTTATCTTTAGATTTGTTATTAATCATTGCCATTTATCAGACTCTTTCACTTCCATAATTTTATGGAACCAATCATCTATAAAAGAGACAATTTTTTTCCCAATTTCTCGCCAGGAGAATCCTGGCTGCCATGATCAGATATAAAAATGACTCTCCAGTATTTGTTTTCTATTGAAGTTCCCAGAAAAGACATCATGTTCAGTAGATAGAGTTCTGGGGCAAAAGGAAATTTAATTCCTGAATCTTCATATGTATTTTACACCAGAACTTTTTGATTTTTGGACAAGCCCACCACATATGAAGATAGGATCCCTTATTTCTAAGGCACTTCCAACAACGATAATCATTTATTCTACACATTTTTGCAATCCTAAAAGATGTATGGTACCATCTGTTAGACACTTTTATATAATTTTCCTTAAAATCCTGTGAGGCTGTAAATTTATTTGATTTCTTCCAAGCATTCTCCCAGTCTTCCCTCTCTATATTGTGTCCTAATTCTTGTGCCCATTTTACCATATACGAGGAGACCGTCTCCTGTTCCAGTTCTCTACTGAATAATAGTTTATATATTTTAGAGATTTTTCCTTTATCATTTTCCCATATTAACTTGTCCAATTCATTTAAGTCCTTTTCTATGCCGACTTTCTTTCTGTCTTTGTTGTATCTATGTAATATTTGCAAATAGCTAAACCAATTAATTTTCATATTTCTTTCTACCAACTCTTCCCTTGATCGCATTTCCAATTCTCCCTCCGGATTTATCTTTAAAACATCTCTGTATCTGATCCAATTTTCCCCTCCTTTCCATCTTCCTAAAAAAGGCCTCTTGTACAGACACCCATAACGGTAAACCTCTATAAAATCTACCTTTTAAGACCTTCCAAGTTTTTAATAATGTCTTTCTGACTGAATGATTATTAAAATCTCTGTTCACTATTTCTTTACTTTACCATAGATATGCGTGCCAGCCAAACCTTAAATTGGAAGATTCCAAATCTAAAAGTTTTTGTCTGACAACTTTATCCACTCTTGTAGCCATAACACACTGCAAACTCAATAGTAGGTTTTTAAATCTGGCAATGCACTACCTCCTAGAGATCTATCTTTCTTCAATATTTTCCATTGTATTCTTGCTTATCTACCCCTCCAAACAAATTTAGAAATCATTCCTTCCCATTCTTTAAAAACCTTTTCATTTGGTATTATTGGGAGATTTATAAAAAGGAACATGAGTCTCGGTAACATACTCATTTTGATAATTGCAATTCTACCCATTAGAGATAAATCATAATTATTCCACAATTTCAAATCCTTTTCTGAGCTTAGCTTTTCTAAACAAAAACAAAAATGTGCACAATGTCTTCCACATCTTTCCTCAAAATGACATAGTTCTTTGTCAATTTAATGTCCATAAGGCAGCCTACAAGTCTGTGAGTCAGCCTGGCAGCAAATATGTGTGTATATTCAGGCACCAGAACTGCTGCATCACCATTATACTCCAGTGAAGCATTAGGTAACACTGCAGCTATTCAGCCCAAGCATGTGCATTCAGATTGAATCTGGACTTAATCATGTTTGGCTTAAAACTATTGAAATGGAGAAATTAATTTTTAGTAATGACTAACTGAAATCCACTGAAATCTCATTCCTCGGTGAGCGTGCAGAGCAAGAATCTGTGTATACATATTTTAAACAGCAGTAGGCATTATATGGCCTATAAACTACTCATGGGCCTTATCCACATTTTAAAACTTCCATGGGTCTCCATTGCCCATATCACTGAATTTATCATGTCAAAAAAAAAAAAAAAAAAGAAAAAAAAAAGAAAAAAAAAGAAAAAAAAAGAAAAAAAAAGAAAAAAAAAGAAATTGTTTTCCCCCTGAAAGGTGCATGTTTCCCAGAAGTCTTGTTTATAAGTACAATGGTGCTCCTGGAAGCACAGTTCTACTTATAAACAAGGTGAGCAGAGAGTGCTTCCCTTGTTTTAAGGGGAAAAGTAGCATTTATTTGAAATTGGTAGTGCAGTAAATTTGGTAGCAGCAGCATGTGTGTGTGCAGGTGGGCTTAAGGGTGTCATTGCAGTCCACTTGAAGTCGCCCTGCTTTGACACCTTAAAGTAATTATAACACTTGTGTAGTGTATTTCTTATCTAGAGCAAGTGGTACCAGGACCATAAGAAAATTGAGCACAGCTTTAAAAAAATTGAGTTGCATTGCTCTGTTTTAATATCTGCTTACAATTAAACAATCGCTTGCAAAAGGCATGACCATTTTAAACCTGTGTTAGCCATGTTTGCAGGGAAGGCAGCTGGGTAGTTAGAATTAAATTGCAAATAAAATGAACATATAACACTTCACAGACTTACATTCTCTTTCCTATAGTAATTACGCTTTCTTACAACTGCATATGGGTGGCATATTTATTTACTGTCCTCCTGTAGATTAAACAATTGATTCTGTAAGATTAAAATGCCCCACCTGCATACTTGCACACTTCTATTTCTGCTATGTCAAACAATATAAAATGAACACAGCACTTCTCTCTCTATCTAATTGAATAATTTACTGTAAATAGCTGTCATTTACTTTCAGAGGACTAGGGTATCATTAGCCAAATGGATGTGAGTAAGTCATGGCTTTAATGCGTTTGAGGGTCTAAAATGGAATCATCTTAATGGGACCATCAATACAGCAAGCTGAATAAAACCCATAAGCACTTAAGGCTTCAAGCCCCCTTTCTTCTAAATTACATATTCAGTCTGCAGGGGGGAAAAGAATCAAGAATTCACATAAAAATGGCATTTCCCCCCAAAGTGTTGTTTTTTTTAAATGAAGATAGTAATACAATTTATAGGTGTAGCTGTGTTGGATCCCCCCATTTAATTATCTACCCCTCCCTGGAGTGCTTGCAAGCAATGCTTATGCTGACTAATATTGGCTGAATTCTCTGGGGGAAAAGTAGAGAAGAGCAAGTAATAAAATAGCCTGGACATCTGGCCTTACTAATTGCCCAATTTTAGGCTGCATTCGAATATGGCAGAGAGGCTGCTTTGTATTAGCTAAGCACTGGCCAATTTACTTACCTTTCAAAGTTATCAACTAGGTTAGGGACTGATGAAGCAAATCCTTGAAAGTTTGGCATAAGTTAAAATGAAACAAACCAAAAAAAAAAAAAAAAAAAAAAAAAAAAAAAAGGGGGGGGGGAATGAAAGGAGTTTCCCATTTTCTTCCTTGAAAGTAGTGATTCCCAAACTTAGGTTTCCAGATATTGTTTAACTATAGTTTCTAGAATCCCTGATGATCTGCTATTCCTGTCAGGGTTTCGGAAGTTGAAGTCCAACACCTTGTGAGACCCAAGTTTGAGTCTACTGTTTTTGAGGTAGATGGGGGTATGTGATACACTTCAGGGCAAATATACATTTCTGGATTGTATTCCATCAAGAATACAATCCCATATCTGCTAGTCTCCACAAAAAAGATTTAGGTCCAAAATACACTGATTTTTGTTTTGTTTTTAAAAATTGTTTTTCCATTTTTTTTTTTTTGAGAAGCTGCTCCACGAGGAGGCTCTCTGTAAGCAGCTGCTATCACCCTGAATGCATTTTTGCTATCAAGAGACAGAGTACTTTAACTACCCTGGCTCAATGCTAGGGAATTCTGGGAACTGTACTTTTGTGAGACATTTAGCCTTCTCCATCAGAGAGCTCTGGTGCCAAAATAAACTACAAGTCTCAGGATTCCCTAGCACTGAGCCAGGCAGTTAAAGCGGTCTCAGACTGGGTTATTTCTGCAGTGTGTTTTGGATCTCAGTCACTCACATGTCCCTTTTCTATCCAGGTGCCATCACACTTGGTGCCATCACTGCAGCCAACACCATCTAGTGTTCCTATAAATAGTATCTGTATTGCTTGGATTTTTAAAAATTGTCTTTAGACTTTGCATCAAATGCTAACCCTTGCTGATAGCTAAGCAATGTTATCTGCATGCTTCCTGAAGCAGAACAGTAACTCATTGGCTCTTGTAGAAGTGTGGGATACATTAGTAGCTCTAGTCAATTTCTGTGGACCACTCCCAGGACAGCTTCTTTATAGATTGCATTGGTATAGCACAGTGCTTTAACCCAGAATGGAGGTAAAGAAGGTAAAGTTAAATAGGGAACTACTGATAACAAAAACGGGCCCTTAGTATCCACTGGGTTTGTTTCCAGGACCCTTCATGGATATCAAAATCCATGGATGCTCAAGTCCCATTAAATACAATGGCACAGAAATGGTGCCCCTTGAATAAAATGACAAAATCAAGGTTTGCTTTTTGGAATCTTATATCTATATGTGTATGGTTGAACCTATGGATAAGGAATCTCTAACTTGGAGGGTTGACTGTACAAGTGATGGTTTATGCTTAAAATCCATCTAATAGTATCATCCTCTGGTCATCATGTTACTACTTGTCTGTATTATAGGAGAATGTGTCAAAAGCTTTACTGAAATCAAGATAGACTACATCTGCAAAATTTCACTGATCTACCAAGCTTGTACCTCTACAAAAATCAGATAAGTTAGTTTGGCATGACTTATTTGTGAGAAAATTATGCCAGGTTTTAGTAATCATAGCATTCCTTTCTAAGTACCGACAAACTGCTTGATGTCCATTCTAGAACCTGTCCTGATATTTATATGAACCTGACTGTTTGAAAGTTGACTGGATCTGCCTCCCCTACTTTGAAGATCAGCACAACATTTGTGTACCTCCAGTGTTCAGAAACCTCTCTTGTGTCCCCCCCCCCCATCCAAAGATTATTGACAGAAGGTCTTAGATTATATCCGCAAGTTCTTTCAGTATCCTTAGATGCAATTTATCTCACTCTGGAGATGTGACTTCATTAAAATATCTAGGTGTACTTGTAACACTTCTTTCCCTATTTTTTCTTGCAGCTCCCTGACTGCATTATTTATTCAGTTTTCACCTGTTGCTCAAGGAGCTGTCTTTTACATTCATCTCCAGATAAATTGAATTTGTCCTTAAAAACTCCTGAGATTCTGCTTATATACTGCTCTTGCGTTGATTGGTTGAGTCATGAAGCAAAACTTCCTATCCTGAGTTTTACCATGAGTAATGCTTACTATTTTCCTATGTTCTCTGGACATTTTAATTAAAGAAAGAAATTTTTCTTTTTTTTTTTGTCTGTCTTAATGGACAGTTAGGTGGCTGAGTATTTCAGCTGATTTATATTTATCACTGCAATAAAGGCATAATCTGCTTTCCTAGCAAGTCATCACCCTCCTCCACCAAGACAGGAATCAATAAAATATTATCTGGTTTCATTGAGCTAACAATTTGGGTGTCATTGATCTAATCCTAATAATAAAACACAAAATGAAATGCTAGATCTTAGTCATTGTTCCCCTGGAGAAGTCCAGGGAATTGTTCTAATGTGACCTAGGCCTTGATCAGACAGGGTCACTCCCAATAACTCCCTGTTTGGTGTGGGACTGCAGCAACCAGACACCGTGGTCCCAAGGTCACCACGATCCACAATGGACCACCAGTAAAGCATGCTTTTTTACACTCTTATTTGTGCTGGCTTTGGGCTACCCTAGCTGCTGCGCCGTGCCTTTGGCCCAATCTGGGGGTATGCATCATCTGGAGTGGTCCAAAGGTTTTGGGCTCTAGACTTAGAAGTCATACCTGAACAGGTATTCCAGCTGCCTCCAATAGGGTTACCAGGTTAGTACCATCCCAAGCCCTGAGATTGCATGGCCAAAATCTGGAATGCCCCCCCTTGGTAATGTCAATGGGAGTAAGCCCTGGAGATACCACTATCATGATAGCTCCCAGAGCAGCTACAATACAGCTGTTTAGCATATAGGCATACCTCTTAACAAATCCACTGATAAAGAAGCTCCTTTTTACAAAGTCTTTTATGCCCACTCAGCCCTGCCCCCTTTTCATTCTCATCCTCTTGAGTAGCTGGCTTTTTTTTTTTAGCAGCATCGACATTGGGAAGATGGGTTGGAGAAACAGCATTTTTTGCTGTTGGTTTATAGTTTACTGCAGTAAACAATGCAATAAAGCTTTAAGTGGGAGACAATAGAATTCTAATTGATCAGTTCTTCTATAGAAATGTGTCCCTTCCTAGCAAAGGCAAGGTGAACAGCAGCTGCTGTGAGAATCCCTTGCTGGACATGCATGAACAGCAAAACAGAGAGGAAAATGGGAAAGCAGATAAGCCAACTTCATCAGCTACCCCTAGTATGTTTAAAAAGCATGAATCTATCAGTTTGGCCATCAAAATGGAAATCATAAAAAATTAGATGCTGGTGAAAGAAAAAAAGCAAACAAAATTTGATGTATTTTTGAAGAAGCCTTCAGGTGGCATTCAGAAAGTCCACAATCGTTTTATTTAGTTATACAGTGCTTTCCAGTCCTGGGTGTTTCATTTTACTTGAGCATATTGTTAGTTTTGGATTTAAAAAATGGCTGAAACATGTTGATTTACTTTTTCTTGTGGTACAGGAAGCTATCCCTATTCTTTCCATATTACTTTTGCCTCTGGTACCAATTTTTTTGTGGAAGCAGTAATGCCTAGGAACATATCAACTTTGTTAATTGAGGTATAACTTAATAAAGTTCAACTTAATAAAGTTAAAGCAAGTCTAACAAAAGAGAACACACACTCACACACAGTTTCAGGTTCTGCTCTTGCCCTTAGATTCCATCTTCTTGTTCTGAGGACAGAAGAAGGCAAGTTCTGAAAGCCAGGTCTGGAGATGTAGAAACCCCGGCCTCGAACAAAGCTGTAGCCTTGTTCAGAAATTTGATTGCTGTGGGCTTTGTAGTAGTAGGGTATGAATTAAAAAAACAAGTATTTTAAGTCATGACTATACTTATCAAACTGGAATGTCCCACTTTCCTAAAGCTGCAAGCTTGGTCATGTTTATTCAGGATTGCATGTTCATTCAGAAGCACATCTTACTCTATGGCAATAATCTTAAGCAGACTGAACTGGAAGCTAGTTCCTTTGTGAAGAGAATGGCTGATGAATAAAAAATTATTTACGATTTGGGTGTAATCTGGAAAATGAAAGTGGACTTGCCTATTAAGTGATTTGTAGCTGTTTCAGAAGCTATTCAGCATCCCCTGAGAAGGGGATGCAGCCAGACAAGCCTGCAATCTGGTATTCATAGGCTTATCTCTCTCTGTGCTTTATGCTCAATATCCATATTATGTATATATTTCTCACTGTACTCCACAAAAAACAAACAAACAAACAAACAAACAAACAAACGAGGTACTGATGGGGTGGATCTTATTGGGTGGTGTAACATGATATTATATAACAGGATCCACTTGAATGGCATTGCCACTTATATTTAACCCAGTTTTCTGAGTGCTACTGTCCATTTGTTTTTCTTTTGTCCCATCTTTTTCCTGAAATTGTTCTGAAGGTGGTACACAGCAAAGTTAAAGCAATATACAACTAAAACCCCAATGATGCAAAAGTAGCAATAAAGATTGAAATACAGCACACAATTGTTAACGAAAATATGCCAATAAATATGGAAAACAAAGCAGTGGCCAATATTCTGTAATGTTCAGTATTCATCCCTCTCCACAAAAAAAGAGACACAAAAGACTTCAGCAACTATAGGATCACAGCATTAATTTCCCATGCAAACAAAATTATGTTTAAAATTCTGCAACACTGGAGATTATCACATGGAAGGGACAGAGTCTTTCTGTTGTCCTTAAACTCGGCTAATCATGTGATTGAGGTTCAAACCCCCGCGCGCTTCTGATGTCTCCTGTTAATACCAAATGATGGCTCCACAACACTTTACCGATGAGAGAAATGTACAGAAATAGCTCCATGACAGTTTACCTACAAGAGAAGGATAGCAAAAGTGTGTGTGGGGTGTGTGTGATAATCATTGGCCCCTGATCATGCGATTAGCCGTGTGATAATCTCCATAGACTCCAGTCATATTTGGAAAGAAAAATCCCAGAGGTGCAAGTGGAGTTCAGGAAAAGCAGAGGCACTAAGAACCACATAGAAAGCATACAGGCCCAATCTAGACGGGCATTAAGAGGTGCGAATAGGGCTCAAAAAGGCGTCTTTAGGTTTAGGGAGGGCGCAACGTCCGCACCCTCCCTAACCCTAAAGCGTATGGGTGCCGCCATTTAAAAACGGCGGTGTCCATATGGGCGTGCCATGATGTTGTCATGGTACGTGCAGCGTTTAGAAATGCTGCGTGCACCATGACAACTTCGCAGCACAGGAGGGCGCCAAGCTGAGCTCTTTTTTTGCGCCAGGTGTTTGACATAGTCTTCAAATGGCCACACCAAACACCTGGAGAGAAAGGGGCCACGGCAGCAGCCCCTTTCTCCCCTCAGCACCACTGAGGGAAGCGGGGTGCAGCAGGTGCCTGCTGCATCTTGCTTTGAGACCGTGGAATGGGGCCTCCGAGGCTGCTGGTGCGGCAGCCTTGGCCCCATCTCATCACTTCCTGGGGCGGCTACAGACCGCCCCTTTTGGGTGGTCTGTACCATCCCACAATGTCTAATGTAGTGCCACAAGGAATTCCCAAGGAAAATCAGCATATGCTTCATAGATTATAGCAAAGCCTTTGATTGCATAGATCACAAAAAGCTATGGAATGCTCTTAAAGGCATGGGAATACTGACAGTCCTGATAGTCCTGATGAGAAATCTGTACTTGGGACAAGAGGCAACTATAAAGAACAAAATATGGGAAAACAGAATGGTTCCCAGTTGGCAAGGGGGCCAGGCAAGACTGCATTTTATTACCCTACTTGTTCATGTGAAAAACAGGTTTAAATTTAGAATAGGAAGGAGTAAAGATAGGAGGAAGGAACATCAACAATCTAAGATATGCAGATGACACCATACTACAGACAGAAAACATCATGTACTTGGAATAATTACTAGAACAATTACTTGGAACAATTACATAATGGACTTATATGGTCAAGGAAGAAAGTGCAAAGGCAGGCTTGTTGCTGAACATAAAATAAAAATAATGACAACAGAGAATCTACATAAAGACTAATTTCAAAATTAAAATTTATACGGCACATATGTATTCCACAAATGAACAATTGAGCTCCTGTTCATATTTCCTACCTTCAAAGAATTCGTGTTAAATCAATCAGTCTGACTCCCAATTCTGTTACTTCTTTTGTACCTTTACCTATATATAGAAACTCCTGTCAGACAACATATATCTCTATAACTACCATTCTTCAATTAAGTAAACTGGTACAGATGGCTGGGAAGCGCTGTCATGGGGCTGATTCTAGGGTTCAAGAGCGCGCAGCAACTGCACGCTTCCTAAAACTAGCACATCACAGCGGTGCCATGACTGCACGGCTCCGCCCATGCAGGGAGCACATCTATGACATGTCTTGTATGACATGCCCAAATAACATGGTGCACAAGACGTGTCACTGCACCACTGCAGGGCGCTTATGGTGTTGTGGCAGCATCACAGGAAAGACTTGCGTCTTGCAGCTCCTTCTTAAGAGTGGATTGTTCCCATGGAAAACCGCACGGCCGCAGGAATGATCCAGAGGAGAAAGGGGCTGCCCCTTTCCCCTCATGATTGTCAGGGTGTTGGGGGGGGCATAACACTGTAAGGGCACCCCTTTTCTAAGCCAAAGAAAAGTGGCATTTTGCTGCTTCTCTTTGGCCCAGAAAAACGCCAGATTTGGGCCAAATGACTGGGCGTGCAGTAGGGGGAGCCAGTTCTATCATTCTGGTAGAAGGGAGACACATAGGGTACTGGTTACTCCCAAGCTGGTTATCCCCCAATTCAAATAGTCTGGGTAGCCTTGGCAGCAAAATGACTAAGTCGTCTGTGTACGCTCTTGTTTTGAATTCTTCACCTTTATTTTTATTCCGTTAATGTTTTTATTTGATCTAATATTATTTAGTAAGATTTCTAAGACGATTATAAATAGCAAAGGAGATAGCGGGCAATCTTGACGGGTGCCCCTTTCTATTCTAGTATAATTGGTTTTTTCTCTGTTGACTATTATTTTAGCTTTCTGGTTTGAGTAAATTGCTTTTATCCATCCTAAAAATCTACTTCATATATCCATTCTGTTCAATATCTTTATCATTGTGTCCAAGTTTACTTTATCAAATGCTTTCCCAAGGTCAATGAAGATTAAAGCTATTTTTTTTCCGTTATGGATTTCGTAATGTTCAGTTAAATTTAATATTAATCTTACATTATCCTTTGGTTCTCTGTTGGGTAAGAAATCACATTGGTCCTCATGTATCCAAGTGTTTAGTATAGTTTTTAGTCTATTAGCAATTATTGCGGTAAAGATTTTGTAATCATCATTTAGAAGTGATATTGGTCAATAGCTTTCAGCTCTCGTGGGGTCTTTTCCTTCTTTTAAAATCAAAGTTATATTGGCTTCATTCCAGGTATGTGGTAAATTTTCTGTGTCAATTCCATTCATCACTTCCACCCGCCTTTCTGTTAAATTTTCTTGAAATATTTTTATAATATTTTTTGGTTAATCCATCTGGACCAGGGGATTTGTTGTTTTTTTCTTTTGTTAATATTTATTTCATTTCTGCAGCAGAGATGGGGTTATTCAGATTTTTTTTTTGTTCTGTATTAATTACAGGTATTTCACATTTATTAAGATATTCAGTAATTTCTTGTTCCTTTATATTATCTGATTTAAAGATATCTGAAAAATACCTTTCCAATATTTTTTTGATCTTTTTTTTTTGGTCTGTTTGTATGCCCTCATTATCTCTAAATTCAATTATCCTTTTTTTTTCTGTTTCTTTTTTTTAATTTTTGGTCTAGCCATCTCCCGGGTTTATTAGCATAGGCAAAATATTGTTGTCTGCTTCTTTTTATTTTATTTTCTAGTTCTTCATTTAGTTCTTGGTTTATTTGCTTATTTAACATTTCCTTTATTTTTTTAATGTTCGAGTTTTTTATTGCTTCTTTTTCTTTATCTCTAATTTCTTCCATTATTTTCGATAGTTTCTCTTCTTTCTGTTTTTTAATTTTCTTGTTTTGCTGTATGATAGCTGCTTTAGAGGCTGCCCAAACAGTTCCCAAATCTGTTCCCTTATATAGATTTTCTTTGAAGTAATTATCTAATTTTTTTTTTTGCTTTTCCCACTATCTGTGCATTTTGTAAAATATTTTCATTTAATCTCCATGCAAATTCTGTAGGATGATTTTTGAGTTTTAGTGTTATTGGATTATGATCAGTTATGATTTTCCCTTGGATTTCAGAGTTCATAGCCATACGACATAGGTTTTTTGTGATTAATATCATGTCAGTTCTTGAAGAACTTTGATGTCTACTTGAGAAGAAAGTGTAGTTCCTTTCTCTCCTGTAATGTAATCTCTAGATATCAATTAAATTATTGCTTCCTATTAGATTGAAAAAGGATTGGGGGAGTTTTCCCCCTTTATCTTTATTTGTAGTCTTATCCAACGAAGGGTCTATTACTCCATTAAAATCTCCCATTTTTATCATGTTTTCATATTTTTTTTTCAATTATTTTGTTCTGGATTTTTTGGTAGAACTTTTTCTTTTTTGTCTGGGGGGAATATAGTCCAATTACTAAATTCAAAGTGCTGATCATGACCTATAATGCCTTATATGGCTTAGGTCCAGACTATTTGAGAGACCGTATCTCACCATCTAAACCACCTAGTGCCCTAAGATCCTCTGGAGAAGGCTTTCTCTCGGTTTGACCACTATCCCAGGCTTGTTTGGTGAGGACACGAGACAGAGTGTTCTTAGTGGCTGCTCCCACTCTGCAGAACTTTCTTCCATGGGAGGTTAGGCTGACCCCCTCCCTGCTGGCTTTTCACTGGCAAGCAAAAACATTCTTATTCCAGCAAGCTTTTTAAAATCATGCAGGCCTTGTTTTATTGAGGTGGGTGGATGGTGGTGTTGGTTTAGATTAATTTTTAACCTTTGTATGTTTTACATTTTGTTTAAAATTTTTACATTTTTACTGTTTAATTAGGATATTTTAATTGTTTTTAAAAATGTTGTTTTAATGTGTTTTTATATAGTGAGCCGCTTTGGGTCCCTATTTGGGAGAAAGATGGGCTAAAAATATTTTATTTATTTATTTATTTATCCCAAGGATTTATATCCGGCCTTTCTCCCACAATGGGAATCAAGGTGAGTTACAATAATTTAAAGAGACAGAACTAAAACATTGATTACAAAAGTTAAAAGATAATTAAATACTACCAATGGGCACAGCTGGCACACTAGTTTTTACTGTGCAAATGCACTCCTGGCTACGGCTGAAACTTGGGCATCCAGGTGCAGATCTCAATCCAGGAGCACACTCAAGCTGTGAACCTGAGATTTCAGGGGGAGAATAACCCCATCCAACACAGGCTGAGTCCCTATTCTCTGATCTTACCCAGCCTTGACGAGGAGCACCTCTATCCTATCTGGATTAAGTTTCAATCCTCATCCAGTCCATTACTGACAGCAGACACTGGTTTAGTACAGAGACAGCTTCCTTGGAGTCAGATGGAAAGGAGAGCTAGAGCTGGGTGACCTCAGCTGTCTCTGTCCCATAGCCAGGTCTAAAGCCAGATTGAAATGGATCTAGATAACCTGTTTCAGCCAAGAACCCTTGGAGCTGGGAAGCCACCACATGTTCCAACATCTTGCCCTAAAAGGGAATATTTGAGAGTGGCCAATAGTTCTCCTATTTGGTGGGATCTAGGGAAGTTTCCCCCCAGTAATGGGCTCATCATGGCTTCTTTTAGACAATCTGAGAACCTGTCTTCCTGTAGTGAGGCATTCACTACTTCCTTTATCCAACCAGCCAGTATCCCTCTGTCTGCTTTCAATAGCCATAGGCACAAATGGTGGCTCTCACCTCTGCAAGGATTCTGTCCACATCTTCAGGTTGCACAAATTGAAACTCAATAACACTGGGAAAACAGACCCAGCACAGACAACTAGTTCCTGCACTGCATTAAAAACTAGATCAAGAGTCCAGAGTACTGTCTACTAAATAAATAAATAAATATCTGATGATAGTGCTACTAGTTCTTTGATATCTCATTCCCCATTCCTTTGCGTTGTGCTACCTTTTTGCTTGAATTTGCCTCTGCTAATATCTGCATTGATTTGAGTTAAAGTATCTTTAAAAAAAAGCCTATTCCAGATGGTCCAATAGTTCCAGTAAATGTTGAGCTAGTCTGTTTTTGGATTTCAGATCTTGTAATCATTGTTTCTGCTCCTGCATCATCATGCCCTAAATATACCAGTGTTTCATCCAAATCTCTTTTCCTGTTTGAGCTGTGGTTAACTGTGGGGTGGGCAGGGTTTCCTTCCCTCCATGTCATCCATTCTATGAACTCAACATCTTCCCCATATGCTCCTCATCAATATCCACATTCCTGCATATTAAATCTATTTATTTATTTGTTATAGGGCTAAAGTGCTACATCATTTTAGCACAACAGATTGAGTCTTCCTTATCCAAACGATTATATCCAGAAGGGTTTTGGATTTGAGCATTTTTCAAACTTTGGAATATTTGCAGATACAGAATGAGATAGCATGGCAATGGGACCCATGTCTAAACATGAAATTAATTTATGTTCCATATGCACTTTCTAAAAATAGCCTGAAAGTAATTTTATATACAATATTTAGAATAATTTATTGCATTCAACTAAGTTTCTGTATATTGAACCATTATAAAGCAATGGAGTCACTATCTCAGCTACCCATGTGGACAATTTTGGAGTGTTTTGGATTTCAGAATTCCAAAGGGGGGAAAAAAAGAAAAAAGAAAGAAAGGGATATTCAACCCATATAACTGAAAAAGAAATCAGGGAAGAACATTGAGTCTAGTAGCTGGAAGTGTAATGAAGGAAGGAAAAACAGAGGAAAACTGGCACTGCAAAGGTCACAACCCCATTTAACATGCCATCAGTGGGACGGCCAAGATATACAGGATGAACAAAAGCAATGGACACAGGCTATATTAGAAACTTTTGTGACAGAAAAGAAAACCATTTCACATTCTCTGGTTTTAAAAAGTTGTGGTTACACCTGGAAATACACAAAAATTAGATTGGAACTACATTGTATGGAAATTTTTGAGAAATCCCAATAAGTACAGATAGGTGTGATACAGACGCCCAAAAGGGCTGTCCCTGTGCTGTGATTAGGGTTGGGGAGCGTGCAGCAACCGCATGCTCCCCAACCCTATCACTTATGGGGAACGCCATTTTAAAATGGTGACGTCAATATGGGCACACTGCCATGATGTCATGGTGCGTGCCGCGTTGCCCATGGTGCACGCTGCGTGCCTGATCTCATGGTGCCACTGGAGGGTGCCTAGGGCACCCTTTCAACACCACAGGAAAGAGCTCCAAAACGGAGCTGTTTCCGCGCACGCGTGCGTCACTGGCACAGCCTTTACATGGCCACGCCAATGATGCTGAAGAGAAAGGGGCCGGGTGGCCCCTTCCTCCTCTTCCCTGTACCTGTCCCGGTGTCCTTGGGGCATGAAGCTCCAAGGTCACCAGGTTCCAGGTCACGAGGAAGCGGTGTTTTGCTGCTTCCCCGTGGTCTGGAAAAGTGGCAGATTGTGACCTCTGGGGCAGCTGGTGAGACTGCCCTGCCGCCAATCTGCCGCTCAAAGGGATGGCTACAGACCACCCATTTGGGCGGTCTGGAAAGCCCCATAGATCTCCAGTCAAGTTCCAAGGCTTTTATTGAGTTTGGATGAGCTCTTAGGGCTTTTTTTCAGATGCAGATTTTATAGTGGCAGAGCAATTGTAAGGGACCTGGTGGCTCGGTAGTTAAGATGCCGATTTTGATGATCCCAAGGTCTGCAGGTCATCAGTTGAAGACCCAGTGCCACATGATGGAGTTAGCTCCTGTTACTTGTCCCAGATTTTGCCAACCTAGCAATTCAAAAGCATGTAAAAGTGGAAGTAGATAAATAAGTACCACTTTAGTGGGAAGATAACCGCATTCTGTGTAGTCATGCTGGCCCCATGATCACAGAGTCATCTTTGACAATGCTGGCTCCTTTGGCTTAGTAACAGAGATGACCACTGCTCCTTACAGTCAGACATGACTGAACAACTACATCAAAGGGGAAACCTTTACTATATTAGCAATTATAAACTGTCAAATTTGGTGGTATTCTTTTCACATGACATTGGCTGTATCATCACTGCAGAAATAATCCAGTTTGACAGTGCTTTAACTGCCATGGCTCCATAGTATGGAATTTTGGGAATTGTAGTTTGTTGTGGCACCAGAGCCACAATTTCCAGAATTTTTATACCATGGAGCTGTGATAGTTAAAGTGGTGACAAAACAGATTATTTATGCAGTTGAGGTTGCAGCCATAATTGCAATTTCTTTTGTCTCTAAGTTTAATTTTATATTTGGCCCCTCATCCAAATACTCCATTATTAACCCCAATCATGAAATGTCTGTGATTTTTTTTGAGTGGATAGGAGGATGTGAATGATCCATTTTGAATTTATCTTGCTTTTTTTGGTCAGATGACTACGTGGGTGCGTGTTAAGGCATAATCTATGGAAAGACCCCAGACCCCTTCTCACTTGATTTATGGGATGGACTATCTACAAGAAGAAAATTCTGGCACAGCCTTTGCACCCCCCCACCCCCCACCCCCCCAAATAAGACTTTCCTTGAAAGCTGCAGATATGGCTGAGTTATTGAAGGAGTGCTCTTTTGGAATTGTGTTAAAAAGCTGTCTGGCAGCTATTCATGCCCCAAAATTTTGTAGGCTCTGGTTCTGTTTCAAAAGGGCAAGTTAGCAGAAGGGCATTCTAACAGCAGTATGTTGGAAGTATACCTTTGATTCAAAGGAGGCAGACTTGAAGGAGATAGCCAAAGTGTGCTCTACTGGCAATACTGAGAAAGCTGGCTGGCAAGTATTCATATGTCTGAATTTAACAGACTTTGGTTCTGTTTCAAGATGCTTGGGGGCTGCTGCTAATGCACTTTTCAAGTATTAAGCATAATAAGGGGTCTGGCTGGCAAAATGTGGACTTTACCAGGAATGTGCATTTTCATTTTTTAAAAGAACCCAAGTGACTACAATGCATATATTACTTTAGTGGGATGCAAGTAAATAGGGAAAAGGGCGGGGAAACTAGTATGTTGGGCCTCTCAGGTGGTGTACTGAAAAAACCCTGATGTAGAAAAGTAACAATAGGGATGTAGCTATGGAGATGGGGGAAAATGTGGGCATTGTCACCTAAATAAGAATTATGCCTCCCCATGAAATTCTTCCTTCAGTTCCTTAATTTCTGGCATTTCAGAAAGTGAAATACTGAAAGCCATTAACATCCAGAAAGATAATATTGTTTTTGTATTCCCTTGGTAACTTTGCCTGCCTTTTTCTAAACTGTATTTCTAAATCTCCAACTGAAGTTTTAAGTTACTGCAATGCTAGAAATTTGGAGCTGAATGAAAATTTCATGGGGGAAAAAACCAGAAGTATTGTTGGGAGCAATGCCATCATTTCATCCCCCCCCCCAAATAACTATACCCCTGGGTAACAGTGGGATCAATCACTACTCTGCTTATATCAAAGAGAAAATGTGAAACCCAGTACTGTAATCTTGGTTGCCCAGAGAATGAAAAAGCTTTTTCTGAAATGAAGCAATATGAACAAGTTGGAAAAACTTGGCAGGGTCTATTTGTCTATTCATCCCCCCCCCCCCTTCACAATTTCCTTTTCTTTCTCCATCCACGTCTTTCAGCACAGTGCTTAAATATAAGCTCCTAAAGTTTAATTAATTGATTAATAAGTTAAAACTTTACCCTGTAACCTTGTGCAGAATTATGTGCCATTTAGCACCAACTGGGTCCACTTCTGCCACTGGCAATTATGTGGTATTAATAAGGTACATGTTCTTAATCTACAGAAGAGAATATATTTTATCATTTATTTCTTATTTTGAATCTTGTGCTCCCTTTTCCTTCTTTCCTCCTTTTGACTTGAAATGGCATTGCTGTTGAGCGTTTTATCCGGATTGACTGAATTGTCTCCATTTTATTTGGTAGGATGTGAGTTACAGACACACTTGTTTATAATTCAAGGCTGTCATTCTGATTTAAATTGCAACTATTAGCTTTCCTTTGTAACAGTTAAAGGTAGTTTTTGTTATTTATACTGAGGAGCTTTTCTTTTTGTTAATGTGCAGCTATGAAGACAGTGAATCCATCAGTTGGTTAAAAGTGGGATTAATAAACTAAAAAAAGAGACAACAATCCAATAACCCTGCAGTTGGTTGACGGCTCTCCATAAAAATGACAAAATTTAGGCAACTCCTTAAGACTGCATAGGTAGAAATGCATAGGAAATAATTATCCAGGGATTAGGATTTTTTTTTAAAAAAATCACAATATAGCAGTGCATACTTATGATAACTTTCATAAAACCAAGGACTCAGCACCCAATTATATGGGACCATCATGGACCATGGAACAGGGAAGCAAGTGGGGGGTGATGGACTTGGGTTCTTTAGGAATAGGCTGGGTACTGAGCTTCCTTTAAGTGATCTGACAAAATTAGACTACCAAGATTCCTATGTAGTTGAGCCTCCTCTGGAATTATTAATCGGAAAAGTACTAAATGATCAAGTGCTAAAACATATTAAGACAGTGATTGTTACTGAACCTTCCCAGGAGTAGTAAAGGCTATCTGCAATCTGTTCTATGTGCAGTAAGCTACTCTTACCACCTTTAAGGATGTTTAACTACACATTGCACTTGTGTGTTCCTATTTAAGGTTGTTGTGGTGATAATGAATTTGCCCTGCTCCTCTAAGTGGGCCAAATTAATAACTACCTGCCTGCCAAACTTGAGCTGCCTCTCACCTTAAAAACAGTTGTGGATCACTGGTAACTAGCAGTTCTTCTTTGTATCTCTGAAATAGGTTTTAAAATAGAAACGTGGTAGATGTTTATTTTAAAAATCCCCTCTATTGGTGAAGGGAAATGTCATTTGCACTTTCTAGGAAGTCTAATACAATTTTGACATTGCTGTCTGTACAATCAGCTCAGCTCCTTGTTCAAGCTACCCTAAACTTGTAATTAAATCTGGTTCCATGGAGGGTGCTCTTTTAGTATTCAGCTCAGATGCTTTAACAACCAGTGGAGGTTTGTGACTTTTCACACCTATTGTATATGTCTTCCTTATTAATGTACAACGACTGCCCTTTGGCAGTGTTCTACTAGTTTCATCTTTCTCTTTCATACTGAGGGGAAAGACTGTGGGAACAGAAAAGCAAACACTCTGGAAGATTATTACAGAATAAAAACATCCTGTTTACTCTCTTGTGAGAGATAATTACTATGAGACTTTTCCGTGTGTTTGGCTTGCTGTGCTACATGGGTGTGGATGTCTTTGTCTTGGTACAAAGCTGGCTTTGAAATGCTCAGGTTAATGTCAAAAGCAATAATCTGCTTCAATCAACTGTGAGATGAGAAATAGTAGTGACAGATTGCAAATAATGTGAAATGCCACCATTTGTACCAGACCACATTTTGAGATGGTTCCAATTCACGCAAGCGTTGGATTGACTGGAAGTAGCAATTTTTCTTTTTTTTTTTTTTTTTTAGAAAAAAGCCCTAGGTAAAGTAAATAAAATATAAGATTTTTAGAAGATGCTGAATATGACATGGTATAAGAAATGTTGTCATTTCTGGGGGGAAAAGATTGTGTGTATTTGTAGCAATTCTCATGACAAACCACATTTCAGTGAGAGAAGCAAGGAGATGAGAGAGTATTGTAATTCCCCCCCCCCATTTGTTTCACACATATAGCCTTACTGATGATCTGCAAGTGCTAATATTACACTCCCTTGATGCAGTATTGAAAATAACAGCAACAACATCAACATCAACAAATAGCACTTTGTTGAGCAAGCAGTAGAACTAGAACTAGCTCTTTGAATAACTATCTATCTCATATATAGCCTTCACTTTTGTGAACAGTTTGCCTGCCAGTCTCAACCAATTTCTGAAGACTGCTGAGAGTGGCATGGTAAGTACTCAGGATAGAACATTTGGTAAAGACATTTCATATATTTTGGGTGCTCTTTAGAGTGCTGTTGTTGTTGAGTGTCTTCAAGTTGTTTCTGACTTATGATGAGCCTTAGGCAACCCTATCACAAGGTTTTATTGATAAGATTTGTTCAGAATTATTTTGGCATTACTGCCTTCCACGGCTGAGAGAGTGTGACCAGGGTCATGCAGTGGATTTCTATGCTGGTCTCCTGGAATCTTTGTTCAACACTCAAACCACTACACCATGCTGGTTCTCACAAAGATCATACTACTATGTAAGACTAATCTTGTCAAGGCATTCATAAAAATGTGCGTCACTTTTTGCATAGTCATAATAACATTTTGTCTTTCTTATCCAAAATAATATATTTTAGCTCCAGTGGGACTGCTTTCATCAGAAGAGTTGGTTATCCTACAAAATGTATAAAAGCCCAGTGATATAATTTCATTGTCCAAACTTAGTTACAAGGCATATTGAATATGGAAAGGTGATTATGTGATTGCCTAAATTCATCATTAACTCAGAAAAATTCCATTTTAGTGTCTCTACAGAAGTGCAATAAAATAGCAGTTTGACACACAGTGGGGGCCACAAAGGGTCATATAGTCATATTTCTGTTCATTCCAGGCAGACCCAGAAAATTTAAAACAGTATGAACATAAAGCCTAAGCCAGGCAGGGCTGGGGAAACCTTGACCTATCAAATGTTTTGGACTATAATTCCAATAATCTCTTATAATCTATACTTATGGGAAGTTGAGCACCAAATATCTGGAGGGACAACGTTTCTCCACTTGGCATTGAAAAATGGTTAAATTGCTCTGTGTGTAATAGGAGAGGCTGCACATGCAGCTCAGTTGAATGTCAGAGGGCTACACATCCCATGCAAAATTGTTTTTACTTAAAATTTATTCCTGCACCATCTAAGGCAGGGTGGGCAAGACAGAATGAAATGTAAGAAGCCATGAAACTGTTGAGGGATGATGCAGCCAGGGGAAAAACTGCCAAATTTCAATATTTCCATATTTATCAATATATTAGCAGTTTGGGCTAATTACCGAATGGTGAATAAAATGATGGAACACATCTTTACAGTGCAAGATGGTTTCTTGGTTCCTGTATTTTTAAAGCAAAATTGTTATTCATGCATTTTGCCACTTAGTGGTTAATGATTAGAAAAACAATGATCTGTGACCACTTTTGCTAGCAATTTAGTAATATTTCTCTAGAGATTAAGATTAGAAAACAAAACAGGATGTTAGGAGATGGTGGATTCTCTGAAGGACATAAAATTGTAGAAGTATTGTTTGGAGTAAAGGCAAACAAACAATCAATATTTTTTGTTGGAAATTGTTATGAAAACAGTATCCCACTTATGTGTTATTCTGACTGTCTAGCTATAGCTTCTCTGAAATTTTCTGGTTTCTGGAGATATTCATAAACATCCATAGAATCTGCTTTCTAGTTCTTGGTAAAATGGCTGCAGTTCTATTTTTTAAACAGCACTTATTTAGGTAAGTCTGTATGGCTTCAAAAAGAGTTTACCAATATGTTTACACTTTGGTTTTGTCCTAATTGCATCCTAATCGCATCTACAGTGAAGAGTCTGTCCTAAACACATCTGTGTAAACTGAGTTTATTTTTATATTAGTTCATTAGTCTGTGGGAATTTGACCTCAGTGGCAGGGATTTTAAAATATTAAAAATAAATATTTTATCGTAGATATTTATATCTGCTAGTCCAACCATTTTCTTCTATTTTAGAAGTATACTTAGTTCAGTGATAGAGCATGCATTTTATCTAAAACCCAGGAGGCTTGCTTAGCCAGTTCTTTCCTGGCTAAGAGTTTCAGAACCCAGTTTAATTGTAGATGGAGGCTAGTGTCTAGTTAAAAAAACAGGGAGAAATAGCCACTGCAGTGATAAGAGAATAAGATGTTGCAGATGAAGAGGAGATATTCAATGTAAGCTTGGTAAATGCACAGCTGGAAAAGAAATGCAAAATACAGAAAAGAAAGACTAACAATTCAGCCATATTTCCAAAAAGGCTTCTGATCTAGAGCAAAAGCTAATAATAATAATGATAATAATATTTGTTTATACCCCACCCTTCAGCCCTAAAGGCTGTCAGAGCGGCTTACAATTATTTTTTTTTAATTAGCCGGTTCCCTGCCCTCAGGTTTACAATCTAAGAAGACACGGCACAAAAGGAGAAGGGAAAGGTAGTGGGGGAGGGGATCAGATCCAAAAGTTCTTCTCTCCCTCTAAGGCCTGGACCAAGGCAGATGGACTGGAGGGAGGGCTCTGCTTCTTAATATAGGACAGGCCCGATGGAGTTTTGCCTGTCCTTTCACTCCCTCCTAGGCCAGATGGTGTTGTCATGAAAGAAGGACTTTTCTACTTGAGGCCAGGCCCAATGGTGTTGCTAGGCCTCTCCTTTCACTCCCTCCTACGCCAGATGGTCTTGTCTAAGATTCCAGGTGGATTGTGGAGCCACTTGGAATATGCTACCAGTTAATTTATTACATAGCAGGATCAGAATGGGAAAATGTTTACAGGCAGATTGAGGCCATGGCAACTGTACGCCAAACCTTGTTTACTCTCAGGGTTTCCTCTTTCCTGTTGAAATTGTCCAGGTGTTTACTCTCAGGAAAGAGGAAACCCTGAGAGTAAACAAGGCTTGGCTACCAGTCCTGAAGGAGAGCAAGGTCAAGATTCAATCTATGCAAATGAGAAACAACCTAAGGCCAGAGGAGTCCCAGCAGACAATGAGCACCAGTTAGCAGACATTAATCCTTGTTTGCATATCCTCCCACCCTGAGGACTGCCATTAGCAACAGAACGATACATTTGCAAATTACTCCTTCCTTCCCAGGGTCACACAGGATATATATCTCCAATCCTTTTTCCAGACTATCATTCTCTGAAGATACCAGCCACAGATGCTGGCGAAACGTCAGAAAGGAACTCTTCTAGAACATGGCCACATAGCCTGAAAGCTTCACAAAAAACTATGGATGCCAGCCATGAAAGCCTTTGACTCCAGATCCTGAACCACTTAACAGGGCACTTCAAAGAAGCCACTAACCACTGGCAATGATTGAGGATGTGTTACTAGATCTTTCTTGGTCAAAGGTGTTTACAGTTTGTGATGTCAAGAATATTTAAAATCACACTCATCTTCATTTGTTTGACAGGGAGCGTGAGCATGGGGAGAAGCAGAGAAGGCTCCTGCTCCCTGTCCCAAACACTTGATTGATAAACTGATTGAATGACTGCTAATTTTCTAACTGGGTTGAAGAGACATAGAACCGCAGTACCTCATCTGAATACTTGTTTGATTGTGGAGTGCAGTTCATTCACACACACACATGGATTGCTTCTTTGTATATATAAACTGGGACAACTGTATGTACGTTCTATGGGAAAGGGATCATTTATGCACTTTGCCACATATTTCAAGAAGAGATTTTATCTGCTGGTCTCTGTGTATTTTGCTATTTTCTTTGAAATGTGTTCTGTGCTTGTCAAATATGTTATTGATTTTTGTTTTGCCAATAAAAGCACATTATACAAGGTTTCTGTTTTAACGATGGCAGTGCTTGAGAAGCCAAACTAGAAATATAAACATATAAGACAGTGGTTCTCAAATGGTGGGACAAGACCCCAGGAGGGCACAAAAGTTGCTTAAGGGGGTTGTGAGCCTTGATCCCTCCTCTTCCCAAACGTTCTTATGTGTAAAATTTACACATGTGTTGAGTTAAATATTGAATTGACTTAAATAACACTATTCTAATTTGAACAAAGAAATTTTCTTATACAAATTTAAAATATGAATGTACATGAATGTGTGAAAGAAAACATGCACACTAAATATACTAAAAAATTTATTCATATACTACATCGAGCAGGGAGTTACGTGTGACATCCACATGTGGATGTAAAGCAGGGAGGGGGGCAGTATCCCAAGGGTAAAGAGTTTGAAAAGCACTAATTTAAGATATAGATCTGTTTTCTCAGAATGATTTATAAAAGAAAAAAAGAAGCATCTTAAACACATTTAATGAAATTTCACGCTTTTTAAAAGGACAAGAATGTGATACTTTGATTTGGGACAATTTTACATACCAGACTAGTAACCAGTAATGTGAAGCCCAAACATTTTACATTTCAGAACAACATAAGATATTTCTCTATTAAAATAACTACCTTCTTTGCCTAAAGTCTCCTAGTTCTGTTATCTCAATATTTGTCAAAGCATATCAGCCAGCCATTGTTTCTTCAAAAATATTTTCCCACTCTTGCCTCTGCATTTCTATAGCTTTCCTTTTAGATAAGTGGATGTGATACTCACAGTGAAAGGACAGAAGGAATATTTGAAAATATCCAAAGACCATTATAAATGTGTTTCTTGAGTGTTTGGAAACCCTGATGAGGAGAATCCTGAACCAACAAAAATCTTCATATTTAGGACTTTGCAGTTGGGAATTGTGCAAAACAAACAAACAAATGAATGAACAAACAAGCAAAAAACCAATTTCATATGCATTATTTTGCACAGAGTAAGTCCCCAAATGCAGCGTTTCCTATTCAGAAGATAGTCTCTTCTGCACAAAACAGAAGTGCAAAATTTGACAGAATAAGTCCTGAACTGTGAATAGTCCTTGAGAACTACACAGATTTTGAAGACTTTCTTAAAGTAGGAAGAAAATTACTTGTTGCTTTCATTGAGAATGAAATTAGTGAAGAACTACATCTTTAGTCATGTCAAATTCCAGGAGGTTAGTCAGACTAAACTGAACCTAAATGTAGTAATTGGACCCAGATTGGGTTGTGCTAATTTAAATTATAAGAGGGAGATTTAAAATCTGTGACTTGGAAGCAGAGACAGTAGCTTTGTCTCTTATTCCACTTATGCTTTGCCTCTTAATTCACCTCTAAATTCACCTCTTCCCAACTCTTTCCCAACAGGAGAATAAGAGCTGGGATAAAGAATTCAAGAAACGTGGGTTTTAGTTTTTCAGCCACTCTGCCTGTGCTGTCTGTTCATATTCAGTCATCAGCATCAGCCCAGTTTTTGTACATATGCTTGCCATCAGCAGGTGTATTTTGGCTTAAGTCTAAGTCCTAAATTTTACTGTATCTTAAAAAATAATACATATATTGTGGCACAAGCATTTATAGGTTAGGGCCCACTTTGT
Organism: Urosaurus nigricauda; assembly: GCA_034509955.1. NCBI lineage: Eukaryota > Metazoa > Chordata > Lepidosauria > Squamata > Phrynosomatidae > Urosaurus > Urosaurus nigricauda. Next base: position 104,576,675 of record JAOEGL010000001.1, read on the forward strand.
CAGATAAATGAAGCAGTCTAGAGCAGTGGTTCCTAAACTTTGGTCCTCCAGATGTTTTGGACCTCCGCTCCCAGAATTCCTGACTGTTGGCCAAGCTAGCTGGAACTTCTGCGAGTTGAAGTCCAACAGGCCTAGAGGACCAAAGTTTGGGAATCACTGATTTAGAAAATTGGTTAGTGCACTTGTGATCTCTGCAGGCATAGTGCCTTCAGTGCTGGTTTCCCATAGCACTGCCATTGTACAATGGCTACAGTGACACATGCTTTGATTACATCCCATTTGGACTACTGCAATGCACTCTATGTGAGTCCGCCTTTGGAAACTGTTCAGAAACTTCAGCATGTGCAAAATGCTGCAGCCAGAATGCTGACCAGGGCCAGTTATGGGGACCACATAACTCCCTTGCTTAAATTCAAAGTGCTGGTTATGACTTATAAAGCCCTATCTGGCTTAGGTCCAGATTATTTGAGAGACCGTATCTCCCCATATGAACCTGCTAGAGTCGTAAGATCTTCAGGGGAAGACTTTCTCTTGGTCCTGCCATTATCACAGTGGACTCTCACCTGGTGAGAGAGTCTTCTCAGTAGCTGCTCCTGTCCTCTGGAATATCCTTCCATGAGAAGCATGGCTGCCCCCTTCCTTGCTTGCCTTTTTTCGATAAGCAAAAATGGCTTTATTCAGGCAGGCTTTTAATGTAGAATCATGGGGTGGCTTGGTTCTGTTATATATGGTGGGTATCATGGTTTTACATCCGATCTGACCCCCCTCCTGTAGTCCTGTAGCGATAGGCGAGGGACAAAACGGCAGGTGAAAGAAGCACTGGAAGCCGCAGACCCAACCCTGCATGCAGGTGGTTCAGGACATTGGTCGCTTGAGACTGACCGGGAGATGACAGTCAAGGTATAACACTTCTCTCCATTGCTGGAAAAATCCTTGCAAGGATACTCCTGAACAGATTAGCACCTGCTATTGCAGAAGAACTTCTCCCTGAAAGCCAGTGGGGCTTCAGAGCTAATAGGAGCACTAAAAATATGGTATTTGCTCTTAGACAACTGCAAGAGAAATATGGAGAGCAAAACAAAGGACTCTATGTAACATTTGTCGACCTTACCAAAGCCTTCGACACTGTGAGTAGAAAAAGTCTGTGGGAGATCCTGGCATGACTAGGATGTCCCCCCCAAATTCCTCAAAATGATTATCTTGCTACATGAGGGCCAGCAAGGGCAAGTCAGATATGGCGATGCTCTCTCAGATCCCTTTCTAATAACAAATGGTGTGAAACAAGGATGTGTTCTCACTCCAACTCTATTTACAGTCTTCTTCAGCATGATGCTCCAAAGGGCTACGGCAGATCTCGAAGAAGAAGACGGCATGTATATACGTTGCTGTACTGATGGTAGCTTGTTTAACTTAAGCTGTCTGAAGGCTCTCACAAAGACTCTGAATTATCTAGTCTGTGAGCTGCTTTTCGCTGACGACGCTGCCCTTGTTGCCCATACAGAAGCAGCTCTGCAGCACCTAACATCCTGCTTTGCAACAGCTGCAGAGCTGTTTGGGCTGGAAGTCAGCCTGAAGAAAAAAGATGTTCTCTACCAGCCTGCACCAGAGGAAGAGCACTATCGTCCCCACGTCACCATAGGCAAATCTGTGCTTGAGTCCATCCAGCAGTTCACCTACCTGGGAAGTATCATCTCCTCAGATGCCAAGATCGATAAAGAGATCGATCACAGTTTAGCAAAGGCATATAGTGCATTCGGAAGGCTTCAAAAAAGAGTCTGGAGTAACAAACACCTGAGGCAAAGCACAAAAAATCAGTGTATACAGAGCCATTATATTGTCCATTCTCCTCTATGGGTCTGAAACATGGGTCACCTATCGCCAACATCTACGACTCCTTGAATGCTTTCATCAGCTCTGTTTATGTACAATCCTAAATATATACTGGACTGACAATAATAATAATAATTTTTATTTATACCCCACTCTTCAGCCAAGGCTATCAGAGTGGCTTACAATTTGTTAATTACATATTTCCCTGCCCTCAGGCTTACAATCTAAAAAGACACAAAACAAAAGGTGAAGGGAGAGGTGGTGGGGAAGGGGCAAAGTCAAGCAGATCTTCTCTCCCTCGGAGGCCTGGACCAAGGCAGATGGACTGGAGGGAGTGCTCTTATTCCCTTCAGGCAAGGCCTGTTGGAGTTGGCCTGCCTTTCTCTCCCTCAAGATGGTAGATGGAGGGAGGGCTCTTCTTCTTTTCAGGCAAGGCCTGTTGGAGCTGGTTTGCCTTTCTCTCCCTCAAGATGGTGGATGGAGGGAGGGCTCTTCTTGCTTGCAGAAGGAGCAGGCCTGCCTTTCTCTCTGGATACTTTCTGCTGTGCTTTCTGTAACCGGACTTGTTTATCTCGGATCGGCCTTTTTTGTCATCAACACGCTTGTAGTAAGTGTGGGATGAGTCCTTCCTGAATCTTCGTTAGCGAAGAAAAGCCAGAGAGATCATGGTTTTAGTGTGGTTTTAATGTTTCTAATTTTATATTGTTTTAAATGATATTTTAAACTGATTTTATTGTAATATGTTTTTTGAATTTTTAATTGTGAGCCGCCTTGGGTCCCTTTGAGAGAAAGGTGGGATAGAAATCAAAAATAAATAAATAAATAAATACATACACACATACAAAAATTGACAGTGCTCTGTGTACTACCTTTGAAATTACATTGGAGTTTATCACAATCTGTATGCACAGTCCTTGCACAATTAAGGCTTGAGTCCAATTGTTCATCCCAATTAGAAGAGACCCTATGAGACAACAGGATTTACCTATTACTTGACATAATTGATTCAATGGGTTGAATTGGGACATTAATTGCTGTAGATGTTACTTCAGTGTATAGCTAGACTTTTGAAAAAAGGAATATGAAGAATGGCTTAATTTTACCCACAACATCAATTTTATGATGTGAGTACAGTATATTTTGGTATGTATTTTGAACTGACTTGGGTTCCATACTGAAATAAAGGCAGGCTATAAAATAAATAAATTTCTTTTATGGTCCTTATACTTTTCTGCAAACTGCCCGGGGGGAGTGTGTGTGTATGTGCGTGTGTGACTATAAATCTAATAGATAAGTAAGTAAAGTTATTATGGAGAAAAGATTACATGCCAAAGCTTCTGAAAACATACTTGTAAATTCTTTTCTGTTTTAGATTTTGGTCTCTGAAGAAGCATGCAAATGATTTGAAGTAAGCATGGCATTCCTTGCTCTACCAGTACAACGGTAAGTGCTCCAGGGTTGTTCTTGTTTTAGAAAGTCTACTGTGTGATGTTTTGCCAGGAGTTGTTTTGCTGCCAACCCTCTTAAGATGAGTGAAGATTCTCAAGAAGGCTTGATAGCATGTGGCTGGAGAGTGGCCAACGTAAGGTCCTTTTTCATTATTTCCCTTGTTTTTTGGGCTTTGCAGCCTGAAGAGATGCTGAAAAAGTGGGATGACAGAGGCTTAATCAGGATTGTCTCTGCGAATTGTGACAGCTGAAAGGTATACATGTTTAATATGTGCTGCAAGTAAGGCCTCGTAGAATGTGAACCCTGATGGAAATGTCAGCAACTAGTCATACTTTGTTTGCTTCATGACCCCTGGATGGAAAACACATTTTGGTCCCCTGGCTCTGGATTGCCATATGCTTTGGCTAGCTGGGTGTTACCCAAATGCTGGGCGACTGCCATATGCCCATTGCCACATTTTGCTGACACAGAAGCAGTATACTCACATGGCTGAGTGTTGTGCAGGAGTTTCATTTGTATTTCTTATGTAGTTTGCCATTTATCATGGAGAGCCTTAAAAAAGAACAGCGATTGAGTGATAGGCACAATTAATTCCATTGCTTCAAATGAGTTAAGATTCTTTATATTTGGCATGAGATATTCACTGCAGAGAGTACTTGCTGTGAGAAGAAGAAGAATATGTTTCCAACTTTGGTTTTTGTATAGCCAGTGACTCAGAGTTCATCAGCCACCCAAGGAGGTTTCAGAGGACCTTTTTAACTTTTCCATCTCAGAAGATCTGTGCTGGAGGTGTTAAGTCTTTATGGTGGGATCTGCTGTCACAGAAAAAGAGGAAGGTCATCATGATGCCTCCAGAATGGTAAATTAGAATAATCGTATAAAATAGGACACTATGGCCCGATCTAGATGGGCACTAAGAGGCGCCGTTGCGACGCCATTAGGGTTCGGGAGCATGCATCGTATACACGCTCCCGAACCCAAGTACGTAATGGCCCCAGTGCCATTACATAACACCATTTAGATGGCGTATGTAATGGTGCCGCTGCAACTGCACAGCTTCCACACGGAGCTGCGCAGTTGCAGTGGTGCAAAAGTGCCAAATGGCACCTTTTTGCTTTATTACACCGCAACTGCACACCTAAAAAGGAGCGTGGTTTCCCCACAACTGCGCCACAGCATCTAGCTGCTGCGGCGCAGTTACAGCCAAAAGAGGTGGCACCAGACTGGCCTTTTTGGGTGGTCTGTATGACCCCAATTAGTTCATTTTGCACCTGTTTTGCTCCTATTGGTATTTCTGCAAGTCAGTCTTAGGGTGCATAAATAAATGTGTAAATTATTCTTCAGTTTTATTTAAATAGTTCATTTCCTCTTAAAATATCTCTTTGTGCTGAAAGATTACACAAACACAATAGTTTGAGCATAGGAAGATTCCTTACATTTTATTAGAGCATTGTTCCATATAGGCCTTGAAACCATACCCTATGAAGAGTGACTTAGGGAGCTGGGCATGTTTATCCTGGAGAAGGAAAGGTTAAGAGGTGACATGGTAGTCTTGTTTAAAAATGTGAAGGGATTGTCATATTGAGGATGGAGCAAGCTTGTTTTCTGCTGTTCCAGAGATTAGGACATGGAGCAGTGGATGCAAACTACAGGAAAAGAGATTCCACATAAGTATTTGGAAGACCTTCCTGATGGGAAGAGCTGTTTGACAGTGGAATATGGTGTTTTGGAGTGTGATTGAGTCTCCTTTTTTGGAGGTTTTTAAACAGAGGCTGGATGGCCATATGTTGGAAGTACTTTGATTATGTGTTCCTGAATGAAAGGTGTTGGAGTGGGTGACTCCCGTGGTCTCTTTCAAATCTATGATTCTAGTTCACTATTGCCTAGTCTGGTTGTCAGTGGCTCTTCAGGGTTGCAGACAGAATTTTTTTCCAGTCCTGTTTGGAGACATTGAAGATTGGGCCAGATTTTACACTGTCCATTCTTTAATGGTGGATTCCTGCACTGGCAGGAGGTTGAATTAGATGGTTCTTGAGATCTCTTCCAACTCTATCATTCTCTGTGCCCCACCACTCATTTGGTCCTTTCCTGACATATGGTGGCCCTTTGTGTGGCTTAGATGCATTTTTTTCAGCTCTTTCTGTAATGTATCCTCATCTGTCCCTTACCCACCACACTTTATCCTTTCTTGCAGAGAATGTAGGTTCAAAAGTCCCCTAGGTATTACTGTGTGGAGTGGCCTTGTACTGTAATGCCAGACCTATGAACTATAACTGACATCTGGCTAAAAGAACAATTGCAGAGATGAAAACAACCCCATTGTAGTAATACCTCACTTTTTGACAATTAGCAATGTAATAGTGATACATTTGACAGGTCAATAAAGGATTTGGAAATAAAAGTGCCCTCCCTCCCTTCCCTGGATTGATTTGAAATACTGTATGCCTTCTCTCCATAACAGAGAATCTATGAAGAGGGAGGGTGGGAGACAGTAGTTGGAAATCAGAGCTGTTGGTAGTGATATCAATGTTAATTCATATACAAGAGGCACATGTACAAGTATTATTTTGGTATCTGAACCAGCAACAATTACATGTCTGAATGCTACTTAAACTGCACTGCATGGGGAACATAATGAATTCTGAAAATAAGGAATTCTTGACAACAGATGTTTGTATAACAGAAATTCTATTATGTATGCTGTTCACTTACTATGCTTATGCCCATATAATTTAATTATATTTGTAGTGTCTCACTGTTCAACCTGATTGTATGGAACAATGAGATCACAGTACTCTCTTGTAAAATCTGATTTAATCTTGACATACATTTTTCACGGTGAAAAAAAAAAAATGGACAGATGCCATTTCTAGTCTGATTGTCTCAGTGCTATAGTGTGACAACTTCAATATGGTACTTTCTCAAATTGGGAGAAAATATTTCCCTAAAATGTGGAATATGTAAAAGGAGTCTGCTCATCTATCCTTATTTTGTTATGTTTTGATTGGTGGTTACTCTAAGGGATCCATATTCTAATAAAAAGTGTGAAGCATCTGTCAAAAAGATACAGTAAAAGCTTGGATAAAAATGCTGAAGGATTAAATTAGTGGAAACACAGGTCTCCATAAAATTGGAGAATAAAAACAGAAGCTGTGGTTAAAAAAATAAATAAGGAAGGATTAGGGTTGTGGAGGGAGAGTCTTAATTTGGCAACAGATGGACATAAATGTCATTTCCAGGTATCCAGTATTCTACAAATTGGGGTCTCATCAGATAATTTACCTCTCCCACTGAAGGCCAGGGATGGTGAGGAAAACTTCTTCCAGACAATCTTAATTGGTTAGTTTGTTTTTATACGCCAGAAAAGGTTAACACAAGCTATTGTGATTGTTAGTTGATAGAAACCAGAACAAGAATCCATGGCTCATCCGGAAATAAATACAGATTTCATGTATCCCTTCTGGTACCATAGTGACACTATAGTCTTTCCTCTCTTTGTTCTACAGTTTCCCCTTTCTTTTTAATTGAAAGGTTTGGACAAATCCATAAGAAGGAACAATCCAGATAAGGTCACTTCATGCATATTTATTGTCGGATACTGGTTTCCAGAATACTGCTAGAACTGGCCTGGTAATTTATCTATGTAAGGAATTTGTTTAAAGCTATTGCCCCATAAATTATCATCGATATGACCTCTGATGCAGAGAAAAGCATACTTGAGATAGCTTTCACCTGTCTGGAATAATACTGAAAATTTCATGTATCATTTGAATTTATTATGGGTATTTCTTGGTGTTCATCCAGGCTTTTATTGTTAACTTATATTTATAATGTCTATGTGAAGCTGGTAGTGTTAAATCTAAGTGGATAAATTATTGGTACCATATTGCAGTATGCAATAAGTTAGTTGTAATGGATGTATGAGATTCAAGGTTACCAGAGACTTTATCATACATGACTTTTAAACCACCATAAAAGTTCTATAAAAGCAGCTTTGGCTATACCGACCACATGATGCCATCTCCTTCTTGTCACTGCCTTGCCCTTGAAGTGTGGTTAGCCTGCACGTTTCCATTGATGGAAAAACCTGTCAATAAGCTCCCAATAGTACTGCTATAGTGCTAATCCTCAGGTGTGGTAAGTGACTCTTGTGGCAGTTCCAGGATTTCATGGTTACATGCTGTCAGTGTCTGCTCCTCTCCACTGTTCCCCCTTCCCCATTGCTGTTCAAGAATGGCCCTTTTAAACTCTTTTTTTGAGGGGTAAACTGCATCCACATAACTCCAGAATTGTATTAAAGAAAGAAAGATATACACACAAGTGAAAGGAACACTGGGTAGGGCATAGGGCAGGGAAGCAGGGTTAAGGACAAGGAATAGAGAATGAGGGGTCAATGACAGCTTGGTCATGCTAATGGAGAGATATATGATAAGGAGTGATGCTAAACAGGTATGTAGGAACTTCCATTCATTAATGCGACTGTAGCAAGAGTGGAGCTGGTGTAATAACGTCTCAGGGCATTTGAAGTAAAAAAAATGGATCTATTTGAAGAAATGTTTGTAGTATCAGTAAGAAGATAAAAACACATATTAGTAGTTAGCTTGCTGAAAGAGCTTTTATGTGGTTTTCAAACCAACCCTGTGCTAGGGGTCAGTATCAGACACCTGAGAAGGCTAGATAGTTAATTTAGATTCTGGAACTAATGGTCTTATGGAGGTGGGCAAACTGTGGGCTATGAGATGTTATTGGACTAACTGTCAATCAGCCCTAAAAAGCATAATCAGTGTGAGGGATTATGGAAATTGCAGGCCAACAACATTTGGAAGGCCACAAGTTGCCTTCTTCTACTTTACATTGTCACATATGTTATTTCGCTTAAGGTAAATTACATTATGTCAAACATGATAAGCCAGTGCTACTATAGTTTGGATCCTAGTGATTATTTTGTACCCCCAGCTGTCCCAATTTGGTAGGGACAGTCCAACTTAGCCCTCTGTCACCCCACTTTTTCAACTGTTTTTTAAAATGTTCAAGTTTCTCTCTCCTCCTTCCACTTTCCCCCTTTGTCTTCAATTTACTTTAGTTGCTGCAAGCTGAGATCAAAGTATAAAAGAATTTTGCACTTAATTAATTCATCAGGGGGAAAAGGAAGGAGGTGTGAAGTCTTGTTCTTCTCAGTAGGTTCAGGCAAAAGCAAATTACTGCAGTCTCTCCTAGCTTTTCTATTCTTCCTCACTAATAACCTTTGCAGTTTTGGCCACACTCTGATGTTGATTGCCCACATCTGTCCTAGGAGATTATTGCATTGCTTTTCCTCCCAGCTTCAGCACAGGCTGAAACTTTTGAAAACTTTTCAAAAATGGGTGTTATCACACACCTCTGTGTCCTGTCTGGAGGCATCACATTCCTGATCTTGGCATCCCGAATCTGATCCAAGCTGTAATTGAAAAAGTGACATTGCCAAGATCTGGTAAAATATGGGCTTCATAATGATGAGAATATCTATATCTACTGAATTTGGTCACCATGCATGAGGGAGAATTACATTTCTTTTTTAGGAATTCTCCAAAATTTACAATTTTATTTTTTCACATTTGAGATGGAAAGAATGTAAGTTGTAAAAAAAAAATGCAAATGTAAGAGTATGGAAATCTGACAGATTTCTCCATTCTTAATGATAGAATATACCAGCTCATTGACTTCACTGCACCAGCTTAAACTTTAATGGGACTTTCTACTGGAAAAAATGGGGAGAAATAAACCCTTGACTTTTCCTGAAAAGCAGAAAAGCCATAGTGTTTCTATTGCTCTAAAACTAATTTACGGCTTTCGGCTTGTTGGTGGAATGCATCATCTGGAAGAGGGGACATTTGGAGCAACACTTCATTACAATTGAAATAATTCACTGGTATCATAATGCATTTTAAATAAATGGTTGTTGCTGTAAAGGAGTAGATCTGAATTTATATCCCTTTGCCATATATCCATATTGTGTTTAATATTAAAGAGCTGTGAACTACTGACTTGAATCTGATCTCAAGCCAAAGTTTTTGTTTTGCTTGCTGAAAGATTTGGATGATGCTAGACTTTCACAGACCCCGCTCCTTTTTAGTGCCACAGTTGCGGTGCAATGAATGGAAAAGGTGCCATTGGGCACCTTTACATCAACGCAACTATGTAGCTCTGTCTAAAAGCTGCACAGTTGTGGCAGCATGCTTATGCATGCCATCTAAAAAGGCATCATCATGTGCTAGGGTTAGGGAGCATGCGGGTGCTGTGCGCTCCCTAACCCTAATCCTGCCCCACAGATGGCTCTTTTGGGCCATCTGTATTTGGGCCATTGGACTGCAATTTCCATCAGTGTAGACTATGAGGAGGGCAGGAGGGAAATGAGAGTCTAATGACATCTAGAGGGCTGAACAGTTCTTACCCCTGCTCTATTCAGTGGTGTGACACCTCTTTAACATTTTTTTTCTTTTCCTAATTCGGGCCTCATTCCCACTTACAAAAAAAGCTGTTTGCAATTTGAATCAATTGATTCAAAAGTGGAGTGTGGTTCCCACTACATTAGCCCAGATCGCATTTCCCCCCTGTAAAATAACCCACGTGTAGTTCACATTCACGAATGAATCGGTTCAAAATAGATCCGCTCCAGCCAGCCGAAGGGTAAATTTAAATTGATTCCTATCCGCATCTGGTTCACACTTATGCAGAATTGATTTATCCTAAAAGACGCGGAAAACATCAGCGTCAAAAAGACGCTGGTTAAATGGGTCTAGAGTGTGTCCCCCCTCTCTAAATCACTTCAGCGAATCATTTCAAGTAGGAACCAGGGTTATTTGAACCACTACAAACCGATTTTTGATCCTGTTTAAAAGGTAGTGGAAATCAGGCTTTAATTGATGAAAAACTGTAACTCAGGTTGTAGAAGGCTTGTGCTGTGGATACTGGATGAGATACTGTGTTATGATGTGGACATTGGATAAGCTTTCACATAGAATATTGAGGATTGATTAAGGTAGGATTCTTTATGCACTGTACAGAAGATGGAACATTGCTTTAAAATGTGTCTGCAACTAGTGAGAACAACCAATCTATCAAAAGAAAGGGGAGGTTGATTTCCTGTAGCCAAAGCTCTACAAAAGGAATGCTTTATATTTTCCGTCCTTGTTCTCCTTCAGAGGTCCCATAATAATTGGACCTTTAGAGACAGGAAGAAACACCATGACCATTGAACAGCTTTCCTTTTCATATTGCTCGCCTTCCAATGCTGATACAAAGGTGGTTATCAGAGCCTGCCCATGGATGTATCTAGTCGCATTTGTAAATGGACTTAAATCTTCATTTTAAAAAATGCAGGTAAGCTTTAAGCCAATTTCTCTTGCAGCACCTCTGCATCTCTTCCTTATGTGAGTGTTTGCACATTTTTGTGTTCATTAGTGAGGATGATTTTTTCAACAGTATTATAAGCTAATAAATTCACTTAATTTTCCCCCTTAAAGGAAGCTCTCTGTTTGGTAGCTGGAGCTGTCTTTACCTCAGGAGTATTATGTTCTGCACACATTGGAAAGAATTTATAATCTGTTTTAAGGCTTATGAAATCAGTAGTATGATATGCTCACTTACTCTTCCCCAGAGCCTGGAAAACTTACTTTTTTGAAGCAGAACTCATCCTCTAGCCAACATGGCCATTATGGGAACTGTGGCCTCTTAAATTAACTTTCTGACCACCAGAGCACTCTGATAGGCAGACCTCACCAAACTACAAATCTTAGAATTCTGTAGGATAGAGTCTTGGCCATTAAAGTGGCGTCCATCTACTTTATTTCTGCAGTTTGGATACACCTACAGTCACCAAGCAGTGACTTTGGGGGCTACTTTTGGGACTACTATACCCATAATCCTTAGTCAGCATGGCCCAAGAATGAATAAAAAATAATCCTTCCATTTTGTTTATATGCCTTCAGGTTTACCCTGACTTATATTGACCCTATCCTAGGGTTTTCTTGGAAAGTTTTTTCTTCTGAGAAGGTTTATCATTGGCTTCCACTAAGGCTAAGAGGCTATAAATAGAACAAGGTGATGGAACATTTGCAACAAGGACCAGCAGGCCCAAAATAGACAGGTGCAAGACAAGCATTGGGCAGAAAGATATAATAGGCATCCAGTGGGTGGACACAGACCTGGCCAGAGCAATAATAAGGTTGGCCCCAAGTGTATGTGGGGTTACAGTGATGATAGTAGGCAGACAGGCAGACAGTCAAAGAGTGAGAGGGCTAGAGAGTGAGTGAGCTGCAGAACAGATGCCCAAGGATCCAAAGGATTATGGAACACTTTATATGATTTATTGTGTTTTAATACAACCTGAAGTTTGCAAGTAGTTCCATATTACCTTCACTCACTTCTTCAGAGATGTGTTCCAAATACTCATCTTTGTTCAGAATTGTAAAACTGACTGCAGCCAAGTCAAGAACTAATGGTTCACTCCACATGTTTGTTGCGTTGCATTCCACTCGCTCTGGTAAGTTTACTGAAAGGCTGGAGCATAAATCCTTAAAATAAGAAATAACTTTCATAGTTTTGAGATGGGTAAGAGCTAACCACAACACAATGCTTTAAAGTCAAACCATTGTGTATATATATATATATATATATATATTTGGGGGGGGAACTGTTTATTTTCCTTAAAAGGACTGGGTAGAGCATATCTGAAGGACTATTACCATATAAATGCCTATACACTCATGAGTGTATCTATACTAAAGAGTTACAGCTGTTTGATACCACTGTAACTGCCATGGAGGCATCTTATGGAGTCCTGGGATTTGTAGTTTGGTACTTAGAATTGTCTCTTGTATAGCTCTAGTATACTATCCTCAACTAGAACAGCTAGAGTGCATCTTTGAGTGCAAAATCTTAACATTTTCTCTCCTCACTGGATGATATATTTTTGTACATTTTTTGCACACATTGAGAGACCTTCTTTCACTGCATAGTTAGCATTAATGGTAGAATCATAGCGTGGGAAGAGACCACCAGGGGCATCCAGTCCAACCCCATTCTGCCATGCAGGAACTCACCATCAAAGCACCCCCAACAGATGGCCATCCAGCCTCTGTTTAAAGACCTCCAAAGAAGGAGACTCCCCCACTCTCTGAGGGCGTGTGTTCCACTATCCAACAGATGTTACTGTGAGGAAGTTCCTCCTAATGTTGAGCTGGAATCTCTTTTCCTGTAGCTCGCATCCATTGATCCAGGTCCTGTTCTCTGGAGCAGCAGAAAACAAGCTTGCTCTCTCCTAAGCATGACACCCCTTTAAATACTTAAACAGGGCTATCATATAATCTCTTTTTGAATTGTGGTTCCCACAATTTTAGGGAAGGTGCTATTGCTGCTGCCTTGACACAGGGGTCTATCCATGGGTAGGCAGAGAGGGCAAAATGAGGACAGAGCCCTGCAAACAAGAATTCTGCTCCCTCCAAATTTTCCTTCAGTCCCCACATTTCTAGCCCTGCAGTAACTTAGAATTTCACTTAAGCTTTTAGAAACACAGTATAAGTATCCAAAGACAAGGGGCAGGCAAAGTGACCTGCAAACACAGCAAATATAAGAGGTGTGAATGATTTTCAGTGTCTCATTCCCTGTCATAATTTGGAACAGAAAGAAAAAATTTATGTGGGAGTCAGAATTCTTATTTGGGGGCAATGCTCTCATTAGCCGTGCCATATGCAAAAAAGCATGGGATGGGTTGTTTTGGATTAATAATCTTGTTCTGTGCTTTCTGTATGCATGTGGTTTGTTTAACAAAGGGAAAAGAGATAGTTTTGTATACAGGTTTCTGGCACAAATCGCACAGACCATGACTAGGAAGGGGATATGTGTTTTGGTCTCCCACACAGGAGGTTAAAGAAATCTTGTGTCTTTTGATAGTTTTTCTGGAGGGTGTGTCAGTCCTGAGTCACTCTCTCTTGTCAAGGATAGATAATTTTGTAAACACTCTGTACAACCCTAATTTTGTGTTTACACAATGTTTTTCACTCAGGGCAGTTTACATCAAATATAATAATAATAATAATAATAATAATAATAATAATGGCAGTGCAGAATATTGTTTTGCAAGCAAGGCAAAAATCACTAATGAACGATAGTATTCTCCTAAAACATCTCACAATACATCTGGTAACTTAAGAAATATATCTGTGTCTCAAATTTGTTTCATGTTTGTTCTTGGATGTTGCCATTTTTCTGGAAATCTCTTCATCAGGTGTCCAAAAATGAATATCCTTATTGGTTTGCATCCCTGATGTGCTATTTTAAGAACATTGTTTTTGTCATCATGTTATTAACCTGTGAGTATGAGGTTGTGCCATGAGTGGGATTTCTCATTATTGGGTTTATGTCTGATGTTGACAATGACGCACTGTCTGACACAGATGCTTCTGGTTTTGTTTTCTGTTGTTAAATGCTTTATTTGGAGTATTTTGCTTATGATTATCAAGTTTTGTCCAAACCCCAAACAAAAGAGCATGCAGTCATGTTTCCAATTTCTCTTGTAATTCATCTTCTTTTTTGCTATCAAAATATTGAAACATTTTTATATGCCTAGGAAGTTTACTGATGAACTGGAAATATTTATATCCTGCCTTGCAGGTCAAATTGTTAATGTAGTTTAAAAGCAAAATAAAACTTGGTCACAACATTAAAATGACAGAGACCAGTTAGATATAAGTTATATGATGCCCAGTGAGTACATAAGGGAAAGTGGGTGGGGGGGGCGGTGTGGCCATAGTCCACAAAACCAAACTGACCTTGATCAGGAAACCTGTCTAGAAAACAGTCCACATCGAGTGTATGCACCTGAGCCTGAAGACCAGGGATAGTTTGGGGATTCTGTTAGTATACCGGCCACCCCGTTGTCTAGCAGTCTTCCTAACTGAGTTGACTTGCTCCTGATAGTTCAAGCAAGCTGGTTTCTGAGTTGTTGTTGGAGTCGCCCAGACTTCTTGTTTTGGGCAACTTCAACATCCCTCTTGAAACCAGCTTGCTTGAACTATCAGGAGCAACTCGGGAGTTCATGGATTCCATGGCAGCCATGAACCTTTCCCAATTGGTCAACAGGCCTAGCCATTGTGCAGGTCTTACACTCGATGGGATTTTTAGTACGGAACATAAGTATCCGTGGGTGGAGGTAATCATGACCTCCGCACTACCGTGGACGGATCAGGTCAAACTGGAACTGAAAGTCACTGTCCGTCCCCCCGGGTGTGGCGGACCTATTAAAATGGTCCGCCCTCGAAGGCTTAGGGAACCAATTGGTTTCTAGAAGGCTCTAGAGTGTTTGCTGGTTGGGAACGCCGGTGATTCTGTTGAAGCCTTGGTTGACACGTGGAGCTCCGATGTCTCCAGGGCTATCAACATAATCATTCCTGAACGTCCTTTCGAGCCCGCTTCGAACCAGAAACCCTGGTACATGGAAGATCTCAGGGAGATGAAGCGGGCTGGACAACGAGTGGAGTGCAAGTGGTGAAAAACTTGCCTCCCATCCAACAGAATTCGCTATAGACTGCATCTTCGCAACTATGGAGAGGCTTTACGTGCAGCGCGGAGATCTCTCTGCTCTGCACGTATTGCATCTGCAGAGTTCCGCCCGGCAAAGCTGTTCAGGGTGGTGAAGGAGCTGATGCAGGTGCCCCCTGCGCCAAATCCCTTACTAGAACCTACGACAGCCTGCTGTGAGGCATTTAACACCCACTTTGCAGGCAAAATCTCTCGGATTAGAGCCAACTTGGATGCCAATATTTGCTCAGTGCCCATAGGTGAGATGTTCAGTAACTCCGTTGTAGTCACTTTACTGGATTAATTTCAATCAGTGAGTACCGATGATGTGGACAAGCTCCTTGGATGCGTGAGGAAGACGACTTGCTCTCTCGATCCGGGACCATCTTGGCTGGTTGTCCAGGGAGGGGATGCATTGAGGATGTTCCTTCAGGAGGTGATCAAGGTATTGTTGCATCATGTCTGAAGGAGGCGGCTGTTAAACCCCTCCTGAAGAAACCCTCCCTTAATCCCCTGGACAGGAACAACTATAGACCAGTGTCCTTGCTACCCTTTCTCAGCAAGGTGATCGAGAGAGCAGTCGCCTTCCAACTCCAAGCTGTCTTGGATGAAACCATTTATCTAGATCCATTTCAAACCAGCTTCAGGGCAGGATTTGGAGTGGAGACTGCCATGGTTGCTTTCATAGAATCATAGAATCATAGAGTTGGAAGAGACCACAAGGGCCATCCAGTCCAACCCCCTGCCATGCAGGAACTCCAAGTCAAAGCATCCCTGACAGATGGCCATCCAGCCTCTGCTTAAAGACCCCTAAGGAAGGAGACTCCACTACACTCCGAGGGAGTGTGTTCCACTGTCGAACAGCCCTTACTGTCAGGAAGTTCCTCCTAATGTTGAGGTGGAATCTCTTTTCCTGCAGTTTGCATCCATTGTTCCGCGTTCTAGTCTCTGCAGCAGCAGAAAACAAGCTTGCTCCCTCCTCAATATGACATCCCTTCAAATATTTAAACAGGGCTATCATATCACCTCTTAACCTTCTCTTCTCCAGGCTAAACATCCCCAGTTCACTAAGGCGTTCTTCATAGGGCAAGGTTTCCAGACCCTTCACCATCTTAGTTGCCCTCCTTTGGACATGCTCCAGTTTCTCCACATCTTTTTTGAATTGTGGTGCCCAGAACTGGACACAGTATTCCAGGTGGGGCCTGACCAAAGCAGAATAAAGTGGCACTATAACTTCCCTTGATCTAGAAACTATACTTCTATTGATGCAGCCTAAAATTGCATTGGCTTTTTTAGCTGCCGCATCACACTGTTGACTCATGTTCAGCTTATGGTCTACTTGGACTCCTAGATCCCTTTCACATGTGGTCTCATTCAGCCAGGTGTCCCCCATCCTATATCTGTGAATTTCATTTTTCCGCCCTAAGTGCAGAACCTTACATTTCTCCGCATTGAATTTCATTTTGTTAGCACTGGCCCAGCTTTCTAGTCTATTCAGGTCATTTTGAATTTTGATCCTGTCCTCTGGGGTATTAGCTACTCCTCCCAGTTTAGTGTCATCTGCAAATTTGATAAGTATGCCCCCAATTCTGTCATCCAAATCGTTAATAAAGATGTTGAATAGCACTGGGCCCAGGACAGAGCCCTGTGGCACCCCACTTGTCACTTCTCTCCAGGATGAAAAGGAGCCGTTGTTGAGCACCCTTTGAGTTCGGCCAGTCAACCAATTACAAATCCATGTAACAGTTAACTTGTCTATCCCACATTTTGCAAGCTTGTTTGCAAGAATGTCATGGGGAACCTTGTCAAAGGCCTTACTGAAATCGAGGTATACTATATATCCACAGCATTCCCTTCATCTACCAAGCTGGTAATTTTATCAAAAAAAGAGATCAGGTTCGTTTGGCATGACTTGTTTCTCTGAAACCCATGTTGGCTTTTTGTGATTATGGCATTGGCCTCTAAGTGTTCACAGACTCTCTGCTTAATGATCTGCTCTAGAACCTTTCCTGGAATTGATGTCAGACTAACTGGACGATAATTGTTGGGATCCTCTTTTTTTCCCTTTTTGAAGATGGGGACAACGTTTGCCCTCCTCCAGTCTGCTGGGACTTCTCCTGTTCTCCAAGAGTTCTCAAAGATTATTGCCAATGGCTCTGATATTACATTTGCCAGTTCTTTTAATACTCTAGGATGTAGTTCATCTGGTCCTGGAGATTTATATTCATTTAGGTTAACCAGGTATTCCTGTACTACCTCTTTACTTATTCTGTGCTGAATTTCCTCTATTCTGTCTCCTGTTCCATTATCCTTAGGTTGAGCACCCTTTGCCTTTTCTGAGAAGACTGAAGCAAAGAAGGTGTTGAGTAATTCTGCCTTTTCTCTGTCCCCTGTTAGCATTTTGCCATCTTCTGCACGCAGTGGCCCCACTGTTTCCTTCTTCTTCCTTTTGCTGCGGACATATCCAAAAAAGCCCTTTTTATTGTTCTTAACCTCTCTAGCAAGCCTGAGTTCATTCTGCGCTTTAGCTTTTCTGACTTTACCCCTACATGTGCTGGCTATTTGTTTGAATTCCTCTTTCGTGATTTCTCCATTTTTCCATTTCTTATACATGTTCCGTTTAAAACTTAGCTCAGTTGAAAGTTCCTTAGTCATCCATCCTGGCTTCTTGAGACATCTTCCATTTTTCTTCCTCATTGGAACTGTTTGAAATTGTGCCTTCAATATCTCCCTTTTGAGAAACTCCCATCCGTCTTGAACTCCCTTCTGTTTTAGTATTCCTGACCATGGGATCACTCCCAGTATTTCTCTAAGTTTATTGAAATTAGCTCTCCTAAAGTCTAGAGTGCGTGTCTGACTATGCCTAGCTTCTCCCTTCCACTGTATTACAAACTCCAGGAGAACATGGTCACTTCCACCTAAGGATCCAACCACTTGCACCCCATCAACTAGGTCTTCCCTGTTGGTTAAGATCAGATCTAAAATGGCTGATCCCCTTGTTGCCTCTTCCACCTTTTGGACAATGAAATTGTCTTCCAGGCAAGTGAGGAATTTGCTAGACTTTGAGGATTTGGCTGAGTTTGACTTCCAGCAAATATCAGGATAGTTGAAGTCACCCACCACTACTACATCTCTCTTTTCTGAGTATGTGATTATCTGTTCTAGAAAGGCATCATCCAATTCCTCTGCCTGAGTCGGGGGTCTGTAGTAGACTCCCACAGTAACATCCCTGTTATTTCCCTCTCCTTTAATTTTTATCCAGATGCTCTCCACCTGGCTTCCAGTATTGACTTCCTGCATCTCTTCACTGGTGTAAATATCCCTGACATATAATGCTATTCCTCCTCCTTTCCTGCTTGGCCTGTTTCTCTTAAAAAGGTTATACCCCTCTATTTCTACATTCCAATCATGAGACTCATCCCACCAGGTTTCAGTGATGCCTATTATATCATATTTCCCTTGTTGTGCTAGGAGTTCAAGTTCATCCTGCTTATTTCCCATACTCTGTGCATTAGTGGAGAGGCATTTAAGACCATGTGTCCTCTTTACTTGCTGCTTTTGCACATTTTTTTGCCTCCTACTGTTGGGTCCTTGCACTGTTTGCCTTGTTCCCTCTATGCCACTTGGACTATTCTCTCCATCCCTTTTGCCTTCCAGTATAATGTCTCCCTCCCCCACATAACTCAGTTTAAAGCCCTCCTGATCAGATTCTTCAGACTGTTGGCAAAAACGTTTTTGCCAACTGGCGTGAGATGCAGTCCATCCCTTGCCAGAAGTCCCTCCTCATGGAACCGCAGCCCATGATCCAAGAATCCAAACTGTTCTTGGCGGCACCATCTACGGAGCCAGTTATTCACCTCTGCTATTTTCCTCTCCCTTCCTGGACCATGCCCTTCTACCGGGAGTAGAGATGAGATGACAACCTGTGCATCCATCTCTTTCAGCTTCCTTCCCAGAGCCTCATAATCCCTTTTGATATTCTGAAGGCTGTGCCTTGCAGTATCATTGGTTCCCACATGAACCAAAAGAAGGGGGTATTGATCAGTAGGCTTGACAAGTCTTGTCAGCCTCTCCGTCACATGATGGATCTTTACCCCGGGGAGACAACACACCTCCCGAGACATCTTGTCAGGCCCACAAACCACTGCTTCTGTACCCCTCAGCAAGGAGTCCCCCACCACGACTACATGCCTCCTCTGAGGCTTAGCAGTGGCTGTTTCTTTTCGTGATACTCTCAGGCTCTCCTGCTCTGTCCCTGATGTCTGTCCCTGCTGCTTTCCCTCATCATCTCTGACAACAGAGAGAGATTCAAAGCGATTCTGTAGCTGCAAGCCGCTCACAGAACGTTCCCTGGTTTCCTTACTTCTGTGTGTGACCTTCCTCCAAGCATCTACCTCTGTTGTATGTGGAGTGACCTCCTCCGCCCCAACAACTTCCTCTGTCTGTTTCCCACCCAAGACATTCTGGTCTGATCTGTTCAGGAGAATCTCCTGCTCTCTATGATGCTGGAGTGCAGATATCTGCTCCTCTAGCTGCTGTACTTTCTCTTCCAAGAGGGCTACCAACTTGCACTTGTGGCAGGTGTAGTTCGCCACCTCTGTAGGCAAGAAGACAAACATCCCACAGGTGTTGCAGGTGACTGCTGCAGGGCCTTCAGTGTCCATACTGAGAAGTCTTAAGGAGGCACTGAAACAAGACTGTGGGCTTCCCTTGCTAGACTTGGCCTTTATTCCCAAGCTCTGTCACTGAGTTCAAGTCACGGGGCCTATAGTTATGTAGAGAGCTCCTGGCTAAAAGCTCCTTCCAAAGGCAAGTCTCTGATTCACTTCCTCTGATGCTTCAGGCCGTCTCCTCTTCTATTCTCTAAACACCTCCTTGACTAGATAAAAAAATAACGGCGCGCGCTTCTGCTAGCCTTGAGTAGCCTTAAGTAGCCTCCCAGCACTGGCTCCCAGAATGCAATGGCTCAAGTGTAAATTAGATTAGATCTCACCCAAGCACATGGACTACAGCCTCCTCCTTTTCTTTCTCCTCCTTAAAGGAAATGAAGCTTCTGCTAGCCTTGAGTAGCCTTAAGTAGCCTCCCAGCACTGGCTCCCAGAATGCAATGGCTCAAGTGTAAATTAGATTAGATCTCACCCAAGCACATGGACTACAGCCTCCTCCTTTTCTTTCTCCTCCTTAAAGGAAATGAATGAATTTCCTTTGACTGACAATCTCCTCCTGAGCATTGACAGGGGTAGTGTGACTCTGCTAGTGCTCTTGGATCTCTCAGCAGCCTTTGACACAATCGATCATGCCATCCTTTTGAATTGTCTGAGAGAGTTGGGGATTGGTGGCACCACGCTCTGGTGGTTCCAATCCTTTCTCTCCGGCAGATCCCAAAGGGTGAGGCTCGGAGACGGTTGCTCTTCCAAAACTGAGCTTAATTGTGGTGTCCGTCAGGGCGCCATCCTGTCCCCGATGCTATTTAATATATACATGAAGCTGCTGGGTGAGGTCATTCGGAGGCATGGAGCTCAGTGTCTTCAGTATGCTGATGACACTCAGATATACCTCTCCATGACAAGATCGTCTGCTCAGACCTCAGATGGCGTCTCTCCTCTCAATGACTGTCTTGCTGCGGTAATGGACTGGATGAGGGAAAACAGATTGAAACTAAATCCAGACAAAACGGATGTACTCACAGTCACAGGCCTGAAACCCTCTCCTCGAAGGACTCTGTTCGCAGTCTGGGGGTACTCCTTGACTCGTTACTTCACGTGACTAGTCAGGAGAATGCAACAGCCAGGAGTGCCTGTTATCAGCTTTGGCTGATACGCCAGCTGCACCCTTTCCTGGAGATGAGGGACCTGGAAACTGTGGTACATGTGCTGGTAACCTCATGGTTGGACTACTGCAATGCAGTCTACATGGGGCTACCCTTCTGCTTTACCCGGAAACTACAACTGGTTCGAAACATGGCAGCCAGGCTAGTCTCTGGAACATCGAGGAGAGAGCACATAACACCTGTGCTTAAATCTCTCCACTGGCTGCCAATCAGTTTCCGGGCACAGTACAAGGTGTTGGTTTTAACCTTTAAAGCCCTACATGGCTTAGGGATATCCTATCTCGGGGACCACCTCTTCCCATATGAACCCCCCCCCCCCCGCACACTCTGGTCCTCTGGGAGGAATCTGCTACAACCCAAGAAGACCAGGCTGGTCCAGACCTCCCAGAGGGCCTTTTCAGCTGTCGTCCCCACATTGTGGAATGACCTGCCGGATGAGATGTGTCTTATAGCCTCCATTGATGGTTTTAAAAAAGCCTTAAAGATGCATCTCTTCCGGCAGGCCTTCCCAGAAACAGGCTGATATTCCCGGCTCCAAACCAAGATTATAAAACCTCCCCCACCTCCACCCTTATGCTCTTTCCACCTAGAGTTAGGAATTCTTGCTCAGGCATCTGTTGTCCTGATCTACTGCACGTGTTTTTACTGCATATGTTTTTAATTTATAGCTGATTTAATTCTTTTTTAAGGGGAGAGGTGGGGATGGATTTGAATATTTTAACTGTTATGTTTCTTGTTGTAATCCGCCCCAATTGCTTTGTTCAGAGGGGCAGACTAGAAATAAAATTTATTATTATTATTATTATTATTATTATTATTCTGTATAGGCCTACTGAGAAGTAACTCTTGTATAATTCAATGAACTTTACCAGTGAAATGAAAAAATGGAGGGAAATCCAGAACAAATCAGAAAAAAAACCTGCTATTTCTTTTTTCAAAAGTGAGGTGATGCCTAAGAGGGGGAAAAAAAAGATATGCTCCTCCTCCACTTTTCCCTCTGTTCATTGATTGTTTTTTAAACCACCTCTTGGACTTTAGCATGCTGGGATTACCTTTCATGAAAGCACACGGGCAATTTCAGTCTAAATTTCAGTCTGTTAGCCAGACACTTGATGTCTAAAAATTATTTGTTTCGTGTCTTGGAAATTTCCAGTCTTTAGAAGAAAGAGTTCAGCAAATAAAGCACTACCATTAGAGGCAAGATAAGTGTTTACTCCTGGTAAATACTCACCTTGCCTCCAAAGGTGTCTACATTTAGGGAGAGAGAATAATCTTGGCAGGTTTGAGTAAGCTGTCCATCAGACATGCTAGTTCTTCAAATAGGCCAAACATGGCTCTATAAGAAGTCATGTATAGATCACACATCCTGAGCAAGATGGGACCCTAACTTAACCTTCTGTACCCTGTCACCTTAGGAACAGCAACTGAGCAGTTGGCTGAGCAGTGACCAAGAAGCCTCCTGTCCATACCAGCCTTGTGATAAAGGCCAGCACAGGTGGGAGGCTTCTCAGTTGCTACTTGGCCACTGATGCCTTTGCAGCCGGTCACCCTCAGAGCAGCAACTGAGCAGCTGGCTTAGCAGTGACTGAGAAGCCTTTCACCCATTCTGGCCTTGTGGCAAAGGTTTATATGCTCTGGACTGGAGTTTGGCATGGTCAGAGAAAGGGAGATTTTAACTACAGGAACTGCTTCAAGGTAATGGACTCCTTCCGAGAGTCTCCAAGAGACATGCAAACATGTATGTTTTCCCCACATACAAACATTGCTTCTTTTGCTACCTCTTCTCTCAGCCTGTCTGATAAAAGCCATCCAGATTCCTGGAAAAACTTTTGCTTAGGTAAAAATAAATAAATAGTGTGCCTATATTTTACAGTTTTGCCACTTGGGGGTGGTGGTGGTGTTCATCCTTAACACCTGCAAATGTGAGGGGCCAACTGTGTGAGTTAGTAATCAAAAAAGAGGGAGGAATTAAGTCACTTCAATTTGCATTTTATACAGCAAACCCTGTGGAAAAAGAGATCAGAACAGAACCAGATTGTTTCTTCTGAGTTTTTAAAAAGACACGTTAACTTTTATCCAACAGACAGCCTGTATGCAATTTGCCTATGAATGCTCAGTAAATAAAAAATAAAAAAAATAGCAAGGGTTGGCAGAGCAAAACTTGCATTCAAAAGAGCAATTCCTTGGCTGCACCCTGCTGGTAATCTGCAAACTTGTGCATAGATGACACTCTGGTCTGATAAATTTTGTGCTGGATTGGAAAATGGAAGGTAATCGTGATTTGGGTGCCTGCTTATGTAGATGGATGGTCTTAAAGAAGCCATCTCATCTCCTTGCAGCATTGTCCATATTTCACTTTGAAGAAATTCTCAGTATGAAGTATTACTATGTGCTACATTATACTGACATGCTGTTAACACACTTGAAATACATTTTTTCCAACAAGGTTGGGAATGATGAATCTTACCAGAACTTGAGATGACTAAGTGTGAAAAATATAATATGTGGCTCATTTTTATCCATGATCCATGTCTTATAATTGACCACATATTTCTTCTGTATCATCTAGCAAGTTTACTAAGCCTATTTTTAACAGTGAGTCTGACAAACCACATCATAATTTTTCCATGTGTCCACTTGCTCTTTCTTTGTAAAAATAATTTTCCATTAGAAAACCATGCATTTCAAAGCTTCTTATTGTTCTCTTTCTCTGTCTCCTGCCTTCCTTCTCATTTTGGTATCTCTTAAATGTTTTGTTTTCCTGGTTCATATTAGCCTGTTGGAAGAGGAATGATGAAACAAGTGACATACTGGACATGGTAAGATTAAAGAATTTACACAAACATGGTTGGTGTCCGCTGCATAGAAGGTAACATATCTACACACTGAAAAAAGCATGCTAGTATACTTAAATTTACAACAGAGATGGGCAACTTCCAGGTATTGGATCCTTCTGACCCTTTCCTGGTGCCGCCACTGTAACTATAATTGCCCTCATTATAAGCAATGCCCATTATATGACGATCAGGAAACTTGTTCCTTATGGGACTGGCAGGTGTTCCTTATTATAAGGAATTCCTCCATTTGGGGGCTGGAAAGCTTTTCCTTTTATATAAACTGAACAAGATGTCAAAAAACAAACAAACAAAAAATACAAAACACAAAAACCCCCAATCCCAAACCAAATCAAATGTGAAACTGAAATCTGGAAAACCCAGAACAAACCAAACATTTTTGTGTGTGCAAACCTTTCATAAAGAGACAAATGTGTGCCTTGTGTAATTTATGAATGTGGACAACTTGCTAATTTTACACAAACACATGGCTAAGGTAACTGAAGTCAATACTTTCATTTGATATTTAGTTAGGGCAAAAACTTGTTAATAGTTACTTTCTGATTGTTAACCCTGCTTGTCATAAATTGTGACTCTCCTTCAGTACCTCTTTCTTGCTTCACTCCACCAGGAAGGGCCAGGGCCACTGGAGAATGATTCCCCCAAGTCTTATCTGAGAGAGGCAGTTCAGAAGGATACCATGGTCAATACTCTCCAAAGTTACTGAGCAGAACCAACAGGGACATTGTTACCTAAAAAGGTGGGGAACTTGGGATCCCTACCAATGATGTCAGTGTCTCTTTAAGTGTTAGGGGAATTGTTTAGCTCGAGGAAGCGTGCAAGAGTTTGGGTCACATAACGATAACCATTTTCAGCTATATATACCAGAAGTATCTGTGGGTGGACCCCAAGTTTAATGAATAAAGATGTTTTTATTTGGAAATATGTAAGCTTACAACCAAACATACAATAGCAATTAAAGCAGTAACAACATACAAGGATAACTGAAGTAGAGATATGAAAATTGGATAGTGGAGCCTTAGCAGTGTAGAGGGGATGATTTTTACCAGTCCTGAAGAGCAATCCATGTAAAGCAGGGTGTGGCTTAGATGGTGTCTTAGGGTGACACAGAGGAGCTTATCATACGATGGAATCTGGGGGTATAATGCAATGGCAATCCGAACGCAATCATGGGGTTTCATGTAATTGCGTATTAGAGTATCTCACACAATTTCTGGCAATGGGGGGGGGGTCATTTTCAGGCAATGGGAAGTCATTCTGAACGCAATTAGAATTCATGTAAATTCGCTAAACTAGTGAATTTATGTGAATTCGAAATGGCTCCATTCAAAATAGAGAGAAATTTCTCCCATCTGATAAACTCCAGAGAGTGGAAGAAGCTTTCTGTGCACTCATGAGGCTAGAGTTGGGGCTAATGTTTATATCTAATATCCTAGTCTTGAGAGGTATTTTACATTCCCACATGAAGTACAAAGAGTCTAAGTGCTTTCTTATGGAATTGACAAAAAGGATAGAATCATAGAATCATAGAGTTGGAAGGGACCACAAGGGCAATCCAATCCAACCCCCCTGCCTTGCAGGAACTCCCAATCAAAGCATCCCTGACAGATGGCCATCCAGCCTCTGCTTAAAGACCTCTAAGGAAGGAGACTCCACCACCCTCTGAGGGAGTATGTTCAACTGTCAAACAGCCCTTACTGTCAGGAGGTTCCTCCTAATGTTAAGGTGGAATCTCTTTTCCTGGAGCTTGCATCCATTGTTACGGGTCCTGTTCTCTGGAGCAGCAGAAAACAAGCTTGCTCCTTCCTCAATGTGACATCCCTTCAAGTATTTAAACAGGGCTATCATATCACCTCTTAACTTTCTCATCTCCGGGCTAAACATTCCCAGCTCCCTAAGTAGTTCCTCATAGGGCATGGTTTCCAAACCCTTCACCATTTTAGTCGCCCTCCTTTGGACACGCTCCAGTTTCTCTACATCCTTTTTGAATGGTGGTGCCCAGAACTGGACACAGTATTCCAAGTGGGGCCTGACTAAAGCAGAATAGAGTGGTACTATTACCTTCCTTGATCTAGACACTATACTTCTATTGCATTGTCCTTTTTAGCTGCTGCATCGCACTGTTGACTCATGTTGAACTTGTGGTCTACATGGACTCCTGGATCCTTTTCACAAGTTGTCTCATGCAGCCAGGTATCCACAAACTCCAGGAGAACATGGTCACTTCCACCTAAGGATCCAACCACTTGCACCCCATCAACTAGGTCTTCCCTGTTGGTTAAGATAAGATCTAAAATGGCTGATCCCCTCGTTGCCTCATCCACCTTTTGGACAATGAAATTGCCTTCCAGGCAAGTGAGGAATTTGCTAGACCTTGAGGATTTGGCTGAGTTTGACTTCTAGCAAATATCAGGATAGTTGAAGTCACCCATCGCTACTACATCTCTCCTATCTGAGTGTGTGGTCATCTGTTCTAGAAAGGCATCATCCAATTCCTGTGTCTGACTTGGGGGTCCTGTAGTAGACTCCCACAGTAACATCCCTGTTGTTTCCCTCTCCTTTAATTTTTATCCAGATGCTCTCCACTTGGCCTCCAGTACTGATGTCCTGGATCTCTTCACAGGTGTAAATATCCCTCACATATAATGCTATTCCTCCTCCTTTCCTGTTTGGCCCGTTTCTCTTAAAAACGTTATATCCCTCTATTTCTTACATTCCAATTGTGAGACTCATCCCACCAGGTTTCAGTGATGCCTATTATATCGTATTTCCCTTGTTGTGCTAGGAGTTCAAGTTCATCCTGTTTATTTCCCATACTCTGTGCATTAGTGTAGAGACATCTAAGACTATGTGTCCTCTTCACTTGCTGCCTGTGCACATTTTTTTGCCTCCTATTGTTGGGTCCTTGCACTGTTTGCCTTGTTCCCTCTATGTCAGTTTGACTATTCTCTCCAGCCCTTTTGCCTTCCAGAATGCTGTCTCCCTTCCACACATAACTAAGTTTAAAGCCCTCCTGATCAGATTCTTCAGACTTTTGGCAAAAATGTTTTTGCTACCTGGTGTGAGATACAGCCCATCCCATGACAGAAGTCCCTCCTCATGGAACCGCAGACCATGATCCAAGAATCCAAACCATTCTTGGTGGCACCATCTACGGAGCCAGTTATTCACCTCTTCTATTTTCCTGTCCCTTTCTGGAACGTGCCCTTCAACTGGCAGAAGAGATGAGATGACAACCTGTGCATCCATCTCTTTCAACTTCCTTCCCAGAGCCTCATAATCCCTTATGATATTCTGAAGGCTGTGCCTTGCAGTATCATTGGTTCCCACATGAACCAAAAGAAAGGGGTATTGATCAGTAGGCTTGACAAGTCTTGTCAGCTTCTCCATCACATCACGGTTCTTTGCCCCAGGGAGACAACACACCTCCCGAGACATCTTGTCAGGCCCACAAACCATTGCTTTGGTACCCCTCAGCATCAGCTGTTCCCTCTTGTGGTACTCTCAGGATCCCCTGCTCTGTCCCTGAAGTCTGTCCCTGCTGCTTTTCCTCATCTTCTCTGATAACAGAGAGAGATTTAAAGCGATTCTGTAGCTGCAAGCTGCTCACAGAACGTTCCCTGGTTTCCTTACTTCTGTGTGTGACCTTCCTCCAAGCATCTACCTCTGTTGTATGTGGAGTGTCTTCCTCCACCCCAGCAACTTCCTCTTTGTGTTTCCCATCACATTTCGGGTGTGTTTGGATAATTTCGGGTGATGGTGTTAACTCCGGATTAATAGTGATTGGATGAAGAAACACCCAAAATAGATAGATAGGGAAGTTGTCTGGTTTCACAGCAGGAGTAGGTGGAGGCATGGCCTTATTTCACTTTTGTCTCCTGTATGAGAGCATATGGGGGCAGAGGATGGAGTGATTATCAAACCCGTTTCTTCTTTGGGTCAATGTGCCCTTCCCATGGAAAAAAATTCCTGCTGTTCTAAAGTTCATTGTGACCCCTAAAGAACATATCTGACTCCAGATATGAAAATATAAAGACCCCCATATACAGCACAGGGGGTGTACTAACAACACAGTCCTCCATCCATTTTCCAGTGTAGATTATCCACCAAGGCAACCAAAGCCATTTCCATCCCACAGCCAGACTGAAATGGACCTAGAAAATCCATTTCATTTACAGAAGCCAAGACACAAGTGATGTCTCTCCCCAAGAATCTTGTCCATCTCCTCAGGCTTAACAGTGGAAAGGTATACCGTGTTTCCCCGAAAATAAGACAGTGTCTTATATTAATTTTTGCTCCCAAAGTTGCAGTAGGTCTTATTTTCAGGGAATTTCTTATTTTTTTCCATGAAGAAGAATTCACATTTATTGTTGAACCAAAAAAATAAATAAAAATAAATGAACATTTATTATATACTGTATATATATTTATATACAAAAACTTTGCTAGGTCTTACTTTTGGGGGAGGCCTTACATTTAGCAATTCAGCAAAACCTCTACTAGGTCTTAATTTTTGGGGATGTCTTATTTTCGGGGAAACAGGATATTAAAAAAAATATGGGGCAAGCAGGATCCACAGTTACATCCCTTGTGCGTGTATCAACTACAGTATTCAAGTCAGAGAGGATACTTGATGCCATGGGTTCTTTTGGATTTTAGTTATTATCTTCCTTTTAATGTGGCCAACATTGTGACAGTAGCTTCCTACTCATATTAAAAGCAACAACAACAAAAACCTCTTGTGTATTAGAAGTCTGTTAGGACACTGAAATCTAAGCAAAACCCAAATATGCGTATCCGGATAACCTGTGTATTATATCCTGACCTCAGGATGTGGTGATTGCCTTTTTTTTTTTTTAAAGAAAAGTCTTAACATTTGAACTGAGAGTGTTTTTCAACTGGCACCTAGTACAAACTGGAAGCAAATTTGATACAATGCATCACTCCGTTAGGGGAAGCTGGTTCACATAAGGGTTTAGAGAACAGACAGAATGACACTTCAGAGACTTCCTTATCCGGAAGCTGACTGGGATAGTTCACAGTTTATTTTCATTTCATTTTGTTAGATAAGAAACTAACTCTTCCACATTCTTTCAGTTGCTAGATCCTTTTACTCATTAACACAGACTTTTTGGGGGATGGGGATGGGGTGGGGGTGGGGAGGGGGGAGGCATCTGAATTCTGCCAGTAAAGCTCAGCACAAAATACGATGTTGTAAAATGTAAAGACAGAAATAAAAGAAAACAGAAATGTAAAGGATCAGAGCTTGGCCCCAGGCACTGGGAGGCCTTCCCCAGTACTAGCCCCCCTTCCTAGTCCTAGGGTGCACCTACACCATAGAAATAATGCAGTTTGACAACACTTTAAGTACTGTTGTTCCATCCTATGGAATCTTGGGATCTGTAGCTTTACAAGGCCTTTAGCCTTCTCTGGCAGATTGCTGATGCATCACAAAACTACAAATCCCAGGGTTCTGTGGGATGAAGCCATGGCAGAATCATGTTAAACTTCATTATTTCTACAGTGTAGATGCATCCCTGTGATAACACATCTGTATGAATGGTTAAGGATTCACCCATCACTCTTCTCTGCATTTATCTACATTTTAGCTAGAAGGAAATAGGCTAAATATGCCTTCTCCCATTTTCCTATGTAAGTGGGAAGGAATACCCCCTCATTTCACCTTAATGTGGGAACAATCTCTTTAGCTAAGACTTCTCTTTCAGTTTCCAAAAAGAAAAATATAGTCCTCTCTCTCTCTCTCTCTCTCTCTCTCTCTGTGTGTGTGTGTGTGTGTGTTTGAATGACTAGCAATGAGCAACTGTGGCTGGTCATTTATGCATAACACATAATGACATCAGGAGAGTCTATCCCTAGATCTCAGGTTTTGACCCCCAAACCAAAAAGCTTGGGACAATCCTGAACTGGGAACTGTAATCTCATGTGTTTAAAACTTACTTTTTTGTGTTTTAAAAATCCTTATTTTTTAAACATTTGCATGTTGATTTAGGGTAAAAGAGGTAGAGGTCTTAAGTGGAACAATGTTTTATTTAAATAGTTTGGTTCTATTGAAAGAACTTCCAATGAGAAATCACCCCATTATTAATGTTTAGAACTGGAGGTCACATATTTTTGCCTGAGATCATACCGTGGCAAAAACAATGGTCTCCACCCTTACTTCTGTTCTCTGGTGTTCTTTTCAGAATTTTATTTTAGCCCAAAGCAATAATTATCACAAGATAATGGGCTTCTATTTGTACTGTCTGTTGTTTTCCTGGAAAACATTGTTTGCTTTTTAAAATGTTACAGAATATTCTGTGTGCATGTGTTTAATAACAATGGACGCTCAGTGCTTCATTTATATTTAAAGTTCACTGGGAATTGAATGAACTTTGGTCTCATTCACTGAAGAGTATTGGGCAGGTTGTGTTCATCCTGTTAATTGAAAAATAATTGTTGATTCTGTTTTATAATAACTTGTAATATATCTGGGAATCAATGAAAATCTATCCATAGCTGTTTGCTTGGGCGCCTTCTTTCTTTCTTTACTAGTGTTGTTCTTTTTCTTCCCTTTACAATAGATGAAAATTACTATGACTAGGGTGAAAGAACACGTGGATCAAGTTTTGGCACAGTTAATCAAAATCCCATGGTCTCATACATTTTTACAGAGTACTATATGAAACTATTCAATTATTTTATTACTTACGAAGATAATAAATCACTATTCCCAATAGCTCATGGCAGGAAACAAAAAGAAATGAAAATCATTGTACTGTAGATGCACCATATCGATGTGCTAGTGATCTGCAGATTCAACTGTCACAGATAGCTATGTGACAGTGTTGCATGTGGCCACTTGCACATTGCTGACTTTTGAGTAATATGGAGTTCAAGCATGCATGCTTTTTCCCATCTGCAGGCAGTCATGGAACTAAATGCCTGCAGACTGGAAGGGTCCACTGTAGAATAGCAAGACAAGACACCATTCAGTTTAAGGAATACAAATGAAGGCTAATCATTAAACATAGCAAACCTACTAAATTTGTTGTTGCTTTAACTGCTGTCAAGTAGATTTTGACTTATGGTGACTCTATGAATGAGAGATTGCCAAGTCACTCTCCCATCAACAGACCTGCTCACATCTTGCAAACTCAGGGCTGTGGTTTCCTTCACTGAGTCTATCCATTTCAAATGAGGTATTCTTTCCCCATTACCAAGCATCATTGGAGTTAATTGCATACAGTTGTAACACTGACCTGGGCACGGGACAGGGCTTGAACGGGTTAAAACTGATTTTACCACTTGCAAAATTGTTGCTGATCTTCTGCCTGACCATCACCTGTCCTCCAGCAGTGCTCTGGCAGCCAATTTTGATACAGCACCAGTTTTGCATGGGGTAAAATTAGTTTTAACCCATTCCAACTCAATCCTGTCCTGTGCCCAGGTCAGTGTTCAAAGTGCATAAGATAAACTCCATTGTCTTTGTTTGTGAGTCATGTCTTCTCATGGTATGGCCAAAGTATGATAGTTTCAATTTAGTTACCCTGGCTTGTGGAGATTGTTCAGGCCTGGTTTCTTCTAGGGCACATTTATTTTTATTTTTGACAATCCATGGTAGCCAGATACCTCTTTTCCAGTACCACATCTCAGATGTATTGATTTTCATCCTATCAGATTTTTTTTCACTGTCCAGTTTTCATAATCATTCATAGAAATTGGAAATAAAATGACATGAACAATCCTAATTTAGTAATCTGTCCTAACAGCGGCCATTTGCCCTGAGGACAGGATAACCAAATGTGGCACACACATCTCTGTGATCTCTTTTAAGGTTCTATTATTCTATGACCTCAGGCAGCAATATGAAGCAAAAAAGTCTTGAAAGTGAACTGTGCCCTCATAAGGACCATACACAAAAAGAAATAAGCTTCTATGAATTTGAATATAGACAAGTTGACCTATAGCATCAATATCACAAATATTTTGAGACAAAAAAGTATTTCAGTGATTGAGCAAAATAATTGGACCACCACACTGTAAGTGGCAAACTCTTGGATCATGAAAATATTGTTGAAAAGGTAAATTAGAACTCCTCATCTCTCTTGCCTCTTTGCAGAAAGTTCTAGAGAAATACTCTCCTTCCAATTATTCTTTTCTACTAATATATCTGGAGAAAGTCACACATTAACATTCCCATTTATTCCCCCCCTCCCCAAAGCTGCTAATAGATCAAACAGCAATAAATCACTAGGACTGCATGGCAATTACCCAAAAGTACTGAAAGAATTGAATTATGCACCTGGTGAACTCTGACTCTGACTTGTAGCTTCTTTTTGACATAAGCTTCCCTACAAGCTTCACTACAAAACAGGTATGGAAAATTGTTAATATACTGTTAATTTCTTTTTTTATAATAAAGCATTACAGATATCCATGGAAACTAGGGGTCAAGCAGATGGGGCAAAAGGAGCATCCAGAGGCTACTCCTGCTGCAATTGCTCCTCATTTGGGGCAGGGCCATGGTGACCACACGCTGTGGTCCTGAGGCTGCCCGCTTTTGCAGTCCTCAACAGATCTCTGGCAAGGAGTGGGGTGTTTTTTTTTTTTTTTGCGCTCATTTTGTGACCACATTTGGGCCACCTGAGGTAGCCACAGTGCAGCTTCAGCTTGAACCCGGGGCATGCATCATCTGAAGAAATCTTGCCACGAAATCCCATGATAGGTTTGCCTTACAGTTGCCGTAAGTCAGAAATGACTTGAAAGCACACAACAACAACAGTATTATATCCTAGTTCTGTGGCTGAACATTCCAGGCATTGTCCAGAGGGTTTGCACAAGAACCAGGGGCTTGGCCACTCATCATCAAAATACAGTTGGCCCTCCTTATCCACGGATTTTTTCCCCCACAGATTTGAGCATACACAGCTTGAAAATATTCCCAAAAAATATAAATTCCAAATTGCAAACCTTGATCTTCCATTTTATATATGGGACACCATTTTGTTGTGCCATTATTTTTAATGGGACTTGAGCACACAAGGATTTTGTTATCCACGGAGGGTCCTGGAACCAAACCCCAGCAGATAACAAGGGCCACTGTAGGATGACCAAAAGGTGTGTGTGTGTGGCTGGCTGGCTGGCTGTGTGGACTTGGCCTTTTGGCCCCTGCAGACAAGGCAAGAGTGATGGGTTGCTTTTTTGTTGGTGTTTTTGAAAGCAGAAGTTGAAAAAAAAACCATGTTTTAACTGTCATTTTCTTGAATTAGCAGGGAATCCTGTGATTTCATGAACTATGTAAAGCCACCATCCTACAACTCTTTGCAAGTGTGCTTGCTAAAAATGGTAACTAAGAGGCTGTGCAGACCATGCCTAAGAGGTGGCCTGTAGCTGCCTCCAGATATGCTGGATTGGGGCCGCAGCAACTGCATGCCATGGCCCCTATCTGGCCTTTCTAGGATGCAGAAAGGAGCTGCAAAAAGCGGGTCATTTTTGTGCCCTGGAAAGGGTGCAATAGCTGCGGCACCACAGCTTTCAGGCCCTCTTTTGGACACAGTGCCAGAGGAGTGCCGTGATGCTGCTTGCTGTTTGGAGCAGCATGTGGCATCACTCTGCCCTGTGGGCAGAGTCTTGACCCACCCCAACTCTGCCAGGTCAGCCTTTATGGTCAGTGTGCAAAGCCCCTAAGACCCTAACTGAAGGTAACTATGGGAATGTACAGACTGCCCAAAAGGGGTGGTCTATCGCCGCCCCTTTGAGTGGTGGATTGGTGGCAGGGCATCCTCACCAGCTGCCCCAGAGGCCCCAATCCACTGCTTCTCCAGGCCACGGAGAAGCAACAAACTGCCGCTTCTCTGTGGCCTGAAGTGGGGTGCAGCAGGTGCCCTGGCCGCTCTCTGCACCCCACCATCCACGGCAGTCCTGAGGGGAGAAAGGGGCTGCCACCATGGCCCCTTTCCCCTTGGGTTCCTTGGTGTGGTCATGTAAAGGCCATGCCAAGGACAAGCGCCAAAAAAGGAGCTCCATTTTGGAGCTGCTTTTTGTGCCTCTGGAACTGCTGCTTTTCTGTGGTCTGAAGCAGTGTGCAGCAGGTGTCCTGGGCACCCGCTGATCCCTGCGATCCATGGCGGTCCCAAGGGGAGAAAAGGCCTGCTGCTGCAGCCCCTTTCCCGTTGGGATCTTTGGTGCAGCTGTGTAAAGGCCATGCCAAGGACAAACGCCAAAAAAGGAGCTCCGTTTTGGAGCTCCTTTTGGCACCGCTAAAAGGTGCCATGACTTCAGGCGTGTGCTGCACTGTATAAACGTGGCACATGACATGACATCATCCTGGCACGCATGTATGGATGGCACACTAAAAAAATGGGCCGTCCATACGTGCTAGGGCTGGGGAGGGTGCAAATGCTGCACCCTCCCCAGCCCTACTCATGCTCGTGTGGCGGCCCTTTGGGGCCGTCTGTACTGGGCCTATAAGAATGTTTCTATGCCTCTTGCTTCTTATGGGTGAACCCACTTAAGCTTAGCTGCTGCCAAGTGATGTTAGGTAGGGTTGGGCATAGCATGGTTTCTTCAATCAGGCACTACCATACCCATGACTGACTCATTGGTTGAATCCCCTGTGTGCTCAGCTTGGCCACATATAAGAATTCCTGCAAATATCTTCTGTTCCCAAGTTAGAAAGCTGCAGAGTCAAGAGGACTGCCACACCCATGGACATTATTCTATGTGCTTCATCTTTCAGTACAATTTTTCAGTGCGTTGAGTAGGCAAATGCACACATGGAGACAACCCAATTCATTTTGCTGCCTGCTGTGAGGGAGAAGATGTTGCCCTCTCCCCCATTCCATAGTCAGAGTCTGATTGAGCTGCCAGACTAATATTTGTAATGGAATAACAGCCTCCACAACAGCTGAGAGCATCAGGCCAGTTAGGTGAACAAGACAGGCCATGTGTCCTGCACAGCTCTGTCCTTACATACAGACAAATGGCCAGGGAGCTTAGAAGAGAGTTTTTTCCCCCCTGCTTCCATCTAGCATAAGGTGACTGCCTTATTTACTCTTCCTGGCAACAATCAACAACCCTATTCTGCTAGCCTTACATAGGATGCAGCCAAGGCTACCATAGTGTGAGGTATGCTCCCTGTGGTCATCATTGTTCATATACATAGTAGAGATGAATTTTATTGCCTAAGCTGGAATAAAATGATGCCTTTATGTGGGGTGGTGGTGGTAGTAGTGGTGGTGGGAAATATATGCATTTCCTTTAAGGTTTCATTCTCTACTGAATTATTTTTACTGCTGCTTTTATATGTAGTGATTTTTCCTTTTTAAAAAAATATTGCCCCTTTGTCAACATGAGATACTGTTGTGTATATTCTGAAACTCTAGCTGTAGTAACTTTAATGCATTATGCTTTTAATAGAATTAACATCAATGGATCTGCATTAGCAGAGCTATTATATACATTTTCCATCATCCAGGCCTCCCTAAAGCCCTGCATTGGCTTTCTTTCTGTTCCTGACTGAATCAAGCATAAACCTTCATTTGTTGTTGTTGTTGTTGCTGTGGGCCTCCAAGTAATTTTTGACTTATGGTGATCATAAGGTGTTTTTTAGAGGGGTTGCCATTGCCATCTTCTGAGGCTGAGTATGTGTGACTTGTCCAAAGTCAATCAATCGGGTTTTTTTTATTCTTGAGCAGGGAATCAAAACCTGATTTCCAGAGTTATAATCCAATGCTTAAACCACTACACCATGTTTTCTCCCTTATATTTACTTTCAAAGCATTCCATGGCTTCAGCCTCCCTTACCTTTCCTTCCCCATAAAATCCAATGTGTGAATACCAGAGGTATAGCTATGGGAAGAGGGCAAAATGAGGGCATCCCTCCATAGCAATTCTGTTTACTTGGGGTGTATCTACACTGTAGAAATAATTCAATTTGACACCATCTTAGGTGCTGCAGCTCTATCCTATGGAATTCTGGGATGTGAAGTTTTAGAGGATCTTCAGTCTTCTCTAAAGAGTGCTGATGCCTCAGAAACCCACAAATCTGAGGATTCTGTAGGACTGAGCCATGGCAGTAAAAATGGTGTCAAACTGCATCATTTCTATAGTGTAGATGCACCCTAAGTTTACAACCATCTAATTTATAAGATTGTATGTACAGCACTGTGTAAATTTACAGTGCTATATAAATAAAGGTTAATAATAATAATAATAATAATAATAATAATTTTCCTTTAGTCCCCAAATTTGTAGCACAATAATTTAAAATTTCAGTCAAACATTTAGAAAAAAAGTTTAAACATCCTAAGCAAATATATATGCCCTCACTACCTGCTTTTTTGTTCACTTTATACTGATCCAAGAACCAAATTTTTGGGATCTATTCTGTCTAATTTACAGTCCAATACTATTTCTGAAAAGATTTTTTTTATCTTTTGTCTGATATTGATACCATGGTGACTTACAAGGTTTCACTGTTTGCCTCAGCAGCAATCAAAATCTGGGCTAGAGTTATAGAGGAGATTGCAGTTGATTGCCGTAGGGATGATCTTTTCTAATTTATGAAATTGGTTCTAGTGTTGTTTTAGTTAACTGTCTGGGATTGTATCATGGCCAATGTATAAAATTTGAATGTTAATTATCTGATGGAGCATTTTATATTTACTGGTTTGTTTTTTTGTTTTTTATTTAATTGGTTTTAAATATTAAGTATGCAAATGGCCTTTGGCTCAAGCATTAATAATAAAAAATTGAATTGAAATATATATGTGTTTGTGTGTTCAATTGAAATTCTGTGTTACAAGTCTCACATAATGTTGGAGTTCTATCCTCCAACAGAAGAGAACAGAGTTTATGTGGAACAGGTGAGGGACTGCTGCTGCTGCTGCTCGCTGCCTCCTCCTCCTCCTCCTCCTCCTCCTCCTTTTTTGGCCTTCAAGTCATTTCTGCCTTATGGGAACCCTAAGGTGAAACTATCATGGGATTTTCTTGGTTAGATTTCTTCAGAGGAGGTTTGCCTTCATCTTCATCTCAGAATGAGAGACTGTGACTCCCCCCCCCCCCCCCACTCGTAGGTTTCACATCTGAGCAGGGATTTGAACCCTGGTCTCCAGAGCATAGTCACTCAAGCCACTACATCATGCTGACTCCTACTGCTGCCCCCTAAATTATTACTTGAGGCAATAATTGCCTTACTCTATCTAATGGTAGTACCATTGTTGTTGCAAGCACTGTATTTCTGTAAAACCTACACATTTGAAATAATTTGGATGTTTGATATCCCCTATAAACCTCAGAACCAATCTCTCTCTCTCTCTCTCTCTCTCTCTCTCCATCCATCCATATGATCCTGGGTATTTTTTTTAAGACATATTTTTCTTTGTTCCCCTCTTGCATCCTCTGAATATCCACCATAATCTCATATTAGAATTGTTATCCGGTGCTGACAGCTTTGAGAAATATCATTCCTTTATTTAATTAAACAACCTTTAACCTCCCTAGAGTGAGTCTTCTTTTGTTGTGTAAATATGGCAGGCAGGCACACTAGAGATTGATGTTGCTTTTGAGGAACAAATTAAAGGATGTAACATATTTAAAATGTCCAAGAAATGCATGAATTGAACTCAGAAACTGATATTTTGTGTATGTCTCATACTCCCATTTGTAATACAGGAAAGCAGATGCTCATGTTGATCAACTTCTTGGCTAGAGTAATGGAAACAGGGCTACATGCTCTTTCAACAAACAACCAGAGCAAAATGAGAAAGAAAGATTCAAAGCATTATAAAGCCCAAATGCTGGAGAAGATGGTACTGACAGTCATTTTCAATGGTGCCTAGGCTTTTTTAACCCACTTTTTTTGTGATGTCTTCCTTCTTTTTTGATAATACATGAGCAGCATGACTGAATCATACCTGAACAGTGAGATTTTCTTTTGCAGCCTGTGCTCCTGAATCCCAGTATGAGGTTCAATGAACCCTATGGGATAGTCAATAAGCAATATATCCAACTTCCCCTGACCATATTGACATGCATTCACTCTCAAGGGTGATTCCTGGCAGAAGCTTGCTTTTTATATATGTAATCCCTCCAGGAACGGTCAAGGTGATAGGTCCATTTGATGTTGCTATTGTATTTCACACAGAAGAAGCTGTTTTTCCCTTTAGGTCTACAGCAGTAGTTCCCAACCTTTGGTCCTCCACTTGTTTTGGACTTCAGATCCCAGAAGACTCAACCAACTTTGCCAACAGTGAGGAATTATGGGAGCTGAAGGCTGAAACATCTGGAGGACCAAAAGTTGGGAACTAGTGCTCTATTGGAATGCTGGATATGTTGACAAGCTGGGAGCAGACTTTTTCAGATAATTAGGAATGACTGGGAACATCCTAGACTATTCTGAACATACCAGCTTATTTGTTTAATTACTCTTACTTATTTAAAAATAAATTGTTTTAACTAATTTTCATAAATAAATTATTTAAAATTATTTATTTAATTACTCTTTGTTTATTCTTTTCATAATGTCTCCTCATACAGTTTAGCCATTTCTAATGGTCCACAGAGTTCAGCACACCCAAATCTTTCTGTCTTTTCTTCAGAACCTCTAAAAGAACCCACACCTTTTCCAAGATCTTGGGAATATTGAGACACGAGTGCCATAGGCCAAAATCGTATTTTCTGACATAATTATGCTGGTGTAAACAGAGGAAGCAGTGAAAACATAAGTATAGCAATAGCAGAAAAGAGGCTGCAGGCACTGTGGTGATGTGGGTGGTGGTGAAGACATTAAAGAAAGTGATTCCCGTCAGGAGATGAGATGCCCTGGCAGCTCCCAATGTTAATGGATGCTCAAAGTCCCATTAAATACAATGGGGTAGTAAAATGGTGTCCCTTATATAAAATGGCAAAATCAAAGTTTGCTTTTGGAATATATATATATATATATATATATATGTGGATGGTTGAGACCATGTATAAAAGTGGATATGAAGGGCTGACTGTAATGGATTACATTATAAATTACTCCCCCCCCCCCCCAAATATCTTTATTAACATTCTTCTTTAAAAGAACAAAACATCAATATCACTTCCCTTAAATTACTTTTAAAAAGTAAGCCCCAGTTCACATTATTAGTTCCGAGAGTAGATTGTAAATTACTAGAGTAGATTGTTGCCAAATTGGTAAGTCAACATGTACGCATATACATTCAATTGATTTGGTAGATTGTTTCTATTTGGGCATAAGAATTTGATATTCTCCTATCTTTTCAAGCCCAGAACTTTCCCCTTATAATGCCATCATCAAAATGCAGCCCTTGCAAACTTAGAGACATGGCTTTCTTGATGGAATTTATCCATCTGTAATGCAGTTTTCTACTTTTCCTAATGCCTTCAGCATACCAAGCATTATCATTTTTTAAAATAAGTCACACCTTCTCATGATATGGCCTTAACTTTGCTTCTAGTGGGGTTTCAGACATGATATTGTTCTAGGACCCATTTGTTTGTCGTTTTAGCAGTCTATGGTCTCTGCAGAGCACCTTTCCAGCACCACACTTCAAATGAACTGTTTTAATGCGTGTCAGTTTTTGTCAGTGCCCAATTTTCACACCTATGCTTAAAAATCACAGATACTATGGCCTGGATAAGTCTGACTTTGATATTTAATGATATTGTACTAGTAAAGTATCATAGCACAGGACTATTTAGGGACTATGGAAGGCAAGCAGAGAACTTGTGGCATAAAGTGGTCCTTTGCTGAACTGGGGTTAGGATTGGCTAGACAAGAGAGGACTAGTTTTTGTTTGATTTGACTGTCTTCCTGCTGTCTTTCCCTCTTCTAGAAGTTCTACTGGAAAGGATGGATAGTCAGGTAGTGTGGTGTAGTGGTTAGAGCAATGATAGAAATTGTGCAGTTTGTGAGCTCTTAGGACCTTTTGTGTGGCTGCTGGAGCCTCTCTCCACTAGAAAAAATGTTGAGAATCATGGTTCCAGAACCCTGCTGGGTGTGTGATTCTCCTATTAAATGTGAAATCCCTCTGCACATGACTTGATACCAAACAGCATTTTGTCTGAAGGGGCAAATTAATAATAATAATAATAATAATAATAATAATAATAATCCCGCCCCTCTGAGGGTTATAGTGTCTCTCACAGGGGTCACGGTCAATGAGGAGGGGGTGCAAATGCAGTCCCTTGTTAGCTGCTCCTAGGTGGAATGTTGGACTGGGACTTGGGAGACCTAGGATCTAGTTTTACAGAATCATGAAATTTACTGGCTGTCATGAAGATTACCCTGATAGAGATAGAGAGCCATGTGTTCAGTCTTGATTTCACTGGAAGAAAGGTTAGATAGAGGTGCAGCTAAGAAACATATCTTAAGCTGCATGTTTTCTAAATAATTCTTGATATATGTACACCATTAAAACAGGGATGTGAAATTTAGGGCATGTGGAATTTAGAGTTGCATTCTGTAACTTACTGTAGGTTTGGACTGTATGTTAGTAATTCAAGTTTTGGAAGATTCTTCTATTTGCCTCTTTAGTGCTCTGTAAGCAGTGCTTGAAACTTCTGTGAAAGCATGTAATTTTGGTTAGGCATATGCTCAATTGTTATGAAACATATTTGACATGTATTTGTGGGTTTTTTTAAAAAAAAATGTCAAGAAGATAGAAGCTTGAATATAATCATGTTTTTAGTTAGGAAATATGTATGCGTCTCAAATGGTGCATGCTTTCTGGATTAAATTATCTACATTATGCTTTAAAAACCAACCAGCCAGCCAACCAACCACAATGCCTTTATTCTTATCCTAGCCACTGTCAAATGGAGGAGAAACAGTTCCCTCAACCACCAAGTTTTGTGACTGGAGAAAAATGAACATTTCTGCCAAGGAGTTTTGAACTACCATTTGATGGCATAGAATGCATACATTTCATATGAAAACCAGAACATGTGTAGCCAAGCAACATAAGAGTGTAGTCAAGATGTCCACAGTTATTGTGGGCCTAGCTGTGACTTTGTCCCAGAACACAGCAAATGATTCATAGACAAGTGGGTCAGAAGTGAAATGGCCATAAGTTTTATTGACATTACAGCTGTACAGGTTGGCATGGCATGAGGCATAGATCCAAAATGGAAACCAAGCATCAAATGACCTAAAGCATTTGACCCAACTTGCCTCCTGACACAATGCAGGAAGCAGCCAGGCAGTGACAACCAGGAAGAAACCTGGGTATACTGCTACAGTGAGGTTCCAATGCTGTCTGTGCTCAGGCAGATAACAGACCACAAATTGGATGTTAGTCAGTATGTTCCCCACTCCTGAAAAGGATCCCTCCCGTAGGGCAGCTGGGTTTGAAGCCCAACTCATACCACAACTTGTATCCTACCTCATGTCACAACACCAATAGTTGTGACAATTCAGGGCACAGAGAAGAACAAGGAGAATTCAAACAGAAGCAATCAAATGTTAAAATCCAATGTGGAATGCCTTACTGGGTGGGGTTGTCCTTAATGTATACTTCCCTGGCAGAACTGGTGGAACCCTTTATCTTTGAGATCTGGCAGCTGGGAAGCACCCACCAATGAAGCCATTGAATGGCTGACTCTTCCCAAGCCTGTGAAATGATGCAGGGTAACGTGGAAAGAGGATGCCACATCAGAGCAGGGAAATGGTGACTCCATTCATCCCTATCCATTGTTGCAGCCCACAAATCAGTTTCTAAAATTTCTGGTTTAACAAAGAGCAACACACAATCTAGGACAGGCTTCAGCAGTTTGTGTTTGTCTGAATTTACAGGGAGTTGAGTGCAAACTACTTTTGCCCTTTGAACTCAGTATGAAGCAATTGAGGTAAACTGAAGACAAAGGGAGACAGTGGGAGGAGAGAGAAACTGGGACATTTTGAAAGGAGCTGAAAAACTGCTATAGCAGAGAATTAATCAGGGCTGTCCCTGCTAGTTGGAATTATGCAGAATATGTGGCCAGGTCTCTGACTTTAATAGATCTCCATAGATCGATTAGAAATAATGGGAAGTCTGGAATTTTCAGAGTGGCAGTTAAATGGGTCCTAGTGCTACAGCAAGGACAAAAGTGTTCAATAATGCCCTACACATTCTCAGTAGGACAATTCAGTCCTATATATATCAATTCAGAAGTCAGCCTCATTGAGCTCAGTGGAGCTTACTCTCAGGTAAGTCTGTAGAGGACTGCAGAACCCCCCTGATTTGACCAATTAAATTGGAGCAATTATCAACAAGAAGTTTTATCTTTATGGAACTGATTTTATTACAAGCATAAAGGTTTATTAATCATATCATTAGGAGTCTAGGGACTTGTTCCCACTATGATTTAAAGCAAAGTGCCAATCGGTTTATATGACCATTGTTTCCATTTGAAACCAGTTCTGTTCCTAGTGTGATCGGTTTCATTTGTGATGAAGCAAGGCAAATGCAAAAAACCCTGCTCTTTCCTGTCACGGAAAGAATTGATTCTGGAGTGTGTTCAACAAGTGGGAACGACAGATCTGAATCAGAGGGGAGGGACTAATGGCAGAGGGGTGTTTATCATCCCTCCCCAGTTTTTGGTAGATCCACCATCCCCCTCCACCCCCCCCCCCCCCACTGTGCTGCCTTTGTGCTTGTGGTGTGACCAATGGGTGCATTTAAAAAAAATTCTTAGGAGATTTGATTCATTGATTTTGCAACTACCTGCAAAGGCAAGTCATTGCTAAACCAATGAATCGAATCTTCAATCAAATTTATTTATTTATTTATTTTTAAACACCTATAAATGCCATGGAGCCCTTTTAGGGTTTTAGGACTTTGCTCCTGAGCACCTCTTTGGGGGAAGCACCTCCTGAGTGATGCCCAGCCAAGAGGCCCATTGCCTGCCAGCTCCCTCTCCCCACCCAGAGCCTGGGCTGCCGCTTACATCATTGATGATGCAGAAATGATTGACATGCATTTTGAAGTGGTACAAACTAGTGGGGATGGCAATCATGTCAAAAAAGAAGCAATTGCAAGGACATAATGAAAAGATCTGCTTTCATAGTGGGAATGACAGACCTTTTGAAATTGATTTACCAATATGAAGTGAAAGTGAATCCCAAACCAGTTTAAATGTGAGTGGGAATGAGCCCTAAGACTGCAGTCATGTATCTAACTGTATATTCCTAGACTCTGTGACTTTGACCTGATTATGATGAAAATGGTGAAGGGTCTGGAAACCTTGCCCTATGAAGAACGCCTTAGGGAGCTGGGGATGTTTAGCCTGGAGAAGAGAAGGTTAAGAGGTGATATGATCGCCCTGTTTAAATACTTGAAGGGATGTCACATTGAGGAGGGAGCAAGCTTGTTTTCTGCTGCTCCAGAGAACAGGACTCGGAACAATGGATGCAAACTGCAGGAAAAAAGATTCCACCTCAACACTAGGAAGCACTTCCTGACAGTAAGGGCTGTTGAACAGTGGAACACACTCCCTCGGAGGGTGGTGGAGTCTCCTTCCTTGGAGGTTTTTAAGCAGAGGCTCGATGGCCATCTGTCAGGGATGCTTTGATTGGGAGTTCCTGCACGGCAGGGGGTTGGACTGGATGGCCCTTGTGGTCTCTTCCAACTCTAAATTTCTATGATTCTATGAATGCAAATGAATTTGGGGCTCAAACCTGATGACCCTAGCTTCTCTGGCTTTTGACCAGGGAGCTGGTTTTATGTGCCTATTTTAAATATACTGCAATGTTAATGTGCTTCTATTATGACATCTATATGCTGCCCAATAACAAACTCCTTTGTTTGGTTCTTTTTCTTTATTTGAAGCAAACCACTGGAACATTTGGTACAAGTGCAGTTTAATAAATAAACAAATAAAGAAATCTTCAAACCACCACTTGGATTAGACACACTGGTTTCATTTGGACTTAACATATGCTGTAAAAGTAGGGGAATTCAGAATATTAGCCTAAATTATTTTCAGAAATAACAATATTTAGGAGCTCATAACACTGAAAAACAATGGTACTTTATGTGAAGATGAAGGTGGCAAAATGTCAGAAATAAACTCTTCCAGAACATGGCCACATAGCCCCCCCCCCCGAAATGGTACTTTAGATTGTCTGAAAATGTAATTGTTTTGGCTTTATTATCTGAAGTGTTCTGGAGTAGATTAATTAGCATATACAGTGGGCCTTTGGTATGCACTGGAGGTTGGTTCCAGAATTCCCCCCTGGATACCAAAATCCATGGATTCTCGAGTCCCATTATATACATTTGTGTAGTAAAATGGTGTCAATTATATAAAATGTCAAACTCAGGGTTTACATTTTGGAATTTTTAGGGGTTAATATTTTCAAGTCATGGATAATTGAATTTATGGATGCAGAATCCAGAGATATGGAGGTCCAAGTATATTGGAAATTCACTTGTTGGAGGCTGTTTTGCACTACAGTGCATCTGGATCTATTGAAGACGTGTGTATGGCTGGACCAGGAACTGCACACAGTAAAATATGTATGTATGCATTTGTCAGTGTTTCTGACACCATATGCTAAACAGATGATCAGCATTGAAATATGAGCTTGGATGGAGCCAAACGTTTGTTGGAGGTGAAGGGAAAACCAGAGGTCAGTATTGTCAAAGTTGACATAACCAAACAGCTGTGGGATCTTTAGACCAATTTAACTCCTGGTTTCACTGGCTGTTGTACTTTCCTCATGCTACTATACACACAAGCATTATAGTATCCTATAGCTCTTTCATAAACACTTTTTACAATATATTTGAATCCAAAGATTCTTTTTGGTGAAATATGCAGGCCTAAAAAGTCTTCACACCAGAGTTTTTATTCAAGTTAGCATGATACTGCTGGAAATGTATCAAAAATATTCATCATGAACATCCATGATCTAGGCTGCATTCCAATTTTTTTCAAGAGTACCATTATTTTTTTGCAGCACTTCCAGCATGGATTAATAAAATCTCATTAGCGCCTGAACCAAGAGCACCACTAAGAGGAACAGTAAGGTCAATGCTGTTTCTATGGTTAGTTTGGGTTCAGAATGATTGCCATTCTAATATCTCTAATAGGCTCAGGAAAATCAACCTAGCCATTCTTCCCTGAAAAGGTTTCTGTTTGCTGCTTCACTTATTGATTTTAATTTTAACTGAAATCAAGGAAGTAATCTAGGACAGAGTGGTGCTTAGAGCTATGTATTTGCAGTTTTCT
Organism: Urosaurus nigricauda; assembly: GCA_034509955.1. Taxonomy (NCBI): domain Eukaryota; kingdom Metazoa; phylum Chordata; class Lepidosauria; order Squamata; family Phrynosomatidae; genus Urosaurus; species Urosaurus nigricauda. The sequence goes on from JAOEGL010000001.1 coordinate 104,621,417, forward strand.
GTGTGTTTTAAATAGCAACGTGGTAGCTGTGCTTAAGAGTCCAATTAGAAATATGAATTATACTTAGTATGACAATTTTATATATTTTGTTATTAATACAAGAAAAGACAAGATACATTGTCAGTAGGGTGTATGGATTTGTGGAATGGGGGGAGATGGCGGCTTCAGTTCTATATGGTCCAGCTTCATGTCATAGTCCTCTGGAGATCTCAGTGAATGTACAGTAATTGGAGGTCAGGGAAGCAAAATTGAGGACACTGTCCCCAAATAAAAATGTTGGCCTTCACATGAAATATTTATTCAATCCCCAAATTTTTAGAACTCTAAAGCTGCATCTACACTGTAGAATTAATGCAGTTTGACATCACTTTAACTGCCGCGTCTTAATCATATGGAATTCTGGAATTTGCATTTTTGTAAGCCTTCTCTCTCAGAGAGCTCTGGTGCTCCATCAAACTATAAATCCCAGGATTATATAAAATGGAGCCATGACAGCTAAGGCAGTGTCAAACTGTATTAATTTTACAGAGCTGCAGTAGCCCAAGAGAGTGAGACATTGAAAATCATTCGCTGCAATGGGGACTGAAGGAAAATTTCATTTTTGGGGGTGAGGGAAGTCCTATATGAGGGCAGCACATAGGTGTCCTGTCTACCATGAAGATCTGAGAAATTCTTATAGCCACTTTTGGCTGCAGTGTATAGTCACTTTTGGCTTCCATAACTGGAAACTTTGAAAAGGTACCTGGACCCCAAATCTAGATGTAAAATGCTTGTTTCAGATCTTTGTGCTGTATGTAAGAAGGGCTAAAGTGTTGTGCGTGCTGGTTCTTTTGTCAACAACTTTGGCATGCTTATCTCTACTCACAAATGCCTGTACAGGGACCTAGCTAGAAGAAGGATGTACTGAAATAAGTCTGGAAAATGAATACCAAGAAGTGTGACACAGCTTTATCACAGTGATGGGCAATAGCAATAGCAATAGCAAGTACATTTTTATACTGCTTATCAGTGAACTAGTGCTCCCTAAGCAGTTTGCACTGTGTAAGCCAATTACTCCCGACAAGCTGGGTACTCATTTTATGAACCAATGAAAGGATGGAAGCCTGAGTCAGAGCCCTCCAGGATCAAACTTACAACGCTGGGGCTGCAGTACAGGCATTTAACCATTGTGCTACCAGGGTTATTGATATGCAATGAAGCACAATGTTGCATTGGAAGATGGAGTGGGGCTCATGCCAAATTGTCATGCCAGGGATCAAGAGATCAGTTTCAAAAGAAACTGATACCAAACTTTTCAGTAGTGTGGCAAATACTGTTGTGTATAAAAATAAAACTATGGATAATTTTAATATTTATATTAGTAGAATCCATTGAATAACTGCTGGAATTTTGAGGACATTTTGTACCACATTAGGACATTGCAGTCAACCAAAAGGCACATGTTTTAGAAATGGAAACTACTGCACAGTTTCCCCCACAGCCAAATTATAGGCTATGAGTAGCTGTGGTTCAGTTAAAAAAAGTTTAAAAAAGAAAAACCTGGATACATCAACCTTGCTTTGGAAACTGAAGAAAACACCCCCTGTCAACACAGATTTCCAATTGTTTCTTATATTTTTCTATCTGTGTCTAACCTTCACTTTAGTCGACATAGAGGAGCCTGCTGGGGGCATGTGGTAAGCTCAGAACTTTTTTGGGCTATTGAGCTTTTGTGATTGTGGGCAAACTGGCTATGGGATTTTTGCAGCTGTAGTCCATACAGTTTTCCTAGCTCTGGACAAATCTTCTTTTATAATTATTAAGGACATGGAGATAATGAATACCCAGATTCTTCATCACCTCAAGATAATATCGTGAACGTTGTTGGTAGTTGGTTCAGGACAATTTTTGAAAGTATTTATTTACATAGCAAGTACTGTTGCTGTCTACTAAATCTAGGTATCTTTAGAGAAGGAGAATTGGTTTCTCTTTGACAAATAATGATGGCTGTGTGAGAAAGGTTACCTCAACAACAAAGACAGCATATAAATTTGGCAGCAGGGAGATATGTGTCTGTAGGTGACTATAGTAGGGCATGACTATTTTCATCACACTCTGTGAAATTCTCAGGCTACTTAGCTGTTCCTTGTTGCAGATGTAGCATGACTAGTTGGTTATTTAGCACATCTAGTAAGTCAGTTCTTTTATCACCCACAGACTTTTTGTTCTGAGCTGATTTACGGCTCTTTGGGTGCATCTTCTGCACAGAAATAATTCAGTATGATACCACTTTAAATGCTGCTGCTCCATCCTATGCAATCCTGGGGTTTGTAGTTTTACAAGGTTTTTAGCTGCTTCTGACATAAGAGTGTTGGTGCCTCACAAAACTACAAATCTCAGGATTCTGAAAGATAGAGCCATGGCAGTTAAAATGATGTCAAGCTACATTATTTCTACAGTGCAGTTGCACCTCTTGTCAAATTTTAGATTAAAAGCTATATGGAATATCAGCCAACATTATTTTGTTCAGCATTATTTTGTTTCTACACATTTTATGCAGAAGGAAAATAAAATGTAAAGTAGGAAATATGTACATGTGCAATTAGCAATATGGGCCTTAATCAGAAAAAAAGGATGTTTCTGAAAATGTTGCCATGGAGGGGGGCAACTTTCCTCTAGTCAGTCCCCAAAATTCTAGCATTGCTATAAGTTCAAACCTCAGTGGAGCATTTAGAAATAAAGTTTAAACATCCAAAGAAAGGGGGAAGAGAAAATTATCAAGGGAATATGCACACAGCAAATATGACTTCTAGGTGTGAATGATTTTCAGTGTTTCACTCACTGCAAAGCTAGAAATCTGGGGACAAATGGAAAATTTCATCAGGGAAAAATTCCTATGTGGGAGGCAATACCCTCATTTTGCCCACCCTAAGCTGTAGCCCCAGAAGAGGGGAAAAGATGTAGAAGATTAATATTTCAGTTTTCATAACCTTATACTAATAGTGTATTATTGGGCCAGGTGTCTGACTGATCCATTTGTGGCTAAGGGGGACTTGTCTACCTGCTTTGGATCAAACAGTGGTGCTTCAGGCATTGTCCTGCATCCAGCACTTCCTTTGCATCATATCTACAGATCTCTGGCAACTAGAAAGTACAAATTGTCATTTTTTATTTTGTAATGACTTTCACCATTACATATGTGGTTTCAATTCTGTTTTGGCTCACAGTGCCATCACACCTCAGGGACATAACTAATGCATACGGTATTCAGTAAGACTGTCTCTGTCATTTTCTACAATACATAGGAAGATCATCATACAAATAACATGTGGTCTGAGTGGATCAGGGAGAACTGTCTCCTTTGTACCAGCCTTTTGGTTTTTTTGTGCAGTAGGGAGAAAAGCTTAGAATAAGTCTGGAATTGTAATGTGTGCAGAGCTTCTTGTTATTAGTGGTTCCCTGATCACTTAATGCTTGGAAAATCAGTGAAAATTCATTTAGCTTGGTGAATTGGGGCCTAAATACTCTAAAGGCATCAGATCATGTCTGATCTTGGAAGCTAAGAAAGTTCAGCCCTGGTTAGTACTTGGATGAGAGACTAGCAATGAATACCAGTTGTTGTAGGTTATATTTCAGAGGAGAGAAGTGACAAAATCACCTCTGAGTATTCCTTGCTGGTGAGCCAGCATTGTGTATTGATTTGAGCATTGGACTACGATTCTGGAGAATAAGGTACAAATCCCTGCTCGGCCATGGAAACACATCGGATGACCTTGGACACATCACAAGGTCTAACTCTCAAAGGAAGGCAAAGGCAAAGCTCATTTGAACAAAGGAGAAAAATCCCATGACAGAGTAGCCATAAGTCAGAAATGACTTGGGGACACCTAACAATAATAATAAAAAACCCTATGAAATTAATGCAGTCGCCATAGGTCAACAGGTAAGTTGAAGGTACATAGACACACATTTCTCTTAAATTTGAAGTGAATGAAGAAGATACTGTATAAAACCCTATGACAGAAATGGACCCTATATGAACCAGAGTCCTCTGATTTTGGACCATAGGTGTTGAATGGGAGCCGATACGAATTACAGTGAACTAACACATAGTATATTTTTGCCTCCCCTCCTCTTTTTCTTACTAGCATGCATTTAATCCAGATGGACTCTGTCCAGCGTTGGATGGAAGACTTGAAATTCATGACAGATTGTGAGTGCATGTGTATTCTTCAGTCCAAACCAATCAGCATAGAAGAAGATACACAGAGTGAATTTTCCCTTTCATCACAACAGAGTGCCTGTGACAACTTGCAGTTGTTGCTGAAAAGAGCTTGGATTATAAGCACCGAGCTGACCAGAATTGTACAGAAATTAGAGAAGAACAGATGGCAGAGGGTCCATAGCATGACAGTAAGGGTCAACTGCCATGTACGTTCAATGATCAGTGAATACAACACATTCACAAGGAATTCGTGGGATGAAATGCACCAGGTAAGAATATGGTAAAAACAAGATCACTGGGAAATGACTGATAGCACTCAGGATGCTTATATAAACTCAGTTAAAAGGAATCTTCATGAACCTGGAAAGAAGAAAATCTTTGTGGAGCTACACAGAAAGGTGCCTTATATTGAATCAGACGATTGGTCTATCCAGCCCAGTATTGTCAACAATGGGTGGCATCACCTCTGAGGGATTCCAGGCAGGAGATTTTTCCAGCCTTAATTGGAGATGTCAAGGATTATTTTATATGCATATATTTTATAATTTTATTTTTAAATGCAACTTATTTTTCACATAGCAAAACATATAATTAATCCCTTTGGATTTTGAAAGCATGCATTTACATCATGGTGCCCTTACAGACATTTTGAATATTATGTCATCATAATGGGAAACACTTTGCAGGGTATTTGTTGATCTAGCTTAGTACTGTCATTCTGACTGGTGGGATCTTGGTGAAAATTTCTTTCCATCAGCTGCTCCCTCACCTGAACATTTTAAACAGGAAATAGCAAAGTATGCAACTGACACCTCTTAGCAAAACATATGTTCTGCTGCTTAGCTATGTCACTTCTTTTTTATGCTATCAGCAGATACTAATTTTCTGAATAATGTGACAAAAATGATATGTGAATTAGATGTTCAACTAAATTGTCTTTAAATTAACATCTTTACAATGCAGGCTGATGTTACACTTTTATTTTAGAAAAGGGCCAGAGAGGCAGTCACTTAGAGTTGAAAAATTGGAATTGGGATGCTTTCTTTGACTACACCTGCTTAAAGTATCCCTATTAACCAAGGTGGTTTTTTGTCTGTAGTGAACCTCACAGACAGAAAACAGCCTTGGCTAATAGTGGGAACTTATCAATTTTGACCTAGTTAATTGGGAATGCTTTAATCTTAGGCATACATTTTTGATATAGTCACAAGATGAAAATGATTTAAACTATCTAAACTGCTTGAAAATAAACTCTTAATTCTGATTCTACTTAAATTATAGCAATCACTGCTTTACATGCAAATATATTGGATATTTAAAACAAAACAAAAAACCCCCCACCATAATTTATTTTCCTTTCTTCTGCAGTATGAAAAAATGCTGGTGGTGGAAAAATGTTCAGAACTTACAACAGTTACTGAAAGGTAAAAAACAAGGTGAACTAGTAACTATCATTTTACCATAGCAGTTCTTTCCTTAATACTGGGGACTTTTTCATTGTTTTGGAGAACTGCAATACTGTGACACATTTGAAATTTACACCAGAGTGGGAATTATTCAACCTCTCCAGATGTTTTTTGGAATGCAACTCCCAGCAACCCTAGCCAGTACAGTCCAAAGTGAGGAATGCTGGGCATTACAGTATCTGGAGGGCTGTATGATCCTCTTCCATTATTCTTTCAGATACTGCTTGTGATCTGCCAACTCTGATCCATTAGCCATTTCTTTTATTAGTAGAGGGATTCTAGGTAAACCTTGAGGATACCCTTCATGTGTCTTATGGAATATTTTCCGTAAAAGAGGGAGAATAGGAGCTCTTGTGCCTGTGGGGATTTATCTCATCATCTTCAAATTGTGCTTTTTAGAGTGCATATACTGTGTATAATTATAGATATGGGGTTCCACTTTATATGCCATGCTTCATTCTATGAAATCATAGAATGTGTTGTAGTTTGGTGAGGTAGTTAGATTTCTTGGATGCAATACCCAGGACTACTGCACTAAATTTATCTAGCAGGGAAATTCTAAATATCTTGCAAGTAACAAATCCAGGATTCCCTAAAAATGAAGCTATGACACCTAAACCTGTATTAAAGTGATAGGATTGTATCATGTAGATATGCCCTTAGTTATATTTATGTTTGAGCTTCTATGTTGTCTCACACCTTAGTTAAAGTTTAGTTCATATGGTTATAAAGTGCCATGATGGTGAATAGAACCTTTTAAAAAATATTTATTTTCAGGTGCATACAGATTGAAGATGAACAAATATTGAAGTCAATGAAAACTTGTATTAATGATACACTAACCACAGTTGCACAGTATTTTGGCCAATTGATAGAACTAGCTTTAACCCATGAAATAAGGTAAGTTTTTTTTTCTTTAACAATATGGAAAATATTTTTGAAAGCATAAATCTATGTCTAGCTTTTTATCTTTGAAGATTTCCTGAAACAGCTGTAATCTCCTGAGACTCACTTTCAAAAATTTTAATGCTTGAGATTGTCAATATAGTTTGGTTATCCCCAGTCTGCACACTTTACATTAGCTTTCTTCAACCCAATGTCCCCTAGACATGTTGGATATTTATAGTGACACAGTTTTCATGGTGGGGCAAAGACAGAAATTGGGAAGGAGATTGGGCATTGGTCACTATGAAAATGTTTTCTTTGGGGGAAAGGTTTTTATAGTTAATTAATGAATTCTAACCATCATGTTCTGAAGCTTAAAAAAGCAAATCAATTTCACATACAAAATAATTGTCTAGATTAGATAATGACAACTAGGAAGTATATGTATATTATGCAGGTCATCCTGTAATGATATGAACTGTTGGTAAATCTAATGTGTCACGAGTTCTTTGCAAACCTGCAGAGAAACTGCCCACTTGAAATTCCTTCCAATATGTTACTTCCAAAAGCCAAGATCCCTACATTTTCTCTGATGAAGCACTGAATGCCACTATCAGTACATGTGTCAAAGTTGCTGTGTCCAAGGCTTCCTCTCCAGGTGCCAGCATCACTCCCCCCAGCTGTCTTTTGAGTTGACCCTGGACTTGGAATGGAGCCTCCCCTCTCATGCGTTCTGAGTCCATGCTAGACTCAGAAGATAGCTAGAGGGAGTGCTATGGTAGCACGATGGCCCTCCTCCTCCGTCCCATGCTTTCCCCCTGGAGAGGAAGCCCTGGACAGAGCAGAAATTTGGAGACTGAAGGGAAATTTCATGGGGTGTGTGTGCAGAATTCTTATTTGGGGGCAAGGCCCTCATTTGTCCTCAACATATCCCTTATATGCCTAGTTCCCAAAATTCCCAGCCAGCAAACAATATGAGATGTCTGCAGTTAATTCTTGCACAAGAATTAAGAGAATAGCACTCCAGCATTTTCCCCTACTGTCCTGTGAATACAAATCTGTATGATTTTTTTTTTGAAGATGCAGTATTCGGCTTACATTCTACATCCAACGGAAGGAGGCTTAGACAACTTATCTTCCCTTTCTCTTTTCTGGTTTCTTAGGATGCCAAATCTATTAGAGCAGCTCTTGAAAATGGGCACAGGGGGATGGAGGGTAGAGAAAGGCTGGCATTCTGCCAGCAAAGTTTTGGGATGTAATCTATTGTAATCCAGATTTGGGAATGACAGTATTGCCAACTAGGAAGAGACAGCATTTGCATTAAGGCTTCCTCAGGGCAAAGTTTAAAACTGATTAAATCTCTAAATAGTCTGGACAATATTTCTTATGTGCAGAAGTAAATGACATTTATTTTGGTCTGTGTCACACAGAACCTGGTGAGGGAAATAGATTCATTGGATAACCTCTATTCTGCTGAATCAGCTACAAGCAATTTATTCAGTCTGACCCAGGAAGGCTCTCATTTGTGTCGCATCATTGCTCAGGTAAGCCATACTTCAACACTTTTGTGTTTTTGTAGCTGTAAACTCACCAAGAAATTCCATAGAGCTTTGTATCAAGCAGTCTCTGGGCTATTCTGGATTAAGATAGGGAAGTCAGGGTTTGTCTCTCTTTTTCTCTCCCTCCCTCTCCCTCAAACCCCCCCCCCATCTGTCTACTTATCTATCATCATCTATCTATTTTTGCTATTTCTTTTATAAGGACAGTTATGGTGTTTGGTTACAAAGATTAGCAAGTATGTTTCAACTAAGGTAACAAGTAGTAAAACTGATACAGCATGAGACCAACACAGTGTGAGATTATAAAGCATGAGACCAAAGCAACTATTAAGCAATAAAATACTAAACAACCATCTTCTTAAAGAGAATGATTAGATGTACCTTTTGAGGAAGATATCTCAATAGACATGCCCCTCTCAGAAACTAAACTCTTTGCCTCACTGCCATGCAACTTGCTTCTGTAAATATTGGTACCTAAAGCATTTCAGCATTCCATTTTAACTCTGGAATTGAAGTCAAGGGGCAGATAGCACTTCTGGTTTTTTAAAATTCTGCCATAATTTTTCAAATAGAACATGCAGTCAGAAAAAAACAGATACACAAATGTCTGTAATAGTAAGATGATTGGATACATTTTTATTTAAACAGGCCTTTTAAAATCTTAGTTTTATTGGGGGTTGAAGGGGTTAGATTATAATTTTTAACTTTGAATGTTTTAAATTTTATGTTTGTATTTTTAAATATTTTTTATGATTTCAATTGTACAATTTTAATTGTTGTTTCAATTTTTTTTATATATGTTGTTACCTGCCTTGCGCCCCACTTTGGAAGAAAGGCAGAATAAAAATAAATAAATAAATAAATACAATGCAAAAAAAGATACTACACTTAATAATGAGAGAAAACTGAAGAGAGCTCCTCTACGTGTAATGTTTGTGTTCCAGCAAGTGTTCCTTGTTACCTGGTTCTCTCTTCTGTACAACTATTAAAAGTATAGGAGCCTTCTCCAGTTTTCAATCTGGCAATCCTATTTATTTATTTACTTTATTTATATGTTGCCTTCCTCTCAGGCTGAGACCCAAGATGGTTTCCATAACAACAAATTAAAAATGTTTACAATTTTTTAAAAAAACCAATTTTAAAAACACCACATTAAAACATTATACAACTGATTAAAAATCATATCGTAGTTAAAAACGGATGAAGCATACACCTATATTAAGAACATTTCCTGCTTAAGCATTAAAAGCCTGCTTAAATAAAAATGGAAGGGAGTCCCAAAGGGTGGGTGTAGTCACCAAGAGGTGTGTGTGATGATGGCAGGACCAAAAGCCTTCCCCTGTGTATCTTAAAACTCTGGCAGTTTCATATGGTGAGATATGGCTTTTCATATAATCGGGACTTAAGCAATTTAGGGCTTTATATGTATTGCAGAAATGTTACTTTGGGTGAGATTTGGGGGGAAAATGGCTATTTGGCATTTTTAATTATAAAAAATAATCTCAACAGCAACACATTAATATAATTTCACCCATAAAATTAATGACTAACAACTAATACCTTGCATACTTCTGGTGTTTCTGCCCCATATTACTTCCCCAGATATGTTATATGCCGCAAATAATAGCTTGGATGGAGATAACTTTTCAGCAGGAAAACTGCAGCAGAGAAACTTACATGCCTGCTTTGAAGAAAAAGGATGGAAAATTTAAAACATAGGTTAGACATGTTTAAGATCACATTTATTTAAAATCACCCTATCAGTATTATCTACTGTGCTACACCAACATTTTATACTAATTCCTTATACATGGAATCTTCAGTCCATTTCTTAGATATTTCCATCCAAAACTTTTACCCCAGGTAATAAAAGGAGAAAAATGAATTCAAATCAAACATTGAAGTTGTAGAAGTAGTGCAAACCTTTTTCAACAGAGGATGTGGTTTTAATTCCAAATAGACAACAGCTTCTTTTGAACCCTATTTTTATAAATATAATTTGAATCCAAGGAGCTTTATTTTAGTTGAATCAATTGATTTTTTAATATCCTTTTCATTTCAAAAGGTCAATTGACAAGATATTTTTCAGAAGCCATTTTTGGCTGCCAGTCACTTTGACTGAATAGTCTCAAGGAAAATATGGACTCTACACTTAGATATTGTGCTGGGATCCTTCATAATAATAAAAGATTTCAAGGAACAGAAGAGAAGAAAATAGAGAAAACTTCCTTTGTGCTCATTCGATGGTGGCTCTCTTGGGGCTGTGCAGATCACTCCTGAAGGGGTGGCTTGCAGCTGCCTCCATTTTCACCAGATCAGGGCCATGGCAACTGCACACTGCAGCCCTGATCTGGCTTTTCTGTGACACAAAAAGGAGCTGCAAAAAGCGGCTCCTTTATGGCACTCCTCTGGCACTGTGCCATCTAGATGCAATGCCAGAGGAGCACCATGATGCTGCACACCATGTGGTGTGGTGCATAGTGTCATGGCGGCCTGGGGGTGGAGCAGGGCATGCATCATGTGGATGCCATACTGCAAGTCCGTCCCCAGGCCAGCCTTTCCCGCCAGTCTGCAGAGGCTGAGATCAAAATTCTATAAGCCCATTGTTAGGTCAAGTCCCACTGAATTTAGTAAACAATCCTACACCCACTTGCATAGGAGTAAGGCTCATCCAGTTCAATGGGTCTTAGATTTATGTGGATAGGATATCACTATAATATAAGATTGTACTGCACATGACTGTGTTGTTAGTTCCTTGAATTATTAGCTATATAATTATTTTGCCACTCAGGAGTATGTTCCAAGTGTACACAGGTTAGAATAATAGAGTTGGAAGAGACCACAAGGGCCATCCAGTCTAACTTCCCTGACATGCAGGAACTCCCAATCAAAGCATCCCCGACAGATGGCCATCCAGCCTCTGCTTAAAATAGGTTAAAATAGGTCACACAAGTATTTCATCTACTCCAGTGCTTTTCAAAGTGGTGATCTATGGACCAGTGCCAGTCTGTGAGCCATCAGCTGCTGGTCCCTGGTAGGAGTACATGGAAGCAATGTGACACAAATAAAGGAGCACATGGAAACAATGTGGCACAAATATGACCAGTCTCTGGCACACGGGAAGAATAGAAAACATTGCTGGTCCCTCACATTAGATAGGTTAAGAAGCACTAACCTACTCCACGAGAAGTCCCTAGAATCTCACACATTCAGTCTCTACAAACTCACAAGCTTAATGCTGACAGCTCTTGCATCCTGCTTGACTTCATTGTGTGATACTCTGATATATTCATTATTCATTGAATAGGGTGGTTCAATTTGCTGTCATGGTTTATTTTTATTCGTTCATTCAAGTACCATATTTGTTCATTGTCTCTGAGCCCACTAGGGACCCTAAGAAAATGTACTACAGATAAAGGCATCAAGACTTTAAATACAGACAGAGGCCCAATACAGACTGGTGCAAAGTGCTGTCCTCGGGCCAAAACTAGGGCTGGGGAGGGCGCAGCAACCTCACGCTCTCCAGCCCTAGTGTGTATGGATAGTGCATCATCCACACTCTGTGTAAGCTGATGGCGTCAGAAGCGCACTGCATTCAAATGGATCGGCACACACCTGACGTTACCACAATGCCCAGAGAGCTTAGGGCACCCTTGAGAGCACTGCAAAAAGGAGCTCCAAAATGGAGCTCCTTTTTGCCCTGTGCACCTCTCCTACGGCAACCAAATGGCTGCAGGAATGAAGCTGAGGAGAAAAGGACCGGGCGACCCCTTTGTCGCATGACTCTGGCTGTCATGGTGACTGGGGGCATGGAGCCCCAAGGACACCCCTTTTCCAGGCCACTGGGAAGCGGCATTTTGCCGCTTCTCTGGGGTTTGGAAAAGTGCTGGATGGGGTTTGGAAAAGTGCTGCCCTGGCCCCAATCCAGCACAAAAACGGGCACTGACAGACCGCTCTTTCTGGGTGGTCTGTACAATTTCCTAAAATAGTTTTTAAAAACCATATACAACCAGAGAAGCCACTCATGGTTTTACGTTCTGACAGCCAAATGGAACAGTTCAGGCTTTGCTGACCATGGGAGGCCTAGGATGGATGTCACCAGTTACAATGCTATGACTCTTGTTTAACTGACACAGTTCCATCTTGTAGTATGCTGGGATTTGTAGGTTGCAAATGTGCTATAATGACTGAATTGTTTGCATGTTGGACTAGCGGTGCATCTACACTGTAGAAATAATGCAGTTTGACATGACTTTAAGTGCCATCCTATGGAATCCCTGGGATTTGTAGTTTTAACCCTCTCTGTGAAAGAGTGCCTCACCAAACTACAAATCTCAGTATTATGTAGAATAGAGTCATGGCAATTAAAGTGATGTCAAACTGCTTTATTTCTGCAGTGTGGATATACCCAAAGAAACACTCAAATGGGTGGATATACCCAAAGAAGCACTCCTGGCCATAATAATATTTGATGATGAATGAGTTAGGTATCGTATAACAAAATGTTCCTTTTCAGTGTTCCAGACAAAAGCAATTGCCAGGGTTCTAGCTTTCTTGCACATGGAGGTATCTGAAGAATTCATTCTTTCTTAACTCTGGTATCTGTCAAAGTCAAATTTGCTTCTGTGGTCACTATTTTTTGTGAATTCTGTTTTGTTTTGTTTTTTGTGAATTCTGCTAAGCTCTACAATTAAGACCTCTTTGATCCAACAGATCCCACCCAAGAACTCTAATATACTCTGCAGATCAAAAAATTGGTTTGACCAAGAATGCATTAACCTAAAACAAATACGTGTAGAAAAATACAGAGACTATAGAAATGGAAATATGCAAACCATTCCATCTGAATGGTTTGAGTTAAAGAAGAAATATAAGAAACTTATTAAAATAATAATAATAATAATAATAACAACAACAACAATAATAACACAAGCCCAAAGAGACTCTTGGATGGATTTAATTAAAGCGGTGAGAGACAAGGATCCAACTGCATTTTGGAAAGTGTTATCTAGAGGCTGGCCAAATCGTACAGATAGTATAAAATTTCATATCCCTGCCAGCCAACACTTCAGTAAAATGTATGATCAATATCTGTGCAGCTCCCGGACTCACACCAGTGTTGAAAATCTACCGGAATGGCCCCCAGTTTCAACTCTGGAGATAAAAAAATCTAATCTCTAGACTTAAAACAGGAAAAGCACCTGGCCATGATAATATTCCTGCTGAGGTATTCAAATCTAATGTAGATTGGTGGGTTCCCATTCTAGCTGTTTTATTCACTACTATTGATCAAACTACTTGCATTCCCGATGACTGGGGATTAGCTGTAATAGAGCCTATATATAAGGTGGGTGATAAAGCTGACCCTGGAAACTATAGACCTATCAGTCTTTTGAATGTTATAAGCAAACTTTATGCATTGCACCTACTGGACAAATTACAACTTCGGTTAGAAGAAGAAAATATAATTAGAAATGAACAAGCTGGATTCAGGAACAGCCGCTCCACGATTGACCATGCTCTGGTCCTCCTTCATGTAATTGAGAAATATAAATCTAAAGCGAAGGGAGCTTTATATACTGCCTTCATAGATTTTAAATCGGCTTTTGATCTCATTCCAAGAAACAAACTCTGGGGAAAATTTGAAGATACTAACATAGACAGACGCTTATTAACACTAATGCGAAAGATGCATGAGAACTCTTGTCTAGTTGTTAGGTGCAACACTCAGGGTGATATAACAAGATCTATTCCCACATCTAATGGTGTTAGAGAGGGTTGTGTGTTGGCCTCTACCCTTTTCAATTTTTACATTAACTCTATGATTAGGTCCTTGACAGATATACTATTGCACCACTCATCTCTGTCAAATAAAACCCCTAACAATATTGTTATACGCTGACGATGTTGTTCTTTTGTCATTGACTAGAGTGGGCCTTAATAAACTTTTGAGAGCCCTTACTAACCATTGTAGACAGAACTCTCTAACAATAAATTACAATAAAACAAAGATAAAGATCTTTTCAAAGAGGCGAATACACCACAAGTGGTCAATTGACAATGAATACATAGAACAGGTGTCATCCTATAAATATTTAGGAATAGCTTTCCATGAAAAGGGACTTGCAAATCACCATCAAAAAAGTACAATATTGAATCTCCAAATAACTTTCAGGGCTCTGTGTTCTTTTTTTTAATAATAGGGGTGGACAGTATGTACCTGCAATATTACAGGTTTTCACTGCTAAAGTACTAGCTCAGCTTTTGTATGGCTTGGAGGTTTATTCCTTTAGCGACTTTACTCCATTTGAGGTTGTCCAAACCAAGTTTTTGAGATCGATCCTAGGTATCCCAAATAATGTACCAAATGTTATTCTGCGCTTAGAAACTGGACTGTTATCAATTGAGGTTCGTATCTGGATAAGAAAATTCAACCTATGGCTAAAAATGCTCTTCAATCCGATCGGCTTGGCTCCGTTAACACTAACAGATTCTTTCATATCAACCTGGAAAGAATTTTTAATAGTGAAGCTCTCTCCTATAGGGCTATCAAGGGCCCATGTACTTTTGTTGGACTATAACAAAGCAAAAACTGTTATTACCCAGATAATTAAAGATATCAACCTACAAAGCCATAAAAGTAAATCAGCCCTTTATCCCATAATTGGAGAAAATGAGAGAGCATTCACTCATGCTAAATATCTTGATAAACTGAATATTCCCAAGTACAGAAGAGCATTTATGCTTGCGAGATTCAATATTATTCCATCAGCTGCAGTTGAAGGCAGATATATAAAAAAAATACCCTATCAGTGTAGATTATGCCCTTGTGGCTCTGATGAAATTGAGTCAATTGGACACGTTTTCTTCTGCTGCTCCCTTTATAAAGCCAATATGCCTATTGGTCATGCTGACTTGGAGATTCTTGTTGTATTCTAGAAAGCTAAATTTTCTGAGCCTGCAGAACCAGTTCTGTTAGCATGCTGTAATCCATGTTGATATTTTTCCTGTTGAAGGGAAGCAGGACATCTATCTAATACATAAACAAATTCAAATGTACATCATCACTGAAAGATAATTTTTAGAATAAAGCCACATTACAGTTTGTATGTTAAGAGTCTGTCTTATGGAGTGTCAGTTTCCAAATCTATAGAACTTATTCTGTTTTCAGAAGCAATTTGTCTTTTTAAAGCTTTAAGAGCACAATGGGACATTGGTAAAGTGAGGTTATAAATCTTAAGGAAGGCTTCTTGGTAAAAGAATGTGCTTTATGTTAGGCATTGAGGCTCAACTATGAAATGTACAGATGTGCACAAAAGGAAACCAGGAAGCATGGGCATAATTGTCTGCAGCTGAAGGCTGGAACAGCAGACAGTGTTCAAGGTCAGACATGTGCTTGATTGCACGTAAGCCTGGGTAACATCAAAAGTCTTCCTGAGTGAAGGGACAACATTGTTGGTGGCACAAGGAAAAAGAGTCACCAGAAGAGGATGGGTTTGTGACCGCATGGCATAAATCTATAAATAGCCTGCACACCGCAGTGTGGGTTGTTGGGTAGTTGGAGTGGATAGATGGTTGGAGAGTTTTGTTGGACGGGCGTGTATATACTTGTAAATATAGCAACTTTAAGAATAAACACCTCTGAGGAGAGAGATTTGGCTCCAGTTTGTTTCATCAGCAGCAGGCAGGAGGAATTCCTGATAAAGCCGAACAGCTCCAAGGTCGCCGGTAGTTCTGAAGGCATCGGAGATTGCTTTACCTGTGCATCTGCTTGTTTACACCAACAAGGGTTACGGGCCCAGATCATTATCTGATAAGGCATCTCCGTTTGTGCTGAAGAGTTCAACTGGCTGTGTGAGAGAGGTACTTTGTTGCTGTGTTGTGCTGTCAGTGCCGGAAGGCTGGATGGTAAGATTTTTGGACTGTTGTCTGTGTCTTATCACAATTGACAGTAGAAGCTGGGAAAACTGCCAGGACTCTATCTTTACACTGCTTAATGATGGAGGCAGCTAAATTTCCCAAACTAGACGAAACTAATTATGCAGCTTGGAGTTCCTATTGTGAGGCTTTGCTGGTCAGAGAAGGACTGTGGGATGTTGTTGAGAGAGGACCCACAGCAGATACTCTTGACCGAGATAAGAGAGCAAGAGCTACAATTTTGCTTACAATCACGCCGTCGCAGATCAACCATGTCCGGGAGAAAAGAACCTCAAAGGCAGTTTGGGATGCTTTGAGGGAGATTCACCAATCTAAAACAGCTCTGTCAAGAATGATTTGGTGTAGGAGACTGTATGCCTGCAAAATGCAGAAAGGACAATCGCCAGAAAAGCATCTGGAGATCATGGCTGATTTGTTCAGCCAGGTGCAGATGAGAGGTGTCGTCCTTGCATCTGAGCAGAAAGCATACATCCTGCTTGGGAGTCTTTCTGATGATTTTGAGAATATTCTGTGGAGTCTTCAGTGTTTTGATGAATCACAGATTACTGCGGAATTGGTGGCTGCACGTGTCTTGGAAGAGAGCCAACGTCGGCAGTACGAGGCAGGGCTCCAGAGGCAGCATGCAGTACCAAGACAAACACACCCAACCGAGGCTTTCAAGGAGCTGCAACCGGAGAAGGCAGCTGTGTCCAGGGAGAGAAAGTGTTTCCACTGTGGGAAGCCAGGCCATCTCAAGAAGGACTGTAGAAAGCTGGCAGCAGCAAGGAAACAACAGCCTAAAGATCCTGTGAGCAGGAAAGGTGTTGTTGCTGTGGTAAAGAACAATGACTATAAAGCCCATCAGGCTGTAGACCCCATTTGGTTATTAGATTCCGGAGCATCGTCGCATATGATTAATTGTGATAGGCTCCTGAAAGATAAGGTGCCATCTAATGTACATTCAGTTGCTTTGGCTGATGGTGCATCAAGGGAGGCAAAAGTGATGGGAACTGTGTTCATCCCAAGTTTTGGAAAGGACTTTTCAAATGTTTTATGTGTTCCTAAGTTGCAAAACTGTTTGGTTAGTGTGTCTGAATTAACCACCAGTGGGTATGCATTGAGTTTCAAAGGGGATGATTGTACTATTAGCATAAATGACCAAGTTTGTGCTAAAGCAATCAAAAGAGACAAAATGTACTATATGGTTGACAAGGCAGAATGTTCAGTAGTCAACAATGTGCCTTTGCACTTAGACTGTGCTCATTACTACCATAGAGTCATGGGACATACAAGCTTCACAAGTTTGGGGAAGCTGGGGGAAGTGTGTCCAGAATTTAAAATGTCCACTTGTTCAAACCACCTGGATTGTTCAGTTTGCAGCAGGATAAAGCTGAAGGCTTTTCCTGTGGCCAAATGCAGCAAATGCACCACACAAAGACCTTTTCAGGTTGTGCATGCTGATTTGGCTGGTCCTTTGGCCAAAACCATGGGCAAAAATCAGTACTTCATGGTCATTGTAGATCGTCACACACGGTTTTCGTATGTGATGCTCATGAAGGAAAAGAGTGAAGCTGCTGAACACATCAAAAATTGGGTCAATATGATTGAAAGGGAGTTTGAATACAAAGTAGGATCTTTGGTTACAGATAGAGGTGGAGAATTTCTATCTAATAACCTGAAAAATTGGTTGAGGAGGAAAGGGATCCGCCACAACACGACGAACGCGGCCGTTCCCCAGGAGAATGGCTTAGCGGAGAGACACATTGGAGTCTTAAAGCAAATAAAAGATTGCATGATGCTCGATGCAGAAGCACCAGAGCAGCTTTGGGGGGAAGCAATTTTGACAGCAAACCATGTTGCCAATCGCACTTGGAATTCTTTTGTAAAGAAAACTCCATATCACATGCTGTATGGGAGACCACCAAATCTCAAATACCTGAGAGTTTTTGGGCAGTATGCAAATGTGTATGTGCCTGCAAACTTCAGGAAAAAGGGGGATCCTAAATGGAGAAGGTTGATGTTTGTGGGGTATTCTGGGAACAGCTATAGATTTTATGTAGGTCATGGGGAAATCTTGCTGTCCAGAAGTGCCAACTTTGAAAAACATTCAGGTTGGGAAAAGCTCCATGCCAACAACGAGGTTTTTCTCAAGCTGGGGCAGAGTGACATAGGTACTGGAAATGGAGGGGTGCTAAAACAAGAAGCATCTACTGAAAGTGAACCCAGTACTTCTGCACACCATCACACACAAACACATCCAACTTTGCACTCACCAGTCACTACACAAAAGTTTGAAAAGGTGTCCATGAAAGACACAGAGGTGCAAACTAGTTCTGACAGTGAGGATGAAAAAGGCAGAACAAAAGTGATTGTGCCAAGGAGAACTCAGAGGGTGAGGAGACCTCCAGATAGATTCGTAGTGCAGGGTGCAAGAGCTTGTTCAGTGATGGCAGATGAGCCAGAGAGTTTTGAGGAATTGCAGTCATATCCTAAGGAGGAGCAGGAGAAATGGTTTTCTGCCATGGATCAGGAGTACTTGTCTTTACTAGAAAAGGAAGTGTTTGAGATTGTGGAGAGGCCTAAGAACCACAAAGTTGTAGGTTGCAAATGGGTTTTCAAGAGGAAGGAAATGCCGGATGGAACCCATAGATACAAGGCGAGACTGGTTGCAAAAGGTTTTTCGCAGCAGAGGTTTGAAAATTTTGACAAAACTTTTTCACCTACTGCAAAGCCAGAAAGTTTAAGGCTGGTATTAGCTTTAGCAGCTAGGAAGAATCAAGTAGTGAGACACTTTGATTTTGAAACTGCATATTTGAATGCTCATCTTAATGAGGAGTTTTTTATGGAACAACCTTTAGGTTTTGACAAGGACAGAGATGGAAAGGTTTACAAGTTGAAAAAGGCATTGTACGGTTTGAAACAGAGTGCACGTTGCTGGAACCTTTGCATTCATGAAGAGTTGGTCAAATTGGGATACAAACGCAGCATTGCGGATGCGTGCGTGTATACAAAAGGTGATGTGACCGTTGTGATTTACGTTGATGACTTGTGTGTCGCAGCGAAGTCAGAGAGGGAAATTACATCAGTTCAGAAAGAGTTGTCTAAGAGGTTTAAGCTCAAGGATTTGGGAAATCTCAAGACTTACTTAGGGATTGAAGTTCAGTGGACTGAGGATGGCAGGTGTTTGTTGAGCCAACAGAAAAAGATTGAAAGGCTGATTGAAAAATGTGGCTTGCAGAATGCAAAAGTTGTAAAGAGTCCAATGACTTCTGGAACTTCTAGTGCAGAATCATCAAAGGAATTTGAAAATCCAGAATTGTTCAGAAGTGTAGTAGGTAGCTTGATGTTCATTGCAAACAACACTAGGCCAGACATTTCGTTTGCTGTTGGAGTACTTAGCAGAAAAGTAAGTGTTCCAAAAGTAGAAGACTGGACTAGAGTGAAACATGTGCTGAGATACTTGAAAGGAACCAAAGAAAGAAAGTTGGTGATACAGGGCAGTGAACAACAGCTGGATTGTTATGTGGACAGTTCATTCGCATCAGAATTGCACGACAGAAAGTCAGTGTCAGGTTTGCTTGTAAGATTTGCTGGTAGTCCAATAATTTGGCGCAGCAGGAAGCAAAACTGTGTGGCTTTAAGTACTACAGAAGCAGAATTTGCAGCATTGTCTGAAATTGCAGGAGAGATCCAGTGGATAAGGCAATTGCTTGTGGATTTGGGAGAAAAGTGTGAAGAGC
The DNA here is from genome assembly GCA_034509955.1 of Urosaurus nigricauda. NCBI lineage: Eukaryota > Metazoa > Chordata > Lepidosauria > Squamata > Phrynosomatidae > Urosaurus > Urosaurus nigricauda. Next base: position 104,641,188 of record JAOEGL010000001.1, read on the forward strand.
CTACTGTAGTCCATGAGGATTCACAATCATGTATTGCAATGTCTGAAGCTGAGAACTTGAAGTGTAGGACAAAGTACATTGGTGTGAGGTATCAGAATGTGAGAGAGATGGTTCAAAACAGAATCATAAATCTGGAGTACATTGACACCAGGGACAACATTGCTGATGTTCTCACAAAAGCTTTGCCAATTGAAAGGCATGAACATCTATCATGTTTGATAGGCATGGCACAATAAACACAGAGTTTGGCTGTTCAACGAATGTAAACATCGGAAGATGGCAAACACATATGTGGCAAAATGATACACATCTGTACATTTTGGAGGGGCATGTTAGGCATTGAGGCTCAACTATGAAATGTACAGATGTGCACAAAAGGAAACCAGGAAGCATGGGCATAATTGTCTGCAGCTGAAGGCTGGAACAGCAGACAGTGTTCAAGGTCAGACATGTGCTTGATTGCACGTAAGCCTGGGTAACATCAAAAGTCTTCCTGAGTGAAGGGACAACATTGTTGGTGGCACAAGGAAAAAGAGTCACCAGAAGAGGATGGGTTTGTGACCGCATGGCATAAATCTATAAATAGCCTGCACACCGCAGTGTGGGTTGTTGGGTAGTTGGAGTGGATAGATGGTTGGAGAGTTTTGTTGGACGGGCGTGTATATACTTGTAAATATAGCAACTTTAAGAATAAACACCTCTGAGGAGAGAGATTTGGCTCCAGTTTGTTTCATCAGCAGCAGGCAGGAGGAATTCCTGATAAAGCCGAACAGCTCCAAGGTCGCCGGTAGTTCTGAAGGCATCGGAGATTGCTTTACCTGTGCATCTGCTTGTTTACACCAACACTTTACCAGTCATATCTGTGAGTTGGTTTAGCTTTGCCACAGTTAATAACAAAGCAAGTCCATAACCACAATGAATTAAAAATCTAAGTATGTATACGATTGATATCTCCAAGGAGAACAGTAGAAAAATCAGTAATGACATGATGTACCGCCTGATCTCCAAAGTAGTGAAGCTGGATTTAAACCTTATAAAGCTGATCCTATTCAGGGTTTTGTTTTAAAACTACATGACTTGGCTGGGAGGATGCAGAAGAGGAACTTAAATTATGCAATTTAACTCACACTCTCTCCCAGCTGCTCATATACAAGATTGATTTATCTTTTTATTATTGCAAGTGACACTATGAAAATCAATGCTGTTTTAATAGAGGAAGCAGAGTAGATTACCACTAAACATTTCCTTAGACCAGTGCCTCTGATATTTAGAAGCCACCAGCTTTTTCATCCTGTAGCACTGAAGGTTGTGCCCAGAAATACCAGTTAATGCTTGACTACAAGAATCTTAAAAATCACATGTAACCTATTTCCTCTGATACTTTTCCATTTTGTCTAAAGATATCTGATTCCTTTGAGTCATTGAATCATAGGATTAGCCCCCTTTATGGTTTATTATCTTTCTACATTTCCTTTGAACCTTTTACAAATTGCCAACTTCCTTCTTGAGCAATGTTCCCAATCCTGAGCACAGTAGGCTAAACAAAGCACCATCTGTGCCAAGGCAAGCCATCCTATTTATTTCCAGGTTTAAGAAATGCTAGTTGTGTTTGATACAAAATAAAATGATACTAGCTCTTCTTCCCATGATATTACATTGTTCCCTTTTGTATTTCACTTACTTCTGTGTGCAGCACTGTATATCTATTATCAGATTTTGTATCATAATTGCCATTAATCTCAGGTATTGGAAGATATCAAACAATAAAATAAAATAAAAGAACATAAATTTAGGGCATGCCATTGGATTATCATGAAACACCTTTTAAAGAAGAAAAAGAAAAACAAAGAGAAAGGCAGGCCAGCTCCAACAGGCCTTACCTGCAAGCAAGAAGACCCCTCCCTCCATCCACCATCTTGAGGGAGAGAAAGGCAAGCCAGCTCCAACAGGCCTTGCCTGAAGGGAAGAAGAGCCCTACCTCCAGTCCATCTGCCTTGGTCCAGGCCTCTGAGGGAGAGAAGATCTGCTGGACTTTGCCCCTTCCCCACCACCTCTTCTCCTTTTGTGTTGTGTCTTTTTAGATTGTAAGCCAGAGGGCAGGGAAATGTCTAATTAACAAATTGTAAGCCGCTCTGATAGCCTTGGCAGAAGAGCGGGGTATAAATAAAAAATATTATTATTATTAACATCAAGCTGCAAAGCAAACCGTTCAGTGCAATTCTATGTATGTTTATTCATGAAGAAGTTCCATTGTGTCCCCAGTGGGACTTACTACTACTACTACTACCACCACCACTACCTTCCTCCTCTTCTTGCTCTTCTGATTCAAGGCCACCTACAAGAATTTAAATGGCATAGCTAAAATCACAGCATCCAAAAGTATAATTATACTATCAAAAAATTAAAACTGGTTAAAAATACAAACCTTTTTAAAAGGAAGAAAGAAATTACTAAAAAGGCCCATCCCCCCCCAAACAATCAGATGTCTGCAGAAAAACAAAGGTTTTTTTCTTCCCCATGTCCCCATGGGGGTGGGAGTTTCCTATTCTTTGCAAACTATGGGAGAAGTACAGATCAGATATAGGATGCCAAAATTGGGTATGAGATGCCTCCTGACTGGGCATGGAGGTGTGTGATAACACCCATTTTAAAAAAAGTTTTCAAAAGTTTCAGCCTGTGTTGAGGCTGGGAAGAAAGGCAGTGCAATAATCTTCTTTATCATCAGAGTGTATTAGGGGTGGGGGTGGGAAGGAATGGAGAAAGGAAAACACCATGGATGGGTTCAAGGGAAGGGTTTTTCTCTCTCTCTTTCTGTATTTATGTCAGGGATTCCCTTCTTTTCTGGGGAAGGTTTGGTCTTTTTCTTTGGGTCCCCTGCCTATTTGACAGATTAGGGACCAGAGCATATACTGGTTTGGCATTTTAATGATTTCTATTTTTTGACAGTGCTGTGGTCACTAACCTGTTCAATAAGTGGAGGAGGCCAGTACATAGTAGGACTAGGAGTACTGGATGATCCAGGTTCAAGCCACCACTTCAGGTGGTCTCAAGTCAGTAAGCACTGACTTACTATGTACACTGCTTTGAGCACATTAGAGGAAATGTTGGGTATACACTCAACTAATAAATAAAAATAAATAAACATTGTTTACACCTCTGTCATCTGATAATGAGCCACTTTTGAAATCAAAGCTGAAAACCTCTTCTCCACTGTGGATATTTTTCAGGGTGATGCATGTGGAACAGTTCTATCACAATGTCTTATTTTAGAGGTTTGGAGTAGCATGGTGGAAATTGCTCAAATTTCATGATGCACCAATCTGAGTACCCAGATTGTTGGGGGCAAGTAGCTTACAGTTGTAAACTGCTTAGACACTCCTTAGGCGGTATGAAGTGGTATATTTGTTTGTTTGTTACAAACAGTGTATTACTACACCTGACAGTAGCAGGATGTTTCAGCCAGATTTCCTTTTTTCCCCCCTCAAAGAGAGAAATTATTAGTGAAAAGCATTTGCTGTAACAGTTCACATCTCCAGCCGTCTACTAGTTTTAACGCTATGGGGGTAAACTATACATTACAATTGATGTGTCATTCTGGTCTTGGGTGCAGGGTAGGGATGGAAAAAATATTAACATTTGCTTGTTTCCTAGATAGAAAATGGGTTTCCTTACACCCAGGAAATCCAGCTAGGAAGATGATGATGATGATGATGATGATGATGATGATGATGATGATGATGATTTGCATACTTTTGACCTTTCATTTGCACATATCTATGTGATTTGGAGAACTATTTTGCAAAGCAATATACTTTTTGTACAAATTGTCTTTTCCCCTCCACAAAGTACATTTATTTGTGCAAAGATTAGTTCTTTGGCACTCAAAAATGATTTCTCTGAAGATGCCAGCCACAGATGCTGGTGAAACGTCAGAAAGGAACTCTTATAGAACATGGCCACATAGCCCGAAAACCCTACAAAAAACTATGGATGCCAGCCATGAAAGTCTTCGACTCCACATTCAAAAATGATTATTCAGAAAAAAGTGTCTTCTGAAAGCTATGAGTTTTTTTGTGTTTTTCTAAATTGGTTTTTGGCACAGAAACCATGGCTTTGCTCTAACCCCCCTCAAAACAAAACAAAAGAAACAAACAAAACAAAACCCCACATACGTTTCTCTGCAGAAAAACTTTTCAAAACACTCAGGGAAATGTGAATATGGATGAAAACTGCTTAGAAATATTCATTCTTTATTCCAACAAAGAGAAAACTACAGAAATTACATACAAGGATCAAAGAGCTAATAATTTATATCCTTAGTGGAGAGTGGGGTTTGAGCTCCCCAATTTGCCCATGTGCTTCTCTAAGACTGGGATCTTAGCATGGAAATTGCAAAGTTTAGGATCAAGCTAGGTTAATCCTATCTTGCCTCTAATTTGTATAATCCATAAAATGGATACCCTTTATTTGGCAATGACCATTTCAGGAGGCAGAAGCCAGCTAGTATTGATGGCCCTCATTGGTTCTGATCCAGATAGGAGAACCCACACTAGAAATTTATGAAAGTAAAATAAAATTCACTTCCGTTCAAAGGCCAAAAGTAATGTCAGATGTAATTTGGCCCCAGGTTCCACAGCACATTCTACAGTGCAGAATCTACATAGTACTTGATGTTTCATTGCAGTGAAATCAAGTGTGGTGAGGTGACAGACAGCATGATAGTTTTTGACTTCAGATAATAGGTTATGAGACCTTGATTGTCTCTTAGCTCTGCTGAGTCATTTGGACATGAATCACTCCCAACCCACCCTCAACTCCAAGGGTAGTTGTGAGCAGAAATGGGGCAGTACAGACAGACCATCCTTAAGGGGTGGCTGCAGACACCTCTATCTGTGCCAGAACCTTTTCATGGTTCAAAAAGGAGCCACAAAAAGTGGCTACTTTTTGTCCCGTGGAAAGGGCGCCATAGCAGCCAGTGTGTGGACTTTCCGCACGCCTTTGGTGCTGCATCATGTAGACGCAGCACCAGAGGAGCACCGTGACACCACACATTGTGTGCAGCGGTGCTCACTGTCATGCCAGCCTGGGGGCAGAGTCGGGGCATGCATCATGTGGACGCCATGCCCCGACTCTGCCCCTACTCCATCCCCAGGGCGGACTTAATAGCCAGTCTGTCGAGTCCCAAAGAGAAGAAATCCTTATGTATTAATCTAGAGTTTGTTGGATAGAGAATTTGATATATGTTTAATGTCAGGCAGCTTTTAAGATAATCAGTCTTCTATCTGTTTTGGTTGCAGACTAAGGCTATGAAAGATGGATTACCATTAAGTATTAACCTGCAGTTTTGTTTCCTAGTATCTTTGGTAAGGTGCAAATGACTCTTTGCATTTAGTACACTGTGTTTCTTGCTGACTATATATTGACAGTTCCCTTTTTATCATTGGTAGATGAGTACATGGAGCCTTTTGTCACACACTTGTTTGCAGCTAATGCACTAATGTCAGCAAAGATCTAGTGGTGTCATCCATTTAAGGCTTCCACTTAATAAAGCTGTAGAAAAGAAAGATAGCCATTCAGTAAAGCTTGATGATCTTGGTGTCATTCTGTATGCTGATAAATTGCACAGGTTTTTAAATCTCAGTGACTAACTCTACACAGTAGATACATTTTATCTTTGATTTGGGATACAGGCAGTGTATTTGCTTGTTAGTCATGTGTGCAAACCTTTATTAAAACTATATAGCCATACTTAGATATTTCATTCCACTAAATTCCCACCATACTCTTAATTTTTCTGTTTCTGGAAATTAATAATAATAATAATAATAATAATTTATACCCCGCTCTTCAGCCAAAAGGCTATCAGAGTGGCTTACAAATTGTTAATTAGACATGATGCTGCTCTTAACTGTATCACATTTTAACATTTTGCATGTGAATGACCTTTGATCTAAGCATTAATAAATGAATTATATTTTTGGTCTCAAGACTTACTTTTTAAAAAACTGTATTAGTCCCATGTTACGTTACCTTTGCTCCAGTGAGCGCAAGATGGTGTACAAGATTCCCCTACTCTCCACTTTAGCTTCAGAACACAATGGTCTCAGAGGTATTTAAGACTGAGAGAGTGTGATTGGTCCAAGGTCATCCAGTGAATTTCATGGCTTAGAGGGGACTATAACCTGGGTCTCTCAAGTCACAGACTAATACCTGGACTGCCATGTCTTCTTATGTGAAAGAGGCCTCTCAGAAGAGGAGGGGAAAGTTAAAAGCAAAGAAAAGAGGCCCCAGTGGGAGACAGAGGAGGCTAATATCCCTGCTAGAAATCTGTTAGAAATGGAGTTCAAAAAACCCCTTGTTGCTTTTGATGCTTCTCAAGAGCTAGGGTTACATGATGAGCCACTTCAACCCTCTGAGAGTTGGAAACCAGAATGCAGGTACAGGGAAAATCTCAGCTGGCCTTAAAAAGAGCACACTGAGGTCATTAGGCCAGTTGTGTTGATTTACAATCACCTATAAATTAGAAAATCAGAAGCCATTCTTTTGCAGAAAACAACAGTGCCAAAACCTTTTTGTCGCTGTGCTTGCTGTTTCTTAACTCGCCAAAGTTTCTGGACTTTGGCTACCTCGTTTAATTACTATCGTTGGTTACTCAATGTATGAAAGTGGAGCCTGCTTAGACAACCTTTTGGATCTGCTTCAGCCATGTTTCTGCTTGTGATAACTCTCCATGTATGGTGCTGGACTGGTGATTTCTTCCCCAGGTGTTCACTTAGACTAAGTATACTCAGTTAGACACATGTTGAACTCAAACAGGACCACTCACCATACTACCTGGAAATATTGATAACATGGCCAAATATCTTATATGGATATTTCATCAAACATAAGACTAGTAGAGAACTTCTTGGGGGCAATGTGTTTATGCCCCAGGAAAGCTAACATAGGAGAAGTCTGCATCAATTAGGAAGCATTCTTATTTTATCCATTGTGCACAGATAATAGATTCTTCTGGAAATGTGCATAAAATGGACTGAAGATCCCTCCTCATGGCAGCTTCTCCAGCTCCCTGAGAATGCTACACAAAGGGTTCTGGGACCTGGGAAAAGTGGTGAACTGTGGTGAGGGAAAGGGACACCCCCCTCCCAACTGGGCAGAGTTACTTTCTTCTTCTGCCCATGGAAGGCAGATTCTGGATCCAACCCATGCTTGTATTAACCACCATAATAGATACAAGTACCTGTCTGGGCTGAAATATAAACTTCTCTTGAAGGCATACCTAAAGCTTATTTTGCAAATATATTACAACTATTTTTTACCTTGATTAAAATCACCCTAAAAAAAATCACAATCCATGGATGAGTAAAGCAAGCCTTAATTGCAGTCCTTATACCACTGTTCCCCATTAGTCCCCAACCAATATCTTTGGACTATTGAAAAAGTGGTTTGAGGATGGCAGACTGCATATAGTTTTCATTCCAGAAAATCAATAGAATTTCATTCACTTTTCCTTTGGCTGTTCCTATGCTAATGAAGCTTTCTAAGTTACTTTATTGCTGTGCCATACAAATGAAACAAGAGAAAGGAATAATTTCATGAAGCTGGAAAACCTCTAAAGTTGAAGAATTCATGCCCACTTATCTGCGGACGGTTTTCACTAAACACAGTTCTGAAATGACTGTTGACCAGAATTTCTGCAGGGGTAAGCAAAATTAAAATCACACACATACACACATAGAAACATATTGCATATCTCCTCTGCTATTCAATAAAAAGGCTACCCGAGTGATTATTAATAAGATAGTTATGCCCCCAAAGCATGGCACAAAAGGAAAAGGAATTTGGAGAGAGAAGGAAGAGGCAACCTTGGTCAAGAAAGGGTGAAGCAAACATCCAGCATCTTTTCTAATTTTGACATGTAATTGGCCAGGCTGGTCTACCCTTGCGCTGATGTTCTTTCTATGAGTCAGGGTAGACAGTCTCCCAGTGGTCCTTGGTTTATGGTCAGTGAATGAGGCTTGAGTCTCCAGTTCCAGTTGAAATGACTTGCATCTCTTGAACAGTCAGTTATTTCTACATGCTCCATTATATGCCGCTTTGTGAGTGGCATATTCTGGTCCTCATAGTGATGTGTATCAGTAACCTGGGTCAGTCATTACCCAAGTCTTAAAGTCTAGATATGTCTCTATATCTCGATGCTACAGACTGGTACATTGTTGTTTTCACAGACTAGAGCCCACAGTATCAGACACCAGATGTGTTAACCTTGTTTGGCAGATACATAAGCACATAGACTTGGTTAGAGAGTGAAGAGGACTGTAATATGTGAGGACAAAAGGGAAAGGAATGCAATGAGCAATAGGTCTGTGACATTTCTATGCAGATCCTGAGTATAAGAATGGAACATCTCATTCAGAACACTAGTCACTGAAATAGAACTCAACTTACCAGTAAATTCTAACTCATTTATTTCATGCTGATGCATCCCTTTGTAGTTTATTTATTGGAGTGTGGTAGATTTGTACAGGAGCAGATATTTGAAATTTCCTCCCCTGGTTTTTGAATATTTTAGATGTCAAATTTGTGTTTGTGTGTTGTCTTGTGTTGAGAATAATGAGTCATTCCAGCGTAAACATTGTTCGCAAGTGGTTCCATCGAATAAGCTCCTGATGTTAGGTCCTGTAGCAGAAATAGGGCCAGGGTTGAAATCTGTGTTGTAGGACCTAGCTTCATGTGAGTGTCTATGCTAGATAGTCCACTTGTTACCCTCTATGGATGTGTCTTGAGTGGACCCTCCAAGAACAATTTGTATATAGAGGAATTTAAACTTAGCTCAAACAGAGAGAGATATAGAGCAACTGGGGTAACTCAGTCTTGAGAGATCCCAAAGTACATAGAACTCTAGAGGCAGGTTTCCTAATGAAAATAAGTTTTATTTAAAAAAGGGGAATAAACACACCACTCAAGCGAACAACCATGCACACACAAGAACTAGAGAAAACAAAGGTGAGAGATGTAAGGCATCACTAATAGATGTAAGACATCACGAATGGTGATATTTACCTTTGCAGATCTTGATTTGAATTGCTATGGGTTGAGGAACAGAAAGCGGACTCAGTCACCCCCATGGCAAATGAGGGTGGCAAGCAATTGAGGTGCTAGCCTGGCAAACTGACAGAGATTCTGCTTGCTTGCTGGACTAAGCTGAGGACTTGCTGAAAAGCTGATATTTACACAAAAAATATGACTTGTGAGCAGGTTCCAAGGAGTTGAAAAGACCAATGAAAGGAGTTTGGATTCACTTTGAAATGTTGGAGCCACTTTGAAGTAGTTTTCCAAGGTAGAGGTGTGAATGGAGAGCAATAGACACACATTTCCAGACAAAGAGGATTAGCATGCAAGATTACCCAAGCTGGTTTACCATATCTGCTACCCATTGTTCTCTAGGTTTAGGACTCCTCACCTTCTCCAGAATGTCTGGAATCAACCAATCAGCCAGGTCCCCCAATATAACTCCTGTTTGCTAGCCTATGTGTGGGGACTGGTAGTCATGTTATCCACAGTCGGGGTTGTAGAAGGGTCACCCAGCCTATGTTTTATTACATTTCTGATATCAAAAGAGGAGGGTTACCCATGGGCCTAATACACCATTGCTTTTAAATAGATATTTGCAATAATTGGCTAGAGTGATATGTTGAAATGGTTTTAGCTTGGCTATGTTTCAGTACTGACTTCTATTTGTAGGTTATATTCAAAGTGTATTTTTAAGATATATTTTACTTTGAAAAGGATTTTAAGATGCATTTTTAAATGTACTGAAAACATATATTTAAATGGAATTGACATGTCCTGTTGACTAATTTCAGCATGATGGTATAACGCTATACAATGTACAAGGAGCCTGTGTCATATGCAGGCAAGCTATATGTGGCTTTCAGCTTATGCAGAAAGCCGTGCACTGGAAAAGGCAATGGCGCATGTGCGAGCCCCATTGTTTTCAATGGGGCTTGAGCTTTTTCAGAATTTCCCTGATGCAGGGGGTCCGGAACTGAGCCCCTGCGTAAGGGAAGGGCGCACTGTTCAGTGATCTGCTATTCAGCTTCTAGGTATAAAGACTCTGTTATAAGGGAAAAGGTAGTAAGATAAGGATGTTTTCTGCCAAAGGTACATAGATCACACAAATGGTGCCAGAATCAGGATTGGAATCCAAGCCAGAATCAGGGTTGGAATCCAAGCCTATCTTGTTCTTTTAGCAATTGTTAAGGATTTCATTCACTTTACACTGTTGTATTTCTTAGACCCATACATAGATCAGAGTGCAGTTGTCCTTTGGATTTTACAATTCTTGAATGTTATGATGCAGTTCTTGGCTTCCAAATGAATCTAGATATCTTGCAAATCTATATTTTGGATCAAATACATTTACCAATGTGTACTTTCAGAGAAAATATGTTTAGAAATGTGCTTTTTGCACAAATTATGAACTTAAATTGTAAAGTTGTGGAAACAGGCCAGGACAAATATATGAATAAACACATGTGTAATTGACAAAGACATGGAGATTGATTTGTCAATCTTAATTCTTTTGGAATCACTGAAAATTATATTGAATGAAACTTTCATCTTCAGATATGTTCTAAGCATTGCCTTATTATTTATTTATTTATTTAAATTATTTATTTACCTGCTACTTTCTCCTAAAGTAGGACCAAGACAGCTCACAGAAGGAAATAAATTAAACTACAGTGCAATTTAAACAATTATAATAAAACAGTCACAATTAAAACAATATAACATCATTTTAAAACATACAAAAGTTAAAAAATAAATAAAACACACACCTCAGTTAAAAAAAGAAGCCTCATCGGCACAGTTAGATATTAAAAGCCTGCTTAAACAAAAAGTTTTTTCTTTCTGGCAAAAGGAAAGCAGGATGGGGGTCAGCCTAATCTCCTATGGAAGGGCATTCCAGAGGTTGGGAGCAGCCATGAGAACGCTTTCTCTTGTGTCTTCACAAGCAAGCCTGTAATGGTGCCAGAACTGAGAGAAAGCCTTTCCTTGAAGCTTTTAGAGATCTTGCAGGTCTGTATGGGGAAATAGAGTCTTTCGGCTACTCTGGAAGACTATTATGATGTAGTAACTAGGAGACTTTTCTTTCAGAGGATATTTGTGATAGAGAAAGAAGTTATTATGGATCATCAACCATAACAACATGTGGAAAATATCAGTGCTGTAACAGCTGGTTGAAATGGACCTTAAAATGGAGCAATGCAAAACAGAACTGTCTCTGTCCCATGTACATGTCTGAAAAAACATCAGTTTGTCATGTCAGATCAAAATTAGCTACGGGCCTTTCTAGATTTCTTGCCTCCAGAGGTATTGAAATGGTGTTTCAGAGCTCTAGGAGGTGGTCACTTTGTGATCAGTTCCTAAGCAGTGATGTTCAATTCATAACAGGTTGGTTCATTTCATCCTTTTGCCAGCAATTATGCTGAAAGTGCCTACCGGTGCATGCTTCTTACCCTTATGGCTCTTTCTGCTCCCCTAGGCCACATCTGCACTGCAGAAATAATCCAGTTTGACACCACTTTCATTGCCATGGGACAGTGCTATGGAATACTGGGATTTTTAGTTTGCTGCAGCATTAGGGCTAACTGACAGAGAAGGCTAAATGTCTCACAAAACTACAACTCCTAGAATTCCATAGCATCAAACCATGGCTGTTAAAGTGGTGTCAAACTCAATTATTTCTGCAGTGCAGATGCAGCTCTAACTGCTGAAAAGCAAAGTGGTGATCCTAAACTGTTTATCTTTCATGCTGTCACTGTACACAGAGGTGGTATGTACACATGCAGTGTTTTGTGACTGTGGAAACAGCCTGAACTGTGATGTGAAGACATATCTTCAAAACTGATTCACATCAGCCTACTTCCATGTCAGGTGGGCTGGTGAATCCCCTCATTTAAAAGATTCATCCATGGTATTGAACTCTATCCCCAGATAGGTTCATAACCCTGGAACTGATTTTAAATTTCTGACTAAAATACAGAGTAGATTCACTGTCTCAGTGACAAGTAAACCCCATCTATCACTGGGTATATTGTCTGCAACTGCTATTGGCTAGTGTGAACCAGCTCTTAAGGGTGGTGAATAATAATAATAATAATAATAATAATAATAATAATAATTTATTTATTATTTACACAGAGCTGTACATAGACTCTTATATTTAGACGGTTCCCTGCCCTCAGGCTTACAGTCTAAAAGAGACAACACAAAAGGAGAAGGGAAAGGTGGTGGGAAGGGGGATGAGGTCCAGTGGTTCTTCTCTCCCTCTGGGGCCTGGACCAAGGCAGATGGAATGGAGGGAGGGCTTGACCTCTTAATACCTAGTTGAAAGGAGGCATCCTGGGGCAGACGGCACAATCCTGGGAATGCTTCCCTAAACAATATAGTCTTTAACTTAATTTTGAATCTGGTTAGAGAGGTGATGAGGTGTATATGTGGGGGAAGAAGGTTCCAGGAGTGAGGGGCAGCAAGTGAGAAGGGACGAATCTGGGACAGGGCAGTGGAGATCCTCAGCTGGGACAGGAGACCTTGACTACCAGAACAGAGGTTACGAGGTGGAATGTAAGGAGAAAGAAATTCAGACAAGTAAGGAGGGGCCAATCTGTGAAGGGCTTTGAAAGTCAACAGCAAAAGCTTGTACTGGATGCAGAAGGGGAAGGGGAGCCAATGAAGGGAGGATAAGAGAGAGGAGAAACATGGTCAAAGCGGCGAGCGGATGTGATAATACGTGCGGCTGAGTTCTGGGCAGAGGTTAAAGGATGGAGGTGTGAGAGAGGAAGCCCTGTCAGAAGAAGGTTACAATAATCTAGTTGTGAGACCACTAGGGCATGGACCGGAGTCTTGGCAGTGGAGACTGAAAGGAATGGACAGATTTTATCAATGTTATAAAGAGAGAATCTACAGGCATTGGCGGTGGCCTGAATCTGGGGAATACATGACAGAGAGGAATCAAAGATGAAACCAAGACTGCAGGCTGGCTGAACTGGTTGAATAGAAGTGCCGTCAACAGAAACAGAGAAGGAGTATTGAAGGGTGGTCTTAGGTGGGAAGATGAGAAGCTCTGTCTTAGACATGTTGAGCTTCAAGCTCCGATGCCACATCCACTGAGAGATGGCAGCCAGACAAGAGGAGACTTGCTGTTCAAGCCCTGGTGAAAGGTCAGGGGTGGAAAGATACAGCTGAGTGTCATCGGCATACAGATGATAGGAGAAACCAAAAGAACTGATGAGTTTTCCAAGGGACAATGTGTATGGAGAGAACAAAAGGGGACCCAGGACAGAGCCCTGAGGAACTCCAACAGATAAGGGAACAGAGGAGGAAGTCTGACCACCCATGACCACTGCAAAAGATCTATCTGACAAGTAAGATTTAAACCAGTTGATAACAGAGTTGGAGAAGTCTGTAGAATATCGAGAATCGGAGTTGGAGAATATCTGTATTTGTACAGATATGCCATGAGATACTATTTCCAGTCTACTCAATGCATTGTAATAACTGGATAAAGAAATATTTTGACATGTAAAGGGAAAATATTACAGAAGCACATTGTTTGATTTAGAAGAACATATTCATACACCATATTTTAGGAAGAAATTATAACTCTGAAAGCTAACACTGTGGTCTATATTGTGTAGATTATTTTATATTGTGTAGATTATCCTATCACAACAGTATCAGAAATGCTACATTCAATGTTTGTAATGTTTTGGGATATATGCTAGTGTAAGCACACGTTTCCATGCACTAATTCAGGATACCTAACATATTTGACACACTCAAAATGTAGATTTTATACCTTTTCCCATACTTTTTCTAGCAAAATGAAATAAGTAGCAATAATGATTAGAGAATCAAAAATTTGAGTGAGTATGCAGAATTTGCCAATGGGGTGTCATTACTTTTAGCTTATGTGCATTTTGTCTTGAAAACATTTTTTTTCAGTTTAAAGAAAATGTTGTGATCTGGAAATTGGAAATGCTAATGATGATTCACCATATGATCTCTAAATTTAATTTAAAAGATTAGTGTAGAAGGCAATAGTAAGTGGCTTCAGCACTTCTCTCACTAAACCTAAAATGCCTCTTTGATCATCACTTTATAAAAACTTATCAGCTTGCCTGCCCAGTTAGTTGTCTCAACTTTTCAGTAATCAGTATTTAGAAGACATTACTACATGAATAATTGTCAGTCGTGATATATGATTAGTAAGTAATACTGAACTGCAGAGCAATGGACTTCAACTTATTTACTGAAACTTTCCAACAGGAAGGAGGGATTGTTGCCCTCTTCAAGATCTGCCGACAGGATTGCTTCAGAGGCCTATATCCTCAGACACTCAGGACCCTGGCGTCCATATGTTGTGTGGAGGAAGGAATCCAACAACTGGAAAAGGTATTATCTCAGTGCTCTGTGAAAACAATATATCCTCTTTAGCAATTAGTTACTATTTGCTTCCCAGCAATAATCCCAGGAGATTATTTCTTCCTTTTGTGGAATTTTAATCCCAAAAACAATTTCTCACAAATAATCTTTGTTGAAGAAACCATTCTTTTGCATCTGAGTGGCTGGTACAAGTTAAGGTTGAAAATGTCATCTCCTAGAAACCAAGAGCAAAATATCCAATTATTTTAATGGCTGTGAACTGCACTTTCATTAAACTGCCATTCTGTTCTATAGATCCCGATCACTGCACAAATAGTAAGCACTCTGGCTGGGAAGGCTTATTTTATGTTATAAATTTGTACTCCCCTCCTCTCTCTCCAAAATTAGAATTGCTCAAAGTATCCACAAAGTAATAAAAACATAAGAAATGCATTTATAATGACAAAATCAGTGGTAATTGAAGAAATGCTAAAGTAAACTTAGCAGAGGCAGATGCATGCTTGTTTAAACAGGGAAATGATATAACATCTTGAAGCAAAGAGTTCAAGAGCTTGGTAAAGTAACTTTTGGGGATTACAGCTCTCAGAATTATGGCTATGCTGGCTGGTGGGTTCTCGGAGTTGTAATCCAAAAATGATAACATTTCCACTCTTGATGGGATCCCACATGTGATGTGATGCCATTGAGAAAGCCCTCTCGTGATTTGGCAGTGGCTGTGCTTTTGTAGGCAATGGCACATCGGCTGTTATAGGCCAGCAGGTTCCTAGGAGACCCTTCCAGTAGCCTTGGACCCATTTTGGGCTTCAGAGATAATAAATAGGATTGCACAACTGTTTTGGCAGAATCCTAAACAACAAAGAGAACCAGGCTGATTCAAACCAATTTGTCGAAACTCCAAAACAGAATAGCTTGATTCATTTTCAGGGAGGAACAGGTTGAACCAAACCACCTCTGACTGAATTGGATATTAAAAATAAAGAGAAAAAAGCCAAGCATGTGTCTCCAGCATTACTATAAATGGGAAACACCAAGGTGGCACAAAGCAGAAGGAGAAGAGGGGAGCTGGGCTTTGCTCATTGACAGCAATATCATACAATATGATGAAAGAAAACTCTCTAGTCACAGTGCTTATGGATCTGGACTGTATGAAGTAATTGAATTTACATAATCAATGTTCTCCAGGTTTTCTCCATGTTCTGTATCCATAGCAGATTATGAATGAGCTGTAATGAGGGATGGGCAGTTGTTGATTGTCATCTCACTTGATCTCACTGTCTCTTTCTATTTCCAGATGTTTTCTTGAATAGCCTAGGCTTAATCTGCTGTTTGCCTTTCTTAATAATGTCTCTGTTAAATGACTATCTGCTTTGTAGCTTTCATGACCGGCATCCATGGTTTTTTGTGGAGCTTTCGGGCTATGTTTAGAACATGGCCACATAGCCCGAAAGCTCCACAAAAAACTATCTGCTTTATCACACTAGGGGGCAAACACGAGAGTTAAATGAGAGTTAAACAGGAAATGTCATGTGATAAACTGTCGTTTAAATCCAGTTTGCTCCCTAGTGTGATAAAGCAGTATGTGGGCTTTAAGTAGCAAAACCCAGTGATAATTGTATTGGTCTATATGTTGCTGAGCCCAACAATACAGCCTATAAGCCCTAGCCAACATAGACAATAGTGAGGGTTGCTATGAACTAAGTTTAACAACATTTAGAGGTCTACACAATACAGTTCCCATTCCCAGTTTTTAACACTGGCTTCTTGTCTTCATTAAGCAGGCCAGTAATGGACTGAATGACAGCAAACAAATTGAAGCTTAATACAGATAAGACAGAGGTGTCTTTGGTCAGTTGGAAGGCTAATCAGAAAATTCAGGGACTCTACAGACTGGCACTTTGTAGGCGGAGCCATGGCACAGCATTCACACTCTGGATGCCTTGACTCTGCCCCATCACGTCATGATGCTGCACACCCTTCTAGGCAGCACACAGCATAATGGCGCAGCCCTGATGCTGCATTTAGATGATGCAGTGCCAAAAGGGCTCACCTTTGTGTTCTCTAGAGGCCAGATCAGTGCTGCAGCATGTGGCTGCTGTGGCACCAATCCGACCATTAAAGGGGTGGCTGGATGCCGCCCATCTGTCCAGCCCCTTTGTCTTGATTTCATCCCTGAACCTGATGACCAGGTCTTGGGGTTAGCCAAAAGTGTGTTTGCACAGTTAAAATGAGTGCACCAGCTGCACCTGTTTTTTGAAAAGCTACATCTAGCTGCAGTAACACATTCCTTCATTACTTCCTGATTGGATTACTTTAATAAGTATATCTACATGGGGCTGCCTTTGAAACTGTTTGGAACTTCAGTAGGTTCACGCTGCAGCTAGACTGCTGACTGGGGCTGGTTATATGGAATATATTTATAGGCAACAGGGAACTTTGTGGAAACAGCTTCATTGGCTACCAGTCCATTTCTGAGCTTAATTCAAAGTGCTGGTTTTGACTTATAAAACCCTGTATGGCTTAGGTCCAGACTACTTGAAATCCCATATCTCCCCATATGAACCTTCTTAATCTTATGATCTTCAGGGAGGGCTTTCCCTCTCTCCCACCAACCTCAATTAGTAAAGACATGGAAGAGAGCCTTCTTGTTGGCTGCTCCTAGGCATTTCCCAAGGGAGACTGATCTGCTGTTATCTTTTTGCTGGTAGGCAAAGATCTTCCTGATTAAATAGTTCTTCTCCCTTGGCTGATCAGAGTGGAGTTATGTGTAACTGAGTGTGCTGTTTTAATATGCATTGTGTATTTTAAGTGTTTTGTTTTAAATTTTAATGTTTTTAAAATAGTGTTTTAATTAAATATACTGTTTAGACTTCATTCTTTTTTAACAGTTCAGTTTAAATTTATGCGGTTAGCCACTTTGAACACCATCCAGGAGAAAAATGAAATATAAATGAAATAGGTAGAATAAATAAAATAAATAATAAAAATAAATTCTCTTATTAAAAGTCTTATTCCCCTTGATTCATTTTCATCAGGTTCTAAATAATATTTACTTTTTAAATTTTATTTTCAGTGATAACAATGAATTCCATCTGGTATACTTTAATTTATTTTCCTGACTCATTGGAATGATAACCAATTCACTGTTTATAATATTAACTTATCTAAGGGGCTGTTCAGACAGCCCTGATGGGGCCGCATGGAGCCACCCCTGTTTCAGCCAAATTGGGGCTGTGGCAACCTCACACCTGACCTGGCCTTTCCAGGGCACAAACAGGAGGCGCAAAAAGTGGTGCCTTTTTGTACTCTGGAAATGGTGCCACATTCACATTGCCGCAACTTGGTAGTGCTCCATGGCGCTGCGTCATATGAACACAAAGCCGGAGAAACACCATGATGCCACTCACTGTGTGGAGCAGCGTACAGCATCATGGTGACCTGGGAGGCAGAGTTGGGGTGTGTGGCATGTGGACGCCATGCCCCAACTCCATCCCCAGGCCAGCCTTAATGGCTGGTCTGAACAGGGTCTAAGTTGTTTGTATTTGTATGGGGAAAGTAAAATAAGAGTATTAAGACAAGAAGTGTTTGAATCGATTGTCTCCAAGTTTGTTCAGTGAGCTTATTTAGAAATGTTCATGCCCCAAACAAATAAAATCCACTGAAATATGGAGAAGCTTAAGTAAAATTAAGTATTTTGCCTCTCATTTCTGCAAAATGTCATGTTTTGAGGCAATGATGTGGAACATAAAGGGTAGAATTGTGCCAGTTTTGAGACAAATATAACCAATGAACATTAACAATGAACATTGCTTTCAGCTTTCAGCGATGTATTACAAAAGCTAATTTTAACTCCCAGCAATAGATGCTTGACTAACTTTCATGATAAACATGGAAATGTTACCACCTATGAACTGGATTGCTCATAGGTCCCCTTTCTTCTCTCAGAAGAGCATTTTTAAACTTAGGAAAATGAGTACCATTACCAGTCACACAACCTCATCCATTGTATTTTCATAAACCACATTTTGCATATTTGAGTAATATGGCTCTTCAGCTTAATGATAAAAGATGTCATTTCTGCTTTACAATGATGTGCCTCATATTTTAATGCCTAGAATGAATGGAGAAAAGAAAAGGATAGAACATCATACTGTTACAGAAATGAGATCTGTTGGTCAATTATGGAGAAAATTTTCCTCATGTCGGTTGAGTTGGCAGTTGATTTAAAGAGGTCTGGAGTCTTCTTTTCTCCACCACATTTGCAGTGAATTTAAGACTGCAACATTTTAAAAAGGAAATAGTGTACAAAATCTTCTTGGTCAAAGTTTCTGTAGAAAAGCCAAACAGTAAATTCTGAATTGCTACTGCGTTTAGTGGTATAACGAAATAGGATGCTTGAGATGCTTAGGTGAGCTCTTCTGAGGATTGGATGTGTCTGTCAGTTTTGCTTTCTTAGATATTTGGGTTTGTTTTATTTAAAAACCCTCAAAATCTTTCCATTTCATTTAGTGAGACATTTGTGAATTTAGGTAAGTTTATATAAAAAATGAACATAACCAAATTTTCTAGCCTCTAATTCAAGGAGTAGAGTCTTTCTTAACATGGGGAGGACCATATTTTACCTGTTAGCAATGTAAATGTGAGGAGCCTCTTAGAAAAAGAGAGGTAGTAATCCTAATTCAGGACTGAGAACAGTAGATTATACAAGAGTTCAAAGCCAGACTTCTATGAGCTAAACACTCAGTCTTTTTAAATCTCAGGTTCCTTCCATCAAATTTATGGAAAAAGAACAAGAACAATGAACAAGACAAAATTATCACTTGATTCTGCCAGAACTCTTGAAATCCTTTGGATATAATAAAGAATTGCTTCTCCCAGCCACAACATGAAAGATTAGGAAGCCAGGCTAATGAATCAAGGGTCTAAGTTTATTGAAAGAAAGGAAACTCTGATAGACTAGATTCTGAACAAAATGGGGGCCTTAGCCATGACCTCATACACTCAAAGTTTTGTTGAGATTGCCAACTCCCTACTGTAAAGCATGTGTTCTTAGAAAATTCCTTAAAGCTAACAAATTTGATAGGGGTTTTGACTATACCCCAAGGGTCAGCTGCTAATGTACAGCCATCTTAAGGTCAATAACTCCAATCCTTGCTAAATGACCCATTCCTCAGTCTCTTGGCATCATAGGAAACGAGATATACCATATAACCTTTACATGGTCAGCTTATTCTTTTGGCAGACATTTTCTAGGACCAGGATACACAGGATATACAACTTTTTCTGGATTAGCTCATGTGAAGACGTCTCAATTTGTCCTGCAGGTGACATTTACACATTTCTGTGGCTGGTGGCTTAATGTGAATTCTTAAGAACTCAGGTGCAAGATGGCTATTCACATATCCTTTTCCAGAAGCTAGGGAAGAATGCACCTAGTTTTTTTCCTTTACTAATTAAAAATGGATGGGGGTATCATTGGCTGCCCATTGTGTGAAGCAGGATACACCTCATCCCACAGTGTTGGGTTTTGCTGTCCTCCCTTGACTAATGAGTAGAAGTAGGGAACATATGGTTGAACTATTTGTGATGTTGCTTTAGAACTGCATCTAAGTCTCATGAAAGACAGGAGAAGAATTTTTAAAACACACAACAATGAACCAGCTATGGAACTTAGTTGCTGGTAGCTCAGGAGCAAGAAATAGAAATAGGGCCCCCTGGCATCCTGTTCATTAGTGCAATCCCAAAGGGGCCCACTATTTGTAAAAAAGAAGGTGTTACAACTGCTCTTCAGCACTGTCTCACCGCTGCCACAAATACATGCAGACAAACAGCCACAGAGACACACTTGTTTAACTGTTCCTACACCCTCCCTGTCATGGGGAGGAGGGCATGGGTATAATGACAAATCTTTCCAAGGCCTTGAAAAGTCTTGATTTTAATTTTATACTTACAAAATCTTTTGTAAGTATACAAAAACACCAGGCATATGAGGATGTTGGAGGTAGTGGTAGGCCTTGTATGAACTCCCTCTGCATACTTGGGGCTGTATCTACACTGCAGAAATAATCCAGTTTGACACTGCTTTAACTACCATGGTTTAGTGTTAGGGAATCCTAGGATTTGTAGTTCTGTGAGACATTTAGCCTTCCGTGTCAGAGGGCTCTGGTGCCCCAACAACCTACAAATCCCAAGATTCCATAGGATGGTGCCATGACTATTAAAGCAGTGTCAAACTGTATTAATTCTGCAGTATGGCAGCAGCCTGGTATGAACAAGCAGAGCACTAGCACATGGCTTCTGTTTTGGTTCACAAGGAATCTAGTACCTGAGATGATTCCCTCTATTCAAGTAGTAGGCAGGCAGTTAAACAATTAAAACAATTAAAAACTTCTAATCCATTTCCAGCCACTGGTAATGCCTATGGAAAAGGGAAATGTGAAAAGGCTGTAGTTCACACCAGTGGCATCACAAGGATGTGTGTACAAAGGGTGTGAATCACACCAGGTCACACCCTAGAAGAGAGGTGACACCCGGCTGAGCGCCTTCCCTCACACCTTGGTGTGTGCCAGGGAAAAGGAGGCTCGGCGCCTCCGGAAGCCACAGCCCCAAACCTCCGCCTCTACACTGGGTAGCACCTTGGTGTGGGACACCACTGATCTGCATCTACCTGGGAGTAAATCCCATTGGGCTTACTTTTGAGTAGATAAGTGTGCCATTTTATTGTGAAATATACACACATTTTAATCAATCAGCTCTATGCTAAAATGAATAAATTTTTGTGGTACAAAATTGAATTTTTCATTTCAATACAGTTGGGAAGCTTTCAATATGAAAACTGGAGAACATGCTCTGTTCATAATTAACAGTTTTTGTATTATTTTAATTCTATAGATTTTAAAATTGCTGTTTAAAATATCACACACGTGTTCATGGTACTGATGTTTTTGTATGTTTTTAATCTGTCCTGGTTTTAATATTCTGTGAACTGTCTTAAACCCAATATTGCAGAAAATTCTCAGAAATATCATCAACTGATCTACTTTCTGGAAGATTTTCTTTTTAGCCATTTCCCTTTCTACTTTTTACAAAGCCTCCCAAAACAGGTGTTGCTACTACCCAGTGTGTGTAAATGCATGGGGATAATGTTAATTAATTCCACAGTGCATGTCATACAATACCTAACAGTGCATTAGATTTTCAGAACATCACCTTGAGTGGCAAAGTGAGTCATGATAGCAAAAGATGTTCGCATAAAAACAGTGCAATGTAGATAGTAGGTCAAAGTGACTTTGCTGTCAATGAATTTTCTAAGCCAGGAATATTTACATGAGTCTGTTTAAAAAGATAAAATAGAATGAATTACCTAATGGGATGTTGAGTACTGTGTCAGGTCACAAGTAGTTATACAATCAATGGATCAAAAATATTTACCAGAGGTACCAAAAATATTCTCCATGAGTGTCTCAAACAGTTGAACACTCTGGGAGGCATAGTGTAAGTGAGATAGATGCATGTGAATAAGTATGTATCCACATTTCAGGAATAATCAAGTTTGACACCACTTTAACAGCCATGATTCAACTCTGTGGAATTCTGGGAACTGTAGTTTTGTGAGACAATTAACATTCTCTTTCAATAGAGCTCTAATGCCACAGCAAACTACAGTCCCACAATTCCATAACATTGAGCAATGGCAGTTAAAGTAGTTTCAGCCTAAATTATTTCTGCAGTGTAGATGAAGCCCATGTGTTTCTTAAACAACAGGACACTCTGGGAGGCATTCTGTAAGTGAGATGTACATGAATAAGTTGCATTACACATGTGGGGCAAATTATTCACCATAAGGCAACAGATGTATTCTGCTGGCAGCAGCAGAAGTATAGATGTACCTATGGCAATGTGGTTCATGGCTTGCTGCAAATTGTGCATTGCTTGTTATACATTGCATATTGCATAATGGTACCCAGTCATTTATCTGTCTTGTACAAAGTTGCTATTTCTGCATGTGTGCAATGTAGTGCTGGCAGCGCAATATGCTGCTTCGAAATGTGGTGGAGTCTCCTTCTTTGGAGGTTTTTAAGCACAGGCTGGATGGCCTTCTCTCGGGAGTGGTTTATTGTGTATGCTTGCATGGCAGGAGTTGGACTGGGTGGCCCTTGTGGTTTATTCTAATTCTACCATTCTATGATTCTATGATCTCTGCATGTGGATATTCACACTATGCTGAATAGATGCTGGACTTCAGCCATTGGGTGTTATTGAGCCAACGGAAATATTACTATAATGAAAGATTGGTTTCTGTGCACTTTAAAAATATATATAGTGTCTCTGAACACCATCAACATAAAAGAAAATTGAAAAGACAATGAACAGGAACATCAAGCATACACATGCTAATAAAATAAAACACATGCTAAAAAAATAACCACAAACTTCCACCACAACAACCTTGAAAAATGCCACAAATATAACCATTTTTTACTGTTACTTCTATTGATTTACCTTAGATATTCTGCCTATGAAGAAATATTCACACACACACACACACAATATGTCAATTATGTGAACATTAGAATTAGTTAAAAAGTCTGGCTGAGATTCTTCTGCAAGAACAAGTATTTTCCCTGCATGAGCAATAGCAAAAAACTATTTTGTGCAAAACATATTTAGCAAAAACTTTTTTTGGCAAAAAACCCAAAAAACTGCATTTTGTGGGGGAAACTGTATAAAAAACTTTCGCAATGTTTTTATGAAAAATCCAAAAATCAGGAAATGTGCAAAAACTCTCATGATCTTGTCCAATGGATAGAAAACATTTGAAATGTTCTTTTTTTTAAAGAAAGTGTAAGGAAATAAGTTATCATCTAGATTCCTAGTCCAGAGGCATGAAGTATCCATGTACTTTAAATAGTCCCATTACTGACTTATCTTAGGCCTTTGCAAATTTAGTTAAATCTTTGCAGTTTTAGCTAAGATTATCATATGGCCATTTTTGCCTTGACTGTGCATAAGGAGTTTATCAGACGGGAGGAATTTCTCCTTATTTTGAATGGAGCCAATTGGAGCCAATTCGAATTCACGTGAATTCGCTAGTTTAGCGAATTTACATGAATTCCAATTGCGTTCGGAATACATTCAGAATGACTTCCCCTTACCCGAAAATGACTCCCAATTGCCCAAAATTGTGTGAGATGCTTTAATGCAAAATAACGTAAAACCCATGATTGCGTCCAGAATGACTTCCCTTTTGCCTGAAATTGCATGAGATAATTTAATACACAGTGACGTGAAACCCCCTGATTGTGTTCGGATTGCCATTAGATTATACTCCCAATTTCTGTCGTCTGATAAACTCCTATGACGGGATTGGGTCAGAACAGGGGAAAATGGCTGTTATCACACAGTAAATTACTACTGTGCTGCCATCTGAACATCCCCCATCCCCCAGGCATGCTCTGCTGGCCAATTTTGGTGGTACGGAATGTGTAAGGAGGAATAAAACCCTAAGACTACCCAGGATATAAAGAGCCAGCATGATATAGTGCTCTGAGTATTAAGGACTATGACTGGGGAGACCAGGTTTCAAATCCCGCAATCAGCCATGGAAAGAGGATCCCAACAATTAGTTTGTGAACATTTAGAAGGCAATGCCATAATCACAAAAAGTCAACATGGGTTTCAGAGAAACAAGTCTTGCCAGACAGATCTGATTTCTTATTTTCATAAAGTTACCAGCTTGGTGGATGAAGGGAATGATGTGGATATAGTATATCTTGATTTCGATAAGGCCTTTGACAAGGTTCCCCATGATATTCTTGCATACAAGGTGGTAAAATGTGGGCTACACAAAGTAACTGTTACATGGATTTGTAATTGGTTGACTGGCCGCACCCAAAGGGTGCTCAACAATGGCTCCTGAAGGGTAGCCATAGACATACAATAAGAAAATAAATGGCATATTTTTAGATTGATAAATTGCACTGTTGGTCCTGACTTATAATTATTGAAGATCATTGCTCCCATTTTTTTAAAAAAGTGAGAACATTGTAAATAATGGTAAAAAGTGACTTTATGGTCATTTTGTTGAATCACAAGAGTGCCTTTCTTTTCTTCTTCCATGCTGCTATTCATCAAGTTTTTGGAGCATCTCAGTCTGATCATCAGACTTGGACAACATAGTTGCTCACAGTTTCCTTTGTTCAGTGTGTTACATAGGTCAAACTGCTAATGGAAAGTCAGGCTGACAGTCCTCAAATGACCAAATTATGAGGTGTTTAATGTGGGAGGATGATTCCTAGAATTGTTATCTCTTCTGAACCAAGTCTGTTGAAGAACTGTTTGGGCAAAATTAGAAAAGAGAGTAATTGTTATGTAAGAATCGTGCATTTTTCAATTTGTTACAGGGCTGGAAGTCCAGGCATTCCTCACTATTTTTATGATGGTTTGGCTGATGGGGGTTGCAGTTTAACAGCATCTGGACAGCCACATGATCCCCATCCCTGATTTATTGAATGCCACCTCCCAAAGGCTTCTTCAATTAATTAGCAGTGAAAAATGTGCTGTATATGGCAGATAGTGATGTGATTTAATTTAGTTTATGGCCAGGGTGTTCATATATGCATTTACACTCCTGCAAGCATTTTGTCATAGTGTGTGTAGCTTTCAAAATCTTACTTGGAAAGGAGCCAAAGTTAATGATAAAAATTTTCAGCAGGGAATACAAAAAAGAGATCTTATGGGACTGAATAAATTTACATAGAATCAGAGAATTTGAAAGAACTTTAAGGACCATAGAGTTCAATTGTGCCATTCAGGAATACAGAGCTAAATCAGACCTTAGAGATAACCATCCAACCTGTTTAAAGACCTCCAAACAAAGAGAGTCCAAAGATCTCCCAAGGTAGTCACTTCCACTGTTGAACAGCTCTTACTGTTGAGATGTTCCTCTTAATATTTCTTAATATTTCTTTTTTTTTTTTTTACAGCTTGAATTCATTGGTTCATACTCTAGTCTCTGGAGCAGCAGAAAACAAGTATGCTCCATCTACTACATGACATCATATCAGCTCTCAATTTTCTCAAACATACCCAATTCCCTCAATCAATCCTTACTGAGCTTGAATTTTAGTCCTTTCACCACATTTTAGGGGAGGTGGTTTGGTTCAAATGATTTAAATTATTGCAAACATACAAAGAATATTGTTGGCTATTAAAAAAAATAGACACACCGAAATTTTCAAGGTGATAAGAGCACTGACGACTTCTAAACACACTGACAGGGCCTGGCTGTTAGGAAGACTTAGGAAGCTGTCTGAGGCAACATTTGAAGTGTCATGGGCTACATCTACACTGCAGAATTAATGCAGTTTGACCTCACTTTAACAGCAATGAGTCAACATTATGGAATTCTTGGATTTGTAATTTTGTGAGATATTTAGCCTTCCCTGTCAGAGAGCTCTGATGCCACAGCAAAGGCTGTGTATGTGTGTGGCATTGTAGATGGTGTTGTCACCTTCTGCTGGAGAATAATAGTTACTCTGCTTGTAAGATTACTATATATCATGTTCACCAACATATAGTCAGCCCTCCTTATCCATGGATTCAACTATACACAGTTAAAAATATTAAAAAATATATAAATGCTAAAAAGCAAGTCTTGATTTTGCCATTTCATATAAGGAACACCATTTTTATTATTAAAACAATAATACAACAGATATTACAAACAAAAATCAACCTCATCATTTAAACATAACACTTCCATCTTAAAAACAAGCATCCTAGTAGTTACTAATTACATACATATTACTTATCCTATTTCCTAACTAATGAATAACACTCATAGCAATAAACTGTCACTCATCCCTCATAGGTGTACTTTCTTATGGAAATATATGTTCTCTAAATCCTGTTTTCAGGAACTGTGTTTGGAGCATGCAAGGAAATAACCAAAAGTTCATTGCTACTGTATGGTAATGCTTTTTATTTTATATTATAGATTAATTTTTGTCCTGTGCTAAGTATTTTACTTTGTAAAATTTTGATGAGCACTAGATTTATGTCTAGGAATCCTGCCATTATATAGGCATGTTAATAGTTCGTTGTGAATAAGAAATAGCCTACAGTCACCTGGTGATGCTTTGTATTTTATTTAGGGATTTATAGCATGGATAAAGTAGAAGCAACAATCAGGTTTGACAAATGGTCCACAATCAGCATCTGAGAAATCAGTTCCAATGTGACTAATGATAACTTTGTTTTATTATAGCTCAGGGAAACCCACCTGGCAAGCAAACTGACTTTTCTGAGGAGAAAGGAATAGCTTGCTCAGCTTTTAAACTCAGGACAGTGTTTAATGAAAATCAATAATGGATTTACAGCAGTAGCAGCAAGATTCACTCCCCACTTCTGCAGACTGTGACGGAAACTGAAAGAGATCTATATAAGGACAATAAAGAAAATAAATCAATATTTAGAAATTCTTGTATTTTTTAAAAATCTACAACAAGGCTGAAGACACAATACAATATTTCTCAGTTTCCATCACTTATTTATTTTAATTAATTGAAGTATTTATAACACTGAGGACATCCAAAAGGCTAACAATAATCAAAAGAAAGGAATAACTGAGAGGGGAGGAGGAGACCAGCATCCATGGTGGATGAGGTTATATAAATAAACATAGGAGAACATTTTTTTTAAAAAAACCTATCAATAAACATCAATATAACAATATCATAAACTTCTCCAAATAAATATGCATTCAGTCTCAATAATCTTGTTAATTTTTGCAAATAGGAATAACTGCTCCCATAGTTTGGGACAGCAACCCCCATATTTTGGACTACAATTCCCAGAATCTCCCAGGGATTGCAGGAGTTGTGGTCAAAAAAGCAACTCTTTCAGTCCCATCCCCCATATCTGTGATGAGTTAAAATTAATGTCTCCCTATTAATCATACCCACAACCTAAAAAATATTGTCATCATCAGTTCTGAAAGACATCTACTTTTCATATCTGGATTCTTCACTGCATGTGGGGAGGTGGACAGGGCTACAATTTAACAATTTCTGCCTGTTGCTATTTGTTTGTTTTTTAACTGCAAAAAATCAATGTTAACTTATGGAGACCTATAAATGAAAGACCTCCAAGACACTCTCTCATGATCAACCTGTTTGGGCCCTGCAAATTTAGGGATGTGGCTTCCTTGATTGAGTCTATCCATTGACGATGCTGTCTTCATTTTCCTCCTCCTTCTCACTTTGCCAAGTATTAATAATCTTTTCTAAAGAGTCCAAATTACAATAGTTTGAGTCTGGCACACATTCTGTTGCTGATCTGCATTGTACCTATTTGCATTGCCCACATCTCTCCATTAAAATGAGGACTCCAAATGCAGGGTTCTGAATATTTTGAAGAGTGGCCTATGCATGTACAAAGGTACACATCTTGTAGACATGTGACAGATCGCATATATTGTGGAACACGGCCTGGTGGCATGTATAAAATGACTGCAGTAGGTGTGCATGCAAAGCTGTCTTGTTGGATTAAATGCTACAATGGGTTAAATGTCTAGTAGATGTGTACATACTGGTTTAACATAAATAAACTGATGGACAGGTCTTATGTACACTTATGAATCTGTGCCTTGCACATTAGAAGCATCCACCAATACCAGTCAGTGTTTTTCAAGGGCTGATTAAAATAGTTTATAAAAAAGCCAGATCAGTGAGCATAAAATCTCCTTGCTGAAGCATATTCTGAGTTGGAGCCAAACACACTACTATAATGAAGTAGACTTGCTGACATGCTAGCTTTGTCTTTCACTACAAACCATACTGCCGACTTTGTGATTATCAGAAAAATCTTGGGACACAGTGGTAAAAGTCTAAATCTGAATGTTCAGTTCAACATGCTGCTTCTCTTCCTTTGATTGTGTGGTGAAATCTCTTCTTATGTTATGGTTCAGTGTAAGTTATACTTGTCTTCCTGTAGGTATCTAGCCATTGGTGCTTTCCCAGAGGCTTTTAGTGGCTAGAGCATCTCTAGTTGCTTTTTCATTGTCTATAGATTGTTCTGAACAACTTATTCTACCTAGACTTATTCTTAAAGAGTACCTGAGGGAAATAGCACATATCTTTTACAGAGTTTTTTTTTATGTGTGCCTGCCATTGCCAAACTAGGAAGGCCCGAAAACCTTTGGGGAACATTAATCACTTCCTTATTTATTTTCTAATGATTTGCCTACCCTTTCAAAGCAGTGAACTCCTTAAAAGTGATTAGGGTGGTGGTCTTCTTCTAGACAATGGCCACATGAACTATACAGACACCCCCCCCTTTTTTTTAGTACTGGTAAATAAGTTTGTTTGGACCACAGCTCACAATATACATCCGGAAGCATTTGCCTCAGTACACAGGTCAAGTGTTGCTTTCAGACCACAGTTTAGTCAGCATCTTGTTTCTACCATTGTGGTACAAATAACTGAGAATAGTGAAAGCAGGCTTCAATCCCTGTATCCATAGACCTATGATATCCAGTTGGATATTGTATTGCACAGCACACACTATACATGACTGTCATGGAAGTTGGTTTGGAAGTGTCATCTGGTGCAGGACACAGGTGCTGACATGAAGCGGAGTGGCAGTGGTTAGGTGTCTGGTTTGCATATCTCCTATTTTGTTAGCTTTTCCAAGCCCAATTTAAAATGATGGGCTGGCATTAAAACTTTAAATCAGCGGTTCTTAACTTGGGATCCATGGACCACCAATGACTATGAAAAGATTTCAGGAAGTCCATGAATGAGAAAGAAATTACATCGTTATTTTCACTAAGCACCTTTCCCTTCACCTTTTGTGTTGTCTCTTTTAGACTGTAAGCCTGAGAGCAGGGAACCATCTAATTTTGTATGTACAGCACTGTGTAAATTTATAGCGCTATATAAATAAAGGTTAATAATGATAATAATAATAATAATAATAATAATAACAATAAGCAATTAAAATGAAATTTAGCATTTCCTTCAGTTATGAATGTAGGCAATAAACCATGGTGGTACCATTAGTGGCACCTGTGACTTTGTCACCTATTAAAAAAATCACAAATATTTTCATCTCATATTACAATTGTTGCAGATATCTCAAAATCTTCTTTAAAGTGATAAGGGGTTCATAGGCTTCACCAGATAGCCACTGCACAATAAAAGTTATGAATTCCTGGTTAATTGTTCTGAAGGACTTCCACGACCCATATTGATTAGCCTTTTACTTTATGCTCAGTCAGGGAGGCCTTTTTGATTTGCCTACAGTTTTGATTTGCCATTTTCATTGGTAACTGTGGTACCTATGGTTTCCAAGCCAGGTGAGTGCACCATCAATACACGCTGGGGTTTATTCCAGGTTTTGAAGGAGCCATTCATGGTGCAAACTGTATTATGCAAATCATTTTTGCATCTAAGGCCCAAAACACATGGGCCAAAAGAAGCATCTTCCTGCCACTTTTGGGTGTGGCATTTAGACGATGCATGCCCTCAAAGCAGCTGGAAGCTTCCTGATGCCACCAAAAAGGAGTCTGAGTCCACAGCAAAAAGGAGTTGGTTTCAATCGACTCCTGGCCAGCACAGCTTAGGACCTGCAGTGGTGGACTGCTTTGGGAGCAGACCATGTGGTTGCCACTGTCCTGGCTTTATTGCAGCCAGAGTGGCCAGAGGCTGCTCCTTCTTCTGCTTTACCCCTATGATAGCTTTTTAAAAGTGTGTTTGTATTTATTTATCATGTTTAATTATGGCTTCTCAGCCTGCCAGGGATTCTTAGGCCATATATAACAGAGAAAAACATATTAAAAATGTTAAATATAAGCAGATAAAAGAGATAAGAATATTAGATAAGAATATATTTCTTTTTTAAATCTTTATTTTAGATTTTTTTTAAAAAAATTCAATAAATATTATTAAACAGAGTTCTCAAGCACTAAAAAGACTAAAACAAATTCTTAGTGTATATGTGTACATATTTATATATTATACATGCATACATACATACATATACACACACACACAATTTCATGCATATATATGTGTGTGTGTTCTAAAATTGTTTTAATCTCTTTAAAAATATCTGCTTTATCTCTTTATATTTAATCCCTCTCTGTCTCTCTTCTCTCTGTGTACACACACGCACACACACACACACCCTTGGAAATCATCCTTGGTTTTGGGAATCAAAGGCCTGTTTTACACGGGCAAAAAGGGGCGCGTTTAGGGCTAAAAAGCCCGCCTTTAGGGTTAGGGAGGGCGTAGCGTTTACACCCTCCCTAACCTTAAAGCGCATGGACGCCGCCATTTAAAGATTGCGGCGTCCATACGGTCGCGCCGCAAAGGCGTCATCACGTGCGCAGCGTTTTGATGCGCTGCGCACATTATGACGCTTTTGCGCCGTGGGAGGGCGCCAATCGCGCCCTTCCCGCGGTGCAAAAAAAGAGCTCCTTCTCGGAGCTCTTTTCTTGCAGCGGGTATTTGCCGCGGCCTTCAAATGGCCGCGGCAAAGACCCAGGGAGAAAGGGGCCGCGGCGGCGGCCTCTTTCCCCCTTCAGCCCCGCCTAGGGAAGCGGGGTGCAGCGGGTGCCCAGAGCGCCTGCTGCACCCCGCTTGGAGGCCGCGGGGAACTGGCAGTTTGCCGGTTCCCCGCGGCCTCCAAAAGCGGCGGGATGAGGTCTAGAGGCTGCCCATGCGGCAGTCTCGGCGTCATCCCGCCGCCAGAAGGGGCGACAATGTACCGCCCCTTTTGGGCGGTCTAAAAAGTCCCAAAGACCACATGAAATAACATAGATTTATGTGCCTTCTGGAAGCTCAAAATGGATAGAACCTGTCTAAATCTCCTTGGGAAGGAGTTCCACACCTTGTCACATGTACTCACAAATTTGTTATTTTGGAAAGAAAGCCCAGATGGATTCATTATACACCACTGATATGAAAGTACTTGGAATACTTTATTATATGGTGTTCACCCATCACTTTAGGCCTTTAGGCCTCTGCAGCGTGTCCAGAGGAGGGCAAACAAAATAGTGAAGGGTTTGGAAACCATGCCCTACAAGGAGAGATAGGGAGCTGGGTATGTTTAGCCTGGAGAAGAGATGGTTAAGAGGTGATATGATAGCCCTGTTTAAATATTTGAAAGTGTTGTAATGAGGATGGAGCAAGCTTGCTTTCTGCTGCTACAGAGAATAGGACCCAGAACAATGGATGCAAGCTACAGGAAATAGATTTCACCTAAACATTGGAAGAAACTTCTGGACAGTGAGAGCTGTTCAAAAGTGGGACACGCACCCTTGGAGTATGGTGGAGTCTTCTTCTTTGGAGGTTTTAAACAGAGGCTGGATGGCCATCTGTTGGGAATGCTTTGATGCTGAGTTCCTGCATGGCAGGAGATTGGACTGGGTGGCTCTTGTGTTCTCTTCCAGCTCTGTGATTCTATGATTCTATGATAATGCTGAATAATTTAAGGATGTAAAGAACATTTACAACTTCCCTCTTACTTTACAAGAAAGCATGTCTTGATACATCAAGGAGCTCAGATTAAAAAATGGTCAACTGTTTCAAACCTTTTTTACCATTTTGCAAGATTAGAATGAACAGCTCTTCTTTCATTAGCCATCAGCAGCAATACCAAAAACAAATTTTTAGCAAATTTTGTGCAAGAATGTATTTGCAGAAAACCATCAGCAGTTGTTGTTGTTGTTCAGCTGTTGTTGTTATTGCTGTGAGACTTCAAGTCATTTCTAACTTATGGTGACCCTAAGGCAAACCTATCATGGGGGCTTATTGCCAAGATTTGTTCAGGGCAAGGGGTATGTATGTTGGCATTTCCTTCCTGTAGGTGTGTGATTTGCTCAAAGTCACCCAGTGGGTTTCCATGGCCAAGCAGGGATTTGAAGCCTGGTCACCTGACATCTTAGTCCAACTCTCAAACCACTACACCACACTGGCATCCAGTGCAGTATTTACAACAATGTAAGTAACATTTACGATCTCATAACTTTTGAGATTCACCTTTATGGTCATTATTGACTACATATTACCCAAAAACCTACCGCTTAAGGCAAGCTGCACCCAGATTGTTGGGGGTAAGTAGCTTGCAGTTGTAAACCGCTTAGACACCACTTTGGCTGTATGAAGCGGTATATAAATGAAGCTGTTTGTTTGTTTTTTGTTATTCTGAGACACTGCAGATTAGAGTACTGGGAAATGAGGTCTGCACTACTTTCCCAGTTGTGGGACTTATTGAGAGAAGTAGTTGTGGCCTGCCTCAAGTGGTTGTAGCTTGTCTCAATGTACCCTGCAACTTGGAGCGTGCTATAGTTGTCATTTTCCAGCATCCCAATCTACAGCACCAAGGAAAACCTTTGGTTGGGACACTGTCTTGCTTTGAGGTAAGGTATGTTTTTTGGGGGGAGGGGTGTTTTGTTTTTGCTGTAGGGTAGCATTGGCAGATGTGCCTACAATGACAGAGCTTTGTCATCATAGCTATGACAGCTGTGGCTGTCAATACAGATTTTTTTTGTGTATATGTGTTTTCTTATAGTTTCCATGGTTTTCTTGGCAAGATTTGTTCAGAGGGGTTTTGCCTTTGCCATAATCTCAGGCTAGGATAGTGTGACTTACCCAAGATCATCCAGTGGGATTTCATGGCTGAGAGCAGATTCAAACCCAGGTCTCCAGAATCTTAGTCTCATGCTCAAACCAATATACCAGGATCTTGGCCATTGTATTTTGAGCAAAAACGCTGTATTTTGCACTACACAGATTTGGTGCAGAAAACACCCCTTTCAACAGTCTTCATGAGAAAGATCTCCTAAAATGTGAAAAACCATTAACAAATCTGCAAAAAATGCTTGTAATATCATTAAGATAGGAGAATAATCTTTGAAATGTGTTATTTTTATTCATTAAAGGTGTGTCCTATAATGAAGAACCTTTTATTTATTTATTTTTGGTCTTTATTCTGTAATTACATTTTATTTAAACATTTAAAGATTTTTGCTTTTATTATTAGTAGATTTTAGTATTTTTTGGAATGATAGTTGTTTTTATAATTTTTATAATGATAATGTTTTATAATGGTAGTTGGATTTTATCATGATACCCTTCTTGCATGAGTTTTGTTCTAAAAGGTTGTCTAATAGGGATGTAGCTACAGTGGGCTGGTGCCAAATGGAAGGATTGCCCCTGAAACAAATACTGTGATCTCTAAAATGAAATTTTCATTTGCTCCCCAAATTTCTAACATTGCAGAGAGTAATGGTTCATTTCAAGAACCTTTCTATATCCTGTGCTTGTATTCATTTAATAACTTTTTCACTCTTTTTGTTTGGATGGCTAAACTCTGTTTCTAAACACTCAGCTGAAGTTTTAAGTTAGTGCAGTGCTAGGAGTTTGGGGGGGTGGAAAAAATCACTTTGAAGAGAGATGAATTCTCTCTTGGGGGGGGTCTATGCCTTCATCCTCCTCATAGCTACATAGTGTCTTATCTTGGCTAGATAAGAATAAGAATGCATGTTTCACATTCAATCAAGAGGGTATTTTTAAGGTCATCCAAAATGGCCCTAGAGATTGTGTTCCAGGATTTGGAGCAACTGCTAACAGGATTAAAGCTCTTGGTGAACCACCCTATGCATTTTTCTCTTGCCTGATGATCATTCCAAACTGAGGTAAAGATAAAAGCTAAAAGCTAAATTCTGAAAAGGAAATCTCCACAATAAATTTGAGGATGCCAGTATGATTTTTCAGAGGAACAGTTTCTATTCTAAAAACTTTCTTTGATAGCTGGACATATGCAGAATAGGCCTCAGGAGGGTAACTAAGGCTATAGTAGGAAAAGCCATCTACTTACCATACTGGCTGTTGTCTCTATCAATTATTTTCTGTAGCATCCAAACGTATATGGTTGTGTAACAGTGACATCCAGTGGATATGAAGGCTGTAACAGTTGTTTGCAATATTTAGAATGACACTCTGCCATTAGAGCACGCTGCTATTTCCCTGCTACCTGCTTTGTTAGTCTGTGATAACAATAGAAGTCCAGACTTCTTGATGTCAGCACTAAAAGCAGGCAATACCTACAGTCTTAACGTCTGTGTTCCCACCTAATCATTTACTAATTTATCCTTGTTGGAAGAAAAGGTCTGAAGGAAGCATTTATTTATTTTTACTTGTAGATAAGGAGAAAACTTCCTGTGCTTTCTAGGATTCCAAGTTGCATGAAGCCTACTGCTTGAGTGGAAGAAGACATGAGCAGGGGTCCCCTTCAAATTACCCAGCTTGACATAGGAGAGCTGGGGACGGAGAAGACTAGGATGCAGAGTGAATGGCTCTCCTATCCATATCTAACTTTCATGTAAGCAAGAGCAATGCCTGTTCAGAGACAGAATTCAGACATAGCTGTGTTGGTCTGGAATATCAGTATCCAAAGGCTCTTGTAGCACCTGTGAGACTAACTGTACAGAGATAAAAAACATACAGGAGGAAAACAATTATAAACAGACAATGCCAGTCACAGGCTTTTGTTAGGCAGAGAACATTGAATCTCTCAAAAGAAGCCTCCATGTTATTGATTAGGTAAATTTTAATTTTTTAAAATTTTTTATAATTTATAAAAATTGTTTTGGTAAAAGGGGTTGCAACCTGACAAAGGATAGAGACATATAGGGTCTCAGAAGAAGTACATTTTTGTATTGCTAATGGAATTCAAATTTTATCCCCTGAATTTTGGAATGCTCTGTTTCCAGCACCACATGGCCAGAGGGAGGAAGGGCCTGCTTCAGTAGATATGCCTCCAAAGAACAATACATTAACAACAATTCCAGAAAATACAAGTCTGTCACTAACATCATCATTTTATTTTTTTCCCCTTCTGTATGATTATTAACACCTTTCCCTGATGAAGAAGCTAATGGAGCTTCAAAAGCTTGCATAACGTATTTTGTGCATTTTGGTTGGCCAATAAAGTATCACTGTTTTGAGGATTTTGAATGCTATTGTACTTTGCTATCTGGCCAACACTGCTACCCTTGAATATGTATAGAGACAGTGTGACATACAAGCTTTTCATACCTGGCAGATTTGCTGGTAAAATGTTGCAGGATCGTTCAGGAAGCCTGTGTGTGTGTGTGTAAGCCTGGTGCTCATCCTGAACATCAGTGTATCGTTGGCTCCCCTCTAGCATTACTGACTCATTCAGGGAGAGCGGATTTCCTCTGAACGCAAAGTTTCCATTCAGAGGAAATTCCCTCTCCCTGTACGATTCAATAATGCTAGAAGGATGCTAGAGGGAGCCAATGATTCACTGACATTCAAGTGTGCCAGGCTTACACACACACACACAGGCTTCCTGAACAATCCAGAAATGTTTTACCAGGGATTCTATCAGGTATGAAAATCTTCTATATATTATGGTGCTATTGCCTGAACAAAGACCATTTCTTAGTACCTGGATCCACTGGCGTGGTGATTTTACTTGTAGTTGAGTCTGCAAAATGTTTGTCCCATGTGGAAAGCGACTTACATTCCTGATATTATTATCACTACATAATAGTAAATCATTAACACTAAATGGAGAGTGTTTTTGGTATTGGCCACAACAAAAGTATAAAATTTATAAAAGTAGCTCTGGTTCACTTTGCTTCAGGCACGTTAGAGATTGTGCTACTATCAATAATATCTTGAAAGATCTTGTGCCCTTTTAGATCTGGAAAAGGCATTTGACAATGTCAACTGGGATTTCATGAAAACAGTGCTGAAGAGACAGGAATCGGAGAGAGATACAAGAATTGGATCAACAATATCTACAGCAAAGTGCTCAAATAATTGTAAATGGAGAGAAAAGTAAGATCTGTAACATCAACAAAGGAACATGCCAAGGATGTCCTCTCTCCCCCATGGTTTTGGAAATCCTGTCTAGGAAGATAAGAAATGATCGTAAAATCCAATGGCTGAAGATACAGTCTTTGCAGATGATAGAGTAGTTTTTCTGGAAAATCCAACAGAAAACATCACAAGATCGACAGAAATAATAGAACAATTTGGCCTGTTAGCAGAACTCAAAGTCAACAAAAGTAAAAGTGGTATCTTAACAAAGAGTCTTTCAAGAAAAGAGAAAGAAGAACCAAGAAAGAAAACTGAAATCTCTCTTATATCTTTTGTACTATCTCTCAGATAGTAAACAAGGAAAAATAGGAATTATAATCACAAAAAACCACTGGTCTCTAATAATTACATCAAAACATGAGAAAAGATTAAAGAAGATCCCAGAAAATGGGATAAACAGCAATTGTCATTATTAGAAAGAACTGCAACCGTCCAAATGAATGTACTGCTTCAAATGTTATATCTGTTCCAAGTGATACCAATTATAACAAATGGACTCCCTTTTACAATGTGGAATAAAGATCTGTCTGAATTTATATGGCATGAAAGGAAGCCAAGAATTAAAATGGTAGTGATGCAAGACCATAAAGAAAAAGGAGGACTGGGCCTACCAAATTTAGAAATATATTATAATGCAAGTACGCTTACATGGCTTAAAGAATGGATACTATTAGAAAATAAGAGGTTACTTGAATTAGAAAGTGATAATTTATATTCTGGGTGGCATGCCTTCCTATGTTACGACAAAAAAAAAGTATACAGAGAATTCAATAGACACTATTTAAGAAGAGCCGTAGATAAAGTTTGGACTAATTATAAGATATATTTTTGTACTAAAATCCTGAGATGGATTTCTACACATGAAAGCTTTCATTAAAAAAGAAAAAAGAAAAAAAAGAAAATCTTTATAACAGTAATTGAATTAAATATGAGGATGTCCTAATAAAAACAAAGGATATAAAAATCAAAACAAGAAAGAAATGCATAAGGAACAGAAATACACTGGTTTTTATATTATCAAATCACAGA
The DNA here is from genome assembly GCA_034509955.1 of Urosaurus nigricauda. NCBI lineage: Eukaryota > Metazoa > Chordata > Lepidosauria > Squamata > Phrynosomatidae > Urosaurus > Urosaurus nigricauda. The sequence goes on from JAOEGL010000001.1 coordinate 104,678,582, forward strand.
ACATTTTTGAAAAAAAGACATACTCTGTTATTACCCAATGGTGTGTCCATTATAGTTTGCGCACGGGACATGAATGGGAGAAGTGCACAGGGATTTGATAATCTTCCCCCCGATTGTCCTATTAGCATGATTTAATCACGACTTAATGATGCTTGCCTCCTCCATGTGAAAGAGCCCTTGATATCAAATGAACACCCACCCACTCACATCGATTTGTCACTGTAACTTAGAGTTTTTTTAAAAATCTTTTTTCAAACCCAATATTGTAATTTTTAGGAGAGGATTGCTAGTGTGTATGTGTGTGTGTATGATTTTAGAATAAATGCATTGAAAGGTACTTGATGCATCTCTCAAAATGTTGAAAGTAAAACCTCATGAAATAATCAGCTGTTGAAGTAATCTTTCTTCTCCTAAATATTAAATTCCAGGTGCTGAGTAGTATATCTGTAAGCCATTGAATGTTGGTAACATTATTTGTTTCAGTCCAGAACAGGATATGTTTTCCAGTGAGCATATCTGCTCTTAAGGGTGTTATACACTTAAATCTATCTATATCTATATCTGTCTATGACTGTGTTTGTTTCTGACTCTCATCCCTCAGGGTAAATAAAAATGAGGACTATGTGGAAGTCCTAATGTTTGCCCTTTGTTCAGCCTCCAGTTTCAGGTCAATCATTATTATGGGTTACCTGACAGTTTCTCTCTTCCTCTGTCAATTTATGTGTATACCTGTGGATTCAGGCATGGAATATAAACTAAAGACTTATTTATTATTGAAAAAGAATTACTTCCTTATAACTAATGTAATTCTCAGCATGGTACTTACAGATTAATGTACTTCACACTTTTGCAAACAAGTTGATATATTTAAGTCATATGATTCCAAACACACAGTATGCACCAAGACTGAGTGAAGCATGGCTTTCTATGATTTCTTTAGTGTAACTATTGGTCAAACAGGTTTTGTTTCCCAAAAGAAAATCTGTGTATCTATATATCTCTGTGTATGTGTGCATGTGTACACCCCCCCCCCCACACACACACACTAGCCTTTTTCAACCTTTTTCTCTGGAGGAATGTTTGAAAAAAATTTCATGTCTCAGGGTACCTCTGCATAAAAATAATTATATCTTCACCTCAAACAATATATTTTTACCAATCACAGCCTCTCATGGGAACCTACAGATTTCTCACAGAACATTATGGTGCTGGGAAACTCACAGAAAGTCAGGTTATAGCTTGTTGAATTCTGATATGTTGTTGAAGATATAGCATGCTGTTGGCCTGTTTAAATCATGGCTTGTTTTTAGGCTGGAAAGCAGAAATATGGCTTTTCTTTATGTTGTTTCCCCAGCTGTCTGACCTGAAGTAGAAGCTGACAAAAGTGGTAGGAGAGAAACTGAAATAAATAAGAAGTCTAACTGTGTTTTTAGTCATCTGTAAGAAATTCACAAAGCAACAAACTATGACTAATCTAAACTGTGTTTTCGTTGCCTAAATGCAAATCTTGTTGTCAAACTTCATTCAACTTTCTGAAAATTTTGTTCTAAAAAGATGACACGAGAAGAGCAAAACTCCACAATCCTGGTTTTAGAGTTATAAATAATACTTGGTCATTTCCTCATCTTTAATAAGAAAACACCCCATTGGAAGAAATAAGACTCCCTACAACTGGTGCAAGATTTACATCCTTCAGAATTTTTGTGCCAAAACCATTTAAAAAATAAAATTTCATAAATTCTTTTTAGTTTTCGACATAAAAATATGGATTTCAACCGAAACCATTCTTCTGCACAGAAGAAGTCTGTATTGTGGAAAGTTCACTGTTTCCTATGTTAAATTTTGATTTATGAGCAAAACAAGATGGATTGCAGAAACAATTTTTTTTGTAACAAATCTCAAAGTGCAAAAAATAATTTTAAAAATGTATGTATCCATGTTAACCTGGTCTGTTCTTTGAATACTGTGCTGTCTCATGTACTGTTAGAAGTAGGGCTCATCTACCCAAAGTGTAGTCTTTTGCACACCTATCTGCTCCAGGTATTATGGAGGAAGCCAGAGGTCACTTCAGCTATGATTGGGCCACAATCACACTGAGACCATGGCAACTGCACCGCCTGCTTCCAAAGTGGGCCACCACTGCAATCCCAAACTAGCTGCCACCAGGAGCTGGATTTTTTCCACTACTTTTTGATCCGGTCCAAAAGACCAGACTGTGGCTTTGTAGCAGCTTCCTGCCACTTTGGTGGTGTGCATTGTTGGAATGCCACATTCCCATAGAGACCAGAAGCTGCTTTATTTGGCCCGTGTTTTGAGCCTTAGTCCAGACTCTAAAGAAGTCAACCAAGATGCCGAACCTATTTGGAGACACAGTTCATCTGTATCTCTAAAGACTGGAGTAAACCATAGGGTAATTCACTGCTCCACCCACATGGAAGCCATCTCTCATCTCTGAATGTGGAACATAATTTATATATTAAATTAAAATCACTGGGTCACTTCAAATTTCTAAGTGCACTTCAAGATTGGGAAGATGAGCGTTGAAAATAAATGATGAAAAAGTAGTCATACTAAAAAGAAAAAGAGAAAAAAAAATCAGTCATGGTGACGGGGACAGGGAGGAAGAGGACAGTTGTCCTCACCCTTTAATAAGACCAAACAGAAGTGATGGATCATTTTCCAAACCCAGGAGCTGTCATACCTGTTAAGTTTCACAAGGAGGCTCTTTAACCAGAACACCATCATGCTTTTAAAATCATCAGCCTAACAATCAGGCTTTCCCCTGCATAATATTCCTCAAATGCAAAGTCTCTGAGGCATCCTGTTGCATTCATAGAATTCTTTTGTTTGTATTATACAGCTGACCCATTCTTTTGTATTGCCAAGGCACTGAACACATTTGACATTTTAGCTGATTACTTCCCCAGAATTAAACAGACAGCAGGGCAGCATTCCAGCGTTCCTTTCAGTGTGAAAGCTAATTATATAAATGCTTTGGACAGCAATTTCTTTTTGGATGTTAAAGTGCTTTTATTAGATTGTTCTCTTGTCCTCTTTAAATTTATTATTGGACACTTATAAATGGTGGAACTGGTGAAATTTTTATTTCCCCCCCTTCAACTTCTGGAATAGGCCGAAATAGAATAAAGTACACATTAGTGTGCTGGATTATTATATAAATGAGAGAAGAAATGTCATAATCCTAGTTGTTATAAACCCCCAATGCTATTTTGTTGTGGTTGGCCACTCTAGGCCCTTGCTCACATAATCATTCTGTGGATCAGATCCTAATTTCTAAAGGCGGTAGGTCAACCAATCTGTCCCTAAACAGCAGCAGGCCAGTAAAATGCCCTTGAAAACCTGAAAGAGATCATTTTATTCTTTTAGCAATGTCATCAACAGCAGGTTAAAAAGAGATCTAATCTTATAATAAATTGAGGGTTCATCCCAACTGACCAAACCCTTCAGGGTTTGGTGGGAATTGTACCTATACTTATTGGGATTTTGAAAAATATTCATATGACATGCCTCCTATCCCAATCTACTGGGATTTTTTAGACTAGCCATGGCTTTTAAAATCTAGGGCAGTGGGTATTTACGCTCTCCTGCAAGTTTCTAAAACAGACACAGGTAAACCCCACATATATCCTTTTGTCTCAGTGCCTCTGGTACTTCTGGACAGTCCCACGGAAGATGTGTTGAATGGGGACATGAGCTTTGCTACAGGGGTTTTCCTCTGGCCTTCTTTCCCCAATTATATTTCTGGTTATGAGACTGAACATTTCTTTCTTTCTTTTTAGTCTTTTTTTTTTTTTTTTGGTTTAGCACTTCAGCACTATTACATTTAAAAAATTAAACATGTCTCGAGGAGGAGATGTTGAGTTCATGGAAGGGATGACGGAGAGGGAAGGAAACCCCACACACGCCATAGTTAACCACGCCTCAAGCAGGAACAAAAGCATGGATGAAATCCCAGTAAAATTAAGGCATAATTGGATGCAGAAACAGGAGCAGGAACTATCATTACAAGGTGTGAAATCCAGAAACATAATAGCTCAACATTTGAATAAAATTTTGGTATAACCTGCTATAAAGATATGTTTTCTCTCCTTCTAAGAAGCTTCTTTTTTTCTGGAAACATACACAACTATTCATAGTAAAGGAATTCATGGCATTATCATGTGGAATCACAAAATATGCTAAGATTCATGCAGTTAGCATTCTTGGGTATCAGGGAGGAGCAGATCTTATATGTCACTCCTAGAATAAAGGCCAACATTATTCTACTCCATTGGGCCAAATCTTCTCTTATATCCAGTTTCCAATTTGGTACCAAGCTGCTGCTCTTTCTTCTACTATCTTTCTCTTCATTATTTTTTTCCTAGTCCATCAGTTCAGCTGCCACCATTTTTTTCTTCTTCTAGGCTGCATCCACACTGTAGAATTATGCAGTTTTACACTGCTTTAACTGTCATGGCTCAGTATTATGGAGTTTGGGGATCTGTAGTTTAGTGAGATAATTAGACTTCTGTGTCAGAGTTCTGGTGCCACAGTGAACTACAAATCCCAAGATTCCATTGTATAGAGCCATGAAAGTTAAAGTAGTGTTAAACTTCATTAATTATGCAAAATGCACTGTTCGACAGTGGAACACACTCCCTCGGAGAGTGGTGGAGTCTCCTTCCTTAGAGGTCTTTAAGCAGAGGCTGGATGGCCATCTGTCAGGGATGCTTTGATTTGGAGTTCCTGCATGACAGGCGGTTGGACTGGATGGCCCTTGTGGTCTCTTCCAACTCTATGATTCTATATTCTATGATAGCAGCCCTAATCTAGACCAGTATATTCTGCAAAGTCAAAATTCATTCAACATTCACCAGAAGAAAACATTACAGTTGAAGCGGCCTCACCTACTGAGACATCAGATATTTTCGAGGCTGCTTATTCATTTTTACTGGAGCCATTTTAATGTTTTATTCTACTGCTTTTAATCTTAACTTAGTTTAATTTAATCTTAAAGGGTGGGAGGGGGGATTGGGTTGTTACATTTTATTGTACTTGTTTTTTAAATGTTGTACTCCGCCCTGATTGCTGCTGCTGCCGCCGCCGCCGCCGCCGCCGCCTCTTCTTCTTCTTCTTCTTCTTCTTCTTCTTCTTCTTCTTCTTCTTCTTCTTCTTCTTCTTCTGTCTTCATCTTCATCTCCTCACTTCAGTTTTCTCCAAAGGGGAAAAACATAATGCTCCTGATTTGCCTTTCTTTTACCATGTTTTTTCTCAACTCTGGCACTGTTGCCTTATCACTTGGTACTACCCATTTTCGTTGCTGATTGAAATTATTTTAAGGGTATTTTATAATCATTCTGACAGGACCTTTTCAAGTTTTATAATGTTCTATTATTAATCTTAGCTTGTTGAAAAACAACAACAATACCCACAAAGAAAGTAACAAAAAAGATTAAGAACTGACATAACAGTTTAGAGCTCTAAAGGTGCTGAAAAATTTAATCATGTTATAAAAACACAACAGAAACAAAATATTAATGATTTTAAAAGCCAAAGACTGGACAAAATAATAATTTTGATTATAATTTAGAAGCTCAGTAAGGATGAAGGTAGTCAGATCTTGGCTGGGAGGCCGTTCCATAAATGTGGTGCAGCTACAGAAGAAACCCTACTTTCTGTATTACTCAAGGGGTGATGGGGATGCATCATAACAGTAGCAACATCAGATATACTGTTCCAGTATACTGATAGATTGTGGAAGAAAGATAGGCCAAAGGGTAGATGAATGGATTTACAAATGGAAGACATAAGCAAAATATATGGGGATGGTGAGAATGTACGATGATGTGTTTTGTTAAAGCCGGTAAGGACTTTTTGCTGTTGAGAATACGGAGATTATTGCATGGGCTTCTGACCAGCCCTGAGCAGACTGAAAATTTGGGATTTTTCTCTTCATATTGGGTACTATTGCATACCTCTATCCTCAGACCAGAGGCATCCCAACCCGATCTTAGCCAGATCCTTCCCCCCACTGTCCTAACCCCTTCCTTCACAAAGAATGGGAGTTACCCATTCTTTGTGAAGGATGGATTTGGGCAGATCAGGGATGGTTCTGGCTATGATTGGGTCACGATGCCTCTGTCAGTCTGTTCTGGGGCAGGGTGGAAGCCCATGCAATAATCTCATATGTGAGTTCCAGTAGCTTGAGTCATGCAATTTTGCAGTGGGAGCTTCTAAACTGCAGGATGGTTGATTTGATAAACATGTATTTTTATATTTTCTTTTCTAAGCAGCCACTCTTGACAGTCTGGCAACCATTTTGGATCCTGTATTTTGCCCTGGACCTAATGTCATTATGTGGCATTTTATAGGTGACAGGAATGGCCACCAAATCTGGTGAGGAATATAGAGAGATAGTTCTGTTCGTTTGGAATATCAGTATGCAAAGTTATCTTTTGGCACCTTTGAGACTAACTGTGCAAAAGAAGTTATAGCATAAACTTTTGTAGACTTGGTCTACTTCCTCCATGCAGCTGAGGAAGTAGATCAAGTCTATGAAAGCTTATGCTACACTTCTTTCACACAGTTAATCTCAAAGGTGCTACAAGATTTCTTTGCATGGTAAAGAACATTCAGAGAAAACTGCAAAGTGCCCTTCTCTCTCAAACAGTCTCTCAAGCTCCCTCTCTCTCTGTAGGTGTGTGTTTGTGAAAGAGAATTTTTTAAAAAAAAACTTTGGAATTTTATTTTAAAAAACTGTTTCTGTGAATATTGGATTCTGATCTTGCTGAAACAAAAGGAAGGGTCCAATGTATTTCCACTGGAGAAAATTTCAGGAAGATTTTAGGCATTATATGCTATAGAGACCAGCAGGAGTGTAGTGAGGTGGGGGCAACATGAAAGTATTGCTCCTCCAAATAACCCCCCCCCCACATAAATTTTTCTTTCAGTCTCCACATTTTTTTTAGCACTTCAGAGAGTGAGATATTGAAAATCCTTTATACTTAGAATTTTTATATTTGCTGTCTACACATTCCCTTGGTAACTTTGCCTGTCCCCTTTTCTTTGGATGCTTAAACTGTATTTCCAAAAGCTCAATTGAATCTTTATGTTGCTGCAGTTTTAGAATTTGTGGATGCAAGGAAAATGTACTGGGGAGCAGAATTTTTATTTTAGGAGGCAATACCCTTATTGTGTCCCCTATATCTACACTGCTAGTGACTAGAAAATATTAGTACAGGAGCCATGTCAGTGAGGAGTTTATCACACCCTTGCAGAAATGGGGGTTTAAATCAGAAAAATCCCACAAAAGTGGTTTGATTTTCACCTGACCTTATTGTTAAAGTGGTGTTAACCAGAACGGAAAGTAGACTGGAAATAGACAAAAGCCACTCCTTTTAACTTGTGGAAAATCCCAAAAGTAAAAAGGAGTGGCTTTTGTCTATTTTCTGTTTCAGTTAACACCAGTTTAACAATGTGTGTGAAAATCAACCTGCTTCTGCAGGTTTTTTTTCCAGCTTTTAAATCCCATTTTTGCACGGGGTTTCCCCTGTCTGATAAACTCCTATGTTGGGTTTATCTGACAATCTGTTGCATTTCATCCTGTGGCCATGAACAAGAATCCATTAATGGATTCCACTGTATATTTCTACAAAGGTAATGTAAAAATGTTCTTGCCTCTCACAATAAGATACATTTGTGATGAATAGACCTGCCTATCAGCCAGTGCCGAGGCAGCATTTGACCAGCCAATGGGAAGCTGGCTGGGCAGGGTTAAAAATGCCATGCAGACAGAGTGGAACTGGAGTTGGGAAAAGAGTTACGCCTGAGGGAGGGTGTGCTTTAAGTTCCTGAGGGAACAGTTTAGAGTTGTTTATTGACCGCAAAAAGGTCTTATATACGTCCAAGGTGGGACAGTGTTATGCTTGGGGAGTCTAGTAGTGAGAGGCTCAGAGCAAGCCAGTCTCTGAAAGAGAGGTTTTGGTCAGTTTTCCTGAGACAGTATTGCCTGTGTGGCTGAGTTAATATGAAGATTTTGAAAGAATATCTTGTAACTAAGTAATAAGTCAATATTAACAACTTTGAGTCTAATTTATAGTTTATTTTTACATTTTACAATAAACTTTTGTTAGTGTTTGAAGAACTACTTGGCCTCTGTTCTATAATCAAACCATGCTACTAAATATTAGAGACTCAGAGGTTCTGTGCCATCTTAAAGAGCAGTACTAAGGTGATGGTTGACAGGAGTCCTTCAAATAAATTGGTGGCAGTGGTGGGAACAAAATACCCATAGGACAGCTACAGCTAGAAGAAGGTTGTGGGTGGACTGTGGGTGGGTCACCACATAATTTGGTGGCAGCAGTGGGATCAAAATACCCCAGAGAGCTGCCATCATAGAAAGAGTTTGTGGTTTCTCACCACATAATTTGGTGGCAGCAGTGGGATCAAAATATCCCATAGGGCTGCCACAGCTAGAAGAAGGTTGTGGGTGGACTGGGGGTTGGTCACCACAACATTGAAATCAGCAATATGAGAATTGGCATTGATTTACTGGCAAGATGTTCAAGCTGTGCATTTCAAAGTTAGGTTCCCAAATTCTTTACTAGCTCTCCTGATCTCTTTCTCCTTCCCATTGCTGAGATTAAAAATATTAAGGACTTTTACTTCTGAAAGCAAGTCCTGAAACTTTACCAATGAAATTTTAGTTTCTTGGCTTGAACTGTTGCCCATCTTCACTCAATGACATAGAAACGCAAAGCCATTTCTCTTAAATTATGATTTCCCCCAGTGCTTCTACCTGCAAGCTACAGCACTTTGCAGTATCCCTTGGGTATCCAGGATAATCCCATTTGTGCTGAGACTAATTTCCTTCTTGGCAGCCTTTGCTTTCTTTTACCTATTCATCTGTGATTTTTTTTTTTTTTTGGGGTGGTGGTGGTGGGGGGGGGGTAAAGTTACTGATCCATTTGGCTCCAAGGACCTACTTTCATGTTTCTCCTCCTTTCCTTTCTTCTCATTATTAGTGCCAACCCCATTATACAGCAAGGTGATAACACTTTGATTCAGGAAACACCAATAGTGGAGAAAGTGGACTGGGCAGATGTATTAGTGCAGATGTCTGAAAGATGTTGCAAGATATTTCAGTGTCTGTTTCTAGCCAAAGCTTGGAAGGTACTTGTTAGAAACAGTAACTTTCACTTATGTCTGTCACACTACACAGGTATAACACTATGATTGCTGTGGTTCCATTCTATGTAATCTGGGAATTTGGAGTTGAGGTAGGGCGATTTAGATGTCTCAGCCAGAGACCCCTGGTGCCTCATCAAACTGCAATACCCAGCATTCCACAGGATTCCATCATGGAAGTTAAAGTGGAGTGAGAGTGCTCTAATTATACAAATGTGATAGGGTCTATAGTTAGTTTCTCCTCCCCCAATATCCGAAGCACAGCTATGTTACATTATAATTGTACATTATAATTGTAAGAAAGGAAAACTTCAGTCCTTTTGTGGTTTAAATGTAATGCAGGATTGGAAATATGCAGTCCTCTAGGTGTTTTGGACAGTAGTTCTCATCATCCTCACCATTGGCTGTGTTGCCTAGAGCTGGCAGTTGTAGCCTAATAACACCAGGAAGGCCATACAATTTCCATACCTACTGAAATGCTTTCAGTTATTATTATAGTTACAAAGGGTCACTAGTGACTTATCATATATGCTTGGCCATAAGTTGACCTCTTGTATAACCCAAGAGCATGTTTGGTGGGGGCAAAATTATGGATTTTGTTATGCTCCATGGTTAAGTTAAAGGTAAAACCTAGGGGGACGTAGCAAAGGATCTAAACATGAAGCAAAACAAAACAGTGTCAAGGAATTTACAAAATTCCAGCAGGCATAACATTTGTGCTCACACTAAAGGTTGGATGGATGAGAGAGTTGTGTGTGTGCATTGGGGGGGGGGGGATCAGTGCTTCCAGAACAGACTACACTCTTGCCTTTCACCAGGGGATGGTTCCTTTTTTATATAAAAATTAAGGTACAGTACTTACAGTGACCCATGGATAAGGTTACTCAGTTTTTTGGATCATTTTTTTGACTAAAATTTCTAGACCTATACCTGAGTATATAGAGTAGATGTGATTTCTACCATGGTGGCTTGCAGCATTCATTGTAACAAGGAAACAAAATAACTTCTTAAGCTACTATTTATATTTTAAAAAAGACAAGACTCACAAACCTTTAACTATAACAGTAAGCAGTGACTGGGTTTGGGGCTGACCTTGGTGTGGAAGTGGACTTAACTATTTTGGAAAAAACAAACAAACCAACAACTTTCCAACCTCTGCGCTAAGCAGAGAGGGAAAGTTTAGAATGTTTAGAAATGTGTGAGCTGTTTGTTAGAAATCACATAGTTATATATTTAACATTACCTGGATATATAACTATGTATTTAAATTTGATTTTTTTAAAAAATGCAGATAATACTGAAATGGGACAGAATGCATGTGTAAGTGAATACATGGAAAAGTGTCAAAGATCAGAAATATTTTTATTTTATTTTATTTTATTGGTTTAATTTATATCTTGCATTTCATCCAGCACAGCACTGAAGGCAATTTACAACATTTTTTTAAAAAAAAAGTACAGGAAAAAAACACAAACCCTATTTGCACAATAGTTAAAACAAACAAACAAACAAACCATAATTCTGTTAAAAATTCAAACGGCCTGGACAGACCAGCACTTTGCACCAGCCTGGCCCGAACTAGGAGTGCACAGGGACTGAGCATTTACATTATCAGCAACCATACCGTGCTCCCTGGGCACCATCTTGGTGTGCCCCCATACGGACGGGGTGCAACACGATGACGTCCGTGTGGCACAGCACCCACACAGTGCCATGCTGTGCGGACATCATCATGGTGCACGAGCACACCAATGGCACCTCACATGTGGCCTAAAAAGTGGGTTCTTTTTAGACCTCATGGAGGCCGTGGCATTTGGTTGCTGTGGCTGCCATCCATCTTGCTGCCCCTTTCTGCCAATCTGTCCAGCCCCAAAGTTAAGCTAGTTTAAAACATATTTAAAATAAAAAAGATAAAGGCTTGGCACAACATATTAAAGTCTGTTCTACTACAAAAAGGGAAAAGGCTTGCCTAAATAAAAAAGGACTTTGCCTGAGGGCAGAAGCTGAGCAAACAAGAAGTCAATGAAAGTTTCTATAGGAGGAAGTTCCACAGCCTGGGAGCAGCCATTGAGAAGGCTCTCCCTATGTCTTCACCAAACATGCCTATAATAGTGGTCGGAATGAGAGAAATTTCACTTTCTAATATCTAAAAACATGGGCAATCTTATATATAGAGTTATATGTTGTCCGCACAGGCCAAATAAAACATCCTGCTGTCCTCTTGGTGGGGAGTGTAGACAATGCAGACTGACTCTGGTATGAATTGTGTGGATGATGTCTGGAAAGTTCTGCACCGAACCTGTCATATACCTCCCTTAAACAGTTTACCCGCTCTGATTATGCGAATAGAGGAGCGGGCTATAAATAAACATTATTATTATTATTATTATTATTATTATTATTATTTCTTCTTCTTCAAAAAGTTACCCTTTGTTCTGGTTCTTCTGGAGTCTACCATTGTGATGCTGAGTGGTTGTTTACAATAGGTCACACTATGCCTCCTATGGCCATTGCTGCTGGTATAAGTCTCTCGCTCTGAGGTCAGAATGAGGTGCCCAGCCATGTGATCAGCAGTGGGCATCTCATTCTGATCTCAGAGCAACCACTTTGCACCAGCAGTAGTGGTGCTGGGTGGCACAGCAGGATGTGCTTGCAAACAGCTGCCTGGTGTCTCAATGGAGAGCCTAGAGGTAATGGGGGAATTCTGGGACAGTTTCAGGGCCAGAATACTCTGGGCTGCTCCTGGAATATTCTGGCCTGTGTGGACTCAAACATGGTCTTCCACATTGTCTGCACCCATGCTGTATAGTGCTTTAAATGTCATAGCCAGTACTTTGAATTCTGCTTAGAAACAAACCAATAGTCTGCACTAGGGATTAATAGGCTTCCTGTAATAAACAACTGTGGAGACTGTATTCTGTTAGGTTAGAAATTGTGCAAGCCTGATTTACCATTCTACCATATTCAATCCATGTAAGATTATTGTCTGCTATTTTTTTTTAATAAGAAGTTTCTTTTATAGTACCATATAAGATTGTATTGTATACCAGACTATCAAAATGAGTCATAATTAGTTTTTAAAAGCTCATCCCATAATCTAAGGCAAAATGTAGTCTTGGAGCCATGTGTGGCCCTGAAGCCTATTTGTGTGGCCCTCTATTACTCAAGCAGACCATTCACACTAACTATTATTACACTATGATGCCACTTTAACTGCCACGGCTCCTTCCTATTGAGTCCTAAGGCTTGTTGTTTGATGAGGAACTGCAGAACATGTTTTCCTAAAATGCAAATCTCAAAATTCCATAGGATGTTTCCATGGCAGTTAGAGTGGATTCATTGTGTTATAATTACATAGTATGACTAGGCCCCAATGGTAAATTTCATTATTATTATTATTATTATTGACACAATTGTTTCCCAAAAGCAAAAGTACACTTCCAGTCACTTCCAAGAATTTTGAGGGGATATTTTGAAGTCCCCCATGAAGCCCTCAGAGATCCTTGTGTGTATATGTGCCTTCAAGACACCTGTCAACTTATGTTGGTCTCATGAATTTCATTGGATTTTCTGAGGCAATGAATACTCAGAAGTGATTTTGCTCATTCCTTTCTCTGAGATATAGCCTACACCACCTGGTATTTGTTAGCAGTCTCTCACCTAAGTACTAACCAGGGCTTAGCTTCGAAGATCAGATGGGATCTGATGCTTTTTGGAGCACAAAATTGGCCTCCACAGCCACAATTCCCTGCCCCAACGGAGGTTATATGTTTTTCAATATACAGATGCCACAATGGAGATTTTCAGACCAGCACTTAAGCACTGGTAAAATGCAGCTAAATCTCTGCTAAAACATTTAGGAAACGCACTTCCTAAATGTCAGGGAATCGTCAGCTCCCTTCCAGCTTCCCTGAATCATTCATGGAGAGGCAATTTCCTCTGAATGGAAACTCTGCGTTCAGAGGAAATTGCTTCTCCCCGAATGATTCAGGGATGCTGGAGGGGAAGCTGACGATTCTCTGACATTTAGGAAGTGTGCCAGGCTTTCACACATGCATGCTCCCTAAATGTTTCAGTGGTGATTTAGCAGCACTTACCCCACAGTAAGTGCTGGTCTTAAAATCTTTAATATCATTATAGGCAGGTTTGGGCTAGAACAGATCAGCAGGAAGGGAGGAACTTGAAGCCACTCCTGATGAAGACACCTGGGGACCATGGCAAACACATGCCACAGTTCCAAAGGTGCCCTCTGCCACCAGCCCAAATTGGAGTAGAAAAGATCTGCTCCTACTTGGGCTGTGTTTGGGCTGCCAGCGGAAATTCTGAGTTCTCCGGCAGCATGTGGCATCAAAACGCCATGCCCCTGGAGCGTCTTGAAGCCATCCCCTTGTGGTGGGCTGAATGGCTTCAGGATGTCTTGGGGGCATATGGTGTCAAAACACTATGCTCCCAAGCCACCCAAAAGCTGCGTTTTGTGTCTGGTCTTTTCCAGCCCTTAATCAGAGAGTGGTTCCTTGGTATTCACTGAGAGTTGGTTCCAGGACCCCTTTGTGGATACCAAAATCTGTGGATTTTCAAGTCTAATAATAATAATAATAATAATAAATAATTTTTTTATATCCCACCCTATTATTTACAATGGCATAGTAAAATGGTGTGTCCTATATAATATGGTAAAATCAAGTTTTGCTTTTTGGAATTTATATATTTTTTGAATATTTTCAAACAATGGATGGTGGAATCCATGGATAAAGAATCTATGTATATGGAGGGTGAGTGCAATTTCTGTAATCCATAAAATAAGAGAAGAAGAAGAAGAAAATTTATTTATATACCCCCTTTCCAAGAGATCAAAGCGGTTTACAAGAATGCTTAAACAATTACATACACAATTAATACATAGATGAATAAAAAGTTCATCCCCTTACCTTAACTAAAATACCAACATAAAATTACAGTTAAATTAATTAAATAAAAATATATTAAACTATATCCTCCTCTTCAAGCCAAATGGACTGGCCCTTGTCCTTGCCCTTGCCCCCTCCCCCCGAAGCAGCTCCCAAGGAGCGCACATGTTCCTGGCTGGGTACCTGGGGCCTGGTCCTGGCAGGAAGCAGTCTGGGACCAGCAGTCCACCAGGTGAGATGGAGCAGGCAGGTAGTAAGCAGCAAGTCCTCACAGCAGCAGCAAGTAGCAAACAACAAGTCTACACAGCAGCAGGAGGTACTACACATCTGTTCCTGGGATGGTGGGGTGGCCTGGTGTTCTCTCCTCTTTCCCCACTTTGTGCTGGCTCCCCTCTGTCCTAGCAGGCACCCAGCCTTTATCCCTTTCCCAAGGGGCGCAGGTGTTCCTGGCTGGGTACCTTAGTTTCATAAAATGAAATTAAGGAGCTTTATAGACTGCCCAAAAAGGGTGGTTTGTGGGCATCCCTTTCAGCGCTGGATTGGGGCCAGGGCAGCCTCAACTGCAAACCCCAGAGGCTCCAATCCACTGCTTTTCCAGGCCACAGAGAAGTGGAAAAATGTCCCTTCTTCGTGGCTTGGAAAGGGGTGTACTGCCTGGTCCCCTTCTTCCTCAATTAGTTTCCGTGGCAATCTAGTTGCCATGGGAACAAAGCACTTGTGCAAAAGGAGCTCTGTTTTGGAGCTCCTTTCTATGCTTCTGGAAGGGCGTCCCAAGCACCCTGCAGCAGTGCAGTGACATCAGGTGCACACCAGTCCATGTGGACGCAGCATGTGCTGTGATGCCATGGTTGTGTGCGCATATGGATGGCACAATTTCACAATGGTGCTATCCATACAAACTAGATTTTGGGAGCATGCGGTTGCTTCACACTCCCCAGCCCTAGTTTTAGCCTGAGGACGGTGCTTTGTGCCCATCTGTATAGGGCCTAAATGTCTATCTTGATCAGTCTAAATCTAGTGGTTTTATTTGGTTCATCATTAAAACAACAACATATTATACATTGTAAAAAAGAAAAAAAGAAACAACCATAGGAACTGAACAGGTACAGAAGTTAATCAAGAGGCTCCCATACTATGCACATATTTACCATGTTGTATACACTAAAGTTTCAGTATTAGTTGTGATTTACAAAGGTTTTGTTGTTATAGGACAGTAATAATCTAAGTGCATTCATCTGCTGTCATTTTGTGGATTCCAGGTGGGTACTTGTGACTGAGAATGGTGTCTTCAGTTGAATGATCGCTATAGCTACATTAGAGGGAGGTAGCAAAGTGCAACTCATGGGCAGCATGTTGTCCGTGAGCCCACTTGTGGGCCCTGAATCCCCCTAAAGACTCTTGAAACACCCAGCTTGGTCTTTTCTTTAAAAAAAATCGTACCAATTTTCAGAGATTTTTTTCCCCACCACAAAACTGGCCAAACCAACTAAAACCAGAGCATCAGAGTAAATACAAAATACAAAATCCACAAAACAGTTATTCCTTTATTGGCCAACCAAAACATACAACCTACATTTTGCTACACAGCCAACATGACTACCCCTGAATGTGTTTCAAGAACACAATGGTTTATTTTCTTCCAGAGCCTGTGGAAGTCAGCAGAAAATCAACCAGAATGGTGCTTCGAATTGATACAATGTCACTTCCAGTGCACTGAAACTTGATGGCATGGCCTGCCACGTGGAGTTCGAAGATGAAAATGGCGCTTGCCCTCTCCACAGCTTCCTATCCCCGAGGTCCATAGATTCTCTATATACCTGTTCAAGTGAATTGACAAATCTGGGTACTCTGTCACTGACAGCCATCCAACTCCATGGAGAGGCAAAATTGGCAGTAGCCACAGTACAGGATACTATAACATCCACCTTGTTTAAATAATGTGGCTCTTAATGGCTACAATTCCCATAATTATGGAGCCTGAGCAAACATGGAAAGCTCTAAGCACATATTAAACTTGTTGATTGACTTGTTACCAACTTGATGTTGAACATATGTTTTCTGTCCACACTTTTGACACTATATTATTCCCAAGGTGACCAAACTCAGTCCTTTCATTGTAATAATCTCTGGTACACAATATTTTGTAACATGCAAATAGCTGGCTTTGACCTCCATTGTCATGACTAGGGAAATGTATTGTGCTGTAAATAGATGAATGCTAAAATCGTGGCCCAAAACCTTGAGCACTGGAAACATTATTCTTCCCCCATTTCTCATTGAACTTGATATGCTGAACATTATTTGTACTCTATAAAATAAAATTTTCAGTGTTTTATTTATTTTTGCTGTGATCATAAACATCTCTAAACACTTCATTTTTTGCTAGCCTGATAACATTTCTCATAAAACCACCTTATTGGCAGCATAAGCAAATGTTTTATGTCCAGCTAGGGAATTTAATTAAGATAACTTGGCATTGTCTACTAATAAATAACTGAAATGAGAACAACAGAAGCTTTAAACAAACAATTTAAAGAATGAATGGCAAAATGTTAAATATTGACATGAAGACATTTTTAACATAGATGCTGAACAGTGTGTGAAAAACAGCTTACCACATACTGAAACTTCATGGTAAAATAAGGCTGGGAGCAGACATGTATATCTGAATATTTAATTCTTCCATACATAAATGAATAATTTCAAAAGCTATCTTTCTTCTGGGTGACATTATGGGAATTTGAGGATATTTTTTTTTCACACTTAGGGAATTTTTGTGAAAAAAATCTTTGTGTAAAACTCCTTGTTTCTGTGTAACTCCTTCTCAACATTTTGCACAGAAAATCTACATTAAACATCCCCAGCTGCACAAAATTTTGGACAAAGAAATGTATGTTAAACAAAATGCACTGTTCTCTATAGATTTTTTTTGGTGCAGAGAAGGAGTGAAGATGGGAGAAAGGTACATCAATAATCTAAAATATGTGGATAACACAATATTAGTAGCGAAAAACATAATGGACTTGGAAGTTCAAGGAAGAATGTGTAAAGTCAGGATTGCTGTGGAACATTAAAAATCCAGAAATAATAACCATGGAGAAAATATATAAATTCAACTTAGACAATGAGAAAATTGAAAGAAAGAATTCTCGTACCTTGGAGACTGCAGTCAAGAGATAAGAAGACAACTTGGGGCCAGTATAGACCAGCATGAAAAGCTGGTTTCTAGCTGGCTTGGGGCTGTGGTGTATGAATGATGCCTGCCCCCATGATGACCAGAATACGGCTTCACACTGCCAGGCTGCCTGCAAGGCAGTCAGCTTCCAGGTACTCCAGTGGCAGGGCGTTTAGACTCTGCAGACCACTGGAACATTGTAAAGCTACAGCAGGGTGGAAAAAGCCACCTTTTGCCAGTGGAAAAAAGTGGCATTTTGCTGCTTCTTTTTGGGCTGGCAAAAAGACAGATTGCAGCCACAGTGTGCGGTTACCACAGCCCCAATCTGGCTCTCCCAGGGGCAGCTTCAACATGCCCCTTCATGGCAATCTGTTCTGCCCCTAGGAATGGGAAGGGTGGCCATGAAAAAGCTAGAAAAGATCCTAAATAATAAAGATATACAATTAAGCACTAAAGTTGTAATCATCCAAGCCATGGTATTCCCGATCATTATGTATGGTTGTGAGAGCTGGACGGTGGGGAAAAAGAGGAATAAAAAGATCAACTCATTTGAGATGTGGTACTGGAGAAAAGTGCTGAGGATACTGTAGAAAGCCAAAACAACAAAACAGATCAAGCTTGAAATACCCCTAGAAGCCAAGATGATCAAATTGAGGCTGTTGTAATTTGGCCACAGCATGAGAAGGCATGACTCATTAGAAAAGTCAACAATGCTGGGAAAGGTGAAGGGTAGTTGAAAGAGAAGAAGTCTGTAAGCCAGATGGATGGAATCAGTTAGGAAGGCCATGGGCCTGGCTCTGTAAAAATTAATTAAGCCAAGCAGTGGAAGACAGGGGGTCTTGGTGATGTCTCACTGACAGTGTTGCTATGAGTCAAGGTCAACTTGTGGGCAATTAACAACAACAGCAACCAACATACGAGTGAAGTCATGCTTAGAAAACACTTGAAAGACTACCTACCTCAAAAGAAAGCCATCTTTAAACCCACAATTATTTAATTTTGGGAAGGAATGCCAATCCCTTGAGTATTAAAAACCTGACTGGTTAATAGCTCAGTGGATGCTTTCCTGGTACATGGTCAAGCTTGGTACTCCAGGAAAGAGATAAAAAAAGGATGCATATATGAGATTCATCATAGTTTTTTTTTCTTTTTTTTCAATTTGCTTAAAGAAATAAGTTATAATCATAGAATAATAGAATCATAGAGTTGGAAGAAAACACAGGGGCCATCCAGTCCAACCCCCTGCCATGCAGGACCTCTCTATCAAAGCATCCCAGGCAGATGGCCATCCAGCCTCTTTTTAAAGACCTCCAAGGAAGGAGACTCCACCACTCTCCAAGGAAGTATGCTCCACTGTTGAACAGCCCTTACTGTCAGGAAGTTCCTTCTAATGTTGAAGTGGAATCTCTTTTCCTGTAGCTTTCTTCCATTGTTCCAGGTCCTGTTCTCAGGAGCAGCAGAAAACAAGCTTGCTCCCTCCTCAATATGACATCCCTTCAAATATTTAAACAGGGCTATCATATCACCTCTTAATCTTCTCTTCTCCAGGCTAAACATACCCAGCACCCTAAGGCGTTCCTTATAGGGCATGGTTTCCAGACCCATCACCATCTTAGTTGCCCTCCTTTGGACATGCTCCAGTTTCTCCACATCCTTTTTGAATTGTGGTGCCCAGAACTGGACACAATATTCCAGGTGGGGCCTGACCAAAGCAGAATAGAGTGGCGTTGCCCTTTTAAAGTGCCATATCACACTGTTGACTCATGTTCAATTTGTGATCTACTAGGACTCCTACTTCCCTCTCACATGTAGTCATGTTAAGCCAGTTGTCCTCCATCATACATCTATGCATTTCCTTTTTCCACCTTAAGTGCAGTACCTTACAAAAGCAAAACAAAAGCAAAACAGGATGTGTTTTGAAAAAGCAGGGAAGTGTGCAAAGCGGGATGGCTGAAAAATATTTGAAGCGTCTACAAGCGTCTTTGAGAGGACTTATGAAAAATATCCAAAATAAATAAATATAAAATTTGAAAATATCTTGTTAATGTTTCTCATGTTCATGGGATTAAAGTTTGGATCTTCCTTGTGAAAATATGCTCTTCATATTGCCTTATTTGCGAATTGTGGTTTGTGAATGAACATAAATTCTTGTATAATTTTGTTTTTTCTTTTAATTACTTTAAAATGAATAAAAAGAGTTAAAAATATGCTCTTAATAGTTTTCTTTTCTTTTCCTCCTAGGTTGATGGAATATTATGCTTAACTGACATCCTTACAGACAGTACTCACTCACAAGCTACCCATGCTGAAGCAGCAGCAGTAATAGCTCAGATCACATCTCCTCACCTCACCTTCACTCAACATCTTGGCAGTTTCCTTGAGAACATGGAGGAGATTGTCACAGCACTTTTGAGTATGTATATTGGAATTTTTCATGTTACTCTATACAAAGTGGCAGGACATGCCACTTTACAAAAGGAAAAGGGAACCTTCTGTCAGCCTATGCATTTTATCATTCATTTTAGTAATTTCAATATTAACATGAATGTCAGGAGTCAAATATAATTTGTTGATCTAATGGGCTAGTGTTGAACCCTGCATTCTTGTTAATTATGTACTCATTTGATTGAACTGAATATGTTCTCTATTCTGGTTAGAATGTGAACTGATATATCTCATACCACATTACTACAATGTATCTGTGGGCTTCTTCAGCAATCTGCTGAACAGATATATGTTTCCCTATTAGGGCAGGGATGTGTGCAAATTATGCCCCTAGTAGGCCCTTTCTGCCTTCCATCATTTTGTCAACTTCAGTCACTTCCTAATACCTCACCATTCTTTTTCTGAGCCCCCCCCCCCGGAGGGGGGGAGGCATGCCTTTCCTGGAAGCTTCCAGAAGCAGGAATTCACCTTTCAAATACTTTTCAGCCATCCCGCTTTGCACACTTCCCTGCTTTTTCAAAACACATCCTGTTTTGCTTTTGTTTTGCTTTTGTATTAAATAATTTTACTAACATAAAAGAAATGATTATCAATATAATAAAGACAATGTTATCTTCAACATTATATAATAACAACTAAGGACCTTTGCAGACCGACCATTAAGGCCGGCCTGGGGGTGGAGTCGGGGCATGGTGTCCACATGACACATGGCCCAACTCCGTCCCCATGGCAGCATGATGCCATGTGCCTCAGTGCATGACACACGGCATTATGGCACTCTTCCGGTGCTGTGTTTAGATGATGCAACACCAAAGGAGTGCTGTAAATCCATGGCACAGCAACTAAAGTGCCCTTTCCATCTTGTTTTTGTGCCATGGAAAGGCCAGATCGCAGCTGTGGCGTGTGGTTGCCACAGCCCTGATCTAGCTGTAAAAGGAGCAGCTGCAGGCAACACCTTAAGGGCTGTCCGCACAGCCCCTTAGAATGAGAAACAAAAGGAATATCCTATATTAAATATAGGAGCCAGTGTGATGTTGTGTTAGGGTTGCCATAAGTTGGAAAGGCACACAACAATAGCAGCAACAACAAATATTAAATATATTTCTCATCACAACTTTTTTGTAATAATAGTGCGACTTCTTTCCTCCCCTCAGAACTAGTTGTAAAAGGTACTTATAATTATTTTCTTTGCATTATCCTTAACTTGTTCCATCTACCTTTTTAATCTATTTTCTAGCCTGTTTACAAAGATTGAGCAAACAGTTTTAAAATAATAATCCTTACTTAATAATTAATTCTCCTTATTAAACTAAGTATTTTTATTTATCCTTTACAACCAATATATTACTAAGTTACTCCTAGGAAACATAATAAAATAAATAAAATGCTAAACAAAAATTTGGGTGGTCTACCAACCATGCATCCCTGGCTCGTCTCAGGAGCAGAAAACTGACTCCCAGACTGACTGCAGTTGCTCACCCTTGCTCAAGAGCCATTGCAGAGTAAAATACTGGGAACTGGGAAAGTGGTGACTCAAGTTGCTTAAGATGGCAGCTCCTAATTTGTTGGAGGTGTCATTCCAATGATAAAGTTGTGGCAATTCACATTCATTTAATAGCTTACATAATAATAGCCTCTCAAAATAGCTTACATTATTATTATTATTATTATTATTATTATTTATAGCCCACTCCTCTGTCTAAGCAATTGGAGCCAATTACAGCA
Source organism: Urosaurus nigricauda (assembly GCA_034509955.1). Taxonomy (NCBI): domain Eukaryota; kingdom Metazoa; phylum Chordata; class Lepidosauria; order Squamata; family Phrynosomatidae; genus Urosaurus; species Urosaurus nigricauda. The sequence continues at coordinate 104,700,020 of JAOEGL010000001.1, forward strand.
AGTTAAAAAAGTCACAAGCAAAAACAATACCAATAACCCACTACCTAACCTCCCACCCCTTAAAATTAAATTAAACTAACAGCAAATTAAAACCAAGCAGACAATTAAAACATAAACATCATCATGGAAAAGAAAACTAACCATTCCATGGGCAGTGTAAACTATGGCATCATGGGTCAAGGTGTTGGGAACTGGTGGGGAAACATAACCCAATTCCGGAGCCGGGAAATTAGGAAGTTTCTGAGAAGGCGTTCTGGAAGAGATGCATATTTATAGCTTTTTAAAAGCAGTCAAGAGATGTAATAAGATGGATCTCGTTCGGCAGGCCATTCCATAGCCTGGGAGCAGTAGCAGAGAAAGTCCTCTGGGAGGTTTGCGACAGCCTAGTTTGTACAACCCCTCATTTTCTCTGGAAGCTCTTGCATTAAAATGCTTTAAATAAATAAAATAAATAACCCTATCTTGTGTTTCAATAATTTAGTAGCTTTAAGACTGTAATGAAATTATTTTCTGCTTATTTAGAATTGTGCCAAGAGGCCACATCTGGAGAGGTTTTCCTGCTGGCTTCAGCTGCACTTGCCAATATTACATTTTTTGATGCGATGGCCTGTGAGATGTTGCTTCAGCTGGATGCAGTGAAAATTCTAATAGCAGCTTGCTGTGACAAACAGAAAGTAGATAGTCCCTATTCCCGGGACCAGGTAAATGAATACACATTTATATACTATTCTATAGAAACTGATGTGATAGTTCATCGTCTTGTGGCATGCTTCCATATGCCTATAACATGCTTAAGGCATGTTTAAACATGTAAAATCTGGTCTGGAACATTGCTACACAAACTTTCACCAGTAACACCCCATTTCTTTATCAAATACAGAAATGGACCCAAGTCAAAGTGCCAGTTATGACCTATTAAACCCTATATGGCTCAGGTCCAGGCTATTTGGCAGGCTGTATCTCCCTATATAAACTAGCCCAGGCTCTGCGATCCTCAGGAGAGGCCCTCCCCTCAGCCCCACCACCATCACAAACATGGTTGGTGGGGACACGAGAGAGGGCCTTTTATGTGACTGCTCCTAGGCTGAGGAACTCCCTTCCCTGGGAGACCAGAATAGCTGCCACCTTGTTGGCCTTCTGCTGGCAGACTATGAACTACCTGTTCAGACAGGCTTTTAAAATAGAAAGTTTTTAAAGCGAGGGCTGGGGCGATGTATTGTTTCAAAGTATTTTTAACATTTGAAACATTTTATTCTTTTAATTTATTTTAATATTGTAATAATTTAATTCTATTGTAATGTATGATTACTGTATGCTTTTAATTGTACTGTTTTTTTTTAATGTTGTGAGTCGCCCTGAGTCCAAGTTTTGGGAAAAAAACATGGGATAATGATGGTGATGGTGGTGGTGATGATGATGATGTCCTCAACTGTTGATTTGCTTTGGTGGATGAGCAATAGCAGATTTGTACCTAAATGATGGAAAATCCATACCTCAGTTTCCCTTTGTTTTCCAGAGATGAATAAACACAGGCCTGTAAAATTAAGGAGCACAAAAACCTTTTAAAAAAACACCAAAAAATGCTGGTTTTATAGGACTTTGGCATTCTAAATCCAAAAATGACCCCAGATTTGCTCCATCAAATACAGGTTTTTTAAACAACTTTCTTTGATGTTTGTGTTTGGTAATATGTGACTGAATGAAATGATCCTGCAAGGAATTATCCTGCTAAGAGTAAGAAAAGGGTTAAAATCTTTTAATATTTTCATAACACATTAATTTGCTGATATAAAACACAAAATCTTATCAAAAGCACTAAAAGAAATTGCAATGGAACATGTCTGTGCAGGCCTGCACTGTTCTGCACATGTTGTACCGGTATGCACTTAATCAACACTGGATAACAAATTGATAAAAATATCAAATTTTTGAAAGAACTTGTGTGGCATGGCATTTTTATAGCAATAGCAATATAAAGTACATTTCTACACTGCTTGTCAGTGAACTAACACTCAATAAGCAGTTATAATGTGTAAACCAATTGTCCCTAACAAGCTGGGTACTCATTTTACCAACTTATGGAAGAATGGATGGCTGAGTGGATCCTGGAACCCTGCCTGGGATTAAACTCACAATGTACATGGGATGTAACTTTAAGAAAGTGGGTTTTATCACATTTCCCTGCCACTGGGGCGTACGCAGCCCATTTGCAACCCGGGCTTCTGCCGCATCTTTTCAGGAACGGGAAAATACCATTCTTGAAAAGATTCGGGAGGAGCCTGGAGAAGTTTGGGTTGTAAATGGGCTGCGTAGTGTCTGGTGAGGGGAAATGCTATAAGATCTGCCTTCTTAAAGTTACATCCCGCATCTACCGCAGGACCACAACCAATGCAATAAACTCCTAATAGGAGTCTTAGAGAAATGGCCACTATTTCTAATTTCCCCTTAACTCAGTGAATTTCATACCTATGGAGGTAAAACCAAAGTATTTTAGGTTGAGTGGCTGTTGCTTTGTGGGAATAACACACATTTGAATGGCTGTAAATAATTCTATAGCATTTGCAAGCATGGATAGGTGGTTTGAATTTGCAGGAATAGCTGCGGGAGGCTGATAAATGAGTGTAGAACAAAAGATATGAGTTCAAAGACATAAGGAACAAACCAACCATTAATCCTGCTGGATCACGGTAACTAAGCAAAACATGATGTTATTATATTTGTTGTATCTATTTTGCAGTGGAAATAGGTACAATACAAAAATCTAGAGCAAGTGTTGGCAACTGGGTTTGGGGTAGGCAAATTTCACAGTCTACATACCTCCAGAGAAAGCCCAAATAACTTCATTTTTCTCTCCTGTCCAAGTGCCTTTCAAAATACCCAATGATGGTACTGGGGGATAGTAAGGAGTTCTGAGGTGGGATGGGGGTATTTCTTGCATGTTATGGGAGAGCAAGTCCAAATAATCTGGAGGACAAAAGCTTGAGAAGCATTTCTCTTTACTGTATGCTCACCATCCAGTTGGTATCTGCCATTTATTTAGAGAACGCAGGCAGTGAAGTGATCTGTGGGAAATGAATTTTGTGGCAAAACGTTGGAGACTACTTCATCCTTGCATCTTAAATTTGTATGCTTGTATGTACATAGGAAATAGCTTCTTCAGTATTTTCTAAAAAGCTGTGGAATTTCCTGTACGATTTTGGGTGGATACATTTAAAGGAAGAAATCTAAAAGCAATTTTTGTCCTTGACTGATGTAAAGGTGTGGTCTGCAAGAGATAGACTCAGGGATAACAGAGGCACATTTTGTTTAAAATAAAGTATTACTTTGTTTTCTCCTTAATTTTCATCACTGTCACAGACAGTGTAGAGCAAACAATGATGAGAGTAGAAGTCACTAGGAGATAGAAGCAGGACTTTAACTTGTAGCATTTCAGATGAGTTTAGTAATATTGGAGTCCTGGCATAAATGGAAGGTTGGGATTGAAACACACTATTGTCCTATTAAAGAACTGGATAAGCTTTCATCAGCAGGCATGGTTGTACTATCAGAGAGCTGGGTAGGCATTTCGAGAGATGCACAAAGACAGGCAGAGCCAAGAGCAATACAGCCCCTAGTCACTGTGGAGTCACAGTGCTGGTGAACATTGGAGCATGGGAAGTTAGTTTTTGGGGACAATGTGAATGTGGGATTCATTGAGCTGGTCTCACCATGGGGAATCCCCTACTTCACCTTGAGGAACAAATCCAGCCAAGGGGGAAGACACTACAGGCTCATACATACAGGCCAAATTAAACTGCTTCAGGTCACTTTGGAGGTATTCTAGTTAAATGATGCATGTGTCCTAAGAATCCGGAAGCCGCAGAAAAGCAACACTCCAGTCCTTAGGACTGGAGCGTGGCTTTGGCACAGCTTCTGGACTCTTAGGACGCATGCATCATTTAAACAGCACACCTCCAAAGTGACTCAAAACAGCTTTATTTTGACCTGTCTGTATGGGGCCTACATGTGTGAAGGACACTAGTGCAAAATAGTTCTCAAAATTTCTCAGTTGTATATTTCACCTAAAACTTTTCACAAATATGATCCTATGTTTTCTCTTCTCACAGCCTCCAACAAGGTTCCCTTCTTTATTTCTGAGTTGTTGAACATTATTTACAGGGTGTTACACTAACAGATTTATATATATATTTCTGTGCAAATTGTTCTGGTGACATCTGCCTGTTTGTCCTGGGATATATAGATCAGGCTTGCAGTTAAGTTAAAATATGAGTTCCAAGAAAGTTCCACTAGTCTCAACAAAACCCAAATCAAAACCTCAGTGAAGCGCAATGAATGACTTATCATTGACGTCAATGGGCTCTGGCTCAAGAAGCCAGCAGTTTACAATCTCTGCTGGCAACCATCAAGCAACTAATGCTTAATTTATGCACTTCCTTATAGTCCCCTGCATTTTTGAAAATGAAACTCTGCAAATGAAATGAAAAAAAATGTTAATACATCATTGTGGTTGAAAAAAATCTCTCTCTCTCTCTCTCTCTCTCTCTGTATGCTTCCATGTTTATTCTGAGCAGTAAATCTACAGTGGGGTACTTGCTATAAAGCACCATAAAGCTGTGGGAAAATCAAATTCCAGTTATATGAAATAGTGCCTAGAGATACTACATAAGGATATACAGTTCATCATATGCTGTTTTGCAACTACATTCAAAGACCACTGAAATAGGCATGGTTTCCCACCCCATCTCTTAGATTGAGACATTGAGGGTCCTTGCCATTTTCCAGCTAATTCTGGGTTCTGAGGTCTCCTGCATCAACTATGGGTCACTAAAGTTCACACAGCTCATGATAGTGGTTAAACTAGACAGGGCAGGCTAACGTCAACACCCCACCTAAGCAATTTTAAGTCTGGGAATTCCAAGGTAGGGAGAAACACAGACATGGCAATATCTGGTTTCTTCAGCTTCATTCCATTCCATGCCACTCCATTCTGTTAATGTAAGGCATCTTATATTAATATTGTATAATATAATCATTAAATACATACATATATTTTTGTTCAATGACCAGTAAACCATAAAATAGTCATCAAGACATTTCATCTTAAGTTATCAAATTATCTAAAGGGGGGCATTTCTGAAATTTTGAAGGGTGAGAGTGAAATTTAATGGTGCTTAACTTGTAGTGGGGCACAATTAGGGTAAAAATGGCAGCCATCATATTTGAGGGAGCTGGGGGTGGGAGGAGGACTCCCATTTGGGAGGTACCAGCAGTAAGCATCAGGGCTAGTCCCAACATTTGGCAGAATAAAGTGGTGACCTCAGGCAGCAGATGACAAATAACAAGATGATGGACAGCATGACTCTATGTGCCAGGCATCTCTGCTTCCCTCCTCCCTCTGGTGTTGTGGTAATGCTGTTTCTGTAGCTAGTCTTGAAGTAAGATCCAGCTGCCACAAGCTTTTGTACCTGGAAAGGAAGAGGGTACCATTTTGTCTGTCACCATAGTCAGCAAAATGCCTTGAGCTCATCCCTGCAAAAGAGGCAATGGAGCTATGTCTCCTCTTTCAGCTACAAGCAAGTGCTTCCTTCAACAATGAAGTTTTTGAAGAAGGCCTGTGTTAATGCTTGACTATTTGCAGTCTACCAGACTGGGAAGGTAATGTTGAAAGAATTTTGAGGACTCTAATATTAGACTATTGTAGCACAAGCAGCCAAGAGTCTTAAAATACACTCGGCTCTAGCAAATGTATTCACTTAATGCATGAGGTATTAGCTGAGATTCATGTGGGTAGTTATGAAAGTGTAAACAGCATAGTTACATAGCTATATAATGACTCCCATCCCAATCCCATTAATCACTAATTACCAAGCAGCAGCTGGTGCAGTCAATGGGGGTATGTTCTTCTGCTGGTTGGGAAACTGCTGACTGATGGTTCCACTCCTTGCCATAAGCAATCTCTAATGCAAAAGGCAGAAGCAGGGTTCCTGGCACAGTTCCTTCTCATGTCACCAGCCAGATGCTTCCTAATTGACAGGGAAACAGGCCTCCATAGATGGCAGTGACTGCTGCCTGATATGTGAGGGTTGGGTGATTTTCACAGTCCCTGTGTATCCCCATGACTTTTTCATATTTACAGTCCTTACATTCCCCTAGACCTAGGAGATCACAAATTATGATATAGAGATCATAAATATGAAACAGTAATGAATGCATAACTCTAGGTTATACCTTTGACTGAGGGCCAAAACAAACAGGCATATAGGGGCGCCTTGACACTGTCCCTTTGAGTGCCGGATTGCAGCTGCAGCAACTGCACACTGTGGCCCTGATCTAGCTTTTTTCCATTGCAAAAAGTAGCAGCAAAATGCCTCGCCTCTTTGCCCCAGGAAAAGTGCATCTTTCCTGCTGCTGCAGTGGCTTTTTGGTGCTCGTGTGGCATGTGGTGTGTAAACATCGTGTCGCCGGAGCACCGCAATGTTGCCATCTGGGTGGATGGGCAGCATCAGGGCATGCGTCATTTGAAGCCCATGCCCCCAAGCTGCCCTGAAGTTGGCTGAAGCTGCAGGTCTGTTTCGCCCCATTCACATTCTAGCCAGTGTTTTCAGTTGGCATATGTGGCAGTTACAAAGGAAAATATCTGGGGGAAAAAAGGGGAAAATAGCCATGAAATGGGGCAGCACAAAGGCACTTTCACTTTACTGGGGGGAGTAATTGAAATCACGAGGAGAGATGAAATCTTGTCCTTATAGTGAGATCTACATCTGGAATCTTGGATGGGCATGCACACATATAAGCCCTTCTCCATTGTGGCTCCAAGTCTTTGGAAATTCTTTGCAACAGAATCTGTTGAATAGAACTAAGACTTGATATTCTACTGTTGAACATCTTTTTCAAGGTTGCCTTTGGTTGTATCATAGATTATGTTGGTAGAGCATTTTCAAAGTGAAATTCAGCTTTGAAGTGGCCATATTTAAATTGTACTTCAGCTCCCACTTTTTTTTGAAAGGCTATAGTCCTAAAAAGCAACTTAAAAAATATTGTAAGCAAAAAAATAAACAATATAGGGTTGAACTGAACAAGATTCTATTCATGAAATTAGCAATTGTATTATACTTGTATTTTATTACAAGCAATTGTATTATACTTGCTTTTAAAATCTAAATAGCAGATCCAAGCTAGGATGGGACCACAGTAGGTGAGGGTAAAGTGGCCTTCGTTCCTTGCCCCCCCTTGCAGCCCTGATACAGATTTAGAGGCCATTCATCCACACTGATCACAAGCCCTGCATCCACACTGTTGAATGTTTGAAATCTGAGCTTTATCTTCCAACACAAACAGAAAACTTTAGGCAGGAGTTGTTGGGAGTAGAATTTGAACTGGAACCTGACTGGAGGGTAAAGAGTTAGCACCCCTTTGTTGCTGTATGTCATTTATTTATTTATTTTTAAATCTAACCAGTTGCTAATTGCATGAATTGAATTTTGCTTGATTTTCAGACAACCAAATTAGTCTGTGGTGGATGCACTTGTCCTGAAGGAAGTTGGTCATACATTTGTGCAATCTGTAGGGTTCTCCAGTATGGTGGAGACAACTCTTTCACTTCCGTATTTTCTCAAGATTTCTGATTAATTGTTAAAAAATTGGTGACTGCTGTTTGGTATATGGTTATCTTCTGTACTGCTCCATATTTGACTCAAATACAATTTATTTTACTGCTGCCAGTATTTTTTTAAATGGGTAAGTGTTCTCTTCTTGATAGACCAAATTGCTCCATTCAGTAAAATGGATGGATTAGACATGCCATGTTCCAAATATATTGTAAGTTAGAAATGATTAAAAGAGCAAGTGAATAGAAATGACGTTTTTATCCAATGAGTCATCTTGCCAAAAATGGAAGAAAGATAATTTAATTGAGATCAAATGTTATCCAGTATTTCCTCAAGCACAGCAACGATGGCTTCTACAAAGACGATAAATTTAAATAAAGCAATTTGCCTAATAGAAAATGTACCACAATTTGTGTTTTGGGCTTTTTTTGGTGGCATCATTGCTAGCTTTTTAAAAACAATTGTCTCTCAGAAAATCAAATATTTGATTCAGAACTACTCCATAGGTAGTCTAGTGCAGTGGTTTCCAAACTTTGGTTCTCCAGGTGTTTTGGATTTCTGCTCCCAGTATTCTTGACTGTTGGCCAAGCTGGCTGGGGCTTCTGGGAGCTGAAGTTCAAAACATCTGAAGGACCAACATTTGGGAGCCACTGGTCTAGTACATTGGTTATCAGTCTTTGGGCCTACAGATGTTTTGGACATAAGCTTGCAGAATTCTTGACCATTAGGCATCCAAGATGGGCCTTCTGGGAGATGAAGTCCAAGAATGTCTGTAAAACCAAGGTTTGCACACCAATGGTTTAGTGCAGTGCTCCCCAAAATTTTTCTGGCTACTACACCCTTTCGTCTTGGGTAACAACCCTAGTGCCCCTCTTCATGTGCATATTTCTTGATAATAGGTCTACTGTTCTATTGCAAATTCAAAATAACTGATCTTGATTGCTTTGCACCTGGTCACCTGGGAGCAGCAACCAAACAGCTGGCTGAACAGCAACTGACAAGCCTCTCACCCATGCCACCTCTCCAGTAAATAATAGAGCAGTGCAGACAAGAGGTCTCTCAGCCACTGCTCAGCCAGCTGCTCAGTTGTTGCTCCCAAGGTGACCAGGTGTAAAGGGAGAAGCTTTTCCCTGGCAAGGAAGGAATGTCAATCCTTCTTTAATGGGGCAGAGATTGGCACAGCCAGTGTAAATGTTGAGGGTTTACAGAGGCTACATGCTCTGGACTGGAGATACTTCTCCCTTTTCTTCACTAGAGACACATCTTCCCCATGGATTTTCAGTGTTTCCCTTCCCATACACAAACATTGCTTCTTCTGCTACCTTTTCTCTCAGCCTGTCCAATGAAAGAAAGCAGGAGGAGTAGAGTAGCTCTAACCTGCCAGCCAAGTTTAGTTTTAACTTATGTTGTAAGCCATTTTAATTCAAATGTTTTGGAGAAAACCATATAACAACAACAAATGTTAGTGGTAGTGGTATGCTGGCAGCTCTACTTTTGAAATATACAGCAAAGGGTTATTTGTAACCTGTTGTAACACACAGGTTTTGGAAATTCAAGTTATTTCTCACAGAGACTAATCCTTATCTCCAGTCATTTCAGACAAGTTCACACTTACTGCTTGAACCCAAAGAAGAATATATTCTGTCACTGCTGGATTACACCCATTGTAGATCTTCTGATCTGGCCATATGGGGAGTATTGCACAGTCAGATGACATTTCTGTGGAAGTCTGCATCTGTGTGAACAAGCTCAATCAATTAATGACTTTCTGGAACAATGCCTCAGCAGCTTGAAGGGTGTTCAGAAACAATACTTTTCTTTTGTTGATGCAAATATCACAGCTTGACTGTTGGCTAATGTTTTCTTTGTTTCTCTTTAACATCTTGGCATGTGTGACATAGTCATTTACAAAGTAGCTGGGCTCATATTTAGGAAATGACTTCAAAAGCATCACTTTCATAGTAAGAGCAGGTGAGGCAATCATTTTGTTTCTGTGAACCAAACTGAAGATGATGAATTACATAATTATATTTCACAAAATACTTAAGAAATTTTAAAAAGTGGCACAATTGCCTGTAATGGAGATAAAAATAAGAGGAGGGCAGAGTTGGGGAACCTCACTTTTATGAATTCTAGCAATGTGGTAACAATATTATTCTAATTAGTTTTGCACAAGAAATCACAACTTCTCTCTATCTTTAAAAGTGTTCATTTGTGCTATTTATATGCCTGATTTGTTTACAAAATAGAAGGTATTCCAGACATCAGAGCTGGATCAAGTCAATAATAGGTGACTTCTTCACAGGTTATATACATGCTTTCCAAGAACATTTGGGGTGGAGGTGGGTGGAACTGGAAGTAATGGCCACTCCTAAATTTCTGGTTGGTTCCATCCCTCCTGCATCTTCATGTATTCAGTCGAAAATTTAAAGGGAGAAATTACTTTCACCCCATATAGGCTGTTCTACCTTGTATAATCAGGATTCACAGTCATGTGGAGAAGTCCATATCAGTTCAACCAAACACCTGCAGATATAGTGTTTTGGGCTCACATTTCCCTACTAAAATACCCATTTTGTGCCCCCCACCCCCTTCGGGCTGCCGTGGGATTGGCAATGGCACATTAGCCATTTTTTTCCTCAGAAATGCAAACATTTGCAAGGCTTGCAATATGTTTGAGAGTAGTAGAAGAAAAGATGCACACAAAATCCATTAGAAAAATGTGCATGGTTGAAAATGCACCAAGTGAACAAGTGCGTGAGTACAACCAATCTTTAACCAGGAAGAAAAGTAAAATGAGCTCCAATTCCCAGTTGGAAAAGGCATGTAAAGATATTTCATTCAATGTGTGAAATGTGCACATTAGGGAAAACACATAGTTTAGGTGAAACGTCTAACAAAACTATACACAAAATTCTAGTGAGAAAGGGGAAAAAAAATCCTTGTAGCCTGATGTCTGGAATGGGACAAGAATGCTGATAGAATTATGAGAAAAGCAGTGGTGCTGAAAGATCATCACTCTTCCATATATGTTCCCCTTTCAGACCATTTGCAGGTGGTTTGCTAGAAAATATTTTTATTTTCCTTCTGGTGAGCTCCCTTTAAATGCTGCTAAAAACGTCAGCCTGTAGAGGGATAGAGGCCAGAAACCATATGGGCCAGAAACTATACGGGCCAAGAGGGATGATGATGATGATGATGATGATGATGATGATGATGATGATTATTATTGCATTTCTCCGCATTGAATTTCATTTTGTTAGCTTTGGCCCAGTTTTCTAATCAATTCAGGTCATTTTGAATTTTGATCCTGTCTTCTGGAGTATTGGCTACTCCTCCTAATTTGGTGTCATCTGCAAATTTGATAAGTATGCCCCCAATTCTGTCATCCAAGTCATTATTAAAGATATTGAATAGCACTGGGCCCAGGACAGAACCCTGTGGCACCCCACTGGTCACTTCTCTTCAGGATGAAAAGGAGCCATTGTTGAGCACCCTTTGTGTGCAGCCAGTCAACCAGTTACAAATCCATGTAACGGTTACCTTGTCTAGTCCACATTTTGCAAGCTTGTTTGCAAGAATGTCACGGGGAACCTTGTCAAAGGCCTTACTGAAATCAAGATATACTATATCCACAGCATTCCCTTCATCTACCAAGCTGGTAATTTTATCAAAAAAAGAGATGAGATTTGTCTGGCAGGACTTGTTTCTCTGAAACTCATGTTGGCTTTTTGTGATTATGGAATTGGCTTCTAAATGTTCATAGACTCTCTGCTTAATGATCTGCTCTAGAATCTTTCCTGGTATTGATGTCAGACTAACTGGACGATAATTGTTGGGATCCTCTTTTCCCCCCCTTTTTGAAGATAGGGACTACGTTTGCCCTCCTCCAGTCTGCTGGGACTTATCCTGTTCTCCAGGAGTTCTCAAAGATTATTGCCAATGGCTCTGATATTACATTTGCCAGTTCTTTTAATACCCTTGGATGTAGTTCATCTGGTCCTGAAGACTTATATTCATTTAGGTTAACCAAATATTCCTGTATTATCTCTTTACTTATTCCGTGCTGAAATTCCTCTATTCTGTCTTCTTCCCTATTATCCTTAGGTTGAGCACCTTTTGCCTTTTCTGAGAAGTCTGAAGCAAAGAAGGTGTTAATTCTGCTTTTTCTCTGTCCCCTGTTAGCATTTTACCATCTTCTGCACGCAGTGGCCCTACTGTTTCCTTCCTCTTCCTTTTGCTTCGGACATGCCCCAAAAAGCCCTTTTTATTGTTCCTAGCCTTTCTAGCAAGCCTGAATTCATTCTGCGCTTTAGCTTTTCTGACTTTACCTCTACATGTGCTGGCTATCTGTTTGAATTCCTCTTTCGTGATTTCCCCATTTTTCCATTTCTTATACATGTTCTGTTTAAGGCTTATCTCAGTTGAAAGTTCCTTAGTCATCCATCCTGGCTTCTTGAGACACCTCCCATTTTGCTTCCTCATTGGAACTGTTTGAAATTGTGCCTTCAGTATCTCCCTTTTGAGAAACTCCCATCCATCTTGAACTCCCTTCTCTTTTAGTTTTCCTGACCATGGGATCACCCCCAGTATTTCTCTAAGTTTATTGAAATCAGCTCTCCCAAAATCTAGAATGCGTGTCTGACTGTGCCTGGCTTCTCCTTTCCGCTGTATAACAAACTCCAGGAGAATATGGTCACTTCCCCCTAAGGATCCCACCACTTGCACTCCATCGACTAGGTCATCCCTGTTGGTTAAGATCAGATCTAAAATTGCTGATCCCCTTGTTGCCTCTTCCACCTTTTGGACAATGAAATTGTCTTCCAGGCAAGTGAGGAATTTGCTAGACCTTGATGATTTGGCTGAGTTTGAATTCCAGCAAATATCCGGGTAGTTGAAGTCCCCCATTACTACTACATCTCTCTTTTCTGAGTGTGTGGTCATTTGTTCTAGAAAGGCATCATCCAATTCCTCTGCCTGAGTCTGGGGTCTGTAGTAGACTCTCACAGTAACATCCCTGTTGTTTCCCTCTCCTTTAATTTTTATCCAGATGCTCTCCACTTGGCCTCCAGGACTGATGTCCTGGATCTCTTCACTGGTGTAAATATCCCTCACATATAATGCTATTCTCCTCCTTTCCTGTTTTTCCTGTTTCTCTTGAAAAGGTTATACCCCTTTATTTCTACATTCCAATCATGAGATTTATCCCACCAGGTTTCAGTGATGCCTATTATATCATATTTGCTTTGCTGTGCTAGGAGTTCAAGTTCATCCTGTTTATTTCCCATACTCTGTGCATTAGTGTAGAGACATCTAAGAACATGTGTTCCCTTTACTTGCTGCCTGTGCGAATTTTTTTGCTTCCCACCGTTGGGTCCTTGCACTGTTTGCCTTGTTCCCTCTATGTCAGTTTGACTATTTCCTCCAGCCCTTTTGCCTTCCAGAATAATGTCTCCCTCCCCCATATAACTCAGTTTAAAGCCTTTCTGATAAGATTTTTGAGACTACTGGCAAAAATGTTTTTGCCAACTGGCGTGAGATGCAGCCCATCCTTTGCCAGAAGTCCCTCCTCATGGAACCGCAGCCCATGATCCAAGAATCCAAACTGTTCTTGGCGGCACCATCTACGGAGCCAGTTATTCACTTCTGCTATTTTCTTCTCCTTCCTGGACCATGCCCTTCCACTGGGAGAAGAGATGAGATGACAACCTGTGCATCCATCTCTTTCAGCTTCCTTCCCAGAGCCTCATAATCCCTTATGATATTTTGAAGGCTGTGCCTTGCAGTATCATTGGTTCCCACATGAACCAAAAGAAGGGGGTATTGATCAGTAGGCTTGACAAGTCTTGTCAGCCTCTCCGTCACATGATGGATCTTTGAAACGATATGGGCCAGAAACCATATGGGCCAAGAGAGATAGGAGTCAGAAACCATATGGGCCAGAAACCATATGGGCCAAGGGCCAGAAACCATATATGCTCCCCCATTTTTGTAAAAACAACAACAACACCCTTGTCTACTTTTGTTGTATGTATGAGAAGAAATAACAGCAGGTTTGGGGGCTTATGAACTCTTTTAGACTCAGGATGCAACTTTTTTCTGCATTGGAAGTGACCAGAAGTCACTCATGGTTCTGAAAGTTCTTTTATGCTTAAAACAAACAGGGAGTCAAAAACTGGACATCCTTGTGATTATAGGTATTGTGTACTTTGCCTGCCTTTTGTGTAGAGAAATGCTACTCAAAATGCTACTACGAACTGGTGCCACACCCTGAGATATTGATTGCTCAGGGCTGGTGAGTTTCTAAGAAGAAAGAAACAACTGTAGCCAATTGGCACAAATATGGTATTGGTCCTTAGCACAGTGAGAGGATTTCAGTGACTCAATGGAAATCCACAAATACCTGGACAACTTCAACAGGAAGGAAGAAACCCTGAAAGTAAACAAGGTTTGGCTACCAATTCTGAAAAACAGCAAGATTAAAATTCAGCAAGTGCAAATGAGAAACCACCCAGGGTCAGAAGTTTCTCAGCAGACAATGATCAGTAATCAAGCAGACACTAATCCTTTCTTCATATCCTCCCACCGTGAGGCCTGCCATTAGCAACAGAACAATACACAGATTAACATGCAAATCACTCCTCCCCACCCAGGGTCACACAGGACATATGTATACCCAACACTTTTCCAGGCCAGCATTCTGTGAAGAGGCCAGCCACAGATGCTGGTGAAATGTCAGGAATAAACTTTTCTAGAACATGGCCACATAGCCCAAAAAACTCACAAAAAGCTACAAAAGTAGCTGGCTTGAGTCTCCCGTAGAAATAAAAGACATATTCCAGCAATGTCTTCCAGCAGTGTCTTGTTGGAGGAATCTAGTCTTCTCTCCTCCTATCTGTTCCCCCCCCCCCCCCCCAAAAAAGCAGATTCTTCTTGATGGTCTTTGAAACACCTAGAGGAACATTTGAGGGCACAAGAGGGAGCATGAAGATGTTTCATTAGTAGGAACAATTAACTGGAAACTTCCATCTGTGACTTATACCTGTCAAGGCAGTTCAGTCACTGCTTTTCTAGACCAGTCTGTGATAAGAGGGCCAGAGTCTTGTGTCTCCTCTTCAACAGGTCTTTGTGCAATTAACTGAACTGAAAGAAAGAAAGTGTAGCAGAAAACAATTTTGCTTAGCAGTGTCTGTAAGATGGCAATTTACTAATATTAGCACTTTCAGACTTTGCATCTAATGAAATGACACAATAACTTGTGTTTTAATATTGAATTTTTCTATTCATACTAGTGATGGTATTAAAAGCTTATGAAAAGCTGTTTTCTTATGACTAAGAAAGATTTAATTAGCACAATGACTCCTGGCTCTGAAATGAGAGATGCTGACCACCAGAAAGGGAGAGCATTCACTCTTGAGAAGGTGAGATCATTGAATATGGGGGCGGGTGGGTCAATGAGCATTCATTATTTTTCATTCCCAAATGCCTTCCTTTGTTTTCTTTCTCACTAGCTTAGTGAAGAGAGCCCACTATCTTATAGAAGCATATTTTCATTTTTATTAAAAAAAAGAAAAAGAAAGAAAAGTCAGTTCCTGGCATGTAAGCTTTATGTACTTGCAGGAGAGCACTCATGTGAGTCACAGCCATAGCTGCTGGCCACATGGAGACTAAGGGGCTTTACAGACTCCCCAAAAGGGGCGGTCTGTAACCACCTCTTTTTGCTGCAGAACTTCGCCTCAGCAGCTAGATGCAGTGGCGAAGCTGCACAGCAACAAAGAGGTGGGGAAACCCTGCTCCTTTTTAGTGCTGCAGTTGTGGTGCAATGAACAAAAAAGGCACCATTGGGCACCTTTCCACTGCTGCAACTGTGCAGCTCCATTTAAAAGCTGCACAGTTGCAACGGCGTGCTTTCACACGCCGTCTAAAAGGCCTTACATGACAATGCAGGCATCATCATGTGCTAGGGTTAGGGAGCATGTGGATGCTGCGCACTCCCTTACCCTAATCCCGCCCACAGATGGCCCTTTTGGGCCATCTGTATTGGGCCAAAGTGCTAGAGTGGAGAAGAAAAGAGTAAGAGGTGATATTATAACCCCTTTTAAATATTTGAAATTCTGTCATAGTGAAGATGCAACAAGTTTATTTTTTTTCAGTTCCAGAGAATAGGACCCAGAACAATGGATGCAAATGACATGAAAATGTTTACCATACATTAAAAGAGTCATGGACAGAATAGGGGAACTAATGAGGAAACACAACCTCCTAATGATCTACAGATCAACCAGAAAAATCCAGGAAATGCTGCACTCATCAAAGGACAGGAGATACCCCCTCACAGCCACAGGGCTTTACTGCATACAGTGTAGCTCTAGACAAGTCTACATAGGAACGGTAATGTCACTAGGAGATGCGGTGGATGCAGGGGATGCGGACTGTACCAGCTGACACCACTGAAGGAGGGGTGACATGCAGTGAGCACCCCACTTCCCTGCCCTGAACCATGGCACTCAGCAAGGAGGGAGAGGGCCCAGCTCCCCACATTCCTGCCCCGTGTGGCTTTTCTTCAGAGTATGCCACACAGGACAGGAAGGGAGAGGGCCTGGCAACCCCCTCCCTGCCCCATGTGGCTTTACTTATGAGTAAAGCCATGTGGGGCAGGGAGTTGGGAGCAGGCTCTTTGTGCTCCACCCTAAAGCCCCCTGCAAAACTCTGCCCCTTACACCGGGTGAGACCCTGGTGCAGGACACCACTGCACAGGGACCACCAAATTCAATGTTCAAACATGAATCAAGGAACACAAGAGACACTGCAGTCTGGGTTAGTCAGAAAAATCAGCAGTAGCTGAAAACATTATAGGCCAACCAGGGTACAGAATACTATTTAAAACACCAAAATTCTGGACCATGCCAACAACTACTGGGTCAGAATGCACAAGGAGGCCATTGAAATCCACAAACACCTCCCCCACAGAACATGTCCTCTCCCTTTCATAGGGTTTTCTTATTTAAGGAATACTAAGAGGTGGTTTTGCCAGTTCCTTCTTCCTAAATATAACCTACAGCACTTGGCATTCATTGGCAGTCTCCCATCTAAGTATTAACTAGGACTTTCCCTACTTAGTTTCCAGGATCAGACCGGATCTTGTGCCTTCAGAGTGAGCCTACTCATGTACAAATTGATTTCTTATAAAGGCATATGACCAAAGTTTTTAGAGGGCATGTGCCTAACCTCAGATGTGCTTTACCATGTGTAGCACATTCATTATGCTGTGCAAAGTGTGCAAAGTGGCCACTAGACCATATTATACACTAATTTCATTTTTTCTGTATGGTACTTTAGTATAGTGTTGAGTTTGTACATTGGACACTCAAGTTCAAATTCTTGCTTAGCCATGGCAGTCAGTCAGGAAGGAGAACTTGAGCAAGACAATTAGACTTCTTTGTTGATAACTAAGACGTGTAAAATGATTTAATCTGTCAACACACTCTAACTGCACAATCTGTTTTCTCTGTCTTTGTGAAACTTTAGTATTCAGTGATCAATATTGGTATTATATTATTTACTATCTATTTATACAACAGAATGTCTCTCTCCTTTTGTGTAAAAAATTGTTTTAGTTAATAAAACCATCATAAAGGGACTTAATACACTGTTAAAAACAGTTACCATTTCCATTTTCCATCATCACCAAAGTAGTGTAGAAATATAAGGAACACACTGGCTGGACATTTCTGTGAACGTGTGGGGTCTTTCTGTTTGTAGATGGGCATTTCTGTTCACAAAAGTATTGGATAATACCATCATTTCCACTTTAACAGCCATGGTTCCATGCTGTGGAATCTTGGAACTTGTAGTTTAGGGTGAGGCATTTAAAATTCTCAGCCAGAGAGCTCTAGTGCCTCACCAAACTACAAATCCCAGAATTAAAAAAAAAAAATTAAAAAATGGAACCATGGCAGTTAAAGTGGAGTAACAACATTACATTACATTAACATTATAATTGTTAAGTATGAATAGATGGAACCATCTCTGTTAAGGTGGAATAATAGCACTATAATTGTGTAGTGTGAATTCAAGGTTACTTGAATTGTGTACTTTAGCATATCATAATGTACAATTTTTATTGCATAACTATTGTCTTGTCCAGTTATTATTTACTTCTGAAAAGATGCCCATTCAAAACTAAGCAAAACATTTCAGAGTGTACAATCAAAGTTTTCAAGCAGGTATTGTGCTCCCACAGAGAAATGCACTCATGGTTGCCAGGCATGATAAATGCAATTGAAATGCTCTGACTAGATAAGTAATTCTGAGGAACTAGTAGAGTATAAAGCTGGATCTCAGATGAAGGTGAGTGATTTCCTGACATTTGAATATTAGGCAAGTCCAGGATTGCCTGAACCCAATAATGCTTTACTGAAATGTTTGAACACAGTTTCTGGGTGTTATGGACCATTGGTCTGATCAAGTACACTGGGTTTAATGTTTATAGTTTTAATTAGATGAATATTTGAGCTGAAGAACTCCTGCATATATAGGAGACATTCACCTAATTCTGTCCATTGTGAATCACCTTAGGGGCCTTGGCAGCCTGCTTTAAAATATGTAAATAAATATTTGTCTTTTAATGTTTTAATGTTTTATATAAATGGTGACATTTGCTTGTTACATTGCATTTCCCTGACCGCATGGTGAACAATCTTGAAGGAAGGGAGCGATCTGATGGCCTCTCTAAACAGAGGCCAGAATCCCCAGTGGCATTTGATGCCAAGCACTAGTCACATGAAGGAGGCGGAGGCTCCTTCTTGCCACAACTCACCCATCCACCCTCAGTACAGGGTGAGCTAAGCTGGTGTCTAAAATAGATTTCTACTTGGCAAGTTATGGAGTGGGAATAGTTCATTAGATTGGCAACCTTTTGGAGAAGGGTTGGACTTTGGAACCACTCTATGGGTGATGGGACCTGGGGGATGGATAAGGAGTCTGCTCTTGGGGCTGACCTGAAGTTTTACTCTCTCTTATAAAGTCTTGTGACTTGATGGTGGAGCCCCTAGATTTGCCTCCCAGTAAACAACTGTCTGGGCAGCAACCAATGATTTTTCGATTGCCCCCAAGGTCTGGTGTTTCACCCTAGGGAAGGGAGGCTTGTCACAGGTTGATGTCTGGGCCTCAGCTGAACCTGCGTCAGGTTGCTTCCTCTTTCTGTTTTGCTTATCCTCAGGTCTAAATTCAGCTAAACTGGGATAGATCTATAAAGTGATCCCTTTTCAACCCATTTACTTGTTTCTGGTCTTATTATTTCAGGGTTGCTCATTAAATACTCTGCCTCTCTGTCAATGAGTTTCATTTCATGACTTTTGTGCTTCTCTCCATTTCATTCTCACAACATCCCTTTGAGGGAAGTCAGACAGAGAGGAAGTGACTGTCCTAAGTCAGACAGAGAGGAAGTGACTGCTGCTGTGCCCATGACACAGCAGCAATTTCAATCTTGGTTTCACTACATCACACTGGGTTAAAGTGTGAATGAACACTATGTATTATCTCAATATGAATTTCCCTCAAACACATAGTTTGGGTTAATTATGGAAAGAGGAACAGAGCTGATTGAACCAGTATAAACCCATCATTCAAATAATTTGTAACACAATATTAATTCTAATAATATTTATTAGATAAAATAACTTGAAGGGGTTGAATAATTGGCATGTTTTCAAATTGTCCTTAATTGAATTCTTCATCTTTCACTTAGAAAGCCATGTGGGGTGCAGGCTCTGTATGGAGTAAGTAATTTTCGTTAACAGGATATAATTGAGAAAGAAGGAATACATATGTACAATGTGCCTGGAACTCTGTTAATAATTAACATTGAATAAATAGATGTGTGTGGAGTTGCCATTTTTCTACCTGTCACTGTTGGCGGTTCATCATGTCATTTGTATTCTAAGTGGATCTGTTTATTCAGAGAGATGACACCACACCATTGTTGGGGGAAGCAGAAAACCTTTTGTGTAACATAACTAAAAGCAAAGCTGCTTTATTGCTATAATGACCTAGTGAGAGCTAAATTGATGTGAGGTTTGTTTGTTTGAATACACAGGCCAGAGCCTAAAGCTATGTAAGTCAAATGCTTGTTTCTATTACTCCTTTGGCTCTATAATACTTTAGCATGTTGCGAGTTCCAAACAATGTTGTCTCTGTATTATTTTAAACATATTCGGAGGAGCTGTGTAGGCCATATAGCACATTACAATAGCATCCAAAATCCACAAAAACAGGGATACCTTAATTTTGACCAATCAAAATGCACAAAATATATGATCCAAGCTTTTGAAGCTCCACATGGTTCTTCATCAGGCAAAGGTATTAAAAAATAATACAGGAGTTTTGTTTTTTAATGATGGTGTTAGTGACAGGCCTGCATTTTGTCATGCTGCTGTTACAGTATTGTGTTATTCTGTGTTGAGGGATGTCCATGCAAGTAGATCCCTCCTCCTTCTGGCCTCATGGCACTGGAAACAAAACATTCCAGAGTCCAGGATATAAAATTTGAATTCTATTAGCAATACAAAAAGGTACCAAAAGGTACAAAAAGGTGCTACATGGCCAGAGGTAAGAGGGGTCTGCTTGCATAAATAAAACTAATTCAGTTTTACATGTGAAGACTTTTCCAGGCCAGTAACCCTGGCAGCTGTAGGCTTTCAGTGCTCTTCACATGCACATGTTATTAATATGCCATGATGTAGCCAAGAGCCTGCTTTGGGGAATTTTAATATTAGCTCAAATTGCGAGATGAGTTGGCTACGATACTCTTGCGGGATTTTCTCCCGTTGTGTATACCAAGAGGCCGGGTTTCCAAGGAATTCAGCAGAGACAGGCTTGTCTAATTAATAATGTCCAATTTATTAAAGATAAAGACAATCACACAATGCTCTCTCTCACACACACACATACAAGGCTCAGGAAAATCAGTGGTTAGCAGTGGGGATAGTTTGAGGCTTGACTAATGGTGATGCTTACCAAAGCAGAGATTCTCCTCGGGGATCCGAACGAGACAGTGATTTCTGGGACAAGTCTGAGTTTGAGCAGCTCTTGTCGGTGTCCAGTTCAGAGATCAGACTGACATGGAGTATGCAGACCTCCAGACTGGCACCCTGAGAGCCTACAACTGGGGGTTTTTATGGGGAAAATATCCCCTCTGGCAAAGGTGCTTAATGGTTTGGCTGAAGCCTAGACAAAGGTATTGCATTGCAAACTAAGGCTTTGCATTGTCATGTCTAAGCAAAGGGGTCTGACAACAATCAAGAGGAGATGGTAGAGGAGTTAAGTTAATCACTGGCTCATCAATGTGAGACCTAAAACAAAGATTTTACTTTTGGAGGTGATGGCTTTCCCATTTAGCAACTCCCAAACCTTTCCAAAGTATTGTTTTTCAGGGGTCTTGTGAGTCTGACTCATCTGCCTACCTGACCCTCTGCTTTTGGGATTATGGCTGCTAGCCTGGCAGGTCAGTTTGAGGTCATGAAGGAACTCCACACACAGTCCAAAATTTTATATTAAAAGCATATATGATAACAATGAAGTTACTTCAATATACAGGAACCTTTGGAGAAATAGCCCTGCTGTTGGGAACCCAGGGTTGTGGCTTCTTTTACAGAGTCAATCCATCTATAAAGTAATCTTCCTCTTTATCTGCTGCTCATATGTGTCAGTTTCATTGATTAATGAAGTTTTGGATTAGACTCATTTTACATTGCAATTGAATTCTAACTTTCTTAAACTGAATTAAACTTTAATTATGATTTTATGAATTTGCTATTATATCAATATTTAGCTGTATTTTTATTGTAAACCCCGTTGGGAAGACTGATGTCTTGAAAAGTGTTAAATAAAGAAGTAAATAAATAAATAGTTCAATGCAATCAGCATTCACTATTTAGTTAGCAAGTTAGTAATGGAATTAATGGCTAGTGTGAGGAGGGGAAGTAAAGATTATCTCTTTCTTTCTCTCCACATACTAGCTACTATTTTCATTACTAGCATGCTAAGTAAATAGTTAATGCTGATTATGTTGCGCCATTTATTTATTTATTTCTTTATTTAAAATAAATAATTAAAAATAGCAGAAGCTGCTAGTAGTGTGGCAGTGTGGAAATATGGACTTCACATAATCTGTTGTAATGACACTTACAAAATGTAGTATTTCAAACTATTGCTTTCTTTTCATTTAGGTTGTGACAATATTAGCAAACATGTCTGTCCTGGATCAGTGTGCTTCAGAAATAATCCAAGGAAATGGTATGTATTTCAACAATTATATAGTAGGTTTATAGGTGGACAGAAACAGCAAGTTCACACCTTATTTATTTTGTTTTAACTGCAAGGCAGTTTTAATCTAATACTGTAAAAAACTCCAACTCCTCAGATTTAAAGTTATTCAGTCTTCAGTCCCTCTTTTTGCAGGATATGTTGGGAATTGTAGTTCAGGCTGGTACAGTAAAACTCTGTGGTATACAGGTACTGATACCTTATCAAACCACAAATCCCAGGATTCATTGAGACTGAGCCATCAACATCGAGGTGGTATGAAACAGATCATGTTCAATAGCCATTATTCTTGGATTGGTTTTCTTAAATTGCCCATGTAGAGCATCTTTTCTCATACTCTCACTTCCAGTAATTTTTTTTCCTAGGGAAACAATTTGTGGATTTCTTGGACTAATGACATCATTAGTACAAACAGAATATTCATTTTGATTGAGTAATGTGAGAGGTTGTAGACGATTTCAAAGTCCTAGTACAGAAATTTCTATGCACAGTCTAACTATGGAAAGACAAGTGATGGAATGGTACAATTCTTCATTAGAACTGGCTTTTGTGTAGATTACTATATGGAGATTTTGCTCAAATCCAGAATTTGAAGTTGCAATGCCAAATATATATTTGGTTACAATACTGTGGCTGTTTTTAAAGACAAACCCATGTTTGTTACTTTAAAAAAATTACTGCTTCATGAGGATTCTTGCTATAGTCTTCACAGTATGTCATTTCTTCATAGGTGTTCAGGTTTTAATGGAAATGCTCTTTGAGAAACCATCATCTGGTAATCCATCCGAAGCAGCTGCCTGTGAACGAGTTCAGCAAAAAGCTGCAGTTACGCTCGCCAGGCTGAGCCGTGATCCTGAAGTGGCACATATAGCCACAAACCTCAGTTGTAAGAATTTTAATGCTTAACACATGGACACAGTGCAAATATACAATGTGCTGTATCCTAGTAATCAAGGAAAGAGATTTGGTTGTCTTCACTGAATGAATTTTATTTAGCTTGTACAGATAAGAGGGTCAGTCTATCTACTAGTATTTAGGGCTTGTTTTACCTGATCCACTGAGTATTTATTTCCTCCTGTGTGGATGGAATAAGTACATCTTGACACAGTCCTGTGAATCAGTTAAAATATACACTAATCACCAGTTTGTGTCTCCTATGAACAACAACAGCAATATCTCTGTTCTGAGAAGGCCTTAAGAGAACTGTGCAGATTTTGAAGGCTATTCACAGTTCAGGACTTATTTTATGCAAAATTTACGTGTGTGTGTGTGTGTGTGTGCAGAAAACAGAATTTTCTGCACAGAAAATAGTGGTCAGAATTCACTAAGGCAGTTAAAAATGCAAATTCCCTCCCCCTACCCCACTTACCAGGCAGCCATAGCAATAATGGGGGTAGGTCCCCCTATCAGTCTGGAAACAACTGATGGATGTTCCTCCTCTTCCCATTAACAATCTCTGATGCAACAGTCCCTGTCACATGTCCCTTGCACCTTGGAGATGTGACTCTCATTAACTGCAGTAGCTGCTGTCTGGTAAATGAGGCTTGGGAGATTTTCACAGTCTCTATAAACTAGAGAAAACTTAGGGATCATGGATGTGAACCAGTCACTAATGTGTAATTCTAGGTTACCATTTGTAACTGTCTTATTGAAATCTGTCCAGTGTTTTCAGCACAGAAGGTGATATTACTGAGCAGAATTATTATTTTCTGCACAGAAAATGCTGCTTATGGTGTTACCCTCCCCTTCCAATGCAAAAAGTGTGAGACATTGCAAACAGAACTAGGGGGTTCACTGGGCATGAAACTGAAATATGAGTTCTCTTTGAGTGACATTGATGTAGTTTGCTGTCAAAAATGAGCCACATTTCTATGTTTCTTTGTTTTTATTGCATTAATCAGCATTTTCTCTGAAATGAAAAAATCCAGAAAATAGACCATGATCAATGTGCCTAATAATAATGGTTTGAAAATATTCTTTTCTTCCCAATTTTTGTTTTTACATGTATAGGTATCCCACGCCTCATAGAACTTTGCAGGTCTCCTACTGAAAGAAATAACAGTGATTCTGTTCTTGTTGCATGTCTGGTATGTCCATCTATTCCCCTCCCTCTGTTTTTTTGTACATTTTCTTCTGGATTTTTAAAACACTGATTTAGATCTAGAATTGTATTCCACTGACAGGGGCATTTCTGAATGGAGGTCCACCCAGAATGCTCCTGCTGGAAGAAAAGGGAGAAGTGATTTTCACTTATTTGCCCTCTGTCTACAGCTCCCAGTTCTACCTTCCCCAGTGTTCCAGAAGATACTCCAGTCCCCCTGACCAGATTTGAAAGGGACATTGAGTGTAGGAAGTGGAGGGAAATTTGCAGTGATCCTCCCTGACACACACATGCACACACACTTCCATAAAGAAGTCAGAAAACCTCCCTTTGATCAGTCCTCATTTACCAATAGAAGAGACTCTTCCATGCATAGGAAGCTATTGTTGGATCCAATTTCACAGAATTAAATTCAGCACATTATATCCCCCCATCCTCATATTCCAAATATTAGATCTTACTTTCATTATTTATTATAGATTTGTAAGGAAAGACTGCTTGGGAAAATCAATGCAAACATGTTATGTTAAGCCAAAAGTCCACTGTATAATGATGGAGTAGTGTTTCAGATAAGCTGAAAACATCAAACATTTATTGAGGATGCATTCCTGAATGTTCAGACTAGTCAGAACCATTGAATTCAGCGAGGATTAGTTTCAGATAGTTATGCATAGGTTTGGCCTACATAGAAACTATTTTGGATTTGGGAATTATGAATTTAAACAGCTGGAAGAAATAAAACTACTTTTTTAAATTGTTATGTATATTTTCAGAATTAGTGGCAACACAATGCAAGCAGTTTAAGAATATAAGACACATCCTTCTGTTAACTTTTAAGCATACTACTAAAATTTTCCTGTTGTAGAGCTTTTATTTTAGTATTTTAACCACACAGTCCTTGTATATGTCTACTCTCTGATAAGGGTTTAGAAAACTCCAGCATAAATGTATTTCCCATCTCCTTAATTCTTATATTTCTGATATTTCAAAGAAAAAAAAGAGGGGGGGGGGAAGAGGGTTAAAATGTAATAGTGGAGTCAAAGTGGCAGTGTGGAGTGTGAGGGCTTTCATCCATAGTTTTTTGTGGAGCTTTTGGGCTATGTGGCCATGTTCTAGAAGAATTCCTTTCTGACATTTCGCCAGCATCTGTGGCATTTCTGATGATTTCAGCCACAGATTTTGGCGAAACGTCAGAAAGGAATTCTAGAACATGGCCACATAGCCCGAAAGCTCCACAAAAAATTAGAGATTTGGCAGCTCTATTTGGGCCAGTACCAACTCATAAATTTATACAATCAATCCATCAACTAATCAATCAATCAATAAGTTATCCTTATTATTTGCACCTTTTCTATTTAAAAATGAGTCTTCAATATTTCATCAAACATTTGTATTCTATGAGAAAATGAGGATTCACATAGGGAAATGATGAACCTCTGTGCAGACGAAAACTAGCTAAGCTCTTAGTGCCTTCCCCAGAGTAGTTTGGGACAAGGATGTAACCCAGAACAAAGTGAGAGAAAGCAATGCTTGATGTTCAGCAAAGACAACAGGTAAGAAGAACAGCCTTATACCTGGGGCCATTCATGCTGAACAGCAGAGCATATACTTTATTACGGAGATAAAATATCTCAGTACTCTCTACCTTGGAAGAGAGCTACATTTACAATGCTTTGCACCAGTGGCATCTCCCAATGGACAGCTATGCTGTTCTGAATGACTATAATAGCCAGACTCTGTCTCCACATAATATCCCACCTGTCACAAAATCATTGGCTTATATATTGCTAGTTTATCTGTAATAGGCATATTTGACGTCTTGTTTGTCTATAAGCTTTCTTATGACTTAGTTCTCTTCTCTTCCAAAAAATACTACATTGCCTATATGTTAACAGAAGTTAAATCAGACTGAAACATGCTGGTCTGGAGTCATTCAGTTTTCTTTGAAAAGTCAGCTAGCCTCTTTATTTTGTTTTTAAATGTAAGTTTATTCTCAGATTGCCACAAGCAATTCCCAGTCTTTTGTGACTTCTTTATCATGACACAAGAAAATAACTTCCATAACAATGAGATTATATTTCATGAAAATAAGTGGACAATATTTCTTTCTGCAGTGGAGATTTATGTTCAGATTATTGTCTCTGAATGTTTGGAAATAATGTGATTTATTATTTGTAATACAGTAATCATTACAAACACTAATCAAAATGGAAGCAGCTGTATGCTAAGTACAGTGGAAAGATAATTCCTATGTCAATTTGAGGTTTTTTACAGATTTAAGCAGAGCTGAAGCAGCTTGCCTGAGGTCACACTATAAATCTCTTGCAAATCTTGAGAGCAGAATGAAGACTAGCCTCCAGAGAGCCTGACTGGTTCAAGCCCCATAGACACAAATGTGCCACAAAAGAGATTTGAGGGTCTAAGGGAAGGGGTATTTTCAGATAGCAGTCCTTCATTCTGAGGACTTTTCAAGTTCTTTTCAAGATGTCTTTGTTGTCATTGCCTGAATTTAGTGTGGTTTGTTCAACTGGAACAACAACTTCCCATTATAGAATTAAGCCAAGAGAGCTGAAGCATAAAATTGTTTGAAACAATGCTGGCAGGTAATAAATGAGATAGTAATCCCTTCAAACCAGTTGGGAAGTAGTCCAAGGGAAGGCTGGAAGGAAATGACTTTAACGTGCCCCTGTACTAGGACAGGAAAAGGATGGATGGACTTTAGTTCAGAAACAAAATGGAGGTGGGGGAGGAAAAATTTCAGGTTTTTTAAAAACCCAAAATGGTAGATGAGCCCTCAACATTTTCTCTTCCATTACAGATAGGAACTAGGTAATGAAATAGCTTGAATACTGCAGGAAGTCTGTTACAAAACAGCTGTAGAATTTTTGTAGTTTGTTGAAATACAAAGAGACCACTTTAGAGCCACATTTTGAATTCATGTTTGTTTGTCCTATAGCAGTAGGATCCTGCCTTTCTTTCCAAAATGGGGAACAAACCTACTAGTAATAAAACTGACTAAAACAAATATAATTCAAAAATACAGTAATAGAAATTAAAGCACAAAAAAATCAACATAAAAAATTAAGGCATTTCACGCTATACAATTATAGTTGCCCCTCCTTAACCATGGATTTTTTTTTGTCCATGGATTTGAGCATACACAGCTTGAAAATATTCCCCAAAAGTATAAATTCCCAAATAGCAAACCTTGATTTTTCCATTTTGTAATGGGGCACCATTTTGTTGTGCCATTATATTTAATGGGACTTGAGCATACATGGATTTTGTTATCCACAGAGGGTCTTGGAACCAAACCCCAGTGGATAACAAGGGCCCACTGTATATTATTATCATTCTACTTTAACTTCCTTGGCAACATTCTATGGAATTCTAGGATCTGCACTTACCTATGGTATGTAGAGAATCTCTCTGCATGAGAATTCTTAGTTCCCCTGCCTAAACTACAAACCACTAGATTCCACTGTATACACAGAATGTGTAGTACAATGCAATTTAAAACACATCACTAAAACTAATGTGCACAATGTGTAGTGCTATGCAGTTTAAAACACACTGCTAAAACTAAATGCTTTACTTGCCTGACAAAAATCTGGCTAGCAACTAAAGTCAGCAATAAGTATAATGTCTATCTGGGCCACTAGTTACGTACATATAATTAGGTATAGAGGGCTTCAGTTAAAATTCAGCATAGGAGTAATACCACACAAGGTATAGTTACAGTTAGCCCACTGTATCTATGGATTCTTCACCCATGGATTCAACCATGGAATATATATATATATATATATATATGATTCCAAAAACCTTGATTTTGCCATTTTATATAAGTGACACCATTTTATTATGCCATTGTATATAATGGGATTTCAGTAGCCATTGATTTTGGTATCCATGGGAGTCCTGGAACCAACCTCCAGTGGCCACTGAGAGTCCACTGTAATGTCATAAAGTATGGCTTTTATTCTAAAGGTTCCTTGTCACATTCTCCCTGCAGGCAGCATTGCGCCGACTAGCTGTGATGAGCCCCAATGGCCTTCAAGAGACAGACTTTGAGCAGCTGGTAAAGCCCAGGCTTGTGGATTCCTTTCTGCTTTGTACCAACATGGAAGAGAGCTTTGTATAAAGTGAACACAATTATTCCAAACAAAGCCATTCATTGTGAAGTTGAAGGCCTTCATGGCTGGTATCCATAGTTTTGTGTGTGTGCTTTTGAACTGTGTGGCCATATCCTGATGTTTCACTTGCATCAGTGGCTGGCATCTTCAGAGAATTCTGAAGATGCAGCCCCAAAACCCCCACAAAAAAAAAAAAACTAAAGCTATTCATGTTTTGTAGGATTTGGTAGTTAAAAATTATTAATAGTTAATTTGTTTTAGAAGCATAAACATTAGCGTGGGAAAAATGGTACCATTCATTTCTGATCCTTCTCATCCTCCCTGGATTTGCACAGAAAGAACACAAGAGGGTTCCTTCCTGCCCTTTGCACTCTGCTGCCAGAGGCATCCTTCTTCTGCCAAGTGGACAGGCCAGCCCTAACTGACTTGCAGGAACTATACATAAGTGAACAGTGGTAGGGGGATATTCTGGGATCTAGAGCATCATCCTACCACTGGTCAGTTAACGGTGGCTTCTACATTTCACTATATTCATTTTTCTTACAGGTAACTTTCTAGGTAAAGCTTTATCTAGTTCTGCATCCTCTTTCACACTATGGCCAAATTTTATTAAGTTGTAAAGATGGAAGTGATTACTCTTTCCACCATTATCCCCCATTTCCCCCCTTCACAGAGTTCAGGATGTGTTTACTCTTGGAAGTGTGCATCTGGAAACCTGTACAGAGAAAAAAAAGTTTGTATATATTTATGTGTACGTACACATAGAAAAAAATCAAGAGAAAATCTTGGTTAGCTCTGCCCCCAGCTTCTTTGCTCAAAACTGACTCTTTTAAAAATAAGGCAGTTAGGGTTTTCCTTATGTAGCTTAACATAGACATTTTAGTTTCACACAGCTGTATAACATAGCAAGAAGGATGGTATTCATCATGATTTTTATATTTTAAGGTGGAAACAAATTCTTCTCAGATTAATATCCCTGGGGGGAATATCCATGGCTTCAGAGTAAAATGTTTACCTTTTAATAAAAAAATAAAATAACAATTTTATGTAAAGATAGTGTTAGTAGATTTACTGAAATATATTAATGTTAATTAATAAAATATTCAGAAATAAGGAAAAATATAAGGTAAACTATATTCATACTCTAACTCTTGAGTGACAAAATTATTGGAAAAAACACTTTACCAATAATCGAGCAGCTGTACATAGCAGCTCTATATCTGGAGCTGGATATTATGGATGCAAAAGCTGCCCTTGGTAAAAATGATATTGAAGGGAAGAGAAGAGAAGAATAAACACACACACACACACACACACATCTCTCTCACACACAGAGAGTTGCTATCCTTTTGGTGCAGGGATGACTAAGTGCTAATGAGAATGATCAGTGTTAGTGAGAACAGATTTCCTTTGACGTCTTTTATAGTCACTTTGTCATTGGTAGAACTGTGGATCTACTCCAATTAAGGATCTGAGAATCCAAGATGACACTCACCAATCTAGAGGCTTCAGATCAGTGGGATTTATGAATATGTAAATACTTAAATTTCCTAAAAGTGCTAGATCCTGTTTGATCTTGGAAGCAAAATAAGGTCAGTCCTGCTTAGTACTTGGATGAGAGACCCCCAATAAAAACCAGGTGCTGTAGGCTATATTTTAGAAGAAGAAACTGGCAAAACCACCTCTGAGTATTACTTGCCTAATAAAACCTTATAAAATTCATGCGGTTGCCATACGTTAACAGGCAACTTAAATGCAAACTCTCTCTCTCTCACACACACACAAATGCATATGTATCCTTCTGCCTTACTGCAGGTTAAGTGTGCAGAAGGATTTGTGGCAATGTGCCAGGTATCTAGTTAAACTCTTGTTTCCTAAGTAGCATCCTTGCCAGAAACATTCTTATATCAATGATTTCCTGTCAGGTTATTGGAAACATTTAAAATATATATTTAATCATGAGACACATCTGGCCTTAAATGCAAGAATAACTCTTCTTTTGCACACACTATATATGCTCAGATTGTGTATTGTAAAATCACACTTCATTTGAACTGTTTTTTTTAAAATTGGTCTTAGTGCTTGTTTGAATCACTAATATTATTATTTATATTTCAAGTTTTTTTTAAAAAAACCCAATATTATTAAATATTACTTGTATTTAAAATCTCTAGCATCTGATATTCATTTGAAATAAATACTTTAACTTACAAAATGGAAACAATGTCTTTGTCTTTTTATGCACTAATTCTAATTACCTGCCACATGGAGGAATTCTAGGAAACCACATCAGTTTGGTCATAATGCCAAAACACATCAGTTGAGGGGCATGGTCTTTTGTCGCAGAAGAAGACATGATGTGTGAACTCCCCCTTAAATGACTGTGTGATATAATGTCTGTGCATGTATTTGTGAATATACACAGGGTCCTATAAAACATCCTTCAGCGCATCCTTCAGCGTAACCTGGGCCTGGGCCTGGGCCATGGGACTTGAAAATAAAAACATGAAGGACAGAAGTCCTTCTAACTTGAGTAACACTATAGCAACATCCTGTTAGTGTTGTTGGTGTGTATATGTTCAATGTATCTTCCTTTTTGTACCAAGCTCAGTGGGCTATTCTTCTGTTCTAGTACTCTGTCTCCAAACCTTCCCCACTTTGGCAGTTGTCAAGCTCCAGAAGAGGCAGATTCTGGTGGTTTGTACCAGTTGAAAGGAGGTGGCAATTCAGATCATGAAAATACAGCCGTGCCGGGATCCTGGGGGGAAGAAAAGAAGAGTGCATTTTTGTTTTACTCTCCCCTGCCCAGGTGAGCCGACCTGCTACTTCAGCATGTGAATTGCCTCCTTCTCTCTCTCCTCCTCATCAGTAAGTAGTGCCCACTCTGAGAGCTTGACAACTTCAGGGGAGAAGATGCAGAACTGCATGCGAAGAGTTGCACCCTGAGGTAATATTACAGCCTTTGTGTGATATATATACATCCATATATGTATACATGACTGATATTTCTGGAAATCAATAGAGTACAAGACTTGCAGAGACAGTTTGATTGGGTCTGCAATACAGTCTGAAGGACAATCACAGCAGATGGATTCTATGTCTATAGGATAATGAATCTACTCTGGGTTTATGGGAGATTATCACATATTCCTCAAATAGATTCAGCACCTTGGATAGCTGCCAAAGACAGGTCTTAACACATTATCCAGGGGCCGGGTGTATGCAGCCCCTATGCAACCTGTGCTTATCCCTTGGCTTTTCAAGGATGGGAAAACCCTGTCCTTGAAAAGCTGCAGGATAAGCCTGGGCTGCATACAAGCCTTGGGAGAAAGCAATAAGGCCTGTCTTTGACATTTATACATGCATCTATCTTGTTGGGGAAAAGATGGGATAAGGCACTTGTGATAATCTCCCTACTTCCAACTTTAAAAGAGCTATCCAAGATGCTGAATCTAGTTTGGGAATATAGTTCCATATTTGGATAGCTCCTTTAAACTTTGAACTAAAAGCCACAGCAGACTCACTACCCCACTGAGATGGAATTGCTACTGCTGAGAGTGCCATTTATGCTGATAGACCTTTGTTGCAAATTCTGAGAATTATGGAGGATTTTTGACTGGGAATAAAACCAGCATTAGGATCACTATTGATCTGCAGTGTTAGCAGTGATTTGCTCAAGCGAATGCTTAGTTAGTAGTATCACAACTCTTATACAGTCCTATTCCATGTTTTATATTAATAAAGGAGACAGTTAAATTTACAGACAAACTTCATGAAGAACACACCGACTGTTTAATTTGACTTGAAGATTTAAGGTGCTTTTAACAATACACTTTACTCCTTCTGGAATATATGTTTTAATAAATGTTTTATGCACAGCATTCTTGTTCATCTCAGAGAAAGCTATGCAAGTTTATAATATCGTATATTTTCAGCTTTTGTATAGGCTCTGCTATAGATTCACAGTTCATGTTCAATGAGAGTCTTCTAACTCAGGACTATTGTGCAGTTCAGGAATCATTTAGATCTCAATTTTATCCCTTATTTGCACAAAAATTTTTCACCACAGAATTCCCAAAATGCAAAAACAAAACAAAACAAATAACAGAAACATTGTGACACAGTCTTAGTCTCACCCAGTGGGAAGGAACCATTTGAAATAATTCATTTTATATGCAAAAATAAAGCACAAATATCTCTAGTTGGTGATTTCCTGTACTCCTTTATCATTCATAACATGTGAGGAGATTGACATGATCACCTTATATGCCATAAAAACCCATCCACCTTATATGTCATAAAAACCCATCCACTACAATCACTGATGGTAGGGCCCACAAAATAGTCATATCTGAAAGGAAGGTAAGTAGCTCTCACCATTTGTTGCAGTGAATCAAAATTTATTTTAACATAATAATAATAATAATAAAATAATAATAACATTTTATTTATAGCCTGCTCCTCTGTGAAAACAATCGGAGTGGGGTACGACAAGATTAAAAAGACAATTCAACATCCCAGTACCAACCTCCCACCCCTTAAAAATAAATTAAACTAATAGTAAGTTAACACCAAATAGCAATTAAAAAGATAGTACATCCTCATGAAACAACTATTCTAGAGCTAGGTAGACAAAAACAGCAAGGGTCAGAATGCTGGGAACTAACGGAAGGTTAAACCCAATTTCGGAGCCGGGAATTTAGGAAGTTTCAGGGAAGGCCTGCCGGAAGAGATGCATCTTTATAGCGTTTTTAAAGCAATCAAGAGATGTAATAAGACGCATCTCATCCGGCAGGTCATTCCAAAGCTTGGGAGTGGTAGTGAGAAAGTCCTTTGGGAGGTCTGGGACAGCCTAGTTTTCATAGGCTGCAGCAGGTTCCTCCCAGAGGACCACAGTGTGCAGGGGGGGGGGTGTACATACACGGAGAGGCGGTTCATAAGATAAGCTGGACCCAAGCCATGTAGGGCTGGTTAAAACCAACACCTTGTACTGTACCCGGAAACCAATCGGCAGCCAGTGGAGAGCCTAAAGCATAGGTGTTATGTGCTCTCTTCTGTGTGTTCCGATGACAAGCCTGGCTTCCATATTTTGGACCAGCTGAAGTTTCTGGGTTAAGCACAAGGGTAGCCCCATGTACAGCATGTTGCAGAAGTTCAAATGTGAGGTTACCAAAGCATGTACCACAGATTCTAGGTCCTTCATGACCAGGAAAAAGGCGCAGCTGGCGTATCAGCCGAAGCTGATAAAAAGCACTCCTGACCGTCGCATTCACCTGACTAGTCACGTGAAGCGACGAGTCCAGAAGTACCCCCAGACTGCAAACAGAGTCCTTTGAGGACAGTGTTACTCCGTCTAGGATTGGATGCTGTATTCCCAAACCTGGTTTCAGGCCTGTCACTGTTAGTACTTCCGTTTTGTCTGGATTTAGTTTCAATCTGTTTTTTCCCCCGCATCCAATCCATTACCGCTGCAAGACAGTCATTAAGAGGAGAGATGCCATCTGAAGTCTGAGCCGATGATCTGGTCATGGAGAGGTATATCTGAGTGTTGTCAGCGTACTGAAGACACTGAGCTCCATGCCTCAGAATGATCTCACCCAGCGGCTTCATGTAGATATTAAATAGCATTGGGGAAAAGATAAAAATATTTATAAGACAAATAAATGAAATTCTGCAAGCAAAAGAAAACAAAATATTTATGCTCAGTCCCACAAAATGCGTAATGATAGAAGTGGTAGAAGAAATTTCACCATCTGTCAGTGATGGGTGGATGGGTGGGGGAAAGAGATAGGTTGGGAATATTGCAAAAAACATGGTTCCACTGGGCTCAACAGCCTGGCAAAACCATCCCCTACTATTTATATAGGGCAGTGATATGCTGGAAAAGCTGGGGATAAGGGGGTATATCCACCTCATTGTTCTCCAGTGGGCCCATTCAGGATTGCTGCTCTTTAATTCCCAACTGAGCTAGCCTGCTCGTATATAGCTTCATAATATGCTGCTCTCAGCTACTTGAATCACATCCATATACATCAGCTCAGACATCAGTGCTGTTGAACTCAATGGGCTTTCTTCTGTAACAAGTTACCAAAGAATTACAGTTAGAGAAAGTAGCAAGTCATTTCCAGAGAGACCTCTGTCATTCTTCTGCAGTCTGTTTTATCTCAATTGTCCTCATTCATATCCCATCTCTGATAATGTTTCTGCTGAATTTTCATAGCTGCGCCCCTGCAATGTCTTTGTTACTGTTACCAGCCATTTCAGTTGGATGAGTCTCATTGGGGAAAAGAATGAAGAAGAATCACAATGCTGCTTTTAGTTTTTTTACACTCTTTCATTTGGAGTACAGTTTGAAATCTGGATTGAATGAAGTCCCCAAAGCTTTTAGAGAGGTACATAGGAAGCTGAGATAATCCATCAACTGTGCAGAGACGACACATTTCAGAGCAATCTTTAAAATGAAGTTATTAGCCTTTTCCAGGATGCCTGTGTCCCACAGTTACTCAAATTAAATTACTCAGATTGAGATTAATTTCCGAGACAAACTCACCATTACAATGAGATGATATATGGAAGTCCATGTCTTTAAAGAAACAGAGTCCCATTTTTCTACACACCATATATCTGGTTTAAATTCTTCCACGTATATGAGAAGCTGTGCAATTCTTATCAATTCCAATTGAAGCAATGTTAGTCTGTGGAAATTAAGCCATTTTGAAAAAGTTATTGTTATTATTTCTTTGCATGTGCTCCTGAATAGATGCTTAGGAGGGAAGTATCTTTACTTAGGTGTCCTGAAGACCTCTGAATTTGCTCTAGAAATCTGAGAAGTGCAGCTTTTTCTTGGTCTACCTCATGCATGCTGAAAGACGCAGCTTTTTGGAGAGTTTTGACCTTTTCGGCACATCTCTTCTCCTCCCCACGATTCACTGTCCTTGCCCATTTCAGAGCCATCGTGTCTTCAACCTTTGTGAGAGACAGCTTTTTTACTTTCTGCTTATTCATTGTAGAGTTAGAATCACAGTACAACAGTCAAGCTGCTCCCTACCTGCAAAGGAAGGTTTGTCTCTTCCACACTGAAGAGCTTATTACCTTCTTTGTTGTTTCTTACTTTTGTTAAAAAAAACAACCCACATACCCTGTACTACATACCTGTTTCGGGAAGCCTTAAGGTTAATAATTAACCAGTTTTCTCAGGGCTGGCTGCTTACATTGTTTCCTTTTTGTGCTATCCTTTTAACTGATTTAATAAACTGCCCAAAGAGTTCAAGGGGGAAGTAACCTTTAATTTTCCATCTGCCTTTGAAAATAATTTTTAATTTAAAGGCACTGAAGCAGGAGCTCACTTATGGAACAGGTTTTTTTTTCCTTTTAAATTTAAGAATTTGTGAGCAAAATGATCCAATTAAGATGCATTCTTACTTTCTCCTGTTATTATTATTTTTTAAAATCATGTCCATCATCCAAGCAGCATGGTGTTATTATTATGCTCATGGCAAAACTGTAAAATAGGTTACCCTGAGAGACCTAGGACAAATCCTCAAATTTGTGTTGAATCAAAACAATTGTTAGGACAACTAAAATACAGATACACATCTATACTGGACCTCCAGTTCCCTTTTTCAAGTATGGGGTGGGACATGCCTGCTTTTTGTATACATTATATAAAGGTTTGTACCATACTTTTCTTGATTTGTACCTCACTGGAAAGTAGAAACCATAGGGCTGTACATGAACACCTGTGCCACATGATGCCACGGTCCTCCTGACCCTGCCCTACCAACAACATCTCAGCAGAGGAAGCTAGTGTAGGCAAGTGTGACAATGTTGTTGTTATTGTTCTGTCTTTTCTATAAAGTGGGGCTCAAGGGGCCTTATAATTTTAATCACAATATTAAAACAATTTTAAAAATACTTTAAAAAGGTGGTGGTGGTGGGGAACAATTAAAACAGTTCACATTAAACCAATGCAGCATCCTCCTAATAGCCCATTCTTTAAGAACCTTCTGTTTTAAAAGACTTTTAATAATAATAATAATAATAATAATAATAATGGCCTCTCCTTAGGTTGAGGGTGGGGAGGGGGAACAGTCTGTCAAATAGCCTGGACCTAATCCATGTAGAGCTTTATAACTCACTACCAGCACT